>OY720242.1:8667500-9292500 GCA_963082625.1 Pasiphila rectangulata | reverse complement strand
AAACCTCAATATACATAGTGCCGAAGGGTTTTGAGATATCTTGGGTACGTATGCAATGTTTGGAATAGCGGAGACAACAAAACCCGAGGGTACCAAATGCGCGCCCAAACGTACCGAAACGTATTTCATCCCAACATTGCGTATACACTGAAGATGAAGTAGGCACATAAAACGATAGCGAGTTGGCAGGTAGTAGGTATATCATATCCAAACACCCAAGCGCCATAAAACGGGGTTTCTCACGACTTCCATATTATTTGTCATACATAGATATTAACTTATTACAAAGCCGGTCATAAAACGCACGCATTGCCGACGGTTATTATTTCGTACTTGTTAAGGCGTGGCGTATTACCAGATTTATTTAAGGGCCGCAGATGTTAACAATGTTATATCTGTGTATGTATGTTTCCTTTTGAGAAAGTAAAATAAGTCTTCGTAGTTCTTTCATGAAATGCAGTTTTATTATTTCTGTATTAGCCATAAACTCTCTTTTAGCCCTAACCGCACTTAAGCAACTTGCATTGAAATTTCAATAACTCTCCGCATTTCAAAGCAAGTCTAGCACGACTTAAGTAATTAAGTATTTGTGTGAAAACAGGCGTGAATCGGCCCCTTAAGGCGTGCCATTCACAGGCGACACAAAGACAATACGCGTAAGACGATTGTCTCGTTAACGCCCTGTTTAAGACGGTAAAATCGTTAGTACTTTATTCGGTACTCAACTTCATTACCGCCTATTCGGGTGAATGGGTAGCTTTGTGGAGCTAATATAGAGAACAATCAGGGTCTCAGCCGGCTAGGTTAGTGAGCTTTAGATGACTAGTTTTATCATTATGGCCACTATCTATCATTTGTAGATGATTGTTATGTTGCTACTACCCTTTCAGACAAAATTTACGTAGTAGATACAGTTTAAATTCGTACAGTAAAATATCTCTAAAGTGTTAATTACCATATTCACCGACGACACATACTTTTTACTTTAGTAACATTACTTTTAGTCTTATTTTTAGTGACTATCTACTATAAGTATTTAGTGTTAGACGTACCTTTAGATTTAAGATATGAGGGCCCGATATGCTTAGGACAAGCCCAAAAGGGCTTTTTGAGTTTATTTTTGTTTAAGAACTATTGTAATTTTCTTGAAATAAATAAAATAAAAATCGCATCGTATTATCAATCGAAAAGCTATTTTCGTACAACCGAATAAATACATCTCTTTTTAACCGACTTCTTAAAAGGAAGGTTCTTCGTTGTTTTTATGCATAAAGTCTTACATAAACGCCAGCAAACAGAATGTCAGCTGTAAATAATCCCGAGCGCAAAAGACTTTGAAAGTAGGTAGGTACCTAATGATATTGAAATTATTTTTATGAATTTGAATAACACGTACAGTCGTTCACCTCGCAGCTTTACGACATAGGCAGAATATAAAATAGCGTCGTTGCTATTTCCCTGAATTTTATGACATCGCAGTTATAAAAGTTATTTCCCATCTTTATTTAAGACTGTCTAATTTTTATAATAAACTTTGTTTGAATTTGGTTTAAAATACCCAGACCAGGGACAAATATTAGCAAAAAACTACAAAAATTTGCCTCGCGGCAGGAATCGAACCTGCAAGAACATTTTTTATTACCAGAAACAATCATTCGTGAGTTAATAAGTAATTCTTATAGTTAATATTATTCGCACCGGCTTTTAAGCCATTTTTTAACAATCTACCATGAAAATTCATCTGTCGTTTTTCTTAAAAATCGCTGACACAGCATTCTGTTTTCGATCAAATTATACGTTGAGCTAAGAAATTTGCGTGATGAATGAAGAAAGCTGGCATGAAAGCGGGACGGCGATGTACACTAAGATACCAGCGGAAAAGGGAGGACGAAATTCGTTTTCGTCAGAATGTTAAGAGAGTTAAATCTCCGAATAAAAGGTGGGTTGCGAAGTCAGCAGACATTACTTGCCCCTACGTTGCAGTTACTTAGCAGAGTAGGCCGAAGGACATAGAATATGAAGTATCTGGCATAAGAAAGCATCACTTTTACAAAGGCAATTAGATAATTACGACTTTTAAAAGGTAGCTTCATCTACGAAAGTATCCTTGCTCTTTAGCACTTATACCATTCCAGTCAGTAAAGAAAAATGTTATCATTGTATTTGTGACAAAAAAGAATGACCGTTTTTTATTTATATAGTGAAGAGGTGTTGATTGCTGACAGAAGTTGATAGATTTGCCATGTTAATTGACGTGGAGCAGGGAAATAATAGTGTTCATGCTAGTGAAGTATTCACAGAGTTAAACCAAGCTTACATCGCATTTTAAATTTAATAATGTTATAAATAGAGGTAATTTGTGTAAAAGGCAATTTCGAATTAAAAAAGTACCTTATATGTTATGGATTGTAATGTCTTTCTTGGATAAACAAAATGTCAAAATTTACGTAGTAGATATAGTTTTAATTCGTTTTTTCTAATACATTTTACCATGTCGATATGTCGAGTAATAATAATCTAAATCTACAGAAAGGTCTGACATTCCTCCTTAACGCCCAGAAGGAGGACGAAATTCTAAAAGATGATGACAAGTCAGTAATATAGTTAGTAGGTACGTGTCTCACACGTACTATTGTGTCGTGACATACCTTTGGCCTGCACTGAAAACCAGCGCCGGGTAGGCAGACTAACTCTGTCTACCCAGCACAATGCTGAGGGCAGACCATATTTGCCCTAAACTCTGCTACGCACAAAAATTTGCATTTGGATTAATTTAGTGTGTTAAAGTCATTGTATGTGTAGTAGATTTAAGGTAAATAAAATTATTTTCATTTAATTTCTCTATTCAATTTGACCACCGGGAAAGCAGAAGCAAACAGTAAAACTGGTAGAACTATCTAATTGAGAACTATTAAAATTAACTAACTATTAAACTATTAAAATGTTTTTAATAGTTTAATATGAACCAAATGTTTCGCGACGACCTTTACAGTGAGTACCTTCGTGTAAATAGTTCTATTTGTTACTAGATACTTCAAAGCAAACTATTATTAATGATTATTTACCAAACCGGGTTCATGTTTGGAACTTTAATTATATTTTGATAAAACTTTTTCACTTATACGTGGTTAAAATAAATGATTTAACTTTGACCACTAGATATTTTTTTACACAATTAATTGACACGAGAGATTGAGCCATGGGGTGCCGGCAGAGCCGTGGGGTGCCGGCAGTAGAAAGTTACCCCTCCTCTCCTACCCGTGGATGGAATAAGAGCCTGCTAAGGGACACCTCCGGAAGATGGGCAGCAGCGTCTTTCCGTATATCAACATCCCGTACTGCGCTCACCAACCCGCCTGCCAAGCGTGGTGAGTATGGCAACTACCCCTCATGGAGATCCATGAGGGAGGCCTGTGTTCAGTAGTGGACGTTTTACGGCTGAAATGATGATGATGATGAATTGACATGAGAAACCCAAGGCCCACCTGATGTTAAGCAGTAACCTCTACCAAATACAACGGCAATACCGTGGTGATCACGTTCACGTTCACCAACACTGCATCATATTGCGCTCGTCACCCTAAGACTTAGAGTTGTAAGGTCTCATGTGCCCGTAATTTACCCTTTAAACTAGGCATTACTGCTTGGCGGCAGAAATAGGTATGAGGCAGAAATACTTCCCCGGAAGTACTTTTCACAAAAAGTTTTACTACTCCAAAAGTAAGATTATTTTTTCTAAATACTTTCAAATTAATTAAAAAAAAACCTTCAATCGCTACGTTTTTATTCGTTTCTAAATAACACAATTATGTGGTGCCTCGAAACTATTTGCTCTTACCCCTCATCATTTCCCTGTCCTCAAGGAGGAAAATCAAGATCGCTTTAGGAGAATAGCCAGAACTGAGCGCAGCACTACTCAGTCTTTTGCCCTTGTTATCAGCGCGATGATCTAAACACAGGGGACCGTGATTACAGCTGGAGGCGCCTGAGGACACGCGATTGTTTGATAGCGAACAAAGTGTTGTTGCGAAGCCACATATGTAGCTTTACATTGTTGCTGTTGTAGACGAAAGTTTGGTTTTATAACGGTTTATATGGATTTCAGTGTTTGGATTTACTGTTGATAACGATCACTAGGAAGTACGCTAACGGGTCTGTGGTCAGATCATACACACTCTAATAAATTTTCATTCAAATGAATCGATATAAAGTTAAATATTGACGTGGTAAAATGTAACATAAAATCTGGTTTAACCCAGCCAAAAGGTCGGGTAGAATATTGAAGCATCGGATAAAACCTGTGTATTTAGGTTATAAGGAAAACTGAACTTTGTTTTATTTAAAAAAAATTCAAACACCATAAATACAGCAGGCTTAGAACTTTCAAAATGTTCGATGATCAGAATAATATTTTTATTGATATCTTGATTTTACAGCACCAAGCTCACAATAACTGTAAATGAAACTTTATAACCTTATTTATTTTAGCTTCTGTAAAATAAACTTTTAAAATGTTATAAGGACATAAAGTGAAACTACTACTGTAAATATAATGAATTTAGGAATTTTCATAAATGAAATCTCCTTCAATTTAGGAATCACACGTTTAACTTACTAAAATATACCAAGTTTTTGTAAGAATACATTAAAAGTGGAAAAATGGATTTATATTTAAATGGTTTTGGATTTAGACACTTTGAGTTCAATCTTTTTGTACTAGAAACCATAGAGACATACATATAAACAAGAGCAACCACTAGCTTATTTTATTCATTATTACGTTAGATAATCTCTTATTCCAGAGTTAAAAATATTTCGTTGTACCTAAATATTACAAATTGTTGTAAGATGAAGTTGCATGATCACATTTCAGATTCCCAAACTAATTAGCTACAATCGAATAAAAGCTCTAATATTATGTGGTCTTCTTTTAAAGGTTTTACCTAAAAAATAGGTTAATGTTGTGATAAAAAAACTCATATCGCCGTAATGACGCCATGTAATTTCAGCACGGAATCCAGTTAACCCTGAAGCATACAATCGGCTAGAAGTGTCGATGGGTCTTTGCTCATATTTTACTTTTATTATCATTGAATATGGATCGCATAATTTAATTTATACTAGGCTCATCTATTGTTCTCTATTTTTCTCGTAAAGCTTTTTTATATATATTAAGGGAACTAGACTATATTTGTGAAGGCATTAAACATGAACTTCTCTGACCTTGAACGTAAGAAGCCAATGAATAACCCCCTTTCTAATAAACGCTTATTGAATTATCCGTCAGTTCATCAGTGGTTTTTTGACATATTTTTATACAGAACTGTCATTAAATCCGTTAATTAGGTGCTGATTATAAAGGGGGAAATGTATAAACTGTTTACACATTTATAAAGATACATGTTTTTAAAATTGTATTTACTTAACTAAGTGAAATGAAAAATATTAAATATAGCTTTGCATAATTTGAGGCTTTATAACGCTTCAGAATTAATGTTTAATAATATTAATAATGAATAATACTGATCTTTTAAATTATAAAGTTTTTGGATTGTTAGTAATTTTATTATGGATTCTCCTTAGAAGTATGTAAGGAAATCAAGTTGCGAAGTCAAAGACACAGTTTGACTCTAGTAGATGCGACAGTCGCCCAAGTTGAGGACATATTAAACCCTTTAGGAACTCTGAGGAAGTCCGCGTTCATGCCGTAAGATTCAAATTGAATTGTATTGATGCATTCAACTGATTAGTAGAAGCTAGGTAACTTTAGCGAAAGCACCATTAAGCTAAAAGTCTTCGCGAACTCGTTTTGAAATTCTGTAGTACAGGATATATAAGTAAGAATCTCGTTCGGGGAAGGTACTGTGACTTTTGGTACGAAAGAAGTGGATGGTTCTCTCATATATACGAGTATATATATATTAGATAATTTAAACCAGGTGCGTCTCGGGCCAAGGGCTATGTAGGGTTTGTAGTTAACCGTAGACCTGTTGTTAGAAGTAAGTGTATGTTTTCTTACGTTTCCCAAATCATATTAACAGGAATTAATTGAGTTTTCGATTTAATTATTCCTGTTTTTTTGGAAACCGCATCACTTATTTAAGCGACTTATTCTCCGAAACTAAAAAAAATAACTCAACTTTTAAGATTTTTTCAGATTTCTTGTTTTACTACGAAACCCTAAGAAGGAATTATAAAGCAAATTTACTAGCCATAAAGCGAAAAAACGTAACAAATTCATTGAAAAATTTACAAAAATCGTGTACGCAATGAAGTTTGCACATGTTCAGATTGTTCAGTAAGCCCCAAGTAAAATATTCCATCTGTAATCTCACAACGAAACGATACGTCTTCATGTTGAACAAGCAAATTGTTTCCGAGCGACAATTTATGGAATGTGTAATGTCGGATTGATTCCGTGTTGAGCTTCTGTAATTTATGCTTATTGGGAATATTGATTTTGAATATCGCTGGTTTTGTTTTGTGGCTGTTTCTTTCAAATTGTTGGGACTCACGTTTACTCGTAAGCTGTGATTTTGCACGTACCTGGAACACAAAATATTGTGGTTATAAAAAGGCTTTTATAAATTCGTTTTATCAGACGTAGGACGTCCCCTGCTGGACATAGGCCTCATTGGCAGGCGGTTTGGCGAGCGCAGTACGGGATGTTGATACGCGAAAGACGCTGCTGCCCATCTTCCAGAGATCCCATGGCAGATTCTGACAGCATCTAAAGGCAAGAGAGGAGCATTCCCCTCCCGGCTCCCCACGATACTCTGCTTAGCTTATAAATTATATCTACCTGAATCCTTCAAAAAATATGAAGAAAGATTGTAAAGTTATTTAAATAAATTGTATTGCCACTATGCAAGCTAAACATAACATCCGTATGGGAGAGTCATAGGACTGCCGAGGCCATCAACTAAGTACTTAAACCAGTCCCAAGCCACACTGGGACGGCATGAAAACGTAGAGACGGAATTGCACAGTCAACCGATAATAAACCCGACTATCATTGAATCTCATCAGAAGACCAAATTAACTTTCCCGTCCTCAGTTGTTCTTTTGCCTGTCGGTTCGCTGACAGTACTAAATAACCGTAAAGAGGAAATGATCCTTACATACAAAGAAAAATCCCTCCGCTGAAAGACAGCGAAGTATCACATCGAGCTCTTATTATGAGGCGGTGCTACCTTTAGCTATCTTATTTCAATTTCTTCGCTCCATTGATTGCAGATGCCTCAAGCGTTCGTTTGCAGTTTCGTAGACAGAGAGGGCGAGACCTCACATAACGAGTGCATGACAAAGACAGCCTCTATTTTTCTTGGCGAATACGAAAATATCGAAAAAAGTTATCGCATCAAAGTCTCGGTGCCCTTAAAGGTCTCATTAAAAAATGCTTTGTGAAAAAATCCGTCCAATTTATAAGCCAGTCGGCGGATAGGTCGGAGTAAATAAGCGTTTTATATTGTTTTAGGTGCCTAAATCAAACTTTTTCAAGTAGGAGCCTATCGGGGGTAACTTAATTTAGAAAACAACACGATAAAATTGTTTTTAAATTTGATTATCTCGTTTTAACCAACTTAAAATTTTTAATTCAGATTTGTTAACCGTCTTCATATCAACTCAATAATTTTACTTAGTTTATAATAAGCACTTCACGGTAGTTAAGGGCTATACGAACCAAAACTAGAAACGTTTTTTCGATAAATCAAAAGCGAAGTGTCGAGTCGACAAAGCACGCTTCATTTTTCACCATTCAAAGCCAGCCCGAGTTTCTTAACTCTTTAGGCACCCGATTTAACTTTCTTTGCAAGTATGCTCCTTATTGGCTGCAAGTTGACAGTTTTACATTACGTTCAATTCCCGGGACTCCGTCATGTGTCAATAGCGAGATTTACTTTTAAAACATGTCATTATTTTTTTATATCACATGGTGCGCGCAAAAATGTACTTATTTCGCGCTCCGATGGTCTGAAAATGTGACATCAGCGAGTGTGAAGGCGTGTTACTCCATCGTGCGTAGGGTTGATCGGTGTTACGATATCGATGTTTAACCTCATTGACCTGAGAATAAGCCCGCTATTTTTGGTTTTCTGATACATTTAGTTCTGTTCTAAAAACACTAGATCATCATCAACATCATTATATTAGCCGTAGGACGTGCACTACTGGACAAAGGCCTTCCCTCATGAATCCTTAAGAAGATGAGGGGCTGTTGCCATACTTACCACATTTGGCAAGCTGGTAGGCGAGCGTAGTAGAAAGACGCTGCTGCCCATCTTCCGGAGGTATACCTTGGCAGACTCTTACTGCATCCACGAGAAAGAAAGCAACATTCTACTGCCGGCACGTGACAGCAAAATACTGGATACCGATAAGCAAATTAAATAAATTTATGTTGAAAAGCAATGCTATGCACGCTTAATCCCTTTACATAGGCATGATATTATCGTGAAAACATATTGCTGGACAGAAGTATGATAATATTCAAAGATTTTTTTACCAATAGGTAATTGACCTAATCGTGAATGATTATCGACTGAAATAAAGAACAAGCGCAACCCTACTTTATAGCGTATTTTACGAGGTGATGTGATACAACACTTGATATCTCGGCCTCTTCTATTCACAGCCACTGACATTTATTCAGTAGTATGAAATAAATAACACCAAATAGTTACTATATTATCTGGACTAGGTTCTACGCAAACTGAACGAGAAATAGTACCTAGAGTCGCTATACGATAGGCATTCTGGTAGAGTCTACAACGTCGGTAAATTATTTGTATTAGGTACAAAACACTTTATTTCACACCTTAAAAAAAACCTTACAATACGAAAGCTAGTACAATAAGAGGTGTTATCGCTCCGAAGAGATTTCTCCGGGACACTTAGTTTTGTGCTGTTTTCTTGCGCATTTTCCTAAAAACAGGAAAATGCGGAAGAAAAAGTAAGTAACGAGTAATAAAATAGTTATTACGATATTTAAGAGTTCGTGAAAATAGTACTGAATAAAATAACAACTTAGTAGAAATGTCATATTTTTTTGGGTAGCTTATACTGCCCCACTGCTGGGCAAAGGCCTCCCCAGTTTCCCTCCTTTTGGCTCTGACTATTGTGATCCCCCGCCAAATGACAAGGAACACGTCTACCGGCTAGCTTCTTGGGAATATTAGAGAAAAAAAACAAAGCTATCTATTGATTTGCTTTTCGATATATAAACAAGCGAATTAGCTACGTTTTTTTTTATCAAAACTGGTACTCGAATCATTGTAATCGTTTGTTACTAGTAGTTCGTACGCATGTAAAGGTATACGTAAAATTCTCTATCCAGGAACAAATAACCTGCCGCGCCGTAGGCTCACGTCGCATCGCCGCCATGTAGCGTGAAATTCACAGCCGCATGCCAGTGGTTAGGATTCATTGTGCTACGATATTGAGGGATTAGTACTGTCTATACGCACGTTTTTACACGTCCCACCAAATTGAACTGCACGGATTACAGTGGATGGATGACTTCTGATAAAATGGGCTGGAGTTTTATATAACCAAAGTAGTTAAAGATGTGAGCGGCAATACCTAGCTACAAGCTCTCTTTAAGAATGATTAATAAGCAATTATTGCTTAATTTGTATTGAGTTTCATTTTGATAAAAGTATACTTACTTGGAAAATTACATAAACAGTATTCCATGAATCAACTGGCACCCATTTCACAATATTTTTAACTTTGGGGCTTGGTTGTGTTTATTAAGGGATTGCTCGTAGTACTGTCTATACGAAGGTTTTTACTAAACGGATTACAGTGGACGCTGTTGGTTACACACGGGAATAACACGGGCTTTGCATTTTGATAAAATGGGCTGGAGTTTTAGATAATCAAAATAAGTGCAAAGTTGTGAACGGCTTTATCTAGTTACCGGCTCTCTTTTTCATTCTAATCTAAGTAATATGTACAATATTATTGTATATTTTCGAAAGGACAATATATGTTGTTGACACCTTGCTTGCTGCCTTGCTGGAAACCTTTACTAAGACGACAAAAATTTTAAATGTCCCAGTACAACAAGCCGAGGTAAAGGACATATTTAGAGTAACCGGCAAGGATCCTGCAAACAGAGCGATAATAGTTGACCTAACAAGTGTCCTTCTGAAGGAGAAAGTGGTAACAATGTACCGTAAATTTAATAAAGGTTCAACCAGACTAACGACAGAGCATCTACATCAGAGTGGACCACCAAAGCCGATTTTTATTTCCGAGAACCTTTCTCCCAAGTCCAAGAAACTGTTTTACCTTGCGAGAGAATTCGCGAAGTCCAATGACTTTATGTTCTGCTGGGTTTCTCATGGCAAGATATTTCTTCGGAAAAGAGAAAAAGGACCTCTTATACGAGTGATTAATGAAAGCGTTCTACAAAACATCAAGGAAAAAAAGTGACTAACTTTGGTAAAAATCGATAAAGCGCCCTCTGCGCATTCGATAAAACTAGCTTACTTCAGTCTTGTGCCTTTACAACACATTTTATATATTATTAATTTTTGCATTCAAATGTTATTAAACTTTATAAACTTTATACACTTACACACTCTCACACATCGACTTACACTATCTCTCTTACACACTTACATACAAAAGAAACATGGTGTAGATAAACTGGTTGATAGCTTATTTTTGCCTTTACCACACAATATCGTCATTATTATGGTTGCTTTGGTAAAGCTTAATAATTACGTTCTAGATTACATGTTTATTATTTGCTCGAAGTATGGATAGTCTCATCGAAGTTAGTGAGGATATCGAACAGATATCGGTCTCTAAGTCGTTTATTTGCTCACCAGAAGAAGTAACTAATTACATATATGCCTCCGGATTAACATTATTCCACGCAAACATACGAAGTATCAACTGTAATTTTGACCAACTACTTATACTTCTCCAACGTACGAATATCTCGTTTGATGTGATCATTCTTTCCGAATGTTGGCTAAGTAAATGCCCGATAATCCCATTTCTTCCAGGCTATATCCATCACAAATCCTCGTTTAAAAACCAAAATGACGGTGTTGTAGTATTTATTAAAAGTAACCTTCAATGTAATGTTGAAAGCCCTACATTTAAAGACGCAAACTGTGTCATTATAAAATTTACAAATAACACAGCTATTATTGCTCTATACAGATCACCTTCTTATAAAATATTGACCCCTTTTTTCGATTGTCTGGATTTAACTCTTAACTCATTAGATTGTTTTAAAACTGTTGTCATTGTAGGAGATATAAACATAAACCTTTTAAATAATAATGATTTAGTAACTGACGAGTACCTTAACTTATTGGCCTCTCATGCAATGTTACCTGCACATGTTCTCCCAACTAGAGATAAAAATTGCCTCGATCACATGATTCTGCGTAATCCTAATCCTGCATCCACCTATACTCTTGTTTTGGACACACAAATAACTGATCATGCACCTATAATATTAAATATACAAAATGAACAAAATACTAATGCTGAAATTCGTCTTTTTAGGAAGCATAATATCCCAGCCATAGTCAATGAGCTAATAAATACAGACTTCTCTTCGATAATTTTATCTCGTGATTCCGACACAGCTGCTTCAGACCTAGTATATGTTATTTCTACTATTGTAAACAAACACAGCCGTGATGTCCCCCTACCCAGCCGAAAGCGCATATTAAAACCCTGGATCACTCCTGGTCTCCTTAAATGTATCCGGCATAGAGATCAACTGCACCGAAGACTTAAAAAATACCCCGAAAGCGATCTACATAAAACTGTATATTATCGGTATCGCAATTATTGTAATAATTTACTCAAAAGAATTAAAACTAAATATCACCAAGAAGAATTTCAGAATGCGAGAAAAAATCCGAAAGCAACATGGAAAATTATAAAGCAGATAGCTAACTTAAACAGCAACAAGAATTCCTCCTCTCATCTTTTAAAACTAAATAACACTCCCTTAGCTTCTTTAAACACAATCAATCGATTCTTCGCGAATGTGGGTAAAAATTTATCTTTAAAGATACTAGCATCAGATAACACACGACAGACAAAGAACATTCCGCAACTTGCATCTC
This sequence comes from Pasiphila rectangulata, assembly GCA_963082625.1. Classification (NCBI taxonomy): domain Eukaryota; kingdom Metazoa; phylum Arthropoda; class Insecta; order Lepidoptera; family Geometridae; genus Pasiphila; species Pasiphila rectangulata. The sequence continues at coordinate 9,280,396 of OY720242.1, read as the reverse complement.
ATAGAATAGAAATTGATCCTCGTAAAACATTTACAAATTCCATGGCCCTCTATAGCGTAGAACATAATGAAATAGAAAATATAATATTGAGTCTTAAAAACAAGTCATCTGTTGGCTGGGATAATATCTCTACTACCATTGTAAAAGAGGCCAGAAACACACTCGTCCCATTACTAACGCACATCTTTAATAATGCCATAGCATCGGGAGTCTTTCCAAGTGCCTTCAAAAAAGCTGTCGTGCATCCGATATTTAAGAACGGTGACCAAGACAATGTTACTAATTTTAGACCAATTTCTGTTCTGACTGTCTTCTCGAAGATCTTTGAAAAAGTCCTAAATAAAAGACTCGTAACATATCTGAACGAAAATAATATTCTCTCTCCACATCAGTACGGTTTCAGAAAGGGAAAATCAACTCAGGATGCGGTACTGGAACTTACTGAAACAGTGACAAAAAACTTTGATAGTAAATTAAAAACTATTGGCATTTTCTTAGATCTATCGAAAGCCTTCGACACTGTCTCGGTTCCAATTCTCCTAAACAAGCTAGAGCAAATAGGCATAAGAGGTGTTGCCCTTGACATGTTTCGAAGCTATCTAGTAAATCGTACCCAATATGTTATGATAGACGGCCTCAAAAGTGCGGAAGAAACTATTTACTTTGGTGTCCCGCAAGGTAGCGTTTTAGGACCAACATTATTCCTAATCTATATCAATCAACTGTGTAACCTCTCCCTTCCAAACTGCAAAATTATCACATACGCAGACGATACAGCTCTGTTGATCATGTGCTCAAAATTGTCATGAACTGGTTGCATTCAAATCTTTTAACCCTTAATTTATCAAAAAGTAAATTCCTTCCTTTCAGCTCCAACATTTCAACCCAACCCATCGAGTCATTCTCTGTCAATGCTCACATTTGCAACCACGACGATATCTCAGTGTCCTGTGATTGTACAGCTTTAGAAAGAGTATCAAGTATTAAATATCTCGGTGTCATAATAGACTCATGTCTTGCTTGGAAACAACACATTAGCTCCACTGTTTCTCGAGTCAGGAAATGTATATTCATCTTTAAGAAATTAAGATCTATCATAGACTTTAACTCCCTAAAAACAATTTACTTTGCACTATGTCAGTCAATATTATCATACTGTATCATCTCTTGGGGCGGTACAGTCAAAACCACTATGCTAAGGATGGAGCGTGCCCAAAGGGCAGTTTTAAAAACGATGATAAAAAAACCCATCTGGTTTCCTACCGCCGAGCTCTACGATACAACCCAAGTGCTAACAGTACGTCAGATATTTATCTTGCAAACCATACTTCGCAAACACTCTCAAATAATATATGATCCCAACTTAGAAAAAACTAAACGGAGATCCGATATCGTTTGTAAAAAACTCCCTCGCCGTACGGCCTTAGCAACCCGCAGCTACCTTCATTTAAGCTCAGCGCTATATAATAAAGTTAATAAAATAATTAACATATATCCCCTGTCTCACTATAAATGTAAACATAAGAGTTTAAATTGGTTACTGTCACTAAGCTATAATGACACGGAAGATTTAATAACAGTGATAAAATAAAAATAAAATCAACCATACCACCAACACACACATACACACACACACCACACAAACACACACACCACACTAACACACACACCATACATCCCAACACTTCACGCACATGTACTTACATTCTTATATTTTTGATAACTGTTTAATTCTTTAAAATCATATAATTCAGAACTATTATTTTTGTCTGTTATTGTGTACTATAAGCTGGAGGAGGGCGTTGGTCTCTGCGACACAGTTTTTTAACTATTGCGGATATCATCGTTTTTCATTATTTTTCTGTATTCTAACGTGTTTTTGATCCAATAAATGATTTTTGATTTTTTTTTTTTTTTTTTTTTGACCGCAGATGGTCATGACAACGTTACCGGACGCGCAGCGCAGAGGGCGCCCAGCCGCAAATATGATGGGTCAACAAGCACAAGGGCACCACTTAGGTACGAACCATGGCTTGGACTGTTGCCAGATTTTTATATGTACATATGATGGTACATAGGTGGTTAACGTCCAGGTGCAGTTTTGCAAGAGTGGAGATTGGAAGGATTTATTCTTCGGCCCCGCCGGCGGGACCGGTTCTTATAGGTGTGCCTAGCAGTTAATGTTGGACGGGTTGACGTCACCTCCGGGTTAGCGGCGGTGAGCTCGTCAACGGGCAAGCCGAGAACGTGTCTCGGTCGATGGAGGAAAGGTAATGTACTTGGAAAATGAGTATTATATATCATCTGGTACCCGCATTCCACGCAGCCTCAGCTCCAAAGTTAGAAGAGCCTATGGGCCACAAATAGTTAATAGGGCCATAATATTTTTAGGACTTCGAACCTTAAGGGGAAAACCGGTACCTATTTATGATCACTCGTTTGTCTGTCTGTCAAGATCCTTTTTCTCCGAAACGGCTGTAGGTAATAACGTGCAATTTTTACCAAACATTAAGGTCTGCAGGCAGATGACGACCTTCAAAAATCAAGTTTCTACCTCAGGGCATTCAGAAGTTATATCAACAAGTGTCAAATTTTTGTATGGAAATGGCAAAAATTTTAATCATTTCAAGATGTATTTTAGATCCAGAAATATATAAATCGAAGTCCTATTAATTCCAAAATTAAGGTAATGCTTCTTTTTAAAGAAGTATAATGCACCATCCAGCGCCAATTCAATACAAATAGTTGAAATTTTTATATTCAAGTACCTAATAGTAAATAAATTATTAATTTAATATTATTATGCACTGTCGTTTATTATAAGCTACTATTTTAAATGTAGGTACGTTCCTAAGTCATTAACTAAAAACAAACCCAATTTTCTACCTCCATAATTAAAAGGTAGTTATTTTGTAAACATTTACTTTACAGACATAAAAAAATACCAAGACCCAGGACATTGCGGGATACACATATTTACATATAGATGTCCAGCAATGGGAATCGAACCGTAAAGTCTTGCGCCACGGAGATTGTCTCCTAATACGGCTACCCAAAGTGTCAAAAAACGTAGGGAATACCTATATTAAATGTTTTACAATATTCAAAAGTAATTGTTAGATAAACAACCCTACGAAACCGATATTTTTAGGAAATATTTTTGTTTCTTTTTAAATACATTTATAGCAGCCCAACGTTATGCCATAACCAAAAAATGTTACCTACTTTTAATGATATTTTCATTACCTTGATCACCTTGTTAGCTACAAAGTCTTCATCAAATCCGTGGCTCATTAATCTGAAGCTTGTACGAAGTAACATTGTGTACGTGTTAATAAACAAGTCTGTCAGCCCTTTAATGACATGTAGGCTTGTTATAATGACGGGACAACGTTCTCGCGTTACCGCCACGTCATTAATGGCCTTTGACACCCGAAACTGGGAACATGTCGACGAACAATTATCGGGTAGAGATAATTTTGCCTGTGTACCTGGCCGTTAACAAAGCGTGATTTGTGACGAGTAAAAACACATGAGGTGAATAAACGTATTGTTACGTGTTACGATTGGTACCGTTAGTTCTGTTCGCGTACCCGGATAAAAAATGGGACTTCGTGTTTTTCCAGGTATTACCGATTCATTACAATGACCTGGCGTGGCGCAATCGGTTTAATAGCCGGCTGAGACACAGGAGTTTAAAAGTTGCATTCGATTCCCACCGCAGAACCATTGTTGTAGTTTTTCGACAGATATTTGTACCTGGTCTAGGTATTTTTCCATGCATGATAAGTTCGTTTTAACAAAAAAACATCAACTATTTGGTTCTCAGAACACAGCACAGCTCTTCTTTCTTTGATGTTGCTGTGCAAAATTTCCAGCGTTATCTTATTTTTTATTTATTTTTACTTTATAAAGAAACTCGTATTATTATCATAACTTGAGATAAGGCTAAATTATCATAACAACTTGACGTCATGTGTTCGGTTTCCTCCATATTCTCTATTTCCTTTGCATTGCAACTTAAATTAGTTTTTACTAAGAATACTTTGTTTCTATCAAAAGTGAGTGAGTGATAGTGAATAACGTGCTCTTAATGCCAGTACTTTTCTTGGTAAAAATATATTTAAATAAATAAGATGACAGAGTGGAATCGAAACCGAAGGAAAAGTGTATCTTACACATATGTATATGTAATGTTTGTGTAATATGGACAAAGTTTTTAGGAATACTCGCCATGCTATCTTGCTCACAAATATTAAAAAGGGGATTTTGGTCCGATTTTGGACCATCATAATCATCACCATCATCATTTTATATCAATTATCACTGCTGGGAATTTATTTCGCTTTTGCCACACTGGTCTATTTCGTGCTTCTCGCATCTAAGAGTGCTCTGTGACTTTAGCTAAGTCATCCACCCATCTTGCACCTAGACGACCCGGATGTGTAATGGTCTAGCCGCGGCCACTAATAAATGAAGGTCTTACTCCAGCAGCCATCACCTTGTCTAGCCAAGTGTCATACCCAACTCTAAGTGTCGAGGATACGTTTTTGTAACCGAGAAGTTTCAGAAAATCGTCTGCCACATTTTGCATGCGACCTTGTCACGGAACCTTTTCAGCATATGCAATAAAGAGTGAACCCGCCAAATCCCAAACTCGAATTCCACAAATATAATTTAGGATCTGAAATCATAGCGGTACCTGAGTTTGGGGTGTATTTAACCCCGTCCATTATGCTCCTTGGGTAAAGGGTACAAGCTTGTTGGGCGCCAAGTCGTGCGTAAAAGGTCGAGCCTCTTCTCACTAGTAATACTATTTGGGTATTTGAGATTACTGCATTAAAATATTTCCTGTGCTTTTAGCAGTTATTGTGTTAGCACGGGTGTTGAACCTTATGGCACTGAACTGCACCACCTTCCCATGATCACGAAAAAGAAGAAAGAAGCTAAGGCATGACCCACATTCAATTTTAAATTTAAACTCTTTCCTTAAAACTTAAATATTTTTTTAACAGTTGAACATATTTTGAAACATACCTAAGAACACTCTAGATTCAGTCACCTTTTAAACAACAAAAAAATCTAAATCGGTTTTGCCGTTTGGGAGCTATAGATACGGAAATTAACATTTTAACTTAAAAAACTCTTTGATTTTTGCGCCGGGGTGTAAAATATGTCTGACTCATTATAATTACAGAGCTGTACCTGTAGTTATTTAGATAACACCGGCCACGAGCGAGTCGGTCTCTCGCAACAAGGGTTCCGTGCCATCAAACAATATAGTTTCTCTTGAATGCGGTTTATATTTGTTGCCGAACCTTATCAGCGCCATCTCTTGTCTGATAGCGGAACTTTTGTATATTTTTTAAACTTTCGATGATTTCTGAAAAACTGTGCATTTTTGTAAATAAGACAAAAACTATACGGTTCAAAGGAAAACTACAACTGTTTATTAATGTGCAAACGAAGCCTTTTTAAACGATACCCCACATGACCTGGTAGTAATAGTACCTAACACTAGAAACCTAAACAGTAAACCTAGTAGTTATTTAGTTGAATGTTAAGCACTTAACATTTTTCAAGCGCTTTTTCTGCCCACTTTGCAATCATAGAGTTAGAATATGTAAGAATAATCTTTTTACATTTTTATACTATTCAAAATAAGCGAACAATCGCTTATGCTGAGATGCAGGAGCACCGCCCTCCCGCCCGCTAATTATGCACATGCAGGGAGAACTAGGTTGTCAGTGCAGCATGCATACCCAAACCTATACGACGACACGTGTTTCGCCTCTCCGCGAGGCATCATCATGCTATCTTATACCATTTCAAATTTTAAGTCGATAGCATCAGAAGTTTCCAAGATATCCATTTGTGACAGACATACAAAGTCACATTGGGTTTATTTTTACAGTTTTGATTATTGGTACCCTAAAAGTAACTAAGGCATCTACTATTTAGAACTATTTGAACCGGCTGCTCTATTATGTCTACATAATTTCGTCAAATTATGCAAAAGTCTGTACAAAATCCTTTTCAAAGCAAAGCAAAAAGGCGTACCTGTACCGATTCACGTAAAATATTGAACAAGATTCCACAATGCTCCTCCAGGATGCAAATCACCCTCGGGAAGCCCAAGTGCTGCACCCGATTATGTGACAATGTCGTCTTTTACATAATATGCTTTTTCTTTCGCATTATTTGCGAACGAATAACCGTATTCAGGAATCGAAGATGCGAGGAGCGTACCAAGTGGGTTTGGATAATTATGCTGATGTGAGATTTTTTGCCGTTTTACTAGACCTTATGAAGCTTTGTTAACGTTTTGCTGTAAGACGACGCATTGGCGATACTGGCACCAGGGATTCTTTTTAGCAAATATAAATCATTGAGAATTTTGATATTATTTTTTTATTTTTTCATGTTTTACTTTACACGATATACGATATTCGGTTTACACGATATGACAACACACAAAAAATCCCAAGAACTGCTCTATAAAAATATAGATTTTCACTTTACAGGTGAACGAAAACGATTTAGGACTCTAAATTTTCTGTACATACTAAGTCTATACACCCTTCTCAAAATTGTGGTTGGATATCATATAATTACTAATAGTTTTTATTTTAAACGAGAATTACTGTTTTGGCGCTTACGACTTTTCAGTTCAAGTTAGCTTTTCGCGTCAGTTTGTATGCAGGCAGCCCCCTCAGTTTTATCCGCGTTTTACCAATGTAATTAAAAAAAATTAAATGATTATCTCTCAATGAGTCGCCTTTACTACAATGTGCAGTAGGCGTAGCGCCCGCTTGCGAACGACGTGGGGATTTGAAGTGCGATGGGGATACTTATCTATGACGCTGTCTGTACTTATTAAAACTAAATTTTAAGTAAATACAAAAAAATGGACACGCTTCAAATAATGAAAACTTGAAGCCTCTTGAAGATCCATCATTAGACTTTTACAGCGAACAAATTATGAAGACGGTAAATAATAAATATTTTGACAATAATTTTTGCAAGTCATTTATTTTTCGTTATCATTTCTAAAGATCGTTTAATCGTAAGCAGGTCTTCTATGTATCTATCTCATCTTACACTGTGTAACTACCTATAAAGTGATATATTTTTTAGAACCATGTATATTTATAGAAATGAAAAATGCAATCAAAATTTTCGACTTCGACGGGACTCGAACCCGCAATGTTCAGAAGAACGCCTTAAACGCCACGCCATTTCGGCCACGAAGTCACTAGCCGTCGGGTCAAAAATCTTGATTGCCTTTTATCGGTTTTGTAGACCCGAGTATATTTTTTAAAATCATGTGTGTCATACAGGGTTTTTGCTTACATGACACCCTTATTAAACTATACTTAATTTGGACTACATTGAATCGACAATGTCACAATGGCCATTAATTTTATTTAGTTATACTATGTTGCACTATGGTATTCTGAAATACAACTTCACATATGTTAAATTTATATTTATACGTGTCATGAATTTTGTTTACGTCATGTTTGTGCCATCACGTAAGCCACACAAGCATATTTACACCCCCAAAATATGAAATTTGTGAAATTTGTAACACACATAACTTAATAATTCGCTACAAATATCTTGACGACCTCCCTGGCTCAGTTGGTAGCCAGCTGACACAGAAGAAATTGCAGGTTCGAACTAAACCGGACAAAATTTTTGCTTTAATGTAGATATTTAGGATAAAAAAATATTATAAATATTTATATTAATATAAATATTAAGGCAATATACACAATATTTATATAATCTAAAGCACAAAACAAAAACACAAACAAAATTCTTAACCCACACATATAACATGCTAAAGATTTCTTAGTAACGAGATGTAAATCCAGTATTCCCAGTATAATTAATACGGTAAGATCTCTTATCAAAAAACATTACATGATTTCGTTTTCAAACGTGCTAGCGCTTACAAATTTCAGCAGCCAATGAAGATATCGATTATGGAAACGACCTCGTATACCAATCATACTCTGCCCCGGTTCAAATAAGATAAATCAAACATGTAGATAATAATGTCTACAGCCGAATAAATTTCCGGCAGAGAAAATAAAATCTATCGTGAAGAGCGAAAGTAAGATTGATCGTGGAAGTTTTGAAAAGTTAGCCGCAAGTTCGAGGCGTCTGTTCTTTCCCCTTTCGTGGGGACTGGAACTTACCGTTTGGTGTACTGTGTGTTTGAGTACGTTTTTCTACAGTTCTTTTTTATTTTATTAAAGGAAAATAGTGACAATGGTGTTTTTCAATCATTGTTTTTGTTGACACGCAAAACTTTATGTTTAATCGTTATTTTTGAATTGAGCAATTTTTCATGGCATTGTCTGTTTAGTATGAGTCGAAGTTGTTAACAATATTTAAATATTTCACCAACTCGTTTTGTTTTCAATCGAGAAAGTTTTTCAGCTTAACTTAATCATAGAAAATAAAAAGTCCGAATCAAATAAAGTAGACGTATGCCTAATTTAATACATTACTTTCAGCTCTTCTATTCTGCTGGGATTCCGCTCGTACAGTATTGCCACTGATATACCGTGTTACCATAATTTGCAGCCAAATTCGCATTTCACGGTTGGCATCACACAGCGACGTACGTATGTTATATAAGTTTTTCGTGAGAAGCTTCAGAGGGCGATAGGGTCTCCGAAAATGGTACAATTTATTAAAGTTGCAACTAAATATACTACACACTTAACGAAAATTAACTCATTCTGTAACTCCCACTTTTCACAAAATGACATTAGATGCCGAAGTTGTTTTAGTCCTGTACTGGATATATGTAAATGTATACTACATTAAGTAGTACTAGCTTCTGCCCGCGGTTTAGTACGCGTTTTAACAAAATAAAAAGTAGACAATTAGTTAATCCTGGTCTACAACTTTATATGTGCAAATTTTCAATTCTATAAGTTTGGCGGTTTTTGTTTCTGAGGTAACAAGTAAAAACATCAGATGCAGATATTAGATAAGAGGTAATAAAAAAATGTGGGATGATGATAACGAATTATGGCATTAGTAATAAACCGGAATCACAATGCGACAACCCTACAGGATAGGGATGCCTTGGGACGGAGGCAGATTGATATTTAATCCCCGAGCTGTGATCGAGCTCGAGGCGTAATCCTTCACTATGAATGTTGTACCAAGCTAGATATGAAAAGTTTGGAAATTACCCTGATATTCGGTTATCAAATGAAAAAAATGGTATAGAACGATAAAAAGGGTTCTCTACTCTCTCTTCTCTACCAGCCGCTATTGTAGAAACGGTAAATGAGCTCTTAAATAAACAAAAGCACAATTCAAGTTGAATAACCAATCAAATTTGTTTATGCCACAAAGGAGTAGCTTTGTGCAAAACACAACGGTCCTTAGATGTAAACATCACCATCACAGAAGCGTCACGAACCACAATTTACGACCGTCCTCAAATCAACAAAAACAACAGTAACAATGTGATCGCGCAATAAAGTCGTTCACAAATAGCAAACACCGCTGAGGTACTGCAAATTAGAAAAGTAAAATATACTGCTTAAATTATTGGGGTCGTACAAACAGGCCGGCAAATATTGTCCGACCGGACGCACGGGCGGCGGACACGGCTCGACGCCATTCATTAACTTATACTGGCCGCGAACAAAAACGGGGCTTCAATTCTAGTACGCGATGAGCTCTGCTGAGGCTGACTTCCAATTCAATTTAAAGAACGAAATATTTCGAAAGCACCCAGATATTTTGATTATTTCAACCAGGTTGCTTGTGATTTGATTTAACTAACGTCTGGTAGAGAAATTATAATATTCTCCTCAGATAGTGGTCAAGCTCTACTAATTTAGTGCTGTTGTATCATGTAATAAATGATTATAAATAAAACATCATGCTTATTAATACCCATCTTATGCTTTGCACGGCAAGTTTGAAAATTGAATCAAAATGAAATGTTGCTCTTCATTAGAACAATTAAGCTGCTGATAAATTATCACGAAGTTAAAATCGATTAATGATGGGATATAGTTTAATGGGCGTCACATTAATTCATACACGTAAGATATAAATAAAAAGCCTTTTATTTCCAACGTTCTTACAAATTTGTTTTGGAACCACTCTTCAGGTGAAGGGCTCCTCCTCAATTCATATCCATACGCCAAGCACCCCGCATCTTTAGCGAAAATAAACTTGTCTCTTCGTGCAATGTTATTAAAAAAATATCGCAAGACCTATTTTGTTGTCATCGATTTTAATGGTAAGTTTTTTTTAATAACTTTATTCTTGTAAAATAGGTATGTGTATATTGTGACTCGACATAAACGTTTCTTTATTTCTGTTACTATTCTACATAATTCTTTTATTTTACAACAAAAAAACCGACTTCAATGATAAAATCCTTGACTAGTTGCCGAAAATAACCAAAACCCTATATTTATGCCTATTAATTTTTGAGTTTCTTCGATTTATCATGGATACGGACCGTACTGATAACGAAATACAAATTTCTCAAATGTTTTTAGGGTTCCGCATTACAACAAGAAACCCCTAAAGTTTCGCTTTGTCTGTCTGTGTGCGGCTTTACGAGAAGACAATTATTATTAATTTACGAAAAATAATGACGGCTAAGCTACCTTTTTTAGTTTCGGATAAATTGTCGCCCTAATAAGTTATGCAGTCTACCAAACATACACGTACTTTATGTTTGAAAATAAATATATTTTCATTTTTTCACTTTACACCGAAAACTCAATTAATATTATGTTGTTATACGTAAAAAAAAACGTACGCCAACTTCTAACAAGATATCTACGGGTAAGTAAGGAAACCTATACGGCGCGTAGCCCGACACGCGACAGGTCTAATTTATTTTCACCTAGATTTCAAACACTGACTAACATCATAAATTCCTGTAACACACTCAACACAAAACCCGTCAAATAGTCCGCGTAACCTAATAGATTATAAATATCGCGTCATTAATCACAGGGGAAACCTGTTGCTCAACATTTGACGTGCGAAAACTATTTAGTATTTCACGACTGCGTGAAAAATTCACCACTGAGGTGGTGAGTGGAAATTATACCGTGCACGAACTCACATTAAGTAATTTAAGCAAGGTTTGTAAATGAAGAGCTAATTTTATAGCCCCTTATTTTAAGAGCCTGAATTTAAATTATAGTAACGTTGCCGTGGGGTGCCGGCAGTAGAATGTTGCCTCTCCTCTCTTGCCCGTGGATGCAGTAAGAGCCTTCTAAGAGCTACCTCCGGAAGAAAGGCAGCAGCGTCATTCCGTGTATCAACATCCCATACTGCGCTCGCCAACCCGCCTGCCAAGCGTGGTGAGTATGGCAACTGCCCCTTATGGAGATCCTTGAGGGAGGCCTGTGTTCAGTAGTGGACGTTTTACGGCAGAAATTAATGAATGAATGAATGAACGTTGCTAGGATTCTGATTTTATATTCAATGTCACCTCTCCCTCTAAGGGTTCCGGACCAAAATGGTAATAAAGAACCCATAGGTGTGACTTTGTCTGTCTGTCTGTCACCGATGGATATCATGAGAACTACTGATGCTATCGACTTGAAATTTGTGATGGTATAAAATAACGCTTTGTCACTAATATAGCATATATAAAAATTTTGAAAAATATTCTAATCATTAATCATTATTGCAAGGGAAAGGGGATCTTAAAAAAATTAAGAGATGTTAAAGATCATGAGTGGTATCGTATGAAAGGGCTTCATTTGCACATTAATAAACAGTTTTTAGTTTTCCTTAAAGCCGTATAGTTTTCTACTTTTTTTTACAAAACCTTTAATAGCTAATAAAAGTGTATGTAAAGATTACAGAAAAAATATAAGAAACTCTCTAATTTGCATAGTTTTATTATTTAAATAATAAATAATACATAATGCTGGACAATTCACACATCATCACCTAGCCCCAAGCTAAGTAGAGCTTGTGTTATGGGTACTAGATTACTGATATACTGAATACATTATACTACATGGATAGATATTTTTTATTATTATAGAAAAATATCCAGAACACCCTGAACAAATATCGGCAGATCATACAGACATTTGTTCCGAGGTGGGAATCGAACCCGCAACCTTTTGCGTCGCAGGCGGACCTTCGCCTGCTGGCTGCGCCACAGAGGTCGTCTAATCAGGTCAGGTCGTGAATTACTCGTATTTGCATTAATACTTTTTTAGGTTTGATTATCCTAAAGTACTAAGGATTACATTTGTATCCGTAAGTAGGTTATGTAACAGACACAGTTCTTAATCCAAAAAGCCCTTATCTCCATTATACGACACTGATAAAGCGGTGAGAGAAATTAATATGAAAGTGATGTTAACTATCGCAAGTCCCTCTGGAGTAATCCAGATAATGGCATCGGGTTGACAAAGTTATAATTACTTTTTATTTTCCCTCATCGCCGGCGAAATTAAGCAACGTTTATTATTATGGCAAGATGTCGGTGCTAGGTAAGCTTTTGGGTTTGATAACGTTGACTTTATGTAAAAGTCGGGATCAGGTTAAGACCAGATTTAAGAAAAAGGTTCCAATTTTTCATCGCAATTTGCTACAAACTCGAAGGAAAAAAAAGCCGAAATAATGATAAGTTTACACATATCAATATCATACTAATATATCATCACCAGTCAGTTCATAGACGTTACTATAAAAAAAATTGTATTGCGCATTTGTGCGTAGTTATTTAGAATACGCCTCTCCAGTATGGAGTCGCTACACTCAGCGATTAGAAGGCAACCAGAAGATATTTTTGCGGTATCTCCAGTATCGCGCCAAGGTTTTTCTTCCAGACTACTTAATTAAATCTCGCAAATTTCACTTTCTCCTTCTCTATGAAAGAAGGAATGTATCTGATCTGTCCTACCTCTTCGGCATAGCAAATGGCAAAGTGGACTGTGCAGAACTGCTGGAACTGCTAGGGTTACGCACTAGCAGGGCTGCATTGAGAAACACGTTACACGTACCGCATGTAATTCTCTCAATAATCTAACAAACACAAACATAGACATCGACATTTTTAATTTGTCAATATCAAAATTAAAGCGAATACAGATGATGGCAGATTTTTCAACTTAGACAGCGATGAACCTGTATAATGTATGTAGGTAAAACATTTACTTATTATGTTATTAGCTTTTTTTTTGGTGGTGGTGATTGTCATCTACTGATCTTTTCTACATTTTTTAATTTTTCACACGCCTATCTGCGGAAACTTTTAATTAGCTATCAGAATGTTAACGTGATAAATTCACGTTATTTTGTCAACCTGTATTTGTTCTTAAGCATAGCTGTAAGTTTTCTTAAAATTGTTAAAATAAAATAAAATGAATATATATATATATATATATATAGAGGTATGTATATACTAATATCATACTCAATACCGATATTTAATAAAATGGATAAACGTACGATCGTTAATACTCAATTGGAGAGGACCAATTGACAAGTGAAATGTCGGCAGGGCAAAACGACGGTGGGCTAATGACATTATACAAGCAGCAGGAAGCCAATGGATGGAAAAAAGCTAAGATAAAAGCTCGTGGAAAAGCTTGGATGAGGCCTTCACCCTAACAGGGGTTCATATCTCGGAAACTAACGATACTAATATTAATCATTAGCAAAGTAACTAACAGGCTAACAATTTTAATATATTGTAAAAGTTGTTTGTAAGAGATATTGAATAAAAATGGCTTATTTCTTATTATTTTTATATATTTGACGAGCTCTGTGGCGCAGCGGGCGAAGGTCCGCCTGCGACGCAAGGGGTTGCGGGTTCGATTCCCGCCTCGGGACAAATGTCTGTACGATCTGCAGATATTTGTTCAGGGTGTTCTGGGTGTTTTTCTATATATAATAAAAATGTCTATCTATGTAGTATATAATGTATTAAGTATATCAGTCATCTAGTACCCATAACACAAGCTCTGCTTAGCTTGGGGCTAGATGATGCTGTGTGATTTGTCCAGCATTATTTATTTATTTTAAAGTCAATAGATGTACTATATTAGGCATATTTTTTTTTAGTTTTATAAGTTTTTTTTCATAAAAACTTATTCTCGTAAATAAAACATAAAAATGAATTGTTTTTACATGCTTTATAAATGATGTAGCTCTACTTGTACCAAATGTATTCACATTACTGAATTGATTATAATTCTAGTGAGATTCCGATGATTACTAGTATGTCACATCTTCAATATCGACGGGTAAAAAGGCGACTTGACTCAAGCGGCACTTTTTACGACATAGATTATAAAAACATATTTGGATTTGTATATTTTTTCTGCATCTTTTGAGCCGTGTTCTGCTAAAATCAGAGGACGTTTTTGGCGCTTGAATCCATGACCAATTTGGCACCATTTCTCACAACAAAGAAATAAGTGACATGATGTATTTGATTAAATTTAAATAAAGCAATATTTTAGATAGCTGTGGTTTAAGTTCATTTGATTTTTAATTTTTGACACTACACTAAAAGAATTTTGACTTGATTACAATTTGGCATCAATGTATTCATTAATTTTATTCTGATTTTAAATTTTGAAGATAAAACAATGTTGTTATGTGTTCTGTGATCGTCTTTTTAATCAGTTTTCTTTTTATTTAAACATGAGCTCTTGTAATTTACTCCATTCTGCTAAAATATAGTGACAATATTTCTTGTACTTGGTTTGAGTTTAAGTATTTTGCATCATACAAAATGGTTTAAGTACAAAATGATGTCATGTTGATACAAATGTATGTCAACAATGGCTATTAATATTTCAACCTTAACCTATTAATTATTGTAATTCGTTGCCGTAAAACCTGCCGTTACAGGGTCAGATAAAAAAATAAAAAAATACAGCGTGACTGCATTATTAATATATCTATGCTCTAATATATCAGTATGACCTTTGTCATAAAGGTATATAAAAAAAGTAACCAGTGTGTAGAGTGTGTATTCGCATTTAATCCTTCGATATGCTTATTTAACAACCAATAGGCAGAAACATAACTAGCCTATGCTTTACCGAGTGCCAGAGTTATTTACTATATAAATAACTCTGGTATTTTGCGTGCGCTGCCGTAAATAATACCGTTACAGCGTTGAATATAAACCAATCAAACTGAAATGAAACGCGACTGCATTATTGAAATATCATAACAGTATCGCATCGGCAACCGCGGTCGTTGACGTCTGATGGAGCTTTACATCGCATAATTTGATCATTATCGAGAGGGTAACGATATTGCAATGTTATTTTTGTCCAGTAATACGAAAAGCCGTGGGGTGCCGGCAGTAGAATGTTACCCCTCCTTTCCTACCCGTGGATGCTGTATGAGCCTACTAAGGGACACCTCCGGAAGATGGGCAGCAGCGTCTTTCCGTATAACAACATCCCATACTGCGCTCACCAACCCGCCTGCCAAGCGTGCTGAGTATGGCAACTACCCCTCATGGAGATCCATGAGGGAGGCCTGTGTTCAGTAGTGGACGTTTTATGGCGGACATGATGATGATGATAATGAATACAAAAAGCATTCAATAATTTGTAAGGTACAACCTGATAGATCCGTTTATCGGCTCTCTTGATAATGAACGACGTTATGTTGCAAGGCATAATCGGATCGTAATATTTGTCTATATCTTAGACTCTTTCAAAGTCACGCGGTGCCTTTTTGCCAGTTTGTAGACACTAATGTAGTAAGTATATCAATAATAACGATTACCTATCTTCGAAATACTATATGTATATACTACTGTACTATGTACTATAATACTATACTACTGATAACAGAAAGTAGAAACAACTGAAAATGCATGTCTTTGAATGGTTCAAGAATGTTGTTGTACAAACGTTTTATGTATTTTACTTTCAAAATCCACGAGAGACCAACCATTCAATTACTAAATGTACTTCATAATCATCAATAGGTATGAACCTTATTGTACCTTTGTTTTAAATAACACGTCTCGTATGAATGTTTCTCTAAATGTTTCTCTAAACCTACCAAAACCGTATTTCTATAGGTAGGCCCAATGCCCACGCCAGACGCAAACAAAAATGTCAAAGCGCGCATTTCAAAACGCCCAGACCTATACAGGGTTGGTTGGTACAGAAATTCATTAAAGCCATCGCTATTTACGAACGGCCCAGTCAGGCGCGGCGGTGGACTAAATAAACACAGTTTAATGATTATTGGGACCGAACAGTGCCTAGGTGTTTTAGTCAAGTGTAGTTAGTCAAATTACAAACTTTGTTTGCTAGATTTTCGAGCAAATTGGGAATTCTATTCTCAATTTACTCCGAACTCCGAACTCAACTTTGCCAATAGTGACATCAAACAGATATAAAACATAAGTAATTGTATTACAAAGATCCGAAAAATTGCTTGTTAATAAAAACAAAGTTGTAAGAAAATTATAAGTTATTCTCTACTGTCCATTATAAATAAATAGTCTAGTAACAAAACAAAGTATGTAATTTTTAATACTGTCTAGTAATAAGACAAAGTATGTGTTTGGTACGTATATCTTTCCGAATTGTGGTTTAAAGCTCTTTGCTAATGCTGTGTGTCATGAGTTGTATGGTTTAATTAACTTTTTATGTCTATTTGAATGTAGCGTGATGTACGCCAGTACGATAACTCGTGTCTAACAAGTGTTGATGGTTAGGGTTGTCAACCGACGAGCAATGTCTATTTTTTAACCGCTGAGTTAAAAAATAGCACGTTGTTTGAGTGCCGTTTATTTTTGTTCTTAGGCTGGTTTCTAAATAGTTTTGTTAGCTATGGTTAGGCTTTAGGAAATATGTACATATGTATAGTCATTTGAAGATTATCAGCTGTTTTTTGGTCCATAGTGATTGATTCACTAACGTTAAGTTGGTTTAGGGATTTTTTAATTTTAATGAATATTAAATAATTGTCACTTTTTCGAGTCATAGGTACTGGAGATTAACCAATATGTGTTTATTCAAACAAAATGATACCTTAGATTCTGACTTCCCCTTTTTATTCCCAATTACATTATTTAAGAAGTTCCCTTGAGTCCTCACGGATCCCATCATTGGAACTGATTTTTCCTATTATGTGCAACAAGTCAAGCCTTGGCATACAGAAAGTATAATTTGGTGAACTGATACGGATGAAAGAGGCCTTAAATGGGCATCGGAACTCTTCAGTGTTGAAGAATTCGCATGTGGCCATATTGAAAGAAAGCTATAATATATGTATACTAATCCATTTATCGTCGCACCAACCTACTCATCATAAAAATCACGACCATCAGGGTCATTTAAGGCGGTTTGTTTCAGCCGTAAAACGTCCACTACTGAACACAGGCCTCGCTCATGGATCTCCATGAGGGGTAGTTGCCATACTCACCACGCTTGGCAGGCGGGTTGGCGAGCGCAGTACGGGATGTTGATACACGGTAAGACGCTGCTGCCCATCTTCCGGAGGTATCCCTTAGCAGGCTCTTACTGCATCCATGGGTATGAGAGGAGGGGTAACATTCTACTGCCGGCACCCCACGGCTATGCGGCGGTTATTTATTAAGGCGTTTATTTTGTTAAAAAAATATATAATCTGTTAATCATACTAGTTTTGAAGTTACTCGTACCATCTAGACATGCGGCAGCTTCTCACTTGTTCAGCCAAGTTTATTAATTATTTATGATATTGTAATTATAAAAAAAACAAAAGAAAGATAAAATAAACAAAACAGAATCATTATCATCATCATCTCACCCGCAGGACTGCTGTCCACGTCCACTGCTGGACAAAGGATTTCCAAGATCATGAGGGGGTTGCTGCCATATTCACCTTGACAGGCTGGTTGGCGAGCGCAGTTGCGATGTTAACTACTATTACTGCATCCACGGGCACGAGAGGAAGGGCAACATTTAACTGCCGGCACCCCACGGCCACAACTAGTATCACTAGCAGTCCAATAGACCAAGTCTTCCAGTTGAGTATAGTGTCCTTTGTTACCAGCCCTAACCTAGGGTTGTCGTTGAAACTAATTAACGGTATAATGTTCGACAGCGGTCGCGTGTCAGCCGGTTTGTTCGTGCAAAATTATTGCTTAAGTAATTAGCAGACATGGGTTTTTATGTCCCACTCTTTGAGTGGCTCTTAATGAGCGCGACATTATCGTAAAACAGTGGAATTACGCCATTGTAAAGCTGTAATGGTATTGAAAAGAATGGGGAGTTAAACAGTATTAAAAATTGGGGTTATAAAAAAAGGTGCAAAGATCATTTTTAGGGTTCCGTAGTACGACAAGGAACCCTTAAAGTTTCGCTTTGTCTGTCTGTTTGTCCGTCTGTCTGCGGCTTTGCGAAGAGACTTTTAGTCCTAGAAAGCTGTAATTTTGCATGGACATATAAAACAATGACGCTGAGATAACGCTACAAAAATTGCTAAAAAAACAATTAACTTGGGGTACCTTCTATACACGTAAGGTGGAGATGAACTTTTTTCTTGATTTACCCTTCGTGTATGTAAGCGTTGAATAGGTATTTTAAAACCAATTAGGGGTTTCATGACAATTTTTCGATTTAGGGTTCCGTTTGCGAAAAGTTAATATTTAGAGCGCCCTCCCCCCTCTACAGGACCGACACAATTGAACCCGGTATATAGCGCTGCTGTCAGCATGTCTCCATATCAGCGGGTAGGACGACGTCTGCCAGGTCCACTAGGGTATATGTATATAAAAAAAAACAAATCTATTAGCTTGTTCTTTCAGACCGTTGTAAAAGTTGCTTTTATTTACTGAATTCAAAACAAGTACAGGCGCGAAGGCTCAGGTATGCTTTGCTTGCTAGCTCGACTGCACCTTGCAGAAAAAACTTTTTTTGGCTTCACTTTTGTGAAACAAGAAATTTATAGAAACCCTATAAGTTCTCAGGAATTTATGTTGGAAATTTCTTTTCCTGAAAGCGTCGTTAAACTTTTTGAAAGTATAAATAAGTAAAAGTATTGAATGACTTTCCTCTTTGAAGTAATAGCTTTGTAAGCTACCGAGGCGATCAGGTATTTATGAAGCCTATTGTTGTTTTCTTGAAAAATTGTTAAAAACTTATTTAAGTCACATAAATTATATAAACTTAAAGTTTTATCAGTTTTGTGTTTGGAGCGAGTCAGACTAAGTTGTTTACTTACTTGGATTTCTACAGCCGAAGAACAGTGTTTCGGGAAATACATTTAATTGGGTTGAACGGTGTCCACGTAGTTACAACGTCAGTTCCTTTCTAAACTCAAGTAATTATTCAAGTGTGAAAATATAAAATCTATATACATTGCAACGATAGTTTTAACAACAAATGAAGGAAAACTAACATGAATGTCTATTTCTATTGATATCTTTGTTCAAGAGTAGGTATTCTGCCGGAGAGTTGGGGCTGTACGAGTTAAGGACTTAACTTGTGCCTGCGACTGATTAATATTTCTGAACGGGGACAGAAGTAGGGCTAAATGAAGCCAGATAAGAACAGAATGTTAGTTATTTTAAAAATGTATCATTTTCCTGCTTTTATCCCACACTAAGTAGGGTCGGCACAACAAGTTTTACTCTTATATTCTCCTCTATCAGACGTCAACGCATCACTCACTTCTTTCTTTTTTATAGCACCCTTAACACAGTCAATCCATCTTACTCTATAAAGTATCAACTGAAAAAAAAATAGCCAATTAAAGTAAATTAGCTTTTTATATAGATAGTCATAGTTGATTTATGCACCGTCAGCAACTTGATGGATTAGGCTACTAATTTAAGTACCTGCCTACTTATCGTGAATTCTATTCACTTATCGCTAAGTGAATACAGAAATGTTGGTCGACCGGCAGGAAGATGGACAGACGACATTGATGGAGTCGACGGCAAACGATAGAACGGACTAGCACAGGATTGAGAGGTGGATGGCAGGAACTAAAGGTGATGATAGGTTAAGTCGTTGTCATAAATTACCTTACAAACAAAACAACCGCTTTATACGCAAAAAGTATATTCCCTACCGCAGAGGCTTCAACTGTGCCCCAAACTAGTGCCAGCTCATTTAATTCGGATTAATGCTCTCGACGCCTTATTTATTGGCCTCATATCACGTGATATGTAGGTACCTTCGCATGTTAGGGAATATTCGAGTGTTAGAGAAAAGTTTCCTATCCTTACTGCATGTTTACGACTAGGGTTCATAATTATTCTATTGTTTAGGTAAATTCTATACGTGGCCAAAATACATGATTTGGGAAGTAGAAAGAGAGAGGTCTGATGAAGTAGTGTCTTAATTACATATGCTTATCTCCTGCTTTTATTAAATTTTTGAAATGATTTTTCTGTTTGTTTTAGGTGCATTATTTTTTTTAGTTTTTATTTCTTTTAAGTACATATATGTTGACTGGGAAAATCTACGTCGTACAACTACTCTTGAAATAATTAGGGTATTTTTTTTTAGAAAAAAAGAAAGTCTGTTCCGTATGGAAAAATAAAATAAATATTTTCATTACCGGATTCAGCGTTTGATATGGTACCGTCCGCGGCGATGGAACCGGGCTTTCTATGAAACCTTATTATGAATCCGACACAACTCGCTTTAAAAAATGTATTTCACCGGATACCTTTACAGTTTAGGACATGTAAGCCGTAACGAGAAAAGCTTAGTATGCGGTATCATGTAAGCCAGTTGGAACTCAAAAGTTGTACATATCCTAAGTTTATAATCTAAAAAACTATTATACTAACGAACTATGTCTTTCTCAGTTACCTAATTGCTATTACTTTTCTCGTTAAATAAATACCTACTACTGGACGACAAACAGAAGGAGATGTCTAAAAACCTCAAAGTAATCGAACAAAGAACGGAGTTTTTCAATCACTCAAAAGACAAACTCGAGATCCAATCTTTTAAAGACAAAACAATGGCACATCCACCCACTATTCTCTGGTGTGACCCTACATTTTTTATTCGTGTATTTTTTTTATGCATAGAGTTTCACTTCGATTCCACCGGGATCTTGCAATGTAATAACTTGCCGAATGACATTTGTGTGCATACTTAAAGTACGATTGTGTGTAGCACAATCTATTATTTTATCTAGATTGAGTTTTTATACAAATTTTATGTTAGAATTTTTACAATAATACTTGCCAGGTGTGAACCAAAACAAAATGTAGACAGACACGTGTGAACTACACCCAGATTAAAGGAGCAAACCACAAACTTGAAAGGTAAGATTGTACAATATTTTCCGGACCCCTCTGCTCGATATCTTCGAAGCTGGTAGTTTCGTGGAAACAAAACGGATCAGCTGTATCTCGTGTTCCCAGTGAGCCTTCGAAGCTTTAGAGCTACTAGATACGACACTGGATTTGAATAAGCGATTTGTTTCGAGGCAGAGTGCTGCACTAGAATTTTAGGAATCTGGAATTTGAATTTAGCATTTTCGGATGGACGGAACATTCCATGAGCTTTTTGATTAAGATTCTCATTGGCTATCAGTTACATAGGCTCGAGTGAGTTTTATACAAAAAGTTGGTGAACTCGATCTTGGCTAAGCAACACGGCTACTTTAATATTAAGTTTCCAAATTACATTTCATACTAACATAAACGTCTCTTTTAAATTGCACGAAAATTGGAGGCCTAATCTATGTTTTCATATATCTCGTGGCTAAATCTTGTGAGAAGAGTTGGCAGGGAACGAGCGATACGCGAACCTTATTTTTCGCACATTACACTTTGAAATTGTTTGAAATATGTTATAGCCGTCATCGTGGGCGAAACTTACCTAAAACATACGTGTAGTCTTACAGGTTCTTTGAACTTGACGCTGCGTTCATGAAAATACAGTTTCATATTATGACAAGACATGATTTTGAAGTTTATACGTGTAGCGAACAGGTAATTTTAGAACAAGTGCTCATTTGAAGTTTTACGGGCTCTGATGTAGCTTGGGTTTGTATTATGTTCAAATAACCCAAACGTTTGTAATGTAATTTAGTTCAGGATTTCAAGTTTTTAGTAGAGCTACAAAATGTTTAACTCTCTTGGACTTGAGTAAAGACTTCTTCATTCATGGGATTTACAATCAAGCAAAGTTTGGACCTTTCAATATAAACTTGTGATTGTTTAGTTTCGCGGTATAACGAATAGACCTAAATACCTCCGTCAGAGAGAAGAAATGTTAAAAGTAACTCCAAATAAAGTTAAAAAACCTGCCAGTCAGCGGCTTGTCAGTATTTCGGTTTCAAAGATCTGGAGGATTGGATGAAGCGATTTCACGTACTAAGTCGTTACAAGTATACATGAGATGAGCTTTAGCGGGCTAAAAATAATAAAATATTTTCGCCGTACATAACTTACCAAAATACTTGTATGTAATGTTTTTCTGAACTTTGCCTTACCTGAAACAAGAAAGTGAAATCATATTAGATTTTTCATTTATATTTATGTTGGAACTGTCTCACGTTTGACCTTTAATAGACAATGTAAAAATCCTGGAGGTACATAAAATCGACCCGGTTATTTATAGCTTTGTCCCGGTAAACAAGAGGGCAAATTTCTGTGGATGGCTTAGTGTCACTGTAATTATTGTTCGAGTTATGATCATAAATATGTAAGTCCAAGCTAATCGGTGCCAATCGTTACCAATGACATCTACAATGATCAGTAAAATGTTCGTAAATAGCAAAATGCGTACACGCCTTTTTTAGTAGGTATTTCCAAGGTCATTGTTTTGGGTCTTTAATTATAATAATTATACAAATTACCGCAATGAAAATCTCAAGTTGGTAAAAATTACCGACTTCCTTGGCTCCTCAATCTTATTCGCTTTCAGTTTACAATTTATGCCGATGAATCGACAATGTCATTTTATTAAGTCCCTCCTGAATTGAGATCCAGATCGGGACAGTCGACATGTGTCGTAGGCGTGTTGAGTATGCGCTCGTTTTACCCAAAAAATTCCAAACTTTCTCATCCAATGGTTTTTTAGATGTTCAGAATTTTGATTGCTGAAACTCGTCATGTTGATGTACAGTAAGAGTCGAATTATACTTTTAGTATATATTTCACTAATCTCACTCTCACTAATCTCACACTAATCACTTTTTTTATAATACCACATAGTTATAAAAACCTTGTTATTTAAGTTATTAAAACCCTGAAACGTATTTTTCTGAACCTGAAAATATTTAAGGAGTTCTAGATATATTTAATCAAAACACAAGGGTACCACGGCTAAAATACGAAAATACCCGATCTAAATAACCATTTTAGAATCAATGTTCGTCTGGCCTTTATCGGTGGGTCGCGTTGAGCGGCAGATTGAGGGTTAAGATTCCCTGTTTAGTATTCAGCTGGCATGCAGGTAACCTTCCCACCGTACACTTCACCACCGGTCACAGAATACCAGATATACATATTAGTGTACTTTTGCCATTATTAAAAAAAAACATCAGATGAAGTTTATTTATTTATAATCTTCGATATTAGTAAGACATCGCAAGGGAAAGAGATGACTGCGAAGATCTAAAGTCAACCTCAAAAAGTGTTTATTCATTCGAACCTAAGGGCCACATATAATTGAGGAAAGACTTATCTAAGAAATAATAAATAGACTAACCAAAGGTGCAATTGCAGTTACGAGTATGTACAAAGCAGATTTCTGTGATTTGTTAATTTTTTAACACGATAGCTCTATCTTGCAACAATAATGCACTCGCTGAAAGTACAAATTGTCAAGGTTAAAATGGTTTTACCTCGTTTCTTTCTACTGAGATTCTTTGTCTAATAATTATTTTTCCCTCTCCTTGGCATTTATTATTCCCATCAGATGATGGGGTCTGCCTTTCTGATCTTTTACTTCCACTTCGCTCTATGTTACGCGTCGTTATATATGCTTTATATTCGAAGACGTTAAAAAACCATTAATCTCACTGCCTCACCTACCTCATGTTTCCTTAAAAGAGTTTATTACTACGCGCACGTAGAGCGTAGGCGTATGTATATCATCCCTGAAGTTTGTTGTGAACATAGCAAATAAAACGAACTTTTTACATCAAAACTTTTTTCTCTCGCGTAGATTCGTACGTGCGACTGACATTATTTCGCGCTCATTATTGACTTGAAACAGTTTTTCTTATTTTCTGATTCTTAGATGGAAAAAAAAAGTTTGAGAAGGTAGAAGGTGTACTTGGTTACCTGTTCATGAAGGATGTGATCTAAGGTTGCATTGTTTTCGCATTGGTAAATATACGTTTATTTCGTCACACATAGTACAAGTAAACAATAAACATTATTAAGGTTTTAAGACTAGTGACAGAAATGATCACTACTCACTATAGTTGTGCTGTGGCAGGGCGTGACAAACCACCGCGATATATATATATCAAAAATGGTACATGCAAGTATAACCTTTAACTTTAAGCTTGTAACAATGCTATTTGATGTTTTATTTAGTAACGTTACAAAACAAGGAAGGTAATTGATAATGCCTCCAATTAACCCTTTTTACTCGTATCACAAAAAAACTCCGTTTTAAATGCTATTCTCATTTCAAAACAATATGCGTCGAGTCCCTCGGCCCAGTTACTGCCCTCGCGTGGGATTCACGTTGCATTTTACGAGGTTACGTACGAAGCGGAAGGTAACTGAGTCAAATGGAAATTGTTTTATAATTTTGTGACTTCTCCGGCGAATTCATAAAATGAGCTCAAGTTCTGAAACTTACTTTTTTCCGGCAATGTGAAAATATTTAGTACGAGTATATGATGAAATTGACTTTTATATAACAATATATTTCGATAGCCAGAAATAGTATGGTCAGAAACAATGTCTCAGACACTGCAGTGTCCAGCATGGATATGAGTTGCTGTCGCGACTGAAATGTGAAAGGCCATTTTTTCAAGTGTGTACCATCTACTTTCACATTGAAGAACAATGAACCTTTAGTAAATACATAAATTAAAATTCTTGTAAGTTGTAACAGCATCTTCCTAAATCAAAGGAGTTTCTCATTGCGTAAACATCCACTTACTATTAATCCATTATTTGTATCAAATGCCAAAATCATAACTTCAGCTCTAAAATACACTAAATCCTATTACAAGCCAATAATATCGCAAACTATACTCATCTCGTTAATGGATTCATTCCAATCGTATTTTATGCTCCAAAAACAATAGTTTAACCGCATGCTGTACATTGCCTGCTCGTTTAGATAATATGTTGAACATATCCGAAAGTTCCACAAAAGCTGGCATTGGGCCGCATTAGAGTTATTCGTTTAATAATACTAGCTAATGGATTTATGGTTGATATTGGTTTGACAAACTGCTGCAACTTTAGAGGTAAAGGAGCGATGTAGTCAGTGACGCTTTGCGATTTGTAGAGCGTGTCAGCAACGATTAACTCGTGTTGTACTGGATGTTGCAGTGCCTGAGACATTTCAAAAACCTATCGGCCGTGTTAACGTCAGAAATTGCAAATATCTCAATAATATATACAATTTTTTTTAAATCAAAATTTTATGACGCCTTTTGCCAGGAAAACGCTAAAAAGGGATCTAACTGACCACAGATATCCTATGTTTTGCATTGTCATGACAAAGACTGCGTTGCCGCTTACATTCTACTATTTTTTTTATATTTTTCATTAAACTATAGCAAGTTTGTTAGATGATCTTTTTTTAGCTTAAACGAATATCTAAAATAACCCGGCCATATTCAGAGGAAAAAACAGATCAGACTTAACGTACTAAGACTCGGGTTTTCTAACGATGTTTGCTTTAACCGCTATTATAGCAAATTGTGTTAAGTATGCACATTTTACTTGCTTTACTTAATATTTCTGAGAAGAAAAATCCATTGGTGTCGATAAAATCGCGATGATCGATCCATTCTGATCGAAAATAAGATGTGTTAGGGCATGATATCACACACACACGCACATAATATTATTTTTGTCATTTTTGTCGCGTTGTTTGGTTTTACAATAAACTTAAGGCTTGAAAACGTAACATACAACACAAACAAGTTAAATTCGTCATATTCCACAGTATTATTCCATTGGCATGGTTTTTTTACGCTTCGGTCAAATTCCACTATTGTTTGTCATCATGAGTGATTTTTTGGCTCAGCTTTACATTCTACCTGTGGGCGAGTATCAGATGACTTGAATGTAACCAAGCTGCAGCAATAGTTTGTAAAAACAAATTTTGTATCACGCGCGTGCGTTTACAATTTTTATGAGCAAGCCCTTCCTTGACAGGGGAATCCCTTATAGATATCACTTTTCAAGGGGAGAAAGGAAGATTATGATGAACTCTTACATATCAAACTTAACCACATCTCCTCAACACGCAGTTTTGCCGAGACTACGATCGAGCACAATCGCGAATTCTTCCGCAGTCTCGGCAAAGACTTCTCTTTAAAATACTGAGCTATTGTGGTCGTCTTCATCCAACAAAGTTTGCGACAACCAATAAAAATCGAATTTCATCTACAGAAAGGTAGCTATCCTTGTCGCATTTTGAGAGATAAGAGAACTATTTGACCATGTCTGTTCAAATGTGACTTATTTCAGACATAACTGAACCATCATTTTTATGTGATGGACCATATTCACAATATGAATAAAACAGAATATTACTAACTTTTCTTGCCATCTGATTCCACAAAACTTCTTGAGATATTTAAAAAAGAATCTATCTGTTTCTTATTACCTAAATATTGCGTAAAATAGTACGGTAGGAATCTAAGAACTTGCCACCATTGCTAGCAATCTCGTTCAGCTGTTTGCAATAACTTACATATCAACCTATTCCACTTTTAAGAGATTCCTCGCAAAATTCTTTAAAAACAAATTATTTTAATTTAAATTCTGTGTTCATGTTTCTTCATTACGCGCGTGATTTATGACAGCTGTCAAAAGTTTACTAATTACAGTTGTTTTATAAGTAAATATACTCTATTCTAGTTTTGGACTCTCGCAACTCAGAGTTAAGATATGTGCGTTCGTACATGAAGTTATGGGATCATTTATGTGATATATGAAATAACTAGAACATTGCATATTAATTTTATGAGTGATCTTGCTCAAAATTACATAATTATCTTAAAGCCAACTACAAAAATAAAGGTTCTCAAGTCGTTTGTATTTTTTTAAATGTTTTTTACCTCCGAACTCCGTCGTTTATGAACCGATTTGGAAAATTATTGTTGAGTTTGATTAATACACTTTTAAGTACCTAGGTCCCATTTTTTCAAAACTTAGTTCTCATTATGGAATCCATGGGGAATCGAGGGAGCTCGTTAAATATTGTAGGTAAGCATATAGCGATTTTGGCTTTAGTTAAAGCATTTGCATTCAGATATTATGATTTGGTGAAGTGGAACTGATGAAGAAGACGACAGATGTTTATAGAAACTCTTCAATATTTTTTATTATAAAACTCACGGGTGACGACATCGAAATATGGCTAAGATAATATCATCATCATTTCAGCTGTAAAACGTCCACTACTGAACTAAGGCCTCCCTCATGGATCTCCATGGGGGGCAGTTGCCAAACTCACCACGCTTGGCAGGCGGGTTGGTGAGCGCAGTACGGGATGTTGATATACGGAAAGACGCTGCTGCCCATCTTCCGGAGGTGTCCCTTAGCAGGCTCTTACTACATCTACGGGTAGGAGAGGAGGGGTAACATTCTACTGCCGGCACCCCACAGCTGATAATATACCTGACATATAAGATAATATACCTGTCCCTGTCAACTAATTATATTATTTACATAGGGTAGGTACCTACTAAGTAAGTGTCATAGAAATTAAATAAAATAGAATGAAATAATGTAATAGCGTCTACTGGAGACTCTAGGCATAGTTATGCCTAGATATGCCTTAAATTGAAACTTGCGTTTGGGTTTTTTATTTTCCTTAATTATATTTGCTTGCTTTTAAACCCAGTTCCTATTCTGGGATCTATGATAAATTCAGTGAAATAATCAAATCAAATAAGCATATATAATAGGGGTTTGAGTATTATCAGAAAATTTTAGATTTTATCATTAAAGTCGGTTTTTTTGTTGAAAAATTAAAGAATTATATTTTTTTATGTACAAATTTGGTTAATCAATGCAATGATCTTGAAAGAAATATAATTACAGGTAACCATTATTGAGAAAATTGTTAAGTTAATTAAAAGAATTACACATCGTATTACTTATTTCGTAGAAAACGGAGTAGGTTATCCCAAACCAAAATGGCTTCTCGGTAATGTTTAGTGAGCCAAAAACTTAATTAACTCCGAAAGGCCTCTACACAGTCTATGACACTACGTCATCTCTTGGGAATTTTGAGTAATTACACCTCCCACCGTTCTGTGATCATTCATTCGTTCAACCGTACATTCATTCTGTTCGCCCCCCGCGTTGGAAATAAACTTTTGCCAATTAAGAGAAGTCCCAAATAGCAACGTTCAAACTTCCTTTGGACTTTTGTTCGTCAACTAATCGTGACATAATATGGCATACATATATTTTTATTTTCCTTGTTATTTTATGTGGGGATGTGGAATGAATACAAATAACCTTTGTTGTAGAAAAATGAATACAAAGCGTTTGTGGAAGTGTTAGGAAAATGTTTGCTGTATATTTCAGTTGGGTAAGTGAAGCGACTTATAGCATAATTTTATGTGATTTGTTTATATCTACGACAAAAAATAAAGGTGGACGTATAAACGAAAAAAATGTTTTATTACACCTAACAGATAACTGCCTCAGAAATAATTCAGCAGATATTAAATATTGTAAGCAATAACATCACAACATGATATTGCTACCATGAAAAGTTAATGAGTTTTTTATAGCACTCGCAGTCAGCTGCCACTTGTCACGTAATAAAAGAACCCAACAAAATATGCTCAGAAATATGAACGTCACATCTGAGAAAGGCGTACACTTGCTCTCATTACCCTCTAATTACCGAAGCAAGTGACCGCGCCTGAGCGTCGCGTCGCGTCGCCGGAAATTCAAATTTCGTACGTTCGTCGCTCGCAAATTACAATTTTCCCACAATAAAAAAAGCAATACCAATACGAAATTTAAAAACGGTCATTGTTTCCTTTTTATGATAATGACTTGAATTGAACCAGCTGCCCAATAACAATTTCATCAGCAAGATTGAGTAGCGATTTTTATTGTTGACTCGCGTTTAATAGCGCTAGCACCTATATTTTTTCATCAAATTATTAATATATTCATGTAAGCGGGTATTTATCGCGTAAATTACTTATATTATTTCCGGGAAATAATATAGATAATTAAGATTATATTATCTCCGAGAATATAAAAAAAGTAATTTAGGCTATATAATGTGTCGTGATCGCGAAAGTATAATAAAGACAATTTTTTATTAAATTTAAGATCTTTTTAACAAAAAATATCTCTTTCTATGGAACATTTCATTAAGGTACTCAAAGCGGCTGTGAAGTGATTATCTTCACCGATCGCGTTCAGCTTGTTCGTACCTACTCGTACCATATTCTCATTAAATACATACGTGGCGCTCATTATTTGACAGTGGGGTGATAATTTCCCTTATAATTATCATTCATTTACTTGTTATTTCATGAAAGACTTGACTCGCATTCCTTTGTATGCTGATCACACTATAGACATCATTATTATATTAGCCAATTTAATTGGATTATCATTATGTTAGTGCTATTTTAAGAATAATAGAGAAGTTTCAGTAATGTGTGAAGTCTTGCCTAGTTCGTTGACACTGTGCCTACAAACACCAACATTTAGGACGGTGAAAAGGCATTTTCGTGTTTTGTTAACCCCCGAAAAAAAAGAGGGGTGTTAAAAGTTTGACCGTTATGTGTGTGTGTCTGTGTATATGCCTGTGTGTCTGTCAGTGACACCGTAGCTCTTAAACGAGTGGACCAATTGACATGAAGTTTATTTTTATTTAAAGCCTGGATTTCCGGCGGTGGTTCTTAAACATGTTTTCAACAGAGAAGGGGTGAAAGAGGGGATGAATAATATAATGTTTCCAAATATACCCGAGTTTGGTATCACCAATAAAAGGGAATGATATGAACAATGCAAAACAGGAAGTTATATCGAAATCGGTCAAGCCATTCATGATATGGGGTTTGAAAGTAGGGGTGAACAATCGAATGTTATCAAACATACCCAAGTGAGGTATCCAATGAAAGGGCATGATGTGTAGATTGCAAAACTGGGGTAAACATTACAAAAAAGCGTGTGCGTCTCGGGACGCACGATAGAAGTGATAACTTAGGCTAGCGCTGCGGGTTAGAGTAAGAGAGGAGGAGCCTGCCTACCGCTGCTGTATGCGTGAGAGGAAGGGAAGCCAGACAGACTGGCGCCGTAACGCGTTACGTAACGAAGTGGTTTACCCTCCCATACGAAGTTATCCCTTCAAAAAATTAGGTAACCTCAGAGATTAGGTTAAGTATCGGGTTAACTTAAATGTTTGAAAAAACATGTAAGTATAAAGACCCTATAAAATGTATTTGATTGAACTTTATGTATATGGCTGTTTTTCAGTCCGGGAATTTTCATGTAAAAGATGCAGCTCGCTCTGTTCGTCATGTTAATTATTTTTTTTTTTTTTTTTTTTTAATCCATCTGAAAAGTCTGGGTCCAATATATCTTACTTAGGTGCCCCACGAGCTCGATGAAAAGAAACCTAATTTACTTATTTGCTGTGCATTTGCTTCTTTGAAACGTAAAGAAACCCTACCATTTTTAAAGAGATTGACCACTGGAACAAATTTTTGTTCCAGTGGTGGTGGTTTTTGTGTCTCATTATCTCGTTTTTAGTAGCTTCGCCTGTGTCACAGAATCGTTCAAATTGTTTTCAACCACCCACTAAAAGACAAAAGATTTAATTGAAACTGCGCATACATAATAAGGACCGATGACAATAGAATAATTCTGCGTGTTTATTAGATATTCAACTATTATTATTATTACCTTATTTATTTTTACACTAAATTGTTAACAGAACATTTTTCGAGAACTACCTAAAGAGTTCCTTGATTTGCCGTTACATTTCTCTTAGAAATGTTTCACGAGGACAAAATTAGGTCAAGTAGTAACCTTTTCCCGTAAATTTACAAACAATATTGTACATCACAGCGCCATCTTGCTGTGCCCAGACGTCACATGAATGTGACATAGTCCAGTTCCGCGCCCTCGGCTGTCCTGCCATGCATGGAGAGCAGTCGACCATTATTTTATAGTACTTTTTGCACACGTGTAGATTTTTTAGACAAAACGTCAGTCATTTCCTTTGAACTTTGTGCTGGCTTTTGGTATGCGATATTTATTCAGGCGCTGTGAGCGCTGTCAGATTTTACTCATCGAAATAAACTGTTCTCATTATTGATTTCCGGTCGAGGACTTTTTAAGTAGAGTAATTTTAGTATATAATTTTACAATCAATTAATTACTTGATAAAACATATCATTTATTATTACTCGATTATAAAGTTGTAACACTAAGTTGAACAAACCTACTTACTTATTGTACGAAGAGAGACAACAGAGGTTAAAAATATATTGTAGGTTAATAGATTAACTCTTCCCGAAATATTTCTTACCATAGTAAGACGGGCTATTAAATAATAAATATAAATAATTAAATACTTTCTAATAAATATATAACTTAGATAATTATTAGGAAATATTCTATTACTAGATTAGATACTAATCGAGTTTGTTAAATATATCCAAGGTGAGATCTAAATAAACATTTGCAAAACCACAGGCTCACACAAAAAAACTGCTGGGGCATTTTAACAGCAAAAAATTTAACCACATTTAAAAGTTTCCACATGCATAGATGAACAAGCCTGAAAACCTTTCATAACATGTCATTGCGAAGGCAGTGGAGTGTCAACGACGTGTTTAAACAAATATGAAGCCATTAAAAATAATTGCGTGAAATGAAACCGGTGTTGGCTATGATAGTACTAGGCCTATTTTATGGCCAGGGACAATAGATATGTCGTTTTTGATTTGTTTTAAGAAAATAAAACTGGACAAAAACCATGCCACCAACAGAAAATAATCGCGTTTTTTACTCTAAGTTTATTTTATACAGTGACCTGGCCTGTAATTTTCCTGTAATATGCAAAGCCCTGATTACACCGGGTGAGTGTTCAATTCCAGTCATAACTCCAACCAGGCGCCCCCGGGACCGAATTAGTACGCAACGTGACCAAACTGAAGATTTTTTTGTCGTTCCCTCTTCAAATATTATGCTGAGTTTGCACCGAGTGAGTTGGAGGCGCGAGCCGGGAAAAAATAAATTTAAACAGGACCATATTTTTGCTGTACTCTATAATCTATGTCAACATTTTTTGTCAATGGAATTTATTTTGTTTTTAATGACAAAGTGGATAAACCATTAAATTAAGCTTTTTGCACCTAAACTTACATTTATTTTTAGACTTTCTTTACATTTATAAAACAAAATTTACAGCCTATCACGTAACTTTCCAGTCACTGGACTAAGTAAACTACAAAGCCACTATATTACGTTGCAAACGACGTAGCACCATCATGTAACTGGGCCTTTAGTTACTTCCTCAAGAGGCCAGTTTTTTCAATGGCGCAAGTTGTTGAATTTTATCGACTTTTGTTGACTTTTAACGGCGATTTTATTCAACAATATGATAATTAAGGAACCTCTGCGTTTGCAAATGTAGGTGTCGCGGAGTCTGTCTTTTGTTTTGGATACTGCTTTTTTGGAAACACTTTTGGGATTCTGCTCGCTTTGTTTAATTTATGGTTTTGTACGCAAATTTAAGTACTTCTGCACTAAAATTGCTTTTGGTAACGATTTTATTTAACCAGAAAAACAAATAGATGTTAAAATCTAAAACGATATCGATTTATTTACATGGAATAGCAGAATTTAGGCTTAAAAAAAGAAGTGTTTTAATTTTGAAAGTTTTGAATGTTGGTAGTTTCGCATCTTACGAAGATATTTCTGAAACACAAAAATTACGGGGTTTCTATATGAGTACCTAAGTAATGAATATAAATATATGGTGGGCACCCAAAAACTTCAATCGTTCATTTAGATGAACGGATAATATTGTAATACTCTCATATTACAATCTTTTCCGTTGCTACGAAGATTCAAAAATCGAATCCGAACATAAAACCGGAATGTGATCAGTGAGCATTATAACCATCAACCAATGTCGGAATATGAACATGACAAACTTATCGTACGATCCACACCGACGGGGATGTGTGAGGCTCATTAATTGATGACGTCACTGCCCAGCGTATGACTGATAACGTTGTGATGCCAATCATTGACCTGAAGTTACCTTTAATAAGAAGAATAAGAATAATATTTATTTATCAAGAAACACAATTACAAAATTAATATATTAATGGTCTCCAAACTGATAAAGTCTTAATAAATAAATCATCATCATTTTTTTCATCATGAAAAAGAAACACAATTACAAAATTAATATATTAATGGTCTCCAAACTAGGTAAAATCTGTATCTTGGGAACTTCCTTCCATTTGATACAAAACAAAGCAAAATTACAATTATAATAAATATTGTTTCATACGTTTAAACATAATAGGTAAATAAATTAAATTAATAGAGTTCTCGATATTTGGCCCTGTGTGAGTATGGTATCATGAGTACGCCGGTCTCATAGGAGTGCGGATAACAGTAACCGAGATGTGTGTGTGTGTGTGTATGTGTGTGTTCGCGTGCTTGTGTGTGTGTATGTGGGTGCGTGCGTGTATGTATGTTTACGTGAGTGTGTGAATATGTGAGTTGCTCCTAAGGACACGTCTCAAGGTCTCTTAAGAGTCCGGGCAGTAGAAGCAATCGAGGAGTGTGTAAGAGTATAACAATATGATAATTAAGTATAATAATGTACGACACAGATAAGCAATGCTTCAGCTTATAATTGCAACAGCTCTTCAGTTTCCTCGTAATCCATCGATAACAGCCAATTCGTTGTTCTAAACTTACATTTCCAGTATGACATTTCGTGAATGTGCAAGAGTTTATATATTTTATTGTAAAGATGGCTTGTGTATATGTGAACTGACGCTTTATATACGCAGTGCGGGGTTGATTTTGGGAACAAATTTTGTACATTCTCCTTCTATGAGGCAGGGTTTTGTCGTTAGGTTTCAAGGGGGGCAGGGTTTTGGGTTTTGTCGTATTTGTGTTTTATTAGTATAGTTTGTAGTTTATTTATTTATTTTATTTATTTATTGAAAACACACACACGAGTTGGGCTTACAGATATACCAAAGCGCCCAAAACGTCTAAACAAATGTTCACTATTCGTAATCATCCAAAACTAATTTAATTAAAAGAATAAACATTAATATTACATTATGTCAAAAACAAAAAAATATCAATAAAACTTAGTTAAAATAATAATCGAAGTAAGTATGTAGGTACAATATTAATTAAATAAAAAAAAACATATATATAAAATGTCAAGTTGGTAAATTATTATAAAATAACATTCAAAAAATATAACATTAAATGATAAAGCCTTGTATAGTTGTCAGAAAATATGTCAGCGTCTGTTTGAGCAATAAATTTATTGAGTGCAGTGAGTGCCCTTGCGGTAGGGGCTGAAGCACCGGCAACCGTCCTCACACCTGCGGGCGGAGCAAACTGCACCGGGCGACGCCTCGGTCCTGATGCGCCCTCGGCGCCCACCATGTGCAGACGTGGCACGGCCAACCCCATTCGCTGAAGTGCCATCGGGTTATCAACCTTACCGCATAACAGCAAATAATAGTGGTTTAGAAGAAGTAATAAGTAAGTAGCCTTAGCTGTAGAGAGTCTAAGCCGACCATGCCAGACACAAAAGAAGACGGGTAGAGGTATGGATAGTATCCATACTGCCTCTTGTATGCATACCGGGCAAACTTCCTTTGTATTCTCTCAACCATAAGGGTGTATTTCGCTTCATGGGGATCCCAGACAATTGCTCCAAACTCCAGGCGGCTACGAACGAACGCGTAGTATGTACATATATCTGCCTAATAGTAAGTAACCTACATTCAGTGTATAATTGCACTGTGGGGTATTTAAAAGGTTTAAAGAACATAACCCATACAGTGATACAATACTGGGGTATTGACTGACACAAGGCTTTACAGATTATGGATATGAGGCAACTATCCGCAATGTGTCTTAATTTTTAAAAAATCCACGACAATTTACGAACCTTTACGACCTTATTTACCTGATCTTATTACGATCTTTCAATAATTCAATGTACGAGTCCCATTTACAAAGGTCATCAATGATGACTCCTTAGTATTTAATTTGGTTAGTTTTTTATTTCAGAGCAATTGCATTGTGTTAAAGACGCGAGAGAATGTAATGAAGCGGTAGTTCAAAATTTTCTGGTGGGTTTGTAGAATTGGTAAGAGCAAATGTCATAAATTTTGTTTTCTCAATATTAAGAGTAATAATAAGTAAGTTTTGATTCAACCATTCAGATACGTTTTCAACACCCTTTTCAGCGTACTATTTAGTCTCAGACCAAGTCTCTCCATGATATAAAGATAAGTATATAAAGATAAGTACTAACAGAATCATCAGCAAAGCTGATGTCACAGCCGTTATTTAGGGTCATGTTACAAAGATCATTGATATATATCAAGAAAAAACTGGGCCCCAGCACGCTGCCCTGGGGAACACCGAAAAACATAGGGGAATCATTACTTATGTAGGTACAAATTTTTACTCCTTGAAACCTTTTATCCAAATAACTTTTAAATATTTCCAAGGGCAATCCACGTATACCATATCTTTTCATCTTTTTAAGCAAAAACATCAGCATCGATGACCTTTTTTAGGTCTAAAAAGACGCCTATGACCTTTTTTCCATCATTTGTTAATTTTGTCACATGGTCTAAATGACTTACTGCGTCTTCTATGCTCCTACCCTTACGAAAGCAGATATGGGTCGGTAGTTGTTAACATCTTCCCTGTTACCGCACTTATGGTTAGGATAATCTTTTAAAAACATCGGGAATTACACCTTTTTCTATACATATGTAGATTAAAGATTTGTGTTAGATAGGGAACTATATTGTGTCTAGCTTTTTTGACAAAGACTGTAGGTATTTCATCCCAGCCACTGGCACTACTGTTCTTGAGATTCATGACTATTGATTCTATTTCATTTTCTGAAGTTTGTAAAAGTACAAAAGAGTTTGCAGTAGGAAATTGTGGCGTGCAAGTAGTTTGGTGATCAGAATTATATCTACGTGAGATCTCAATATTGTGGGCAAGATTATTCCCAACAGACGAAAAGAATTCACTTATAAGATTGATCGATTTGTGCGAGTCTTATGTGGTTGCTAATAACTCAATGGGGGAAGTTTTATTTTGTTTTGTATTTGTTATATCTTATATTTTTCGCCACATAACTTTATTATTATTTCCAGATTTTTCCAGTTCAGATCTTTCATATGCATTTTTATTTTTTTTAAATATTGTGTTGCAGAAATTTCGGTACCTAGAATAAGTAATTTTAAGGACTTCAGCAGGTAAGGTGTTTTTTTTAAATTTAGGATGTATCGGATCCCTATTGCGAATGCACCGTAGTAGACCAATAGTAATCCATGGTTTCAAAATACGTTGGTTACAAGGTACAAACAATGTTTTCGAGTTAATACTAATACAAATCATAATACCGTAGGTTAGAGATTCTGCGGCATAATTTGGGTCAGATGTAATTAAAATATTATTTAAGTCGGTATTTTGGAAATGTTCAAAAGCTTTTTCATAGTTAATTTTATTTACTGCTCGTTTGGGTTTAATTTTAATAATATTATTAGATCCTGTCAAAACGACCTTGTGATCTTTTATAAACGTATTTATACATATATACCAGACAGGTGCTAGGAAATGAAAACTTAACGAAAATGTGGTCTAGACATTTCTTGTCCCTAGTACTTAGGCTATGTGCTGGTAGGAAACCTAGTCCGTGCAGAAGATTAAGATAGCTAGAGCTTTGCGGATCTTCGTTTCCTGGACGTATGTCTATGTTGTACAATATAAACGTTCCTAAAAAGATTTAACTCGTTCACTAGGGCCTCTACTGATAATAGAAAATTTGATACATTTCTGATGGGGTTCGCTTTATAGAAATAATAGCAGTCTCTATATTTAATAAGGAGACAGGTGCCGTCTACAAGTGCAGGTTCTTCATAAGTTCAATCTATATACAAACAAACAAACAAAAATACATTTATTTATAATGTTAACTTTACAACATGTAGACGGTTAAATAGGGAGTTATCTCCATGAACATTTTAGAATAAACTAAACACTAAACACTTCAATATTGTAAATCTAACAAGATAAAATGGACACTGATTCAGCATTGAGTTGATTGTCTAGCAAGCTAGGTAACCAACGCTGATCTTCCATCAGCACCATTTCTTGACATTACGGATGCTTTACACAAAAAGTATTAAAGTTAAACAAACAAGGCGCCGAGCGCACAAAATATAATTATAAATAATAAACTAAAAAAGAGAGCATTGTGAAAATTACTAGTGAAAATCAACAGCTAACTACAACCAAAGTGATAAAGAGTCGGTACAGTAAGTAAAGAAAACAATCAACAATTTACAAAACACTAGTGTCCTGCCTTTGACCTTCCTGCTCCTTCTGACATTTAAACAAAAATTTCTTTAGTTTAAATCT
Source organism: Pasiphila rectangulata (assembly GCA_963082625.1). NCBI lineage: Eukaryota > Metazoa > Arthropoda > Insecta > Lepidoptera > Geometridae > Pasiphila > Pasiphila rectangulata. The sequence continues at coordinate 9,242,568 of OY720242.1, read as the reverse complement.
AAAATTGTGTATATTTTTATCTCCTTATCGGTGGTGGGATGTTATTCCAGCACTTAGATGCTGCGTAGCGAAAGCTACCCTTAAAACAAGCGGAGCTATGGCGCTGGGTGGCAAAATGCCTCGCGCCCAAACGCGAGCCGCAAGACCTGGAATTATACAACCACGACAACTTTTCATAGAGATACGGCGGTGACTTATGGTTTATTACACCAAACATAAGACATGCAAGGTGTAGTTTGCGGCGATGCTTCATGCTTTTAAGCATACAATGCTTATTTAAAAACGGTGTCACATGATCTCTAAACGGAATATCAGAACAAAATCGAGCACAGGCATTTTGGACTCGTTGTACCAGTCTTTGCGTTCTTGAAAGCAATCGTGGTCCAACGACTACATCCGCATATACCAATTTCGATAGTACAATAGATTCTACTAGTCTAATGCGTATCTCAGTACTAAGGTACGGTCTCAATCTGTAGAGGACTTTCAGTCTGTAAAAGCAATTTCTTACAGCTTCGGCAACATGCCTTTCAAACCGAAGGTTACAGTCCACCTGAAGACAGAGATTTCTTGCCTCGTAGACACGCTCCACTGACTCACCCAACAGAATTACGTTCTGCGTTGGATTAACACAACCCAGTTGATATGCATTACCTAGAATTAGGTATTTAGTTTTATTAGGGTTTAACAAAAAACTGTTCTTTTTTGACCTGCTTGCTATATCAGACAAATCTTTATTTAGTTTTATTATAGTCTTGTCTATTTCTGATGGCTTACATGAGATATATACCTGTATATCGTCTGCGAATATATGAAAACTATAGTACTCAATGATAGTTTGCACATCAGCGGAAAATATTATAAAAAGCAGAGGTCCTAGGATGGATCCCTGAGGCACCCCTTGCGCTATAGGCAATAAATCTGAATACATATCAGTATCAGCAAGAGAGAGAATCAGCAAGTAGTGAGAAGTATTTTGTATATAATCTCTCACGTAGACAACACCGTCATTCTGATTTCGTATGTTTTTCGTATAATATGTGTTGTTATTTGTTATTGTAGGCTTTAGTTTCTACGGGGTCCAATAGAGTCTTTTAAATAACACTCGACGCATAGAGCAGGTGTTACAAGTTTGACGTTTCTGTCTGTGGCACCTCACAAAATAAAAGACCGGTTTTAATTTATTTTGGTTAAAACATAAAGAACAGTTTATCTTAACTATAACGGGTTTCTGTTTTTTTTTATTTATATTACTTACTTAATTTACTTACGTGATTTTATACATTCAATAAGCTAATCGGGATATTATAAAGTACCGACTTTTGTTGTTAAATAAATAAATAAAATAAATGTGCATTTATTTATAATGGTATGTTTACTAAAAGTAAACAAATGCACCAACAGTTTCAACCCAGAATATGGGTCTTCATCAGGATAAGTTTTATTCGCGTCGTGGCACGTCCGGCGACCAAACCACGCCAAGCACACAATAACTTATTTTCTGCACAAAGTAACAAAAAACATGTAAGTGTCCGCATTACTGAAGACAGCGAATGTTTATGGTGTCCAAAATACTACAAAGAAATCTATTAATACAAGGACTACGAACCCAAAAGGCAAAACAAGTAACTTGTCTCCTTAGTATCAATTTCAATCATAACAGCAGCGAATCATATTACTGAGCTGCCTAATAAAACCGCCTTATTATTTTAGCTAATATATCAGGCCCCCGATAATATTTTCATAAAAATGATAGTTTATCATCCCTCATGAAAACGCGCTGTGGGGTAAGGCCGACCTAATTAATTTCATCTGCCTTCCATGCCCCGTACTTTGCGAGGTGAATCGTAATGGTATTAGAACATGTACCCTATTTTCATTAGATAACTAATTAGTATTAGTTACAGTGGGTTCATTGATTCTAGGAGAAGTATTTTATATAAAAGCTATATAATAATGTAATAACCTGAAATCGGGGGTTTTTACCCATGTAAACAAGTTGTTTTGGTAAGAAAAAATCGCTTTTTCTACTATTTTTATGACCATTTATAACTTCATTCTTCTTTTTGCAATTATTTGCGGAGGTCAATCAGCAGACGTTTGGGTCCCTATCGCATATTCAGTTGTAGTTAAAAGTTACGTGGTCTTTCCAAGGATGGAAATCACCAAATCCGTAAAGTTCTTCTTTGGGGGATCAGAATAGCCTACTTTTGGTTTGTAAACATTACAATATATCTTGTTAAATTTCACTGAATGTGATTAATAACAGCCTATTATAAACAAGTACTCACCCCTACTTAAAATAATTGATCATAATTAATATTATACTGTTGCTTAGTAACGGTTTCATGAATAACTCATTCATAAAGTCGATACTAAGCGACCACTTAAATTTAGGAAATGGTTTGACGAGCTCTGTGGCGCAGCGAGCAAAGGTCCGCCTGTGACGCAAGGGGTTGCGGGTTCGATTCCCGTCTCGGGACAAATGTCTGTACGATCTGCAGATATTTGTTCACGGTGTTCTGGGTGTTTTTCTATACCTCTATATAATAAAAATATCTATCTATGTAGTATAATGTCTTAAGTATATCAGTCATCTAGTACCCATAACACAAGCTCTGCTTAACTTGGGTCTAGATGATGCTGTATGATTTGTCCAGCATTATTTTTTTAATTTTTTTTAAGTTAGGGGTCAGTATGATATACAGTACATGTTAGTGAATTTTTAGCTAAATAGCCTGGATTATTATATTTTTGATCTATACAGACTAACTCAAAAAATTCTTCTATGTCTTATTTATTTTATTTGCAATTATATATCATTCCGTGATGTGAGGTGCCGGCAGTAGAATGTTGCCCCTTCTCTCTTACCCATGGATGCAGTAAGAATCTCCCAAAGGATACCCACGGAAGATGAGTATGCCAACCTCCTCATAAACATTACTTGGAGATTCATGAGGGAAGTCTCTGTCCAGTAGTGGACGTCGTACGGCTGAGATGATGATGATGATGATGGTGATGATGATGAAATGTCATCCAACAACAAAAATGTAAACCATTGCAATCTTCTGGTCGGTAATAAACGATATTTCTCTCCAATTATGATCCAGCAAAATTTATACAACCTTCAAGTTAATTATGTTTTCTTTAATTAAATCTCATTAACAACATTAACAACGGAAACACTAATTGCAATTTTCTAAAAGCTTACAAAAAATGTTTTCTATTGAAAAGTAAAACCTTCAGTAAGAGATCGCTTATAGTGATAAGGCCGCCCATTGTACTTCTACTTTTAGTTTTGTAAGTTTCTTTCTATGTTAATTTTTGTGTTAGTATTAAGTACAATAAAGAGTTATCTATCTATCTACCTTGTACAGCGATTTATGTGATTTATTAGGAACTGGTATTATGCGTTGCAGTTCCTGGGACATTGTTATCCTACATGGCTTTCCCACTACTATACCATCCTTTCAGCTTTGTCAACTATATTCAAAGAACTAGTCATTACACCTGAAGCTGAAAAAAATCGCGGATCTTTCACGACCACGGGCCGTTCGGCCTACACGGCTTGCTATTTTAGGTCTTGCGGAAATCTGGCCGTGATTTACAAATTGGCCGTTTCTTTAAGGAGGCCGGCTTCTCCCGGCCATCAATGTTTACGTGACCCTGTTTTATTAAAATTCCTACTTTATCACAATCCCGCTGCCTTCCGGTGTTCCTTCCGTTAGGGGAAGTAAGTGCCGTGGGCGATGACTACGTAACAGTAAAGGTAGATTAATTGTCGGTACGTTTGACATCAGTTCTTTTTAGCTAGGCTAGCTTAATTAGGGAAAAAAAGAGAATTTAGGCTAGCCTAAATTCTCTTTTTAAACTTACGCAATCATAACAACACATAATTTATTATTAAAATCAACGCATCTAATCCCACTGCTGGGCAAAGGCCCCCTCTATGCATATCGTACTTAAGTCACTCTCCTCCAGTCGACTAGGTGTTGATCGAGTAGTTATTATGTAATGTACATACATAATTAATTAATATATGTACATGTAAACTTGTTTTTTTATCTCCCGACGTTTCGACTGGATTAGAGGACTGTTGAGTTGACCATGGTCCCGGGAAGAACGTCTTTACGCCTGTTGCAAACCTGTTGCGATATATGTAAACAACCTGCTAGTTACATGCATATTAATAACAGCCTAACTGTCTCAAGAACAGCTGCCAATCATGTGAGTATTTCTTATATTCGCTCTACCATCCACTTTATTAAAATTAAAACTCGTTAACGTTTGCTAAAACCTAAAAAAAATGTTAACTAAGATAAGACTAAATCTTGGTTAAGTAATGGAAATTTTTAATCGAAGTAAATTTAAAGTAAGTAGAACTCGGTTGAATATTATTTCTTCATCCCTCTACTTCTATGGGGGACTTAATTAATTTTACTGGTTGACTCGAGGCTCCAATATTCTTAGTCAAACACAAGTTTTTGTTCATTTTCCGAAGGGACGCATCAAGTTACCGTTTGCGTTAAATTTATTGAACAAATCTGAACGAGGCCTGGATTTTATTAAGAACTCAGATTGGTGGTAAATATATTACTAAAACAAGAGAAGTAAGTTTTAAGCAGATGACAAAGTGTTTTGCTCATTTTGATTTATAGGTGTAATAATAAATAAATGGAGTCCCAGGAGTCAGATACAAAGTAGACATCCATCCATTAAGTCCACCAGCCATAAAGTATAAATCGAACTTTCTAGACTTATCTGATAAAAAAAACGATTTATACTTTATGGCTGATGGACTTAATGGATATATATCCATATATATGTATATATATATATATTAGACCTTCGCTCAGATCTGGGACAATTAAGTTTTGTAAAATATCATAACTTATATAGTTATCAGATTACACTTCTTGGTCAAACAAAGAAAAACAAGTTAAATAATTAGAGAAATAAATATAATTTTTAGTTTGTTCTAGTTCATCATCATAGAAGTTCTGTTTTAAAGATTTTTGTTTCAATAGGCTAGATGGTTTTTATTTAAATTTTTGGTTCTTCATCGTTCAGGTAACAAGAAATATTGAATACGTATATAAATTTATTTCATTAATATTTACATTTATTCAGGTGCGTGTCGGCCACGCACGGATAGGGTTCCATAGTCACCAGTAGACCTGTTGTTAGATGTTGGTGTATGTTTTTACGTTCACCAAACTTATTAACAGGTATTCATTGAGTTAGGATGTTTGGAAAACCGTTTTATTTGAGCGACAATTTCCCTGAAACTAAAAAAAGCTAGCTTAACCGTTATAGTTTTCCTGCAAAGTTCATAATTAAAATAAATCCACGATTTGTAAAGCTAGCAGTTTATGTTTAAGAGAGGGGGGGACGCTCGAAAATAATTTAAATAGATACTTCATATTTTCGCAAGCGGAACCCTGAATCTTCGTTAAAATACATTTATTATCAACGACACCCCACACGATCGGAAAAACCATGTTACGGAGGGCCTAAATTAATTAGTTTTTCAGCATTTTTACCGTTATTTCGGCGTTATTATTTTATTTTTCCATTTAAAATTATAGCTTTCTAGGACTAAAGAATACTACTTTTCTTCGCTAAGCCACAAACAGACATACATACAAAGCGAAACACTAAGGGTTACTTGTTGTACTACGGAACCCTACAAACGGTAAGGAAGTTTAATCGAAATGCCAATATTATTTTATTATCTGACGGACTAAAATATAATTTTATTCTGCCATGTCCATATTATATCGATATTATTTTGGATGTAACGATTTCATTTAAAATGTTCCCTTTAAAACTGGGTTATTATGCAAAACTCGTCTTGGAGTATTCCAGCGTCACATTGTTGTCAAGTCAATGAGCAGAACAATGTTTCGCGCCCCTCGTAGCCTTTGGGGTTCTAATAAACTCGATCGGGATGGATTACTCATCACATTCTGTAAACGAACAATTATAATGAGGGGTATTTTTGAAACATACAAAAATTAGACATTGTTATAAATAGATAATTTACAAATTGGACATTGCAATGCATGAGTGAAAAGTTTAGTTACAAATGTATGAAGTAAAGTTTTTAGGTTTTTTCAAACCTGTTTTGTGCTAGAGTTGGGCAAATGTATCTCCAAAACTCAGCCAAAGATCCCGATCCGTCGCAGGCTTCTACCACAAAGACAGGTTTAGATCAAAATATTTAAATTACTCGTACATACCACGCGTAGACCTTAGTATACGCATGGTATGTTTGCTACGAATACCGTGCTACGATATTCGTAGCAAAGTTTTTGCATCTAAATCGACCACATAAATACACTAAAACAATTCTGTTCAATAACTGGTTTCACAGACCGTTATCTACGTGCAAGTTTGTTATCTAAAAGAATGTTTATAGCATTTTCAAAACAAGTCTAGACTCAAAATACGCAATGATATCTAATCTTATATCGTGAGTTTAATCACCGTATTTAACGAAGTAAAAGGCATCTTGAAAGGTATCTGGCATTCGCCCAATTCAGGCGAACCATTAAAAATACCCTGCAATTTCAATAGATAGCCTCTAAATCGTTTCGATTAACTTGAAAAATGTAGCCGTGTCTTTAATAAGAGCCCTCATTTAGTTAAGAGAGGTATCCTCCCCCTCAGGTGTAATTACGATACAGGGTGTCACTTCACCGCAGCCCCAGTTAGGCCCTACGCATACTTGGTGTCTAGACCAAATTATTTGCAGAAGGTAAATAATGGAATTTTTCTATGGTTATAGTTGAGTACAGGTTGGAGTAAAAATTAACTCTACATCGAATACGAATTTATAAACCATCAACTCTGATCAAAAATTACCTAAAGGCAAAATAAATATTCTTAAAAGTTAGGTCAAAATAATTAAAACGGGATTGTACTCTCCCCAAGCCATCTTCAAAATTGCTTATTCGAACAATAAAATGGAAAATAAAAAAGTCAAACTACTTCATTAGTTTTTATCACTATTTTCTGTAATACGAGTATTGTGTTGGGGTGTAGATAGTGGAACGCGATAACTTTATCTTCTGTTAAAGTGTGCACTGCGTCCTTATTCCACGCAGTAATCAAATATCTTGTTTCCTCTCATTGAAGTCATTATGTTGTGAGCTGCTATTAAATTATATTCCCCGAGGTTTCAACTCTTGAGTTACGCTAAACGACAATTCATTACAAAAACTCGCAACTCAAAGGAATCTAAAGTAGCTTTTGGATGCCTCGTGAAAATTATTTGATTTTAGCACGAGAGATGTTTAATTGTTTTAGGAAACCAAGTTTAATTTGAAATGAGATTGAAATGTTGGTACAGATACTTTGCATTGTTTGAATCTTATTTTGGGAAACTGTTTACTGTTTGATTTAGGGCAAACAATTATACCTCGACAAAATATCTCTATTATGAATACCAACATAAATATCATATCTTTGTAACGCCATTAAAACGTGGGTTTGTTGCAAATCTAGCTTCTTGATATTCGATTCAGTTACCATAACTTTATGTTCTCTGTTCACCCTATCTGAGAAAAATACTATTACAGATTGGCGTCAGACCATATTCCGTATAAGCGATTTGGGAACAAACGGAGAATTTCTTGTGCGGAACTCAGCCAACAATTCCTAACATCTGCCAGTAAACATATTTCCATAAACATTCCATCAATATTTCACTTCTCACATCACGGAAAATAATACGATCATCGATATCAATATACCGGTATTTAGGTGAATAGACTTTCGTATTTCGTCAGTGAGGTTATTGCGTAGAAACGCAACTCGTAGAGTTTATTTTGGTAGTAAGGGAAGAGTAACAATTCTTTAACTTTTTAACCAAAAAAAACCGCGATCAATTTTGTTATGAAATCCTTGACCTGTTGTTAAAAATACCCCAACCGCTATATGTACGTCTACTATTTTTGAGTATTTACTTCGATTTATCAGGAATCCTATCATTAGAACTGGGGATAAAAAAAAATATAGTCAAACAAAAATAAAGCTTAAATTTAGGACTAAACTGTGCCCTGGCGGACTCCGATAGACACTGTTACAATTTAATTTTTTTTTAATGGATCCCATCATTAGAATAAAGTTTTGAAAAATGGGACCAATAAAGGAAGTGTCTATTCGAACTCAAAAATAATTTTCCAGATCGGTTCTTAAAGACGGAGTTCTGAGGTAACAAAGATAAATATGATAAGTAAATACAGACGACTTGGGAAACTTCTCATTTATTTGAAATTTGTTTAAAATATAAATTCTTAGTAAGAGGCATGGGATTTTCACTTCTATTATGTTTTGACTTGTGTTCCTTTTACACAGTGTCATCGTGACGTAGCGTTGTTCGTGAATGAATCGCTCCATCTATTTCACGGAAGGAAGGGTGTCTAAGGGCAGCCTGTTATGTTGTTTCAAGTTTTAATGAGCTTTAATTATTTAATTTCTTTGAATAAGGAAATAAATCAGGTAAAAAACAGTTGAAATGAATTTAACATCAACTTAGAATATGTTATCTCGACAGTCTCTCGAAGATAATTGTAAAAAATTACGCGAAACGGGGATCAAGCCTTATCTTCACTCATTCGATTGCCAACTTAACTCATTAAAAACCTTTTAAACTTTTCCGATCCGTTTATATTTGGGTATTAATTTCATCACGTTAACAAAACTTCACTAGACTCGCATTCAAAATGTTGAAAGTAAACAATGATAATAATAATAATAAGACAACAAAAGTATGCATATCATAGAAGGCGGAATCGAACATTTTGAAAATAATTGAATTTGAAAAATGTTGTATTACGGCGGGATTCAAACTCGCATGCGTCAAATCGATGTTTGATCGTAGTTGAAGCCGGACGTGCTTAAGCCAAGTGAGCCACGTAGTAATCGATTTTTTTGTTAATTTTTATTTTCACGAAAGTTCTACCCTACTTTATACATAAATATCTTTAAAACTATGCGTATTTTCTGAAAACAAAGTTTCTGGGCTTGAGTTTTCAAGATAGGATTCATTGAAGGTATATCCGCGACTAATCGAATCGGTGATTTTAATTGCTGGGACCTCGTAAATCTTTGACCAGTAGGTACTCATGCGTCGCTTCAACTAGAGCACTGAAGTAAAGCAATCATTATTATTATGCAATGCAAAACTTCTTTACCATTCCACAACTAAACATTTATTGACTTTAAAAGACACGAGATTACACACATCTATTTTCTGTTAGATAACAGGTATTTTTTAATATTGTATTCACTTTTCAACTGAAAAATAAGCAACTTCAAACAAGCTTAAAGTTTAACGAATAAGCTGCTGTCAAAAACAGGAAAAAACTTGATAGTAAATGACTGAGCTAATTCGCTTTAAAAAAGTTTTTAATTCTCGCTCCTAACTATCCAGCGTTGCTACATCATTGTTCGCGAAGGCTTTTGTTCTGGGGAAGGTTTTTTCTATTAAGTGCCTAATTAAGCCATCTATTAGGAGGACGTTCCGTACTTTGGACCGTGTTCTCATGAAAAGTCTATTGACTGTAGTGTCCCAAAATAAATAAATTTTGCCTTTCGCCTTTATTGGTGAATAAACACACGAAAGTCAAGTAATGTTTGAAAAATTAAATAACAAGAAATAGTTTGGTGCTCTAAGTACATTTGTTTTTCCTGAGAACTTAATAACAGTGTTATGTACATATCTTATATATCTTATGTTATATATCGATGGTTAACAGCCAAAAAGGGATAACCGCCATTTTCCAAAGTTTACAGGAGGTTCAAAGTTGAAAAAAATCATAAAAAATCAGTTACTGCTTCCTCAAACTTAAAAATTCAGCCATGTCGCTTTCAATTATTATTCTTCAAAATAATATTGCTGACTTAACAGAAATTACCTATTTAACACGATTTACAGTCACTTAACCCCAAAGGTATTCTTTTTACGAACAGGAAGAATGTCATAAGTGACAGCCTTCTCAGAAGTACGCCTTGATTTTATAACTGCCATTGATAATGTTATATAAGTAAAGGAAAAATAGCGAAACTGTCAAATACTATTTCAGGAAGTAGGGGAAATATGTTATTAGTGGTTTTGGAATTCAAAAAACAGACAAGGAATTGTAATAAGTTAACTACTATCAAAATAAAGATATGGCAATTTTGAAAATGTGAAAACAGTATGTATAACTTATGAATACTATGAGAAATACATAAGGATTAAGAAATAAACCTTGCACATTAGTTCAATCTGTCTTTACTTTAATTAAAATGACACAAGTTTTCAGATATCTTACTTAAAAGATTAAAACATATTTTTTTTTTATTGTTTGAGATCAAATTTGGCATTATTAACGGAGGTGGGAAAATAAGGTCAAGCTCCAAATAATGTTTTGGAATGTTATCTAATTTGCTTTAAACGACAATTTTTTTGTTATTGAAACCGGCAACATTTTTTATTGTGTGTTTAAGTGTGTATTTCTACAATAACAATTTTAGTTCAAATATCTTAAGGTCCAGTAGACAAAATAATCGAGAAAGCGCAAATTACGTAAGTCGCAATTTCTAAAAATTTCTTACATCTAACTACCAAAGTAATAAAATATTTTGAAAACTATGTCGCATATGATCAAAAACAGGGTCAAAAAACTTGTTTTTTTTCTGCGTAAGCTCCACAAAAATCTATCGTAGAGCCATGATATCTAGCAGTTTACTAGACGCAGAAAAATATTACCATTTCAAGAATTATATACGTCGATTTTGTAAAAAATGTCGCTTATCCTCTTATGGCTGTTAACCATCGATATTTATATTAATAAATTTAGTTTTTTTTTCTCTTCGCAGATATAAGCGCCTTTTCATATTTTCTTGCACAATTGACTGGTAGAAAATGCTATTTGCATATATTCCTGTAGAGCCTTTTACACTGTTGGACATTGTTTTTTGTGAATACCATTATGATAATAATAAATAATTACTGTATTTTTTATTATTGTCCTTGTACATTTTAAAATGTTATAAAATACTTTGATACTAATATACAGATAGGTACCTAAATGACTGCAGTCTAAATTATAGCTTCCAATTTCACGTTTATATATAGTAAAGCTTAATAACATTCATATTTCACAACTGAGACGAGGGCACAAAGCACAATGTAATTTTTTCCACATAGTTGAATACTTTCCTTGCCTCCGGCCAATGTTTCATGTAACAGACTCGGCCTGATTTACCCGACGAGAATATTAATAATAAGCTCAACTTTATGAAATTAAAAGATATCATGAAACTCTAGTAACATTTATATTTAAATTTAAAAGAAGGTTCGAGTAGCCAAACAAAGTCATGCATGATTGTACTTAGCAGTTGATCAGTCAGATGCTGAATTAATAGCTGGTCAAAAAAAAATCGTTATACGATTTTTATTCCTCTATCATGACGGTTATCATGACATCTATCGGTTCAATAACCGACAGTAACAATTCTAAAACATATTTAAACTAGCACGATTAAAATATTTATTAAGGTTTACACAAAATCTGTGGATCTAAAATTACGTTAAGATACATTAATATTTTTGCAAACTCTAGCCTGTTCCATCCATTAAAACTGACCTACTTTTAATTCATTCATTCTTAAGCGCGAGTGCAAACTGCGGCACGGTATTTCGCTGCGGTTTGCATGCGTGATACGTGCGGGGGGTGTGCGGGTGGCGTGCGGGGGACGTGCGACTGAGCTACGGACACGGTGGCCACGCGCTTTGACAGCTGTGGAATTGTGTTCGTTTTGAGAGCAAGAGCTCAGTTTAATTTTTTTACGATAACTCTTTTTCGCTTTCCCACTCAATTTTCTAGTGAAGCGAACAAATAAGGCCTTGGTTTGCTCTGATCACTATTTATTGTTACGATTGGCTAATTAAACCACATGTCTGACTCACTCAATTTTTACTGGACCAGAGTTCTAATAATATCTCTGAATTCCAGAAATCGATGTCTAAACAAACACAATGATTTTCTTCTATGAAAATTATAAAATCGACAGTTGACAGATAAACAATAGACAACCAATTTAGCCCATGTAGTAAAACTTTTATCTCGTTCTATTTTTGAACATTAAAAATTCCAGATAATTTATAGGGATTTATACTAAAAAGTAGACCATACCCACTATTTCAGTGCCACAAAAGCGATAGGTAAGTATGCCACAATGAAGTACGATAATGATATCACAACTATAATGTTGCGATGAGCAATGGCATGAAGTATTTTTGAAATATCTAGATCCCGAACTATCCGTAATGAGCTTGACTTTAACATGGCTGGGTTGAGTGTGTGAGGTCTTCATTCGTGCTGCAACTATGTAAGGGGCAAAGTAGGACAACATTCATATTTGTTCGAAGAAGGGTGAGGTATCAATTCGGATTATTTGTGTCAATTGTTTACCTATACTTTTTATCTAGTCCCAAATATTAAAGACTCAAATCGCATCGTTCGGGTGGATATTTTATAGTACCATAGTGTTAAATCCGTAGGCATTCGTAGCTTGTGCTACGAAGAACAAAAGTGCAACACTAGTGCAACGAATAAAATTATGTAAAATTTAAAAATCAAAATCGAACCAAATAAAGTCTTTAAATAAATGTTAAAAATACAGTACACGTACGTCTCTACAGGTATTTTTGTATTTAAAGTGTAAACCCACACTAAGTTATCATTTATAGAAATGAAAAATGCAATCAAAATTTTGTCTCCGACGGGAATATCTCTATAGATTTCTGCTAAATGTCGCCACTCGGTTCGAAACCGATAAAGGCAGTCGAAACTTTCGACCCGACGGTTAATTGCTCCGTAGCCGAATGGTAAAGGCAGCCTGCGTTAAAGGTGTTCGTCTGAACGTTTCGGGTTCGAGTCCCGTTGGAGACAAAATTTTAATTGCATTTTTCAGCTCTCTACAGCTTCCCCAAGGCACTGATCTGACGGTATACCGTAAAATCTATACGTCAATAAAAAGTTTCCTTTGTAAACATTTCCATAAACATTCTTCGGGTCAGAATTAACCGTCTATTTTTATTTCAAAGGGATCACTTGGAAGTCAATAAAAAATAAAATACCAGATAAGGTATCGGCCATAAAATACTCGGAATCGCAGCGTCATGAACCCTTGTCCTGGCGAATGAGATTTCAATTTCACCACTCCACATATTCGGCTTTCAAGCTTTGCATATGTAACACGGCCGTATTTTTGTAGTAGCTTAGCTTTATAACTGGCCGTCTTTAAGTCAAATCGGATTCATGTATGCTTCTTTTTTTGTTCATAGCTTATACTTACGAGCAATTAGATCTAAAAGCACTACAGTGATTGTAATGTTCTCGTCAGGAAATATAAATATATATAAATGAGTTTTTTTACCTTCTCGCTCATCTTTAATAATAACAACAAATACACCCATTTTTTGATATAAAAGGTAAATTGTATCCTGTGTAGTTGTGTTGTGTGTGTAGATGTGAGTACCAATCACATCTTATGTTATAAGTCAGTGTGTCACAAAAGTAACGGTGCGGGCGTATGACCTCGTTTGCCTTACAAAGGACGTAATAAAAATGGACGAAGCTTGTACCATTGTGCGCGATTATGTATCGTATCGTATCGCTCGGGATACGTGCCAAATAAGATACGGGATTATGTCACGTTGTAGAGGTTAGTCACATTGAATAAAATGTGCTTTCTATTGTGGAAAATACGTTAGGATCCTATATGTCACGTGCTTTTAGTACTGACTGTGTGTGCGTCCTATATGGAATAATGTATGTTATTTTAGCGTTTCAGTATTGATAAAGCTTTTATAAGTTGGTTACCAAATAAAAGATTAAATATAAATGTGGAAAAATATACATCACTTTTTGATTTCGAAATGAAAATTACTTTAATACGAACTGAAATGAAATTCAAGCGGAGCTAAGTTGCAATCGACATTTTGAACTAAAAAATGTAAAGATGGCTTTGCAAGGTTGCACTTTGAATTTCACCCAATATTTAGTCACGACAGTTTTCCAGTTTCTCTCTATTTTCACAGAGGATATTCTTGAACGCTCATATTTTATGGCAAATGATGGGGAAGATGAGACGCCTGGGTACAAGTTACAGTGTTTTGCACTAAGAGAGGTCTTAAAAGTGAAAAGTGATCGAGACGGTCTGACCATCGGATAGTATGGCATAGACTGGATAAGCTTTTGATTTTAAGTTTACGAGGAATAAATTAATTAGTTCCTATGAAAATAGTGTACGAGTTATGGACTACCGATGATATTGTATGTTTGTTCGATGAGAACTTTTAAACTTGCGTTTTGATATTTGTGGCAATTGCGTATTATATAATATCAATAACGAAGATTTGTATTACAATTATCTTGAATTTTTGGGTGTAATCATTTCATGAGAAGCTTTACCCTGTAAATCGATAAAGATGTACCATATACTAGTCGCGATAACCATGTACTTTTTTATTAATTACAAAACATTCGGAATTGATAAATAATATGTTTTGTATTTTGCATGTTTTTACTTTGAATTTGTAGTTTAAACAATTGGTTAACTATAACGAAAGAAAAAACTACCAGAACTATAAACATAGATTTTCACTTTAAAGGTAAACGAAACCTTTAAAGTGAAGTTTAACTTTAAGTCGTGGTTAAAGTTAAACATCACTTTAAATATTTGACTAGAATTTGTTTAAACAACAAATTAAAAGTAAAAACATGAAAAATACAAAACATATTATTTATCAATTCCGAATGTTTTGTAATTAATGAAATATATTAGAAATTAATTACAGATATTAGAAAATGTATAAATAAATGGTGAAGCGGAATCTTCTGTTCTGATTGTGATCAAACATAATTATAAAGAGTATGAATGTAATGAAGTTCCAAGCGACTTTATCTTACTTTGTTGTGAAGTTGATCACAAGCCACAATTAATTACAAGTCCAAAACAAACAGACGACTGAACGCCAAAGCTACTCGTATTTCTAAATGGGTACCGACTATTTTGTCATTTGAGAGTAGTGTCTATAAGTACGTATATTTTACGTCTCGAATGTCTTTGCACAAGGTACAGTCGTCAATGTATATCTACTAATCCAAGCCTTATCTGTCTGACTTAAGGTCCACATAGCTCAGCACCCTCTTGCTTTACAGACGGCATTGTATTTGTTTCGAACAGCGCAAAATGGGATTACTTGTTCTCGGAGTGTTTGGCGAAATTTTGTTACTAAAGCGAAAAGGTTCGCTTGGAATTACGAGATTATTGTATTTCGTCTTGTTAATAAGGAACTCGGGTGTTCGATTGCAAGAGAATAAGTAGGATTACTGCCAATAAAAATGTATAACAAAGCCGCCAAGTCGATGTGGATTTACAAAATGTTTTGCTAAGTTTGGGGATTGGAAGAAGTTAGCAAAATTATCGCTCAGATTTGGGAAATACGATATAACTCTGGCAAATTTGGGTATTATGTCTTATAATATTTTTTAGAGTATCGTATCAAAATCATTGAACTTGCTACCCAAAAAGTCAAATGGTGATTTCACAAAAAACTCTAAAGAAGTAGTATCTGAAACTCAATTTGCGCGCTAAAATTCGCAAAGTCGTACAGTCGCAGATTTTCCCGGAGCGAAGGTATTTCCCTATTGCAAGCAGAATGCCAAGCGACCATTTTTCAAAATATAAATTGATTAAGAAATGCGAAGAACGCCGCCCACCATCTACATAAGAAGGAATTTATATTGAACGGCAAAGTTAGGAAAATAAGAAAAAAATCGGTATCCTACAATATTGGCAGGAAAATAGTAGATATATCGTCACATATTGATCTCAGGATGGTCGTAGAAGACTATCAGCGTGGTAATAGCAGTTTGCAATGACTGTGATTGTCTGCGTTTTCTCATTCCCTTTTTATGATGTTTTTTGGGAACGCGAGCGTATTTTGGTGACCTTTATGAGCTTAGGAAGATCATTGCCGGGATTTACATGACAATACATTTCGTTGGAGCTGGTCTTTTGGGAGCTTTGATGCTTGGATATTTTCCGGGTTCGTTTTGCCAGCCCCTTATAAAACTCCGTCTTGGTTAGGTATCTAATTAACATTAGTAGCCAAGCTAACAAAAATAATGTTAATTTTAATAAAAGTTAACCGACTTTGATACAAGTATCGTTTATTTTATAATTGTTGATCAACACACATAACTCGTCGAAATGAAATGTCTTATCAAAATGTTTGATTCAGACGGGATTTGATCCCGGTCTAACGGACTCTTTCTGAAGCAGGAAGTGCTCTAACTAGTTGAGCTACGAAATTAAGAAGGTTCATATCATCGGTTAAGCACTTTCATTGACTACAAAAATCCGTTTCGATACCTAAAATTCTTTCAACCACCTTTAGTTCTATGCTTCATAACCTAAGAACCCAATTCCGCGTGCTATAAAACCGTGTGCCGACACCCGTTAAACGCAGCTGAATCACTTTTGGCCGAGTAACAAAATCAAGTAATGGTCAATAAACGGCGTTTTAATTTGCAATTCGTGGTGTTATCTGCTCGTCTCACGTCAGCCTGCGGTATTACGGCGCGGTCCAAGGAGGACGAGCTTAAAACGGCATGATTGAAATACGTTTTTTTTAAGATGTTAACCAAAAAATTGCAAGGAGTTTTTATGTTAGTGATTCCGAAATAACTCTAAAGGAACGGACGATGTTATTTTGGTGGCCGAGTCACTCTCTGCCGTAGGAAAGCACCCTATAACGAAACCCTACAGGTAGTCCCGGAGAGGTGCCGATCTAGTGACTACTGGTGGTTGGCTTCGGCCGTGGTTAGTGACCACCTTCCAGGCAAAGTCGCCATCATCTTTTCGAAGGTCATGTGAGAACAGTTTTTGCATCCCTGTAGTAGAAAGTACCGTGACGGCTAACTGCAGAGCAGCGAAATTCATGATCATCATCATCATATCAGCCGTAGGACGTCCACTGCTGGATAAAGGCCTCCCTCATTGATCTCCAGGTACTGCGGTTGGAAGCGGCCTGCATCCAACGCCGACCTGCGGTTCTTACCAAGTCGTCTGCACATCTTGTAGGTGGACGTCCTACGCTGCGCTTGCTGGTCCGTGGCCTCCATTCGAGAACTTTGCGGCCCCATCGGCCATCTGTTCTGCGCGCTATATGGTCTGCCCATTGCCACTTCAACGTGCTAATCCGTCTGGATATCTCCATAGCCACTCTCTTGAATCGGGTCAAGTGCCAAAATCCCATGTGCAGCCCATGCCCGTGTAAAATGTAGCTGATTCTGCTAACTATCAACTAATCTCGTTACATCCATACACTGTAAGACTATGGAACATGTTCTCAACCACAGGCTCCACAGCGAATGACTTCCTCAATGACCGCCAATACGGCTTTTGCCAAATCCGGTTTACTGGGGATCTTCTAGCGTACGCTACGCACATCTGGAGTGAGGCCATCGAGAAATTCTTGCCGTTTCCCTGGATTTCTCAATGGCCTTTGACAGGGTTTGGCATGACAACCCTATTAGCAAGCTTCCTGCATTCGGCCTGCTGACTGGACTTTGTGTTATATAAATAGTTTCTTATTATTTAACCAAGAGTGCTAATTATTTAATCAAGTGTGCTCTATTTATAATTTATTATACATTTGATTAAAATAAACTGTGTTTATTATTCACCCTCCACAAACTTTTGTTATGATAAGATCAAGTAATGGTCAATTAACGTCGTTTTATTTGGAATTCGTGGTGTATCTGCTCGTCTCATGTCAGCCTGTGGCGCGGTCGATGGAACAATCTTAATACGGCTTGATTGAAATACGTTTAAAGATTATAAACCAAGAAATTGCAAGGGGTTTCTATCTTAACGATTTGAAGAGAATTCAGAAGGAACGGACGACATCGCAACTTGAAACGTATCATCAAACGTCAGTTGATTGTGGCGACTACGTTTAATAACATGTAAATAAAATGTGTTTATTACAATGGAGTCTGCTTTTTATTTAATTATGCGGGTTTTTATTAATTCATATATTTTTTATTTGGTTAACCAAGCTCTTTATTTTAAACTGAGCTTTATTTTCACACAGCTTATTTTTTCATAATGAGCTTTTTTTAGTGACCTTTTAAGTTGTACAAATTGTATGTATCTAGATTTTAATGATCCTTATTTTATAATATTATTTAATAAATGATTATTAATTACTGTACTGAATAATGTATGCTGATTCTAATTTTAGATACGTAAAAGTAGATTATCTTTAAAATTAGGAGTTTCGACTTTATCCATCAACTAGCGAATACTTCGAGTAAAAAACATATGAGTGTGAATTTTAAAATTAATTCATAGTCGTATTAAAACTCGTCAAATCTTCTCTGTGTTGACCCTATATGCTATAATCTAAAGGTAGAGCCACATTCATTCTCTCAAGCGATAGGTAAACCACGTAATAAGATCGCGGGTCACACACGAGGAATCTATCGTAAAGCTTTACGGGCGTGGTAATGACCTGCTCGTAAAATATCGTCAATTTAGTCTGTAGGTACTCTAGCACGCCGCGTTTATTGGCTGGTGTGGACGTGGCTTTAGCTCATGCGGATAAAGTGGAAACAGATAGAGATTCGGATAGATGTTTGTTACCTCTTCAAACAAAAACTACCAAACAGATCAAGCTGAAACTTGGCACATTATGACAAGGATTAGTACATAAACTGCTTTTTATCCGGGTAAAACACGTGCAAAGCGGCAGAAGCTAATCAAAGTATATTTTTATTATTATTTTTTTTCATTAAAAAGTATATCTTACTAATTTGTGTACACACTGAAAGGCCCCATTAAGCCCGATGATTCTTACAGCCCTTTCTGTGTCATTCAACGTTGTAAGATGCCTTTTTTAATAAAAAAAAGCCCAGCATCTTTAGAATTTTCGCCAAAGTATTCGTATTTCCGTAATCATTGTACAACGTAACGAAGAAGCAACTAATTAACCCTTTGTAGCGCTGTAGAAACTGACGCTTATTCTGTGGCGGAGGCTTTTAGGCATTAGTGAAAGCCTCGCCATGATACTTTTGTAATTAACTCGTTTTTACAAATTGTTAAGTACGTGTTCTTGAGTTCGAACAGGGAGAGTTGAAGCTTGTCAGTGACTTTATATAAGTGTTACTGCTAAGAACGTGTATACCTTCAATGTTTTTTGATTTATAATAATTGCATTATTTAAAACAAAAAGAAAGATACAGTTTAGGAACATACAATAATGACATAAAAATAAGAACAGATTATAGTATACGCAGAAAAACTATACTAAGATTAAAAATCTTGTGCTGTACATAGTTCCTCTGCCCTTCTTAATAGGCATTACTAAAGTTTCGAATACATTATATTGATTTCACTTTCAAAATTAACGTGAGATATACTATTCATTTTGTAAAAACGGGAATTACTCACGTAGTATTGTAACGTCGAAGATTATTCCGACACGTTTAGATTTTTCAAGAAAATCATCATCATGGGATTGAATGCCCGTCCACGCGTGGGGCCGACACGACACTGGCAGCGGCGCGTGCCGCGCGAGCTTCGTAACGTTCGGCGCGACTGGAGGGGCGCGGTCGGCGGGGCGCTTGATGTGCTTGCGCTGTTGCAGGCGTCGTTGTTGGAGTAGTGGCGCTAGCATATGTGTCCGGTGCAGGTTCGTCGTCACTACTGTCGTCTCGACTAAATGTCGATGAACAGAACACGCTTACTGTATCTCCATTGGATGTGGAAGGCCCACTTTGCGTGTCGCGCTCTCGTACAGGTTGAGGCAAGGATTCCATGCTGAAGGCACTAACCATCCCTGATCCCTGTTGAAGTTCCTGGTCCTATCGAGATTGGGAGAACCAGGAACTTCAAGAGAACGTATTATTAAAGAGTTTCGATGACCATCTATTGTCTCCTTCAGCAGATCCATTTTACGAATAAAAAATCTGAATGCAAATTAATGACTTGATGCCTACGATACAGATTTTCAATCTAGTGTGGGTATCATAGGTAACTAAGATTAGGACTTGCACCAGCAAATCAAGAAGTTGACTTTAATGTGTAAAATTTTAAATAAGTACTAAAATTAATTTTAGGTTCTAACATGAACCTAAAATGAATTCACTCAAAATAAAACTCATTGTTTATGTTTTAAGCCGTGGGGCGCCGGCAGTAGAATGTTGCCCCTCCTCTCATGCCCGTAGATGCAGTAAGAGCCTGCTAAGGGATACCTCCGGAAGATGGGCAGCAGCGTCTTTCCATATATCAACATCCCATACTGCGCTCGCCAACCCGCCTGCCAAGCGTGGTGAGTATGGCAACTACCCCTCATGGAGACCCATGAGGGAGGCCTTTGTTCATTAGTGGACGTTTTATGGCTGAAATGATGATGTTTTAATTTCATTTGCCATGTTTTTTTTATTAATTGTATTTGTAATAAGTTTAATGTCTGGGTTCGTACGTTTTTTTTTAATTTAGCCAATTCTTATTTCTTTTCAAATAAATAAATAAATCTCTGGGAATCGAGCGTGCGCCGCCACAGTTGAATGTCGCCACCGCGGTCATAATTTCCACTGATCCCTAAAAAGTCCATGGACTGAACTGAACCGTTGAGATTAACCCAGTATCCCGTTAATTTACAAGGAGAAAACATTAACGATAATGTTCTTTCTCTCGTAAAAAATACTTTATCGCCACAGACGAGCCTTAAGTAATTAAGGCGAATTAACGTTCGGTTGTTCGGTACATCTGCACTTAATGCCGGAATTTTATTATTTCATAATTTTAAGACTATATTAAAATATAAATACTGCATTCAACTTAAGACTAATACTATTTTCAAGGCGCCTTAAGTTGTAGTTTAGCTATTTATGACGAGAACTTCCAAAGACTATCTTTATTATTTAATTACTAGCAATTTACTTTTAATAAAAAATATCATGTAGAATTACTTGTTTTTTAGATGTAATTACAATTCCAAAAATACAAGTCTAGAACTTTTCAAAACCGTTAAAAAATGAAAACTCATATTGGAATTTAAAAAAATCAAATACTTCGTAGTCAGCAGCAGCCTCAGCGTTTCCCAACTTTACGACCGGTGTCAGATCTCAATTAAAATCCAACAATTTCAGCCCCATTTCTGTACAATTTCAGTGTACGAAATGAAATTAAAGTTGGGTAACACTGACGTAGATTACTTTACAGTCTGTCGAGCTGTGTTCCTTTAACGTATTACATCATTTGTGTAGCTGTTTTGAATGTAGTTGAACTTGATAATGTAACCTAGGGAAGTCTCTGAAGAAACTAGATTGCAAAATTTTATTAAATGGAAAAGGTGTTGGTTTGTTTCAGTATTTTAACGTTTATTATACCACTATATATTACCCGAGACTTCGTACGAAATTTAATGCCGTAGAGTGTTGTAGTTCATTCGGTGATTATTATCTCTTAATATATATGGTGCGACAAACCTCAGTTAATAGTTTGAGTGACGTAATTTCTAGTGATGAAACTGACGATTTTGTAGATTTTTGGGTGAATATTGAATAACTGATCAAGAAGATACGTAGAAATAAAAACCAAGAATTAACCATTCCATTGCACAGGGAATCAGATTACGAAGTCATAATGTATCTGCTCTTATCTTGTTTGGGATATTTTTTATATCAGATAGACGATGTTTATTTATTTATTCATCGGCTACATCGTTGTTTACCATTAAGTGAGATTGTGGTCAAACAAAGGTCTTTTTAAAAGACCTTAGTTTGGCCACAAACTCACCTTATGGTAAGACAATAGATCACTAAATTTGAGACCTATTAACTTAAAGACTTAAAGAGACCCAGGTTGTAGTTTTCGTGGAAAACAGAAGCTGGCAGCAAGTTCTACACCTTAGTGGCGCGGATGAAACATGTATTTGAAAGGTTTAAAAGGGATATAAACAACAAAATTACCCAAACTTAAGCTCATTGTAATACATGCAGATATCTTTTCAATCGTGAATAAATCATGTTAAACTCAAAATAACAATCACAACAAAATCAAGCGTTAAAGTTTTAGACGAAAGAAGATGTATGGAATAATTTAAATCTACTGAACGTTTTTATAAACATTTTTTATGCTTTGCTTGCCTAGTACGAGTAGGTGTTCATTGACATAACTCATGCACATACGTATTAGTGTTGGTCACATGCAAATATTGTATGAATAAATAGTATCTACATTTATTTAATTGTTCAATACCTATATTGTACCGAAATAGAAGAAAAAATAAGCTATGGATAAGTAACAAATACTTTGTTTAACAATAAATTAAACCATATTTATGAGGCACAACAATATTCAAAACCACGTCCCGAAGCTCGGATTCATGTCCAAGCTCACGAGATACCTGCTTACACGGGCCCCGGTAATATAAATAAATTGTAAATAATTCATCGCTTTCCCGCATTATTATAAATATGAGTAGGTATTGTGCCTTCGGGCTGTTACATCGCTCTTAATGTAATGAGAGGCTGAAATTAATAGGGTACGCTACATGTAAACTTCCAAAAATGATGGTTTTGTGGAGCTTTCTCGTACTTTTCAATAATTAGAAGAACATGATTTGTTTGGAGCCATGTTGCTATGAAGTTGATTTGTTTGACAACAACGTGGCATTTTTATTTAAGACGACATAATTTTATCCATTTCGTATTTTTGGGAATTAAAATGTTGCCATTTCTAGTTTTTCTTGTGATAGTTACAGTGTATTATTTGTTACCTATATAAAAATATCTTGTTACCTGAATCAAGGACAGGACTAATGTCAGTCCTCCAAAAAGATGTTTTTTTTCTTTATAAGAATATTAGGGTGTATACAGTAACGAGGTAGGTGTAGCGATGGGCGGGCGGCCAAGTGGGCGGGCGGAAACTGTAGTGCCTACTCCTGTATACCTACAGAAAGACTGGGTCAGTCGCGATCTCATTAGAGTTATTGACGGGAGCTGCGTGTCCTTTGTTTCATTTTGTGATATAAGAAGTAGCGAACTATAATAAAGAATACATTTCATATAAAAATATATTTACTCAGTCCAGCTTAAATATGGAGCTTGTAGCTAAACTACACTTGTCATCAATTTTATCTAGAGTCTCTGGATAAGTCCTCGTAATTTCGAAATAGTAGTATCTATTAGTTTATTTATATAAAATATATATGTATTTATATCTGTATATATTTTGATAACAGCTCTCCTTAAATCTCTCCTTCTTAGTGACCTTTAAGTACGCCACCGTCATTATAATGTTGACTTTTTCCTGTCCACCTAAAGGTTGTCTGGAAGAGATCGCTCTTAGCGATAAGGCCGCCCATTATGCATTTATATTTATTTTAAGTTTTCATATTGTATTTAATTTTTGTTTTTGTGTACAATAAAGATATATTCATTCATTCATTCTTATATCACAATACCCCTTGGTATCGGCAACATTTCAAACTCAAAAGAAAATATAATTCAATGACCGTGCTAGCTGGCAAAGGAACATCTAAAAATACACCATCAAAAAGAAAGCACTCACCTTTACTTGCACCGTCCGGTCCGCGCAGTATCGAGCACTCTTCTATAGTGCCGAACGGTGTGAACAGCTGGCGTACATCCTCTTCGCTTTGTTGTTTACTCAGCATGCCCACGAACAGTTTCCGATCTGCAAAGAACGCCGGATTAGCAATAAGTACGCGAGGAGCACGAGTTCAAATGCATGTAACATTTTCGGTGAGCGTTTTCTGCGTACAACTACGTCAGGTTCGCAGTTTTAACATTTACAGTTTTTTCATAACATCAAATACGATGACATCAGTGTTGTTATTTTAAATAACTAAGGAAGTTTTTAATGATAAACAAATGTACTTATTTAAATCTAAACGCACATCTAGCAACGGAACGCGATCCGACAATCAGCCACACCACATTAAGCCTAGCAGTGGTGCCTGAGCAACTTTAGCTGGACTTAAGTGCAGATTACCCTTAGAAACTTGGAAAGTGGTGATGTAAACTCTGGTCAGTTTAACGACCATTGTGTAGGTATGATTATGAGAGCAAGCGCACACAAGTCCACTTCAATGTTTCTCCGAAAAATGTGTATAACATTTTTACAGCACCACAATCGAGCTTGAGTCTCCCAAACACCAATAACAATGAATTTTTGGATACAATTTTGGTAAATGTATGACAATCGTAGGTTAAATATTACACAAGAGTTATAGAAAAACAACTCGTTCAACAATATCCAAAAACATTTTGTATATGTAAGTAAAAAAATCAAAATCGCTAATATTTATCAAAAAAAGAACAAAACTTGTTGTGTGCTAAAGTGAGAACTGTATAACATTTATTGGTAATTTAATTTGATTTATTAGCGGTTTTGATATTTTTGTAGCGCAGTGTGCGCGCAGACTAAATGCTACTGTTGTCAGTGTTGAATCAAAAGAGACAGCCTAGAACCGTGTATTCAGAAAGAAAAAAACATGGTTGGTTTATAAATTTCAGCCAAATGCAATACATTTTCTGAATACACTATGCATCAGTACAATTATTTGTAAACCCTTCAAGCCCTCTCTAATCACCAATACAACGGTGGACAACAACCATAGCTCGCTAGGTATAGACACATAACACACAGTTTTAGTTAATTTTACAACGGTAAAACGCACAAAATTCAAACCCAGGTAAGAAACACATAAAAAACTAGCCATATTACACTAATGTTGATGATTGGAGGGTTCCGTAGAGAAATGCTACGAAACTGCTACGAAACTCTCAGGGGGTCATTTCAGGTTAAGACTTCTGCACGAGCTTACTTACAACGCTCTCCCGATTCGTTAATCCAGTCAGATTAATGCGTGGTCACGGCTCTTTACAGAAATAGATGTATCAGATGGTATAAACATAAATTCACACTAATACGCTTTAATTAAATGAATAAGAAAACAAAATGTTTACAGCACGACGATTACTAATGTGCACAGTGAGTGTCCGTCCGCTCCACGTCGAATGACTGGTCCTGAGTGCCACTCGTGAGACGAGTTGAACGGTAACAAACAAACTTTATCAATAAATATAAGGACAGGTAAAATTAACAATATGCCTTGAATCAAGTTTTTGCGAGTCAAAAAGTATAATTGTTACGCAGTTAACGTTACAGCCTAGAACGAATAATAAAGATTATGTAATTAGATGTACAATAGCTATCAAAGCTTTTCTCATGTTTTGACGCCTAACGTACACCATATAAAAAATAAAAAAATAGCCAATAGCTACATTGGTTATTAAAGGATAACAAAATTAGATAAATAAATAGATAGAGTAGATAAGTGGCACTCGATTCGACGTGTAGCTACCTCACTACGCGCTATCCACAAACAGTGACAACAGTATAGCCTATTGCACGCACAACAAACGCTACCTGAGTCCTTTACGCGCGCCGTCCGCTCACGCCCCCTGCAACACAAGAATACGCTACACACGCTTCATCATCATCATGATCATCGGCCTAGTTTAGTCCACTGCTAGGCATTGGTCTCCCCAAATCTTCTCCATTTCACCTTGTCTTTGTCTTGTCAGTCATCTAGCGTCTGCCAGCTTTCGAAAATCATCACTCCATCTATCTGGTGAGCGTCCCACACTAAGCTTGTCGAGTCGCGGTCTCCATTTAAGATCTTATTTACCCCATCGGTTATTGACCTTGAAAACTGCATAGCACACTCCTTAGCTCGCTGAGAATCTTTTAACTGTAGGACGAGACGTACCGTTAGCACTCATTAAAAACTTTAGTTCTTAAGCATTACGTACGTTTACTTTACTCGAAATATAGAGATCTAACCGAATAAGATATCTTTCCTTGAGACGAACTAACCTCAAACAAATCGAGGTGTCCAACGAGCATTCGTTCACGGTGGTGATGTATTGTCTGTAATATCACCGTTGCCGCGCACGCAACCATAAAAATGCGTTGGATGTCTGGAATAGTTCGGTGTTGGCCATTAACATAGATAACATCTATGATTTGCTTACTACATAGACCACCATGAGCTGATAACTCGATTCGTGACGTAATACTATATAGAAAACAGATAAACAATGATATGTCACGATACCTAGACATTTTTAAACTATGATTCCAGACAAGTTTCGATCATCATTCGTTAAAAGCTAAGTAGAGGATGACTTTGTTGCTCGAAAATTGTGTATATTACTAACCAATGTTAGAACTTAGCAAAACAAAAGCTAATACATAGTTGAAAGTTGCAAAGTTGTTTCACCAAAGCACACTTCATACCCAACTTGCTCGCAAAAAGTCAAGTTAAAAGTCAGTTATACGTTTACGGGTCCCCTAAGTAAAATTTGCAGTACAGTAGAAACTTCCTCTTTCTTAAGCGTTTTAATAAGTTCCCTACAGGGTCCCACTAAACCAGAGGATTGGTAATTTTTACCCCGTTTGGTCCAATAAGGGGTTTATCCGGGAATTAGAGTAAACATCCGGGTTGGATAATGTTGTATAAGATTATGTTGTACACAACGGGTGCTGTGGTGTTATTCAGAGGATTTAAATTTGTTTTATCTTGGCATAATTATACAATTAATTCACTATTACCATCGTTAAATGAGAACAAATAAGTTATCTTTCGTTAAAAGGCAGAAAGTACATAGTGCTCGTTACTTTGTACAATGCCAACTCACTTCCATTTAAGGCAGCGTAAAAGTTAACCTTTCATCTTTTAATTAGCCACTGAATTTTCCGTTGCGAGTTATAACATTTCTATCTAACCTGTAAATGTATCCGTGGCCTTATTACCAACTCTCTGTGAAATTATCTCAATTTAGATGGTCATTAGCAGAGTCGCATGGGAGAGATATCCCACTGTCCGGGCATAAATCTGAATTTAATGACCAACCCCAACTGGCTCTAATATTTCCGAACATTGTTGCGGGATAAACGTCCCGGTTGTGCTTGTTAAGTGTGTGCGCACCTTTATAATTTGAATTTTGCTTTTGTAATTTTAGAGTCGTGTTTTGCGTTTATTTGAATGTCATGTCATAAATGTCTGGGTTTTATTTTACAAATTGTAATGACAAATAGGGGGGACCTGGGACTTGCGAATTTGCTTATAACTTTGGTTGTGTGTGAGAAAACGTGAGCTTTATAAAAATATAATTAATGAAAACAGGCGTTACTTTGCGGAAATCCCTATTATTATGACAATAAAATGCAATGAAAATATCTAGTTTTAATTCCGCTAATGCTGAGATGCATATGCACCGCCCTCCCACCCGCATAAAAATATACTAACTATTTTGATAAACAGAAGATGGGCGGTTCCGTTCCGCAACATCCTGTACTGCGCTCGCCAACTAGCCTGCCAAGCGTGGCCAGTATGACAACGAACCTCTCATTATCTTGGAGATCCATGAGGGCGACCTATGTCCTATATATGCAGCAGCGGACGTGGACAGCAGTCCTAAGGCTGAGATGATAATCCTAGAATTACTGAACCCCTATTTCATGTAAAATAAAAGCTCAAACACAGCCTAACGAAACAAAAACTAGGTAGGTAGGCAGTCTTTAGGATTTCCATTGAAAAATCTGCTTTCTGCTGTCAACATAAAGGGACCAACTCCAAACGAACGTAGCATAAAGGGCCTGACTCCTGGCGCCAGTGGATTAAACGTCATACGAACAGAGTAACACAAAGCTTCTAAAGCTACCAGTAACATGATCTACTTTGGTCAGCTTTGCAAACTGTTTAATATGTATGTTTGAAACTGTTCATGACATACGTTGATAAGATTTATTTCCGAGAAAAGCTTCATATAGTTACAATAAGGAAGAAGTTTACAAATGTAAAAAAATGAAAATATATTTCTTACACATTCTCACTTTACTTTCTTAAAAGTAAATCCTTATAAAGAGTTTTACATATATATTTATTAATTTTTTCTTAGTGTTTTGTTTTGTCTTGATAACCCATTACATTTTTTTAGGGTATACATTTTGTAAACGATTGGTAATCAACTCTTGTAGTAAACTTAAGCTACTACTAAAAATACCGATGAATTGAGAATCTCTTCCTTTTTTTGAAGTCGGTTAAAAGTTAGGAATCGAACATCTATATATTATGTCTTCCTCTAATAATCAATCTTTATCTGTCTCTATTTCACTTCTAAATTTCATTAACTACGTACGTATTCTATTTAAATTCCAAGAATTTGCATCACAAAACCTATTAAGGGCACATAGCAAAAGCGATTACTGTCATCAAGATCAATTTATAAAATTCGGTTCTTGTTTAGAAATAGTACGGTATTTTTGTGGCTAGCTTTCTTACAATCATATTGGCATCTTAGTTAGTTGCGTTAACTTTTTAAAAAAACTTGCCAATGTAGTGTCCATACTTTTTTTTAAATAAAGATAAGGTAAAGTGGTCTAAAAGTTATAACTTTTAATAAATTATGGCAAAAATATGTTTATTTGTTGGATGTGTTAGGGGTTGAGGTCGATACTTGGATTGCCGATAAAAATAAAAAATCAGAAATATTTTGTAAAAATCGTGGCCATGGTTGTTAAAAATGTCAACGCGATATTTTAGACATCTCTCGAATTCAAAATAAAACTATTTAGTAACTATTCTTTCTAGCACTTCGGCCGATCCTCCCCGCACGCCTCCCATCCCATTCTCATTAAGCGCTAATGCGACACTACTGTTAAATAAACTAATTACACGGCGGTTAGACTCCAATTCTTCGATACTAATTAAGTGGTTGACCAATACGGGTTATGATAATTACAGCCAACCTGGCAACGTTGGCACTTTTACTGGTGTTTTCTATGGAAGATAATATACAGGGTGAATTATAATATGTAATAACCGCTTGTTTGGTTTTCTTCAGTTTACTTACCAAGATTTTTAAGCCGTTGTTTGGTTTTGGTACGTTTATGAATTAACGTACTGACAAGCTTCATTCATTGTAAAAACCGAGCCAGTATCCACTTAGCGCCGACGGACGCGGAGCGCACGCCGTATTTCGCGCCAAAACGCGAACCAAATGCGGTGCGTAATCGACGCGCAGCAAAACCAAATTAGCGGATAAGCCGAAAGGATTAAATAAAAACTAATTCTGACCACCTCAAGGAACAGCTTTAGACTTCAAGATTCGGTGACTTTCAATTAAGAAAAAATCAACTAAAATTTTAGCCTCAACAGCTGATAATACGATAATGACAACCTTAATGTCAGGTGATTCTTGACAGGGTCTTTGACCTCCGCGATGAGTTTCCGTGTCGGTACAGATTAAAATACCTCTAATGACATAGAGGTAACAAAAAAAACCGGGCAAGAGCGAGTCCGACTCGCGCGCCGAGGGCTCCGTGCCATTATACAATATAATATATGATAAAGGCGATTTATATTTGTTGGAGAACTTTGACAGCGCCATCTCTTGTCTGATAGCGGAACTTATGTAGGTTTTTTACACTTCAAAATAACTATGCAAACTAGAGGGCTCGTTACAATTTTCCTGTACTCTTTACATACACTCCTATTAGCAATAAAAGTTTCAGGGGTTTATCTCTGCAAACTTCGGAGATAAGGGAAAACGCTATTTATTTCAACGTTTTTGTATATAAGTCGAAAACTATACGGCTTAAAGCAAAACTAAAAACTGTTTACTAAAGTGCAAATGATTACCTTTCTTATGGATACCCCACAAGACCTAATAACTTTACAACAATTTTGAAAACCCCACTTCCACCCCCCTTATCTAAAAACTATGCAAACTAGAGAGTTCTCTATAATTTTCCTATAAACTTTACATACACTTCTATTAGGTATAAAAGTTTCACGAGTTTCTCTGCAAACTTCGTAGATAAGGGGGGGGGGAACGGTCGTTTTTTCAACATTTTTGTAAATAACTCAAAAGCGATACGGTTTAAAGGAAAACTAAAAACTGTTTGTTAATGTGCAAATTAATACCTTTCATCTAATACCCCACATGACCACAATTTTCATCTTCACAATTATTTTGACAACCCCCCTTCCACCCCCCTTGTCTTAAAAACTTTTTGTTACTACTAGATCATAAAAAGTACTAAAGTATTATAAGTATTAAAGTATTTTTTGTGGAACAAAAACACATTAGTATATATATTGTATATGTATAATGGTATATTAGATAATGATGAACGTTGGCACTGCAAAAGTTTAATAACTGTGTAGCAGTGTCAGCGCCCGGCTCCTAAAAAAATCACAATTTTAAACATTGGTACAAATAAAAGCAAATAAAAATAAAAGAAAAGAGACTTAAATAATAAAATAATATTAAAGTTATTAACTACAGACTTTATAAAAGCGGTATGAGAAGCGACTTTTAAAGGGTGTGGTTTCTCATAAGAACACAGGTCTCATAAGAATCCAGGCAATATGAGCTACCACAGTGTTTTTGTAATGTTTATGAGTGAAAGCATAGTTGTTGTGATTGATTTTGAGTGTGTGAATGTGTATATGTTGCATGTGAGTGTGTGTGTGTTTTTTTAATGGTTGTTTAAGTGAGTATGTGTAAATATAACTACGATATTCTTCATGAGAACCATGGTTATTTGAGAGATATTGAAAGGTCTTCAGTCTCTTGATATTATGTAAGAGACTGGAGCCAAGATGATGTAGTAACTTTATATTTGTAAGAGGAGAGAGCATACATTTTAAGTATGCGGTTTACCTTATTGTACAAAGAACCACTTAAGTATAAGAAGTGTCTAGAAGCTAGAACAGTTCTACGCGGTTCTATAATACAAACAATATCAGAACGTCGTTAAGTGGTACTCAAGCCTGGATCAGAAGCTAACTGGGAGTGTTCACGCAAGACTATAGCTAGGATGAATAGCTGTCTTACCGTCAACACCCCACAAATTGTATATAGGTTAGTGGTAGGAAAACATCTCGGCTTAAAGTACACTACTTTTAAAACTGCTCGCTGTGCACGTTCCACTCTAAACATTTGTGTCTTAATGGCTCCGCCCCAAGTAGAAATTCCGTAGGAGAGGATGGATTGAGCTAAAGCATAATATACCATTTTTAAACAACTAAGGTCAGGAGCGCCCCTTGGACTTCTAAGGATTTAAATAAGTTTTCTGACTCTAGAGATTGTAGTCTCAATGTGGGGTATCCAAAAGACAGTAGAGTCCAATAGTATGCCAATATATTTTATATTTGACGTGCGTTCGATACAGGGGCAGGAGCATACATCTCTATTCACATCAGAACAGGTATGGGCTTGAAGGTCACAGGTTAAATCGGGCTGGGTGCGGAGTGATGTAGTAAAAGTAACAAACTTAGTCTTTGCTGCGTTCAGGGTAAGAGAGTTAAGTGAGAGCCAATTCAGTACCATCCTTAGCGCAAACTCCGCCAAAACATCCGCTGTTTTGGTTTCTGCCCATGTTTGAGCATTTTCAATGAGGGCAGTGTCGTCAGCATAAAATAATACAGAACAGTTTTCACAAGATAAACCACATAAGTCGTTGATATACACGAACAAAAGTGTACGACCTAGAGCTTTCTTAAAGACTTGCGGAAAGGTTACAGATGATGGACAAACGATTTAGAAAAAGTAATAGTATATGAATGTACTATTCCTTTTTATGACCTAGTAACAACACGCTACAACATCGTTACAAAACACGATACATACATATTTATGGTCATTTTATAAAACCAGATTAAGGTCGTGTTCTTTATAATGTTGATGGAAGGGACCGACCAACGGTTACGATTTATCAAGGAAATCTTCATTAGGGTGAGTGTGGCACTACGCGAACTCCGCCCTTCGTTCCCTTAAGGCAGGTGAACGCAGAGATTCCGTATTTCAATGTTAGTGTTATTAACGAGTCTACTGTTACTTTTTAAGAAACTTTATATAACATGAAAGGTTGGTATGTTTGTTTGCCCTAGTCAACTAAGAACCACTTCCTTTCGAGGCTTTTATCAGCTTCACCTGTATCTATATAACGTATATGTATCTATGTAACATAACGGAATCTTCAAACGTTGTTTTAACCTACTATAAGTTATCAGATTTAATTGAAACTTTGCATACTTATCAAGTACCGATGACAAGAGAGGGTGGGCCAAAAGATTTTGCACTTTATAATTACCATAAAAAATAAACTACACATTGTATTTCAATGAATGTTTATTTAAATAAAATAAAATACTTTTTATTATTACTTTTGCTTATTACTTTTTATTATTAATAATTTTATTATTTGAAAATAATATCGTCCAGATGACCTCCATCTCACCGCTGCGCTGGCACTCTACAAACCTGGCCCTCATATTTTCGAAAACTCTTCGACACAGAGCGCTGTGTATGTTAGCCATTTCTTGACGAATGTTTTCCTTTAATCCGGGTATTGTTTACGGTTTATTCACGCACTCTGCTTTTAAGAAAACCCTATAGAAAGAAATCAGCTGGAGTAAGGTCTGGGCTACGGGGAGGCCATGGAATGTCCCCTCTGCGCGAGATCAAGATGCCGTGGCCGGCCTGTTTGGTTATTATTCACAGTCGAACCGGTTGCCTTAAAGTTTGTCACCCATGATTTAATTAAATTAACACTTAGGCTCTTATTTATATCGAGTTATTCGTATACGAAACAGGCGGCGAACCATGACGTAATAATCATTGTTCTTGTAAAACTGCTTTACACAGAACGCGCATTGTTCTCTCGTGAAGCGATTTATTGTGACAAAATTTCCCTGAACCGAGAAACCGCGCGTGAGTCGACCCCACCCAACTCCCCGCGCGGTGTCCGCGCTATGTCGATTTCGTAAGTGCAAAAAATTATGACCCACTGACAATAGTTTGGCGTGTTTTCAGTTTTTGAACTATTTTTAGTCTTTTTGTTGAAAACGCCTCATTCATTGTATTGTATTTCGCAGTGATGCTTGGGAAACGTAACAGCATGTATAATCAATGTAGGATAAGTTTAAGCTGAAGGATTTATATGTGCTAACTGAACTGATTCTAGAATGTAAGAACACAGCTTAAACGACGAAAAACAACAGGAACCGATCGTCCACCAATCAACGCTAATGTTGCATGAAACCTATCAATAATATCCGGGGTGCTCATAAATATACGTTACATCGGAAATTCGCCTTGCAGGAACAATATGTTGCCATGATTGATTGGGGGTAAAGGTGCTTTATGCAACTTAGCAACATTTTGGGATTCTGTACTGAAAATTGGGTTCTGAAATTTGACGCGTAAGAGGTACCCAAATCAGAAGTACAGCCGCTGCAGTGCCTGGGACATTATTAGATGGATTAAGGCTTGCCCAGCACCTATAACTATCCTCTTGACTTAGTCAACTATAAGTCATAGGAAAGAACAGGTCAATACGTCTAAAGCTAACTAAGCCGCGGATTTTCTCACGAGGTTTCCATCACCGTTAAGCACGTGTTAAATGTGAACTTCTTCGTTCTTCTTTAATATGTATAATATTATACGTTTTTTTATAGTTATCAAAATGTGTGACAATAAAATATAGCGAGGCTTTTATACTTCAGCCAAAGATGAGTAGAAAATGTAATCTAACTGCCAATGCATAACCTAAAAATTACTTTCTTATAAGTACTTAGTTTATTTGTATACAAAATGTTATTGTAGATTGTTGACCACTCCCATCAATGTTAATTTAATCAATTTTAATCTGTCAAAAATAATTAGTAAGCAAGCCAATTTTCAGTGTTAGAGTTTATTTACATTTTTAAACGACTTTAAAAATATTAAAAGGTTCTCAAGTCGTCTGTATTTTTAAAAAATCTTTAATAACTCAGAACTCCGTCGTTTACGAACCCACTTGTTTTTTTTAGTTTTACTAAATTATGCACCTTCAGATTGGTGTCATTTTTTTTCAAAACTTAGTTCTGATGATGGGATCAATGAGGAATCGAGAGAACTCCTCGAATATTGTACATACAACTAACATTATACTGAAGCAGGACCTTTTTGTGACACTTATTTGTTGTATCTTTACACTTAAGTATTGAGATAGTTTTTAAGTGTTACAAATAAATCATATTAATTTAATTTCAAATTAGGCAATTGCAAACAAATCAGAATGTATGATTTGGTAATTTGAAACTGATGAAGAACGACCTGACTGTAGACAGGATCTAGTTAGAGTTTTAACTCTTCAACAGACGTCAATGTTAAAAATATTACAGGTGGCGATATCAAAAGATATTTATGATGTATACTCGACCTATCCTTTTATTGTCTCACCAACGCATCATCATCATCATCACCATCATAAGGGTCATTTAAGTCGGTTTTTTTCAATTTGTAAGATTTACGTACACATCGAATTTGGCTGATGGACATATATATCCTGGTATATCATCATCATTAAACCGCCGTAAGATGTCCACTGATGGACAGAGGCCTCCCTTTTTGACTTAGAGATCCAAGTGCATGAGGGGTTGTTGCCATACCCACCACGCTTGGCAGGCGGGTTGGTGAGCGCAGTTCGGGATGTTGTTATACGGAAAGACGCTGCTGCCCATCTTCCGGAGATTCTTACTGCATCCACGGGAAGGAGAGGAGGGGTGACATTCTATATCTTGGTATATACATGAGCCAAATTCGGGTAAAATCTAACTATGCAGGATAATAGTTATCAAAGCTTAGTCCACATAATAATATACTCGTATACTCGTGGATGCAGTAATAATCTGCCAAGGGATATCTCCGGAAGATGGGCAGCAGCGTCTTTCCGTGTATCAACATCCCGTTCTGCGCTCGCCAACCCGTCTGCCAAGCGTGGTGAGTATGGCAACAAACCCATCATGTTCTTGGAGATCCATGAGGGAGGCCTACGTCCAGCAGTGGACGTGGACAGTAGTCCTAAGGCTGAGATGATGATGATGATGATAATCGTTAATGGAAAGGATGGGAAATCGGAGCATAAGTAATGTAAATACCAAAGTCCGGTAAAAGGTCTTCTTTGACCTGCCATTGTAACGATCTGAATTAGGAAACGATGTATCGCTTAAAGGCTTTCATACCCCGTGAATTCGGTGAATATTGCTTTGTGTGTATGCACAATAGGGTGGGCTATGTCCGATCTTACTGTGTCATAAAGTAGGTCGTATGGTATGTTGCTTTGACTGGTCCTGAAGTTACTATAATAATTTATTTCAGCAAGCTTGGTAAAGACATCTTGCAAAATATTACAGAGAAAGTTTATCTATTGAATATTCTGAAATATATTTATTAAGTACCTAAGTTGCAGTGGGGTGCCGGCAGAAGAAAGTTGCCTCTCCTCTCTTGCTCGTAGATGCAGTAAGAATCTCATCATCATTCATCATTTGAGCCGGTAGGACTGCTGGACATAAGCCTCCTTCACATTGAGGGGTTGTTACTAAAGTGAGAATCTGCCAAGAGATATCTCCGGAAGTTGGGCAGCATCTTTCCGTGTATCAAGATCCCGTACTCTACTCGCCAACCCATCGGATTTTAGCCACACATTTTTTTGTGTAAGATCTCATTAATTCGCATTGCAGGAAATGGTTTAGAAAGTCAAAAAATATTTATAACCTTTAATATTTTTACAGTGATAAATGTTTTTGGGGACTGGTTAATCAATAGTTAATATATTTATAATAAATAATAATAATAATAATAAATAAATAATGCTCGACAAATCACACATCATCATCTAGCCCAAATTCTAATTCTAATTTTTTTATAATTAAAACTATGTTTTGGTTTTAACAAACTGCTAGTTGATTATAACATTAACCTTTTAATGAAAAATAATAGTTTATTTCGAGAATAAAATAACAAAAATAAATTAATATGATGATTTCGTTTCAACAAACTGCTAGTAGAATATAAAATTAATTTTTCAAAGAAAAAATAGAAGTATCGATTGTAAGTTCTGGAATCTGGAATCTGGACTTATCAGCAGAGAAGGAAATTAGGAAGTTACTTGGTGCATGGCAATTAAAGTAAATAAATTAATTAATTAATTACCTGGATGCTTAGGTTTGTCTAGAAATATAAGGCTTGAACAGTCATAGAGTGGGGGTTATCCGTCTCCTTTAAACCCGCACTGGCTCAACATTCAAATACGCGACAAACGAAAATCCGAATTGCAATTTATTTGGTAACCTGATATTGTGTTCCGTATAATAACTTTATAATTATTTATCTCCCTCGCCAGCCATCAGAACCCTTATTATCCGCGACGGGCCACCGTTTTTGCGTAATCAAGCCTCCAAGGTCACAGCGTCTTTGCCTCAGCAATTAAGCCTCGCCCTTTCAGTTTTAACATAAATTCGTTTCTAAATTGCTCTGTAGGTAGCTTGGGGCCGTTGAAGTGAAAATTTCAATGTTCAGCTGATTCCATTAATTAGGTATGCTGTGTTCGCCCCATCGCACCAAGTTGAATAGCCAATTACATTGATAATTGGTCGCGCAGGTGTCTTGGGGACAAAGGGTGCGCACGCCGCGACGATTGGAGCTAACTTGGTTGCACTTGCATAATGTTGAATATAGGCTTGTGGGCCGTATTGTTCAATCTCCATCTAAAACTATAGTAGGAGCCATAGTCGGAATCATCTGAACGTAAGACATAGACGTCTGCCAAGGAACGCTTGCTAGATTTTGATTACTATGCAGGATTTCATATAAATTTAGCAAGATACAAGAAGAAAGTGCTGACAGCAAAGCCGGGTTGAAGGTTTTCCAAATGAACTAAGTGACTAAGCAAAATAAGCGCTAGATGTTCAAGAGGTTGGATATTTGGATAATGACACTTTTATGGAGATTTTCTTTAAATTCCTTAAACTAGCTAAAATGTCACTTGCATTAATTGAATATTTATCGTTAGTAGAAGATTATCTACGCATTATTTTGACCGCAAAGCTTTTTGCCTTTAAATTAAATTTTGGCGCATTATAGTCGCGATAATGTGGCAAAATGATTTAACGCGAGAAAATTACCAATCAAGGTAATCAAATTAACTGGCAAAACCATTGTGATTAATGTTATTTGCACATAAGAGTTTAAATAAGATTATGGCATAGTAAACTATACAGTAATTTACACATTTTTGGCCCTTTTGACGTTACTGGACTACAACTTCACCGTGAGGGGAATTTTAATACCTTCATGGTAGGAGTTGGCTTATTGCCAAAAAGTGTATTGTTTAAGAAGTTCACGTCATCACATCGCGCAACGATGCATTTAAATTGACAATGTTGTTACTTAGGTGTTAGTAAAAAATACCAGTTGTAGTTACATTTGTAAATACCAGTTTTAGTCACAGCTGTACAAGTAATCTGTTGTTTGAAGTTTTCAAAAGAATTGATATTTTTAAGGTTTTTAAAATGTATTTTTAACTGAAAAGTATTTTTGAATACAATCAATTTCTCTTGAAAACTTCAAAAAAAAGGAAACGGACGACATGTCGTTTATAATTTTTTTAAATGTTTGTCACCTCAGATCGCCGCCGTCGTTTATGAAAAGGCTTGGAAAATTATTTTCGAGTTTAAATAGATACACTTTCAATTTGTTGTTTTTGTTCTGATGATGAGATCCGTAAGGAAACGATGGAAATCTTCAAACATTGTAGGTGAACATTATAGCAATTTTTGCATATTTTGCTCAATAACAAGCATTAGCATTCAGAAAATATGATTTGATAAAGTGGAATTGATAAAGTAGCCATAACTATAATAGTGTCTACTGAAGTCCCTCGAGGAATAGTTATATGCCCTAAGTTTAAACTTGCGGTTGGGTTTTTGTTAATAAGTTTGTTAATAATGTTCGCTTACTTTTACACCCGGTTCTGATAATGGGATCCATGATCAATCGAGGAAAATACTGAAATGTTATAAGTGTACATATAGCGGTTTGGCTATTTTCAGCAACATTTTAGACGATTTTGAATTTTTTTGTTGAAAAATTTAAGATTTATTTTAATTTTGGGCGCGTGATTTGAGAAATCTTACTTAGCTTGCCGTAACATAGTTTATTAAACTAGCACGGTAGGTAAACTCTTGTTATTTGTGCTATATTTGTTTGTCAAGGTTTTCATAAATATGTTATGATATGAATCATTAAGACTCTACGTTTTTGTTAAAAACGGCTGATGACTGATGAAAAAATATGATATTAAAATATAAAATATTTTGATGTACATGAATAAACACCACTGAACATATCTTCATTTGTTTAAATATCCGATGAGTATAAACATAGAAAATAAAATAAACCGCCGTGGGGTGCCGGCAGTAGACCCAAGAGAATGATACCCCTCCTCTCATGCCCATGGATGCAGTAAGAGCCTGCTAAGGGATACCTCCGGAAGATGGGCAGCAGCGTCTATCCGTGTATCAACATCCCATACTGCGCTCACCAACCCGCCTGCCAAGAGTGGTGAGAATGGCAACTACCCCTCATGGAGATCTATGAGGGAGGCCTGTGTTCATCAGTGGACGTGTTATGGCTGAAATGATGATAAACATAGAAACTGCTACTTCTCAGTTACCAGCATAGGTACTCAATCCCCCTAGCCACCGACCGACTGACAATGACAGCTACTGTAAACGCACCACAGATTTACGGATGCATTAATAAAATTAATATCAATAATCAGACGATAGAGTAGTTTCCGATGGAAGCGAGACGGTCTCGAGGCAGTCCACCTACCAGATGGGCGGATAATCTGGCCAGATTTGCCGGACGACAGTGGATGAGAATTGCACAGGACTGTTTACGTTGGCGTGGTGAAGAGGAGGCCTATCAGTGACCCAGTCTTATTTAAAATCCAAGTCCAATTTAAATTACAAGGATTTAAATCATGCAGAATGTATGATATTTTTCTTGGCAGGTGATAATGTAAACAATTTTTTTTGTTGGCTGTTATAATCACCTTTTTCATAAATGTTTTCATTCACGTCAATAAATCCGGGTGAATGAGGTAGAACATTCCAAAAACTAAAGTTTTACTTATAGTATAAAGTGCTTTAAACTGAGTAAACTATTTTCCTAGTAGCATAAAAGTAATTTATGATTAATATTTATCTCAATCAGTTAAAACAATCGTAAACATTACGGCATGTGCTATGAACAAGTTTTTATGGGATGCGATTAAGCGAAAAGGGTCTTGTTGATAAAATGACTGTATTGCATACTTTTAATGTTCCGAGTTACGCTACTGTTGTTGATGCGTACGTACGTTTGTGTGAGTATATACGTGTTTGAGTAAAAACAAATAAAGATTGACTTTAGTAGATTCAGATCAATCGACGATTGAGTTCAGGAAAAGTATAACAAGCAATACAAGAGTCGACAAAAAAGCCAATTAATAAGAAAGACATTTCAAAATAGGTTTATTTTGAAATGTCTTTCTAATTTGACTTGTTATGTAACTTGGTATAATAGAAATTTTTGTTTTTTATGTTACGGGTTTGGTTGTTTTCAATGTATTGTAATTATTTAAAAAAATACAATTTTAGCTCGTAAAACTTAGCTTGATCGCTGCGACAGTTACCAAGTGACACGATTATGGCTGGGACGATGTTGAAAATTCAACGGTATGATGTCATAATCATTAACATTATTCGTGTAATCCCACCCATAAGGTACGACGCTGCCACAGGTCATTTATACCGTTACGAAATGCGGAACTTGATGGGTGGAATTTCAATGACTGCTTTCGCAGCGATCAATTACAATTTTGCAAACTATAAACATTCTATCAGCCATCTGGTAACTATGGTATCAAGTTCTGCTTACTTTGCAGCTAGATAGTGCTAATTGAAATGCTTAATATTTTTTTTCTATCTATAAGGATGATTGAAAGGAATTTATAATATGTAAGTAATATAGATACATAACATGATTCAACCACGGCCAGGTAAAATTGCGAACGCATCGTGGTAACATTTAATAGTCATAATTACCGGTGTCCGGTTTGAGGCGGTTTGATCCAGTCCGAAACTAAATTGGTCCAATGCAATTAATTTACCCCAAAATAGTAGCAAGCGAGCAATATTAATATGGAAATGGGAAACCAGTCAGTTGGGTGGAATTGTGTTGATGTTTTCGCCAATTCTCGGCAGCAGATAATTTATTGCATGCTCATTATTTTGAGTGTCTTTCTATATTCCAAGTAGAAGCTTATTCAGTTGGTTAGCAGTACTATAAGACTGTTCATATCAGATGATGAGACAGAAAGTTGAGTAAAGATTATGAAAATATGGAATCTTCGTCGTCTTTGTCGTCGAGCAAAAACGTGATCCGCCTTCAAAATTCAATTTAGTTTCAGTCAGCTCATCAATGCAGCTTCATTGGCTCATTAGTCCAAGATGTTCCTAAACTATCGGGCCGAACTTCAAGTTGGGCCCAAAAGGCGTGTCCGGGCCAAAGTTCTGCACATTAATGAGACGACAATGATTCGGGTCCCGGGCACGGATAAGTCCTGAATTAACTGGAACTATTCTATGTTGTGGAGATGTGTTGTCTTTGTATAGAGGGATTGAGTTTTCGATCAGGAAATAGGAGAATCTTCTTTATATTACTCGTAGGTAGTTTTAATAAGTCGTTTTTGCCGATTCTGTTGTTGCATTTTCTAAAACTAATTATAATGCGATATTATACAGTTTCTAAATTTAGAGCTGTCAACGTAAAATTGGTGAAAAAAATCGGCACTAACCGAAAATGTATTTTAGTCATTTTTAATCAATATTAATTAGCTTAAGTTTGAAAAAGTGCCAATAGAATTGACAGCACTGTAACAATATATTAGTATCAGAATTATAAAAGAAAATAAGTGTTGTAGTACAAGTCAAAAAACTGTTTGAAAGTATCATTATCAGGTTGCGTTGAAATTCAAGCCCGTTCCAAAATCAATTTCAGTGTTCTTCTGTCGTTAACGTTATTATAAAACCAATTTTATTGCTGCCATATCATAGCGTTATTTAAATCTCAGAAGCAATATTTTTCCCAAGTGATTAACCATAATCGTTTTGGTGTGGTGGCAATTTTCATCAAACTTCGCAGTTACAACACTAGTTATATTGAAAAAAAAAAGAAAACTAAGTGCTGTAGTTGTAGTCAAATAACTGTTTAAAGTGTCATTAAGGTGCATTAAATTTAAGCCCGTTCCAAAATCTATTTCAGTCTTCTTTTGTCGTTTAAATACAATCTATTGTTGCCATCATCATATCTAACTTAATTTTAATCTTTTATGTAATTTTTTTCCTAAGTGATTAACCATAATCGATTTGGTGCGGTGGCAATTATCACCAATCCTCGCAGGGTGTATAGTAAATTACGACACTAGTTATAGTGAAAACAAAAGAAAAATAATAGCTGTAGTTCTAGTGAAACAACTGTTTAAAAGTATCATTACGGTGCGTAAAAATTCAAGACCGTTCCAAAATCAATTTCAGTTTTCTTTTGTTGTTAACGTTATTATAAAATCAATTGATGCCATATCATAGATTTATTTCAATCTTAGAAGTAATATTTTTGTCCCAAGTGATTAACCATAATCGTTACGGTACGGTGGCAATTTTCATCAATCCGTCATTAAGGAGTAAAGTTTGAAGGCGCTTATCCCGAGCTTGGGCTCGCTGTCCCGGCTGATTAATTTACGTGGCAGAATGCTTGCAGACGACATTGTCGCTGGATAGGGTATACAGACTTATAACTACTTAATGTGTCTCGAAATTCCCATTAGTCTTTAGAGATAGAGCGGTATTATCGGTCAGATTTATTAGGTTACGTAATGCATAAACTAAGCCAAGCTTGTTGCTTGAAACGTTCTTTTTTTTTGGAAATATGTATTTTGGTGCTTTTAATACAAAAAATGTAATGACAACCTCCGTGGCGCAGTTGGTTTATATCCGGCGGAGACGCAGGTGGTACGTGATATTTTTTTGTAGTTCTTCTTGATTGTCTCTGGTCTGGGTATTTTTCTAAGAGGTGTTATGTACGTTATTTATAAAAAAAATTGTTAGATATACGTTCAACCATCTGTAATGTGAAATGTCTAGATTTATTATTATTCATTTACTTTTTCCTAAGCAGGGACAAATAAATTAATTTTTAAAGCACCTGCCTTTTGACTATTATTTATTTATTTGTCGATGCTTAGGGACGATTAATTTCACTCTCACATGACATTTTCGTTCAACTCATCGCTCGCTAAGCTACTCGATTGGCTTTGTCTTTCGATTTCAGTTAAATAATCTTGCATGTCATAGGCGAGCGATTCCAAAATAGAGCCCCTCGCCCAAAATATCCTACATCTCAGCCGGTTTTGCTCACTGCGAAAAGAAGATCGATGAAAATGCTATACTAATATAAACAGCCTGCTGGATCCGATTGCTGGACAAAGTCCTTATAAAAATCCTAATTCACTTTATATCACTGGAATTATAAATGAAGAAACCACGATAACACCATTATTGTCTATTCCATTTTCCCTATAAAGCCAAGAAATATGGGCAACAAGGGTTCGTCTCGCCAGGTGTCACTGTCAGCTGCACCGCGACAACACCATCCGTCAATGCCGGGAATCTCCAAATGTTTCATTTATAAGGCGTTATTCAGTGGTTTATAGGTTACCCTTTCAGTCGAGAAATTTCAACTCTTTCTGTTGTTAGTATAAATTATTAGTGCCTGCCAGCCACTTAGATAGTTTCAGACGTATTGACCTGTTCTTTCCTCTGACTAATAGCGGTCTAAGCTGGCAATATGGTATAGGTGCTGGGCAAGCCTAATCCATTTAATAATATCCCAAGTACTGCACAATCAGTATGAGTATCGGTTGCCGGAGCTATGTACATAAACCATCTATTTAGATTCTAAAGGTCAGAAACTGTGCACGTGTT
Organism: Pasiphila rectangulata; assembly: GCA_963082625.1. Classification (NCBI taxonomy): domain Eukaryota; kingdom Metazoa; phylum Arthropoda; class Insecta; order Lepidoptera; family Geometridae; genus Pasiphila; species Pasiphila rectangulata. The sequence goes on along the minus strand of OY720242.1, from coordinate 9,199,538 downwards.
ATATTGTCACGCTAAGGGTTCTCTAAATTATTATGCCTTCTTTATTGTATATCAGTCGAGGGAATGTTTTATTTTTCTTTGTATTTAGGTATATCTATAACCCCACTAGTTCTCATGTGCTTTCCCAGATAAAATCCCCGATAACGTGTATGCAAGATTTCATGATGGTCGTATGAACGGTATAGCAGGGCATAAAGTACAAAAAAATCATAGTTTTGTACATATTTAGAGATTCGGTAAGAATTATGCTTAAGAGCTTTTCTGTTACAATCTTGCATATTTTACAGCCGAGATATGTGTTGACTTAATATTTTTGTTGCCGGAAAACATGAAATATATCAATGCGGTTATTATTGCGTTGTGTGAATGTGTTTGAAATTATAGGCCTCCTTGTAAGGAGATTCGGCGTGTATAGTTTACGGTTACATATGTCTGAGAACATAATTGTGCAAAGGCGTATCGAGGCCTGTAATTAGTTGTCAATTAACGTGGTGACAGAACAGTTGATGCTAGGTCGTATGTAATTCAAGATTGTAATGGCACGGTAGTTAATGTCGCATGCAGGCATACGGGAAAATAAGGACTCGATCGGCCTGTTTGTAGGCAATGTTAAAATTATAATATGTTGTAAGAATTAATCCGGAGAGGAGGCTTACTTTATAACAAGTTAGATTTCACTTTCAAAATAACGTGAGATATACTATTCATTTTGTAAATACTAGGACTACTCACAGTAGACGTATAGTTTATTCCCCTTATACGTTTATTAATAATAATAATGCTGGACAAATCACACAGCATCATCTAGCCCCAAGCTAAGCAGAGCTTGTGTTATGGGTACTAGATGACTGATATACTTAATGCATTATACTACATAGATAGATATTTTTATTATATATAGAAAAACACCCAGAACACCCTGAACAAATATCTGCAGATCGTACAGACATTTGTCCCAATTTAAATAATTTTAGTTTTTTAATTTAAATACATATTTATTTAATTCATTCATTTCATATTTAATTTATTTATTTCATATTTATTTATTCATTAACAATCATACAATTGTGTCTGAGAATTCTTATAACTAAGTAGCTTATTTCATTGAATTCATTCATTCATTTAAAGTTTATACCGATAGAATGCCCGTCCGCGCTGGGATGACATAACACTTATATTATGTCGGCCCCACGCACGGACAGCATACAATCCCGTGATGATAATTTTCTTGAAAAATCGAAATGTGTCGGAATGAACATCGACGTTCTATTATTACGTGAGTAATAATAGAACGTGTATGACCCAAGTTCATTTTGTAAATACGGGGAGTATTTACAAAATGAACATGGGTCATACAAGAAAGCCGAGTCGTGGTCAGTCACTAAAGCATTGGATGTACGATCTTATCACCGTCCAAAGAGATTGGCGGGCCATCGCTCCTGTTGGAAGGATTTGGGGGTTTTGGTTATAATTTAAAAATAAACTTTAAATAACGAAACAAGCTATGTCGTATACACTTGACGGTATAGCCACAATAACACTTTATATTATAGCCAGAATTTTATTATAGCGTTACTTAAGACCTAACTGGGTACACGATATAAAAAAGTATAATGGGACTTATATGTATATCCATTATGAAGATAGGATTTTAAGCTTGTTTCATGAAAGTTTTATAAGGCATTAGAGTTGTAGTACAATGTTGGGACTAAGTTTAAAAGTAACGTTTAACTAGTAAGTTAACTTGAGTTTTTCTTTAAGTCAGATTTCTAGTTACTGTAGAGATGTATACCTCTATATGAAAAGAGTTTGTACTAATAGTAACAATTGTTTATTTCATCAACAAAACTGTAATTGTTATTTCAAGGCCTAAAACGTGACGACCTTATTTTATACCATGAATTTCGATGCCTAAACCGATCTATTGGTTAAAAGTAAACCTCCTTTCTGTAAACAAAAGTATGAATAATATTGAAAGCATAACGGCTTTCTAGGCTCAGTTGATCAATAGCTGGCTGAGATGAAAGAGTTTGAGTCCCGCCGGGGACAAAATGCTTGTGTTTTATCTGCAGATTTGTCTCGGGTTTGGAACCGCGTACGAAGTGGGAAACATTTAAATAAAAAAAATGTATTTAAGCATTTATTATCAATCATCTGATTTCCATAGTACAAGCTTTGTTTAACCATTTTTTAACCGGGAGGAGCTAATGTTGTGTGTAGTGTTTACTTTTATTATTTTAAATAGAAAAATATTGCCTCTATCTGCCTCACAAATAAAGTTATTCGTCTTAAATAAAACTTAACGTCTAACAATCTATGTAATATCGTTTACCGCAATACCTATTCATGATGCTCCGGATTTAAATGCGCAAATAAAGCCATAACGTCCAGCCTTACAAAGATAGTATCTGTGTCATTAAACAATCAATGGTTCGATCCGTACCCGAGCAGGGTCGTTATTGGGACGCTGCGGGTTCGCACTTGGACGACTTTGTCATTAAAACGGACATAAATTGAGGAATTTAATAATGGAGATTGTTATTGACAAGTTGTGGTGGTGAGAATTAGATAGGAAAGTTATGGGACCAGTGACGCGAAATGTATAACGCATATATTCAATCGCTAAAACGTTTCAGTAGGTTATAGAAAAGAGAAGAAACAATCCGTTACAGCGTTTTAGCTCGTAGCCCTAGGTATGCCAAATAGCTTGAAACCTTTTGTCACTTGAGTTGATTTGTATAAATACAGACAAATACACTCGTTTTTTTCTGTTCCGAAATGCTTAGAAGTTAACATTTTACTGACATTTTAAATTATCTTAAATATAGAAACCTTGCAGACCGCGTTCACCGCGCGACGACACTTTCTGACCCTCTACAGTAATGGCAGAAAGGGAGTAAGCGAACTGACGAATCGTTCCTTTACTCGGCCGAAAATTTCGAGTTAAGGTATCGTAAGCATCGTGTTGTATCGTGAGTTGTCGAACGGTTCGTTACCCATAAAATATAGGCATATGCGGTACTGAACTTTTTTGTACACCTTTTTAAGAGAAACATACATCACTTGCACATAACTTTCATGGTTAACGCAGCGCATGCCAAAACGTATCCTAATCATCATGTACCTTAATTATCTACTATTTGATATGTAAAACTATACTTTTACCAATAAATGAACCATTGAACCACTAAACCATTGAACCACCATCATAAAGCCTCAATAAATTATACTTCTAAACCTTCCCCTTGAAACACTTTATCTATTGGTGAAAACCGCATTAAAATACGTTGAGTGGTTAAGGGGAAGAAGAAAGCCAAACAGACAGACCGACAGACAGACTGACGCGGGAAGCGACTTCAATTTATACTATGTAGAGAAGGGAAGAGATATGCCATCGTACAAAACGCCAACCATTTGATAATTAATGAAGAATGCCGAAACACCCCAAAAGCCAAACGGAGATATTAGATCGTTACGTGTAATATGACCTACATGTCTTCTTCAAGTGGAAAGTTTTATCACTTATTCAAGGGATGGTCGATAAGCAATAGGTAGACCTACACTAATAATAGATGCGAGGTGACCTTTATCAAACTTGACGTCAGAATGATTATGCAGCAGTTTAATAAATTTATTATTGTACCCTTCCAATACTTTACATTCAACCCAATTAGTCATAACAGTATTTTATAAACTCTTCGTTTAATTGAAGAACAAAACGCAGGTGTTCGATGCCAGGGGAGAAAATGTTTACTGTCCCACCACTGGGAAAATGCCTCTCTCATGGATCTTCAAGAACCGATCACGAGGGATAGCTGTTACAAGCGTAGCTTGGCGAGCGCAGTACAGAATGTTGATACACGAAAAGACACGGCTTTCCATCTGCCGGAGGTATCCCTTGGCAGATTCATACTGCATTCACGGACAAGATGGATGTTATTAAAGTATTTTGTGGCTCATAAAATACGGATTTACTGAAGAACTTGTCCAGTCCCGATATTCCAACTAACAAGAGCATCTTAAATAACAAACCAGTCGGAAACTTATTATCCGGCCGATGGGACGCCCGAGCGGCTCTATTGAATACAGGGCCTCATTAATTCAGACTAAAAGCCTGCATTCAAAACCCACTCATTTCACAACTATTTCGCAAAACTAGCGAGAACAGAACAGATGGTAATTTTTTTTTGTAAAAATAGTAAATTTTTACAAAATTTGTACAAATTGATTGATATTTTCGATTTTCAGAACCCAGATTATAATGTTATATGTATATAACAGATTCGGAAAGTTATATGTGCTAGACATGTTTCTAATATCTAATTTTATAGTTTGTATGCTCTATAGCGAATAAATTGAAGTCTATGTTTCTGTCTACAAATGGCAAGTTTCCTACATTAAGTCTTTCACATTTTTTCTAACCTAAACCACGTAACGGATTTTTATGTGGTTTTCTTAAATGGATAGAGTGTTTGAAGAGAAAGGTGCAGAAGTAAAATTAATTGAGGTTTTGTGTAAGTTAGCTGAACTTTGACGAAGATAGTTGAAGTTGTCGGAAAATTTCATGCCGATTTTGAGTTGTTCTGGCGCCAACCAACAAAGTTATTTGCAAGTAAGGTGTTACATAATTGTTCCTTTTATAATGATCGACAAAAAAGTCTGCGACAGCATTCATATTCGACATATTTTTTTAACTCTTCATACAAGATGACCGATGATTGGTTCATCCTTACACGTACAAAGCAGGGGCGGGTCACTAGTACATAACCAATGTTAATAATTTGTACAGCATCAGCACAGTACCAACTTAGATACGGAATTTTCCGTGTATAAACCTTTGTTTGATTCTTCAAATAACTAAAGTGCGCCAAGAAATTTAATGTTATTATTAGATTTAGATTGATCAAACTCTAAATTTTCTGAACAAATTTTCCTCCTTAATCAGAAATACAAAACAAGTCAAAAGAACATTTTAACATAAATTATTGTATTAAACCTTGTTTCCTTTCAAACTAAATTACCTGACGCCGGTTAATATTCTTTTACATTTTTGTTGCATTTGATAAAATTGATAAAGTGAATGTGGCTAGTAGGTAATATTAAATGTAATATTTGAAGTTTCAGTAGCGACTTTCTTCGTTGTAGGTAGGTACTAAGAGTGACCTATATTATGGTAATATAGAGATCGTACTCGTAACTAAAGTCGTTCAGTGCATAGATTACAAGTTTATTAGCTGTGACGTCATTCAATATCAGCCTTAAGGTCTTTGTGATGCGAGAGATTGCATCATACGAGCATATTAATATGGGTAATAGGTTGTTCATGGAAATCAGATATGACATACACAATTTGGCAAGAACAATTACGTGAAAATACCTTTGTATCATCGACTAATTATTGACAGCGGATTTCTTATGTTAATCCTGTAACTAATAATAATTTACGGAAGAAATGGAAAAAATAAATTACCGATTCTATAGTTTTGCGTATTCCGATCTATGCATAAGTACAATTTTAAAACGATTTCCGACGACATGAGTAATTTTATGTAGTATTATGTTAGTTATGTAGAATGTTACCCCTCCTCTCATGCCTTCGTTCAGTGATTAACAGCCTTAATAAGTTTACAATTTTTATAGCAACAAAAATAATAATGTATTTAATAAAGTATTCAATTCTTTTAACACATGTGTTAAATCTGATATTATAAAGATGAAGAGTTTGTTTGTTTGATTGAATACGATAATCTAAGAAACTACTGGTCCGTTTGAATTTGAAAAAAATATTTCGGTGTTGGATAGCCCAGTAATCGAGAAATGCTATAGGCTATCTACATCTCGCTAAGACCGTAGCGTCATTGAAAAGTGTTGCATAAGCAAGGATAAAATATTAACTTTCAGAGCTTCCGTTGCGTGCGTTATAAACGTTTAAAGTTAAGTAGCCATTTTTTTGAAATTTTCAATAGAACACACATGATGTTCTCATAAAAATTTCTAAAAAAAGTCAGCTATAGCATATGTTTATCTTTTAAGGTTTTGTTCCAAAATAATGCATCATTTGCGAAGATGTTTTTATGAACATAGTATCAATCCATATCCAAATAATTATTTTATTCATCATACATATTACATTTTGAACATAATTGCTAATTACACCATATCAAGAAATATATTGGAAGATATTGGTTTTACCGCGCGCATATTAATTGGTGGTGTCTACGACCCACTCTCTCTCTCTCTCTTTCTCTTATGTGACGCAGACGATGTTGCGCGGGACAGCTAGTTTATATGCCGAATACACTATAAGCCAAAACGTTTATAAATTCAAGAAGTACAAAACTCGGTTATAAGTATTCGAGAATAGAATCCTAGGGAAACATACACTAGAATTATAAAGTAAATACGAGCAGAAGGGAGAAGTCGATAGGATCGTCTTGAATTTCCGCCTCTACATAAGGCATGCCGTGAGAGTTCCCCATCACGTTGGATTCCCACTTATTATTTATTAACAGCTCATAAGTGCTAAAATGTGTACAATTCATAAGTCTACTAGAACGTGTGTTGCCAACACTTATAAATAATTCAGAGTATCTGGGTGCCTCGACGAAGGCATCCGATAACCTCCACGTCTTTTAGTTTTTATTTTTTGCGCGAACTCGAGTAAATCTTGTTTCGTAGAGTTTTCAGTCGATAGACGGAATGTAATTGTACGTTATTTGAGACAGGTGCCGGATAAAATATCATAAAATTTTGAGTAGTTCTGAAAAATTCAGAGGGCGAAACGAATTTCGGCAAAGCGAAGAGTGGTTTGAAAAGCGGAATCTCAAGAAATAGCAGAAATTCCCTCTGTTAAAATTACTGTCGAATGTGAAAGACCAGTTATGTAGGTTCTCAATAAATTCGACATCAGAAAAATCTCTATTTTTATAGATTTACCTTTCGTCTTTGGCGTAATAAAATCATGAAAACCATTAATCCCAAAAGACATCCTAAACGTGACAACGCGACCACAATAATTCAATTTAGCATGTACCGAACCGGGCGACCACATAAATAAAACTTTTAGGCTTATGGCCCCAAAATGACGAACTAAAAAGCTATAAGGGCCCGGCAAAATTGAATTGGGCCAAACCTTTCTTGCTAAGCTATTTGCGAGTGGGTAACAAGGACATGGCTCGCGGAAATTATAATTGGGACGTAATATGCGAAGGATCACAGGCTTTGGGATGCTGTTACATTTTTACGGGTCGATTAATCTGTCTTTTTTCATTTTCTTCTTATAAATGGAAATAAAAGCATGGTATTTGATGATTATTTTTTTTATATTTATGACTGAACTTAATCGATTTTTTGCAGATAAACACTATAAGCAATAAATCTTCATCGTGAAGCAAAATAATGCTTTGATGTTGAAAAACAGCCCCTTGGGTACTACAAAACTCACAAATAAATCGTAAAAACTTATTTAACAAATAAACAATGAGTCACTGAACAAAAAAGACAATGAGCGACAGAGGCCGCGTCCGATTTCGTCTACACATGAAATGCATCGGAAAACAAACATTCGAGTTTGCTAAACTTTTATATTTCCAGTTCTCTGTTTCGACAGGGTTATTCCGAAGTCCACCACGTTGTTCTTGAATACGATGAAGTGCGATATGCAGTTGCTGTCTTACTTGAATTTGTATTCAAAAGTCTATCTAAAATATTTAAAAAGAAACCTCTCTTCGTTAGTTTAAAGCGTATCAATTATAACTATCGTAGTTTTCTAACGTTTTCTAATCGTTAGAAAACGTTGTCGGAAAATATTGCATAACAAAACTTAGCCTTTTGGAGGCATAGCTACTGTATATAAAACAACGTTCAGTTACAGTGATATATAGAAACAACAAGTATTGGTACGGGGGTACCAAAAAAGGAGGCGAAGGTTTCCGAAAAATACCATTTTTGACCTTTGGTGACCTTTTGAGGTCACAATAACTCCGGTCCCTGTGACCCTAGGGTCACCAAAATCAATCCTCTAACAAAAAAGGTTTCATGTGAATCGGTCAACGCGTTCGGTTGTAATCGTCTCATGCAAAGACAGACAGACAGACAGACAGCGCTATACATATGAGGGGGCTTCGCCCCCTAATAATCTCTGATCAGGTTTTATGAATCAAATAACAAGAGGTTTAATAAATCATCTAAAATGATGTCTATAAATATTCAAGTCAGACGACCATGGCGCGGAGGCTGACTATTATAAGTATGATTTAGTAGCCGAAAGTAAAGCTTGTTCAAATACTGACTCATCACAGGAGATTGCGGCTACGATTCCCGCCGCAGGACAAACTGTATTAGCTGCACATATTTGTCCCGGATCTGGGTGTTCTTTTACAAGGTGATAAGAACTTACAAAAATCATGGTTCCTTTGTGATTTGGTAATGCTTTGTGACAAGGTATTTTATTTATATAATAGTTTATATTTATTTTAAATTAAGTCGTGTAAAAGAACCTTTCAGTGTTATGTCACTTTTCCTTCAGCCGCAACTTTAAAATATTTACGAGTGCAAGTTTCTCAAGAAATTCTTCTCGTCGGGCGGATATAGTTCGAAAATGGAGTGTGGAAGTTTCGTATTAGAGATAGATTATCTTAGTTTTGTCATTTGTGGATTTATTTTTCCTCGAACTTTGAGTTGTAACGTTGTGCTATTTTCAGCAGACATTATTTGGTAAAACTCCTAACAGCAACGAAAAGATTTTGTGATTTTTAAAGCGAATGTGCAATATCGTATTTCCGTGTATCGACATCCAGTACTGCACTCGCCAACCCGCCTGTCAAGCGTGTTACTTGTAGATTCATAAGGGTCTATGTCCAGCAGTGGACGTCCTACGGCTAAGATGATGATGATGATTATAATCAAAAATAGTATGAAAGTAAACATACACTCTTTTTGTATATAATATATTCGTATCTGTTCCACAATAAAATGAATATCCCAAAGGTTTGATAGATAGGGGTGCCTGTTCTACCATCCAGTGGTGGGTATCGAGTGATGTCGTGAGACACTGACAAATTGACTGGTTTCAAAGGCCTGGGCAAGATATTGTGTAACAAAACTAGCTTCTGCTTCGGTTTCACTCGGGTTGTATTAACAAGTTATTGAAATTACTGAAACAGACTTTAGAACGACTGACTTTTGTTAAATGTTTAGAAGCATGAAGTTTGTAAACGGTAAGAACTTTAACACTGTTGTTGTCAGATTTGTAGCTCTTTCAGGAACTTGTTTAATAGAGAATTAAAAGAGTAGGAAAATTATAAACTACAGATTTAGCCACGATTAACTAGGTATTTTTTACTTCTATTAGTTAAAATACTTTTTGATTACATACCTGGTTTTTTTTTTTTAACAGACTTCAAAAAGGTTCTCAAGTCGGCTGCATTTTTTTACCGCCTGAGAAGTTTCTCTACTCGTCTTCATTTTTTCTTTGATCTTTGTCAGGACTCCGGCGTTTATGAAACGATTTGGAATATTCTTTTTGAGTTCGAAACACTTTCAATTAGGTCCCATTCGAGAAAACTCCTGAAATATTATTTTAGCATATTTAGGTCAAGGTCAAGCATTTGCATTCAAAAAGTATGATTTGGTGAAGTGGAACTGATGAAGAAGATTACAGATGGGTAATGAAACTCTTCAATATTACAAAATTCACGAGTGACGTAATCGAAATATGGCTATAAATATCCCTATCCACTATCCCTAGACACCATAACCATCATCATCATCATCATCATCACCATTAGTATCTTTGGAATGAAATAATGCAAAAGCGTGTACTGGAGTCCCTCAAGGTATAATTGGGATTTTGTTTCACCTAAATATACATATGCTTGTTTGTTTTTAAACACAGTTCTGATGATGGGGTCCTTGATAAACCGAGGGAAACATTCAAATGTAATAAGCATACTTTTTGTATTTTCAGCAGCAATTTAGATTTTACACAAAAGTTGAGTTATGGACATTTTTACCCGCCACTTCCTTTCTTCTTCTTCTTACTCTCCGCTCCATGTAATCTTTATTGTTATTTCAATGCGTAGTAAATAAATGATTTATCATTTTTTAATATTCACAAAAGCTTTTTGAATCTTGCGACGTGTATAAAATGAGAGTACTTCAGGAGTTCGCTTTATGAGTTCCCCAGCACTATGCACTTATTTATTTGTACCGTGGCAAGACTACTGCCACTGCAATATGATCTAAACAGGCAATAAATGATTCTTTTCAAGACGGTGCATAACGAGGGAAGTCACGCGATCTATTATTATATCATTTGTAATGGCGGCGGTAACGGTTCGTGATTTATTCAATGCTTGTACTTATGAGGGGTAGTGCTATATTCATTTAAATTATTGAAGACATTTATTCGTTGTTATACGTGCTGTCCAAAGCCAGATTTTTTAAATGCGGCGTCTACAGATCAAGGTTCTACTGATCAAGGTGTAGCAATGAAATTTATCGCAAGCGCACAAGGTATATTTGATGCCTAGGATCAGGATACACTTGAGGCCTAGGCCTTGTTTGACCAATGAGATCAAACTTTGATTTGGCAACTAATTTGTTAGGTATGTGGTTTAATTTATGTAGATTTTTTGTTTTTTCGTTTGTTCCGAGATATAGACATAGGTACGATTTGATGCCCTTCAAAGTTCCAAGCTTTACAAACGCCAAATTGCATTTCTTTGAATTGCCGATAAATTTATCAGAGCCCCTCCGAAAATACAACTCAGTTAAAACCGTAAAAACATTTATTTTATCTCTGCCTTTGTTTCAAACGTAATTGTAATCAATGAACAAATTTAAAATCAAAATCATTGAGTTCAAAGCAATTTGCGATTGATATTATTGTACCTTCCTACATTTTTATGGATGAACCGGATGGAAGGTTACCCGTATGATTTTATTTATAACCAGATAATATATCTCAATTGTTTGATTTTTTCAAATTACTGAAATGAAAAATGGTTAATTAAAATGAAAAAGAGTCTGATCATTTAAGATCAAAGTAAACCAGATCAGTATCATAAAGTAGATTGTATAGAATTTTACTTTATTCGGAACAGATTCATATATTACATAGTTAATTAAAAAATATAGTATTTGTTTAAGGCCACTACATCACTTGGAAACCTAGTCAAAAACCTAAAGAAAGACTGTTTAGGATTTGAAGTTTCTAGCTTAGTGATTTAAAAATAGTCTGGTTTGATTATCTCTACTACTTTCTTATACTTTTTGTTTTGTTTGTTTACTATTTAAAATAGAGTTTTTTTTGTAAGTTTGTATTATCCCATGAGTATGTACCTACACTATCTTCCAAAAATCGAAGGATTTTGAGCCCTCACGTCTAAACACAAGCGAAAGCTTAGTTAGAGCGAGTAGTCACCATGACTTTGAAACGTTTTAAATACAAGTACAAGACATAGAATAATGTTGCCTAATCAAACTCAACTGAAAATGTTATGTACCTTGTAAACCTACTTTTTGTGAATAATTGTATTTTTATTTTTTATTATAGAAAATTATGTGATATAACATTCTTACGCAATTTGAAATAGCTGGTCCGAGTAAAATGGGCTCCAACAGACAAAAGCAGACTTTTAACAACGTAAGATACTAGCCTGCCACAAATCTCCTTAAATTATACTCGTAGTTACGGTATCCCCGATCCGACCATCAGGCTGTCGACTTGAATTTAAATAACAATTTAGCTTAAGGATGCATACGTGCAGGAGTTGTTAATTGCTCCAACGTGCAACGGTGGTGCGGCTCACGGCTCATGCACCAAGCTTTCATTTGGCTCTGTATCTACTGTTTGTATACAATGACGATTTTATTTATTTATTTAATACTTTAATGCACAATTACAAAAGGTGGGCTTCATGCTAAAGCATAATCTACCAGCCAAATCTGTAGATTAGAGTGTGGTGGGTGTGCTATAATGGTACTTACTTAAAAAACTGAATAAACACAAAATAACATTAAATCAAATTACACTTCACAATAGAACTGCCTAGGGTTAAGCAAAGAAAGATTATGATGATTTTATGTCCTTAATTAGAGTCAAACATAACTCGTATTGACTATGTAAGAAAAAGTACTAGGCAACAAACTTGTAAAGCTTTGAGAGTAGGTAAACTGTCATGTCGTTGTCGCTCTTTGTTCTCCAAACACATGGTTCACCGTGGGATGCCGGCAGTAGAATGTTACCCTTCCTCTCATGCCCGCGGATGCAGTAAGAGCCTGCTAAGGGATACCTCCGGAAGATGGGCAGTAGCGTCTTTCCGTCTATCATCATCCAAAACTGAGCTCGCCAACCCACCTGCCTAGCGTGGTGAGTACGGCAACCCCTTCATGGAGATCCATGTGGGAGGCCTGTGTTCAGTAGTGGACGTTTCACGGCTGAAATGATGATGATGATATTTTAGTCGGTCTTCCTATCTGAACATCAAAACATTCATGAGCCTTATTCACACTTCAAAAATCGATATGATTGCGTGCCTCCATATTTCTGTCACGAATGCGAGTGCCTACAACAATCAACTGAATGTAGTTGTAAAATTAACGACGAAACGTGTTAGTTAAATTAAATTACGCGGATAAGGATCGAATTGTATGTTTTAGTAAATTATATTAGTCATTCATTGTTTGATAACAAAATTCATTTAAGATACAGATAATTATAAGCTGACCATAATTTATCTTCCAAAAGGAAGTACTTACTCCATTGTTTTGAATCTTGTATTTTTTTCAGGTTTCTTATGAGAGCGAGGAAAACAGTTTCATGAAAACAGAATGTTTTAGGATTTGAATAACTTTACAAAGTTAATATAAAGCAACTTTAGAAATTTATCATCAGATTTCGCCCCAAAAAATCGTCCCAACCTAATTTTATTTGCAACCAAATCTTTCAAGTTCGGTCCCAGTCTCGTCTCTAACTTATTTCATGTTTAAGTTTCAATAATTTCCTTCGGGAATAGCTCTATTTGCCGATGGCTGCCGGTTGAATTATTTACATAACTCCGCTCTTTGGGTCATTTAAACCCCAAAATTAAATTACAAGAGTAACGTTAGCAATAATTTCTTGAATTTTAGAGTTGCTTGAACCGATTTTAGATTTCTGGAACAATCGAGACCCATAATGTGAGACATTAATATGAATTAAATTTATAAATATAGTAAAAACTTATTAAAATACCAAGTAAAATTCTGATGCTATTTTATTGCATCTCTTTTTAATAATAAAACTCCTTATTACCATCAGGCATCCTTATTTAATTGTAAACTTTGCCGTAAGTTAAAGTGAAACCCCAAGGAAGCTTTCTTTAGAAATCTCAAGATGCATATAAGATTTTACAAACAACTCCAAAACTGATTGCAAAAAGTCAATCGTCAACTCTTCGCATTTCTAGCTGTTTTAAAGTTGTGACATCTACCTGGCTAAAACTTATACAAAGCAGTCAGGTGAGAACTGAAAGAACTTTATATTATGAGCTTTACACAGGTTTTCAGGTGAAGCAGCCAGCAGAACAGGTCGTCCGAGCTTTAGTTCTGCTCATCCACTTGTTAAAAGTTTCGTTGCTTTTAGTAAGCGAAAATTCATGTTTCTGTCTAACCATAACAATACAATACATTAATCCGACGTTTTGAAGTTATTAAAAGCTTAAAAAACATGTTCAAAGATTCCGTTCGAGTAAAGCATAATGTGTGTAAAAAAATAATGTTAACGATCGAAGTTAAAATTATCATCGAAAGTAACTCGGGGCCGCATGATATAAAGCACTTTGGGGGAGGCCTGTGTCCAACGGCATTTCTATAAGTAAATACACAATATAACAATAGCGGCTAATAGTCTAATCTATGCGAAAGGGTTCGTAGTATTTGTACCACTTACGCAACCACTGAAATCGACGCGTGTAGTGAAAAGCGTTTACGTTAGATGTCCTAAGCTGTTATCTAAGGGTCCAATCTATGCGAAAGGGTTCGGAGTATTTGTATCACTTACGCAACTACTGAAATCGACGCGTGTCGTGAAAAGCGTTTACGTTAGATATCCTAAGCTGTTACCTAAGCGTCTAATCTATGCGACAGGGTTCGGAGTATTTGTACCACTTACGCAACTACTGAAATCGACGCGTGTCGTGAAAAGCGTTTACGTTAGATATCCTAAGCTGTTACCTAAGCGTCTAATCTATGCGACAGGGTTCGGAGTATTTGTACCACTTACGCGACCACTGAAATCGACGCGTGTCGTGAAAAGCGTTTACCTTAGATATTCTAAGCTGTTACCTAAGTGTCTAATCTATGCGAAAGGGTTCGGAGTATTTGTACCACTTACGCAACTACTGAAATCGACGCGTGTCGTGAAAAGCGTTTACGTTAGATATCCTAAGCTGTTATCTAAGTGTCCAATCTATGCGAAAGGGTTTGGAGTATTTGTATCACTTACGCAACCACTGAAATCGACATGTGTCGTGAAAAGCGTTTACGTTAGATATCCTAAGCTGTTACCTAAGTGTCTAATCTATGCGACAGGGTTCGGAGTATTTGTACCACTTACGCAACTACTGAAATCGATGCGTGTCGTGAAAAGCGTTAACGTTAGATATCCTAATCTGTTACCTAAGTGTCTAATCTATACGACAGGGTTCGGAGTATTTGTACCACTTACGCAACCACTGAAATCGACGCGTGTCGTGAAAAGCGTTTACGTTAGATATCCCAAGCTGTTACCTAAGTGTCCAATCTATGCGAAAGGGTTCGGAGTATATATACCACTTACGCAACCACTGAAATCGACGCATGTCGTGAAAAGCGTTAACGTTAGATATCCTAAGCTGTTACCTAAGTGTCTAATCTATACAACAGGGTTCGGAGTATTTGTACCACTTACGCAACCACTGAAATCGACGCGTGTCGTGAAAAGCGTTTACCTTAGATATCCTAAGCTGTTACCTAAGTGTCTAATCTATGCGACAGGGTTCGGAGTATTTGTACTACTTACGCAACCACTGAAATAGACGCGTGTCGTGAAAAGCGTTTACGTTAGATATCCTAAGCTGTTACCTAAGTGTCAAATCTATGCGACAGGGTTCGGAGTATTTGTACACTTACGCAATCACTGAAATCGACGCGTGTCGTGAAAAGCGTTTACCTTAGATATTCTAAGCTGTTACCTAAGTGTCTAATCTATGCGACAGGGTTCTGAGTATTTGTACCACTTACGCAACCACTGAAATCGACGCGTGTCGTGAAAAGTGTTTACGTTAGATATCCTAAGTTGTTACCTAAGTGTCTAATCTATGCGACCGGGTTCGTAGTATTTGTATCACTTACGCAACCACTGCAATCGACACGTGTCGCGTTTACGTTAGATATCCTAAGCTTTATCTATGTGTCCAATCTATGCGAAAGGGTTCGGAGTATTTGTACCACTTACACAATTACTGAAATCGACGCGTGTCGTGAAAAGTGTTTATCCTAGATTTCCTAAGCTGTTATCTAAGTGAGTGTCAAGTAAAACTGGAGAATGGTCGTCACCTCTGAACTTCCCAGACGCAGAAAGTTATAACGTATGCAGTGTACTTAATAGTTCTGTCGCGCTTACCTTCCTTTCTTAAACTCATATTACTAAATACCTACATTTGTTAAAATAATTTATTTATACCTTCCGACGTATTCATCATAAAACTGCCTTTCGAAGTGTTGACAATTAAAAATAAAAAGCTTAGGATTTGAATGACTTTACTTACCTCCTCTATTTTCACTATCTGCTGGTTTCACTTGTATTGCCCGGTTCATCTGTAAACAAAAATAAGTACGGTTAGTTTATTCCAAGAAATGTTTGATTGACATTCACAAAAGTTGCAACGATAAAGACAAAATGAGTATATTTTGTCACAGAAAAACGGTAGAGTAAGATCCTATAACAATCCCATGAAATTTTAATATTTGTCGCTGCCACGTCGAAACGTGATAATCACAGTTATTTTGAATTTGAATAGACAAGTTAATGAAAACACAGGAGTCCCATCCGAACCAAATCACTAATGAGGAATAGAATAATGACGACCATAATCAACGCCATTGTGTAACACCTATAACTGTTTATTCCAGATAATGTA
The DNA here is from genome assembly GCA_963082625.1 of Pasiphila rectangulata. Taxonomy (NCBI): domain Eukaryota; kingdom Metazoa; phylum Arthropoda; class Insecta; order Lepidoptera; family Geometridae; genus Pasiphila; species Pasiphila rectangulata. The sequence goes on along the minus strand of OY720242.1, from coordinate 9,183,375 downwards.
TTCTAACTGGCGACTGACGGGGTTAATTTTACTGTTGGTTTCAACGGATCTCATTAGGCTCAAATGCGCTAACAGAATATTTTAAATTATTTTTATTACGCATACATTCATTGTGAAATACGGGAATAATACAATAACGCGTATACCCGTGCCCATTCACCCTGATGAAGGTTTTCTTGAAACTCAAAATTAGTCGGCATGATGATTTGACTTTTTATACAAACGTAATTCGCATATGTTTAAAAAACGTTTGCTTCACGTTAGCTTCGATAGTGAAATATACAAATATTGTATATTTTGCCAAATATTTTTTGAAACTAACATAGTTGTGAATAATACAATAGTAACGGGATATTTACCAAGATTTTGTCGTATAAACTGTTTATACGTGATCAAGGTTACTTCGCTGAAATATCGGAAAACTCAAAACAACTCAAATCATTGTAAATATTCCATTATCAATTTGCTGAAATTATTTATTACTTACAGTCTTGTCAGCAGTTTAGTCAAGTCAAACATGTAACTTTAAAATAATAATATACCTACCTACCTATAATTCAATATCAATAGAAAATATCCTTATTTCATCACAAATTCCCCATAACTAAACTCTATATTGTGTATCAGAATGTTCTGAATGGGTACACCGAAATAGTTAACAGCATTAAAACCCCCACTTGCAATTCAGTTCAGCCCTTTCATCAGAACTGGGACAGATTCGTATTCATACGTTTCATGTGATATAACTTTGCACGTGCTTGGACATGAAAACTTCAGGACTCTATTCGTAGGAAGGCTGCAATAATTTAATGCTGTAACAGGCGTGTTTGCATTACGCCTGTTACAGCGTTAAATTATTGCATATGTAAACAGAAGAATCAAGCATTTTCAATATTAATACATCGTTACCCTTAGCCGTCATAGTTAATAAAATGCGCTTCTGGTTATACTATGTTCAAATGGCATCAATTAGCACCTGTTTTAAAATAAACTTTTTCTCTTGCCGAATAGTATCCCCATTTAAGAATTTACATAAGTAATTTCGAAGGCATTCAATCTTCAAACGTCCTTTTCATCCAGTTATTCCAATTCACGTTTAAACTATTCATTTATCTAAATGGGACGCCTTTTGAACGTGAATTTCATTGGCCTTTTAGGGTCCAAGTTGTGGTTACTCCCAGCATGATGCATGCTACGCGTGTAAACTAAACGTGTGACCGCAATGCTTCAAATCTCGCGGCTGCTGTGGTCTGTTCGTTTCTATTTTGTAAGGCGTAAATTAGAATGAGCCGAGGCAAACGGATGTAAGATGAATGCTTAACAATGAAATTCAATTTTATATTTGATGATGGTTTGGAACAGAGGCGCTATCTGCGGCATTATATTCTTTTTAGATATTAAATCAATTTTATGATGAAATAAATAAAACCTGGCAAAACCCTTCAAGTAATTTATAAAGCATTATCATAGTTTTGCTTGCACTAGGTATAACTTTCCATAATACTTAGCTTCGCAACTTACCAAGTTCTATTAAGTCCTGTCATGCTCGAAACTATCTTGTTCAAAGTAGCTTAGCAATAGACTCACCTATTGATTCAAGTTTTCTTAATATAGAGCAGACTCTGCTTCAGGTTTCAGTACTTAAAAAGTTTTTTCTTTTATTTTTAACTTTTAAAACTATTTAGAAACAACAACGTCTTCGATATGGTTCCCAATATTGCCTATTTTTGAGAAACCAACCAGGAAAAATCTTTTCGTTCAACGGTCAGAGGGCTTTCCTAATGTTAAATTTCCGCAAAACAGTCTAGATGTACGGCCAAAAATCCATAAAATCATCGTGATACATAAACCATGTATTATTTGAACGAAATTGCTGAAATTAGCAAGCGAAACGGCGCCGGAGCGAGACAGAAGTATATGCGCCTTGCAATGGGCGGAGTTTATATAATAGGTAGATACGGAATAGGTATATCGTTTTTCTTTGAAGCCTACAGCAAGAAAGCTTTGACCAATGAGCTGTAAGGCTGAGCTAAATAAATAAATGAACAGAATGTATTGGAATCGTTTGAAAGAGGAAACTCGGGTATTTCGTTGCTTTGAAAATAAGCAACGAAAATGTACTTGTGGTAGATTTAAGTGCAGTAAAAATATAATTAAATTCAAACAAGCATTGGTACGGGAGTACCAGAAAAGGGGCTAAGGCCTCAAAAGGTCACCAAAAGTCAAAAATGGCATTTTTGGGTTTTTGGACGTTTTCGGCCATTTGAAGACTTGTTTTTTTGGTGACCTTTTGAGGTTACAATAACTCCCAAAATCAATCAGTCTTCTTCTCTCATTAAGACGGTGCTAACAAAAAGGTTTCATCTTAATTGATCAACACGTTCGGTTGTACCTAATCGTCAAATTATTAATTGAACGAAGTATAATATGCATAGCGCTGTAATTTAATATAATATTACAATAATACGTTTAACGGAATGACGTATTCTATCAAGACCAATCAAAAGGAGCGTCCATTGTCTACCTGCCAACTATACCTCTAATTAAGGGTTCAGCAAAGTAATGACATGTAAGATAACGTGTATGTTATGCATCAAGTCAATGTTAATCGACTTTTAAAAATAGCTTTCATAAAAGTAACATTAACGGGTATGCCACAAACATTGTGTAGAATAGACTGAAACGATTAGCTATAACACCTAACTGTTACTGTAGTAAATATATATATAATGTTTAAAATATGAATCAGCTTTCGTACTTTTCATATTCTGCATTAATCACACACCAATGGAGTAGAGTACCTAGATGCGCTAATGTAAGATAAGTCTTAGATATTTTAAAACATCCACGCACCGTAAAATATGAGACGTAGAAAAATAGTTTTTAAATATCTACCGTCAAGTCAACACATTTTTTAGTTCACAAATTCAACCATGAAAATACCAAATATGTCGGGACGTCAAAATTGTCAACTTAAATAAACTGAATGCTTAAGTGTCAACGGATGGGACATTACTATCCAATACCGTCACTAGGCTACCAAACCAACAACAAAAATAAATTGGACAGTATTTCCGATCGGCAACAGAAAAATAAAAGCGCCATTGCATTCATTAACGCTCGTTAATTTTTATCCTGACAGTGACAGCGGTATCTAGATTGAAAATAACGGTGTACTAGATAACGAGTTGGAATTATTCGTATTTGTAACATCCCTACTTTAGTTTTATAGGTACGTATTACGAAACAAAACTCAGATTGACGTATATAACACTTAAGTTGAGGTTGTTGATATGGTATTTAATGAAAACTGCCAAAAATTGTTACTCAAGTATGAATGTGTCGCTCAAGCATTTGCTTTTAAGAGGTTTTCGGATAATTCAAACAGTTATTTATCGGATAGAGACTAATATTATGTGCTTTATTTTAGGAATTAAAATTAGTCATGCAAAGATTTCACTATAATCTAAAGGGTTATCTTCTTTTAAGAATTTATTAAATAATTTAATTTTGTAGTAATTGTAAAATTAACGAATTAAACAATATAAAACATCGACAAGTTAAAAAATAAAAATATTTGTAATCATAATCGGAAACGGAATAATAAAGACAATTTTAGTCCGAAGACTGAAGTTAATGGCCAACACGAAATTTTCCAACAAAATTATAAGCTTTTGTTGCAAAGTAAAACCGATCATAAATTAGGAATCCGTTATTCCATCCCAAAAACTTAAACAGAATTTATTAAGTAGGTAATTCAATAGAATGACCGTCTAAAGGTCGAAAGGCACTCAATTTCGGTTCTGTTTTCGCGAACACGTTTTTCACTGTACTTTACAGTAACCTCTTAAAATATTTATGGAAGAAATGTGCACTATGTTTTTTTTTACACCAAGAGATGCTTGATTTGTTTAAGATGATAACAAGATTGTATAATCAAACCACCAAGATAGGAAAGCAGTAACAACCTACATACATTTTTACTCGTAACTTAGAATCTCTTTTTGGACTTGCCCGCCCGCATAAAATAAATGCCTAAATGGACTATCCGAAACTTTTTACCGAAAAGGGCCGTGTTACCACAAAACTTAGACAGCTGATTAATTCCCGTGAAAATATTGCCACCTCGTGTCCACAAATTATTATAATGCTGGACAAACAGTTACCCCAAAAGTTGTGGAAAAATGTAGCTTGCAAGTCCTCGGGCATAGACAAGGAGCCGGGGAGGTAATGGGGCGAGGAGAGAATATTCTTTTACAAGTTTCTGCCTCACCGTGGGTCATGATAAAACTTTTTATGTTCTATTTATATGGGATAGGACAGTTTTGGAATCCATAACGCGTTGTGGTGTCGTTAGGCTGTAAAAGGGTAAAATCAGCTGTTATAGCGTGAGGTATAAGGATTGCATGAAGTTAGAAATGGTCAAAGTTTGACCGTCCTTTCTATAATATTAGTTTAAATGAATGTTTGGTCTATTATAGATAATAAAACTCATAGAATCGTTGTATTGTAATATTGATTGGCGTTAACTATAATAATATAAATAAAGCAACGAGCTTTTTAGTGCGTTGCCCATCAATCTTTTTTATTGCAACTGCATTAAAAAAGGTTAAAGTTTAATTTTTATTAACTGCCTTAAATGTTGCAGTAAGTTTAAAGCGATGCGAATTTGAAAAATAATTATTTATGTAACTTCTTAAAACAATAATAATAATGCTTACGCAATATAAAATACGCAATAAAAAATAAGTCACACAAGGACATATTATCACATATGTATTTCTAAATAAATTTTTCTGAACTATTAGCTCGGTTAAGGTCTAAACCACTTTTAGGATTGTATGCATAAATCATGTAAAGTGTTTTAACATACAAAAATATTATTATTTTGCTCATTTTGTAATTGTGTTCAGCATTTCAACTAATTACAACAAATTTACAATTGGATTTTTATTACATTTTCGCGTATTTTTTAAACGTTATTTGTTTCCATCCACGTCTTCAGCTGTTCTTTTTTTTGTATTTTTAAACTAAGTTTACATACAGTCGTAATTTAAGTTAGCACGCCAATTCATTCTTCCTACCGAGGAGGTTGGGAGGTAGACTGCTCTCAGAACTAAGCTCACCTTTTGTCCAATATTTCATTTCATTTTTCATTTCATTTATTTTTTTATTTGTAAATATGTAATGTACAAGTTATTTAATTACATAACAAAGAAATAAATTGTTTTATCTCGTTCCAAAAATATAATTTTAAATAAAACATACACACAGAATATCAAAATAATAGCTAAAAATATACATGATTATTTTATTCAAGCGTACAATAATAAACAAAAATATATATTGTAATTATAGGCTATAGAAATTATGTGAATACCTCTAGAATAAAAGAAACATTATAGCCTAAAAAGCAAAATAAAACTACCTCTGTGGGTACTGATAAGAAAAGCGTGGGTGATAAAACAACTACTATTCAACAGTACAGCCAAAATCATAAGCACATAACGGCATTATAAAGCAAAACAAATAACTGTTTGAAAAAATATTTTACATAAACCAGAAATAAAAAGTGCAACTTCTGCAAGAAGCTAAAAAGTTTCTAAAAGTTTACTTACAATAATAGGCGGTGGCGGGTACTCAACCTTTGCAGAACGCAAAATATCTACTAGGTGAACCATATGGACCGCTATTATTATGCCCTGATAGATAAAGAAACTTTAAACAGTGTGGTTGTTGTTAGAGGGAGCGGAGTGACGCGCGTTGCGATCGTAATGTCAGTTGTGGATCGACGGGACACACCCGAGCAGCACGGCGTTCCGACGTCGACTGAGTGAGCGACCGAGCCGTACGCACGCGGGAGGTACGCACTCACGCAGCCGTGACAGCCAATCGCGTGCGTGCGTCGCGCGCACCCCCGCACCCCACGCCCGCCCCGCACCCGCCCGTCACCTCACAATCGATGCCCTATATTGCATTAATTATTTAGGAAACACGCAATAAGATAACGCAAGTTGGCAGATAAGGGATCTCAGAGTAACTTTAAATAAATCATCGTGTCTTCGTCCATTCGACGCGCGGTCAACCCGACCGATCGCGTGCTTTCAAAGCTCGCTGCCTGATACTGATAACGCGTTATTTACGTTCCCGCTCTGGCGGACCTTTGTTTTTATCCAGGTTATTTATAGACGAAATATAATAATAATGGATAAAGGTGATTCATTCATCACGTCTCTGTGGAACTGCTTAACTTGGCTAACCCCTATTCCACCTTGTCAACTGACAGGTTTGTTTGTGTAGCGTTCAAGTGGAGAACAAAAACAAATGATTTATATTTTTTGGAAGGTAGTCAACTGTTCGTTTGCATATATTAATTTATGTTATACGGTTATGACTGGTTTTGTGCAAAAGTAGAGTGAAATAAAAATATGGTGATATTTACTTTAAAATAATTATTATTTTAGTCTCAAAGTTCTTCTAAGAAAAATTTCATAGAAAAATATTTGATCATAAAAACAATATCGTTAAAAAATACTTGATTATTTTATAATATGCTTAAGTCTGTTATATATAACTTATAACACTACCACGAACCTAATATTAATCTCCATCAGAATTCAAGACAGCCTGGGTCGGTCACCTGCCGCCGAACGTGAGTGGAATCTGCGTTACGGAATAATTAGCACTATTGTTTACCACTTTATTGTCGCTTAAGGTCAATTTTGCTTGAAGCGTTGAAAACAGTTTTTGATTTGACTACCATCAGTTGAAATTGTTTGTAAACTATTTTATCTCTTGTATTTGAGTTTGTTATCATGCTTACTTTGATGTCAGAGGTCAATTTCGCTTAAGGCACCCAAACACTTAAAAACTTTGTAAGTTTACAGCTGAGTTGGATATAATATTATGCTTTATGGTTTAAGACATTTATTTCTCTAAAAGAATAAAATTCACTTACAAGAGAAATACAGGTAACTTTAATTTAACTTAATTGTCTAGCTAGTTTACATTATTATATTATATTAAACATTATTTTAAAATAATTTGATAGATTATTTGAAACTAGTTAAAAGCATTAGCATTAGATAATTAAATTAAAATTATAACTATTGTACATCCATTTTGGCAAATAAATACATATACATTTTCTTTTAATAGCATAACAAATAATTTTGCTTCGTATTTCAAAACCACTTTTTCGCATCGTAAGGAAAACTAACACAATTTTTGTCACTGATCCAATAATGATAGAGTAAAATACGAAACACCATAAAGATTTCACCCCAGCTTTTCCCTGAAATCATTTATTTATACCAAATCGAGTTACGTCACTATTCGACGGTGGTTGACCGATTTTTCCACCTACATCAGTAGCGTTTGACACATGTCAAATTGCTTTAAAATAGATTGTGATAAGGGCCAAAAATTGGAGGTGCTCGTTTTAGGTCATAAGTCAGTGAGCTATTTATGAGCCAAAATGCTTTTGAATTTGTGACATTGATGTATATTTTTATTAAACGTATACTAAAGCGGTTTATATTAGCTAGTTCTAAGAGGTTCTATTCTGAAAATGTAGTGACAAACTTTTGAATGATTTCCTTTGAATAACTAATTGTAATTATGACCCTAGAACCAGCCTCGTTGGTGCCAACAGGTTAATTTCCTTTCAACGAACGAGTGAGCGAAGCGAACGAATTTCTTAGTGGCAACTAGGCGTTTCGGTATAATGTTTGTATGTATGTAACTACGCAATTTTTGTCCGAGGATAACTCTTGAACGGATGATGAAATATGAAACTTAAGGAGATAACATCAATAAAAATCGATTGCCGTGATATCATTGATGATTACATCATTACAAATTTATTATCGTGGGGGATTTTTAATAAGTGGTGTAATTGTTGAGTTATGGGGATTTATTAATCGATGTTTCTAGTTCGAACCTATGCCCATATTTGAATAAAATTAAAACACAGGGAGATTTCACCAAAACACTGTTAGTAGCCGATTGCAACGCAGGAAAAATCAAGTTCAAATGCAATGGGACTTCATTGAAAGAAGTCGCTCGCTCGTTCTAAGTTCGTGGCGAACCACTAGTTTTAATATAGCGAAGCCAATTTAAAGGTGACTTTACACAGAATTGCTGCTTCGTAATACATACATCGAGCAAGAGCCGTCTGCGATGAAGACACTAACTTAGAATTGTGACAAGAACTATGAATATTTTGAAATTGTCGCAGGTGTCGGCTTAGATCAGTGACTTTATAAATTATTGAGATAGTAAATTATGTGCATGTCTCGTTGCAAAGTATTCGTACTTAACATTCATCTAGAGCTGAAGTTTCAAGATAAAAGTTAACATTAGCCACCATTCATGATATCTTCATTTTTATCGCCCAGCTCGCAGTTTTGGTAAAGAGCTGACTCGTATCTGACTGGCTAAGGTACAAGGTTTAATCTACACTTATTCATGACTCAACAAAGACTGTAAAGATATATATATACGAACTGATTATAATAGTATTTTGTTTAACCAAATCCTTGATATTAATTTGTATGCAAATTATTTATGTTTACCTGTATATAAAACAAAGTCGGGTTAGTTACACCAATTATAACTCGAGAACGGCTGGGCCGATTTCATTGATGTTAGATTTTGTTTTGTATTTGAGCCCGGGTCAACATATAAGCTGTTTAAATATCGTAAAATTTTACAGAAAAAGTCATTATAACGTAATTTTATTTTCTCGTAATAAAAATATGATAATATTTTTGGTTGTCAAATATTATTATAAGGTAACCTATATTGCGTTTAGAAAGTTTATTATTTTGTGACTAACTTAAAACTCTAGCTGTTTCTATTCTTGGCTTATTTAGGTGTTGGTAGTAGTTGTAGAGTTCACCAGGACAGCTAGTATTCTGTAGAAAAGAGCCAGAAACCACGCAGATTGCAGTAAGACGAAAAAAAATTATGTTTCATTTGAGTATAGTTGCTTAGTCCGGTTCTAAATATATATACTGATAATTATTTTTTGTTGAATAAAACAAAACTACATCGATATTGCGCCGTGGGGTGCCGGCAGTAGAATGTTACCCCTCCTCTCATACCCATGGATGCAGTAAGAGCCTGTTAAGGGATACCTCCGGAAGATGGGCAGCAGCGTCTTTCCGTGTACCAACATCCCGTACTGCGCTCGCCAACCCGCCTGCAAAGCGTGGTGAGTATGGCAACTACCCCTCATGGGGATCCATGAGCGAGGCCTGTGTCCAGTAGTGGACGTTTTACGGCTGAAACGAACGAACATCGTTATCATCACAGCTTAATATGCCATTTTAAAGTACTTTGACTGATCCTTTCTTCTACTTCTTTATATAGAGGTCGTAAAGTTTACCTCAATTTTATCGTAACAAATTTTATACATTATAATGTGCGTATTGTTAATCTGAGGTACTAAGGTATGTTCAGCTTTATTTTGCACTGAAGATTTTTCCAGTTGATTGCGCTGCTTTTAGTTTCCAAGCTCTTGGGTAGATTGACCAAGCGCAGTCATCTGGCGGTATAAAATGCGCATGTCCCCATAAAGGATGTCTCCATCTGGTTTGTTCCGCAAGTAAGTACACTAGTGATGAGATGTAGGTATACAGTATAGAAATAATTTATGAAGGGACATATTGCAGGAGTTTTTTGATGTTAAACATCTTTTTGTGGAAAGCCGATCGGACGAGAGGTGACGAGTGAGGCTTAAAGATTGTGCAAGTTAGTGTACTAGGGCTCTTCGTCATCGTGCCTACGACTGTGTTGAATCAGTTTTACATCTGCTAGGTGTCCCGTGACAGCTCAATTATTTTTATTTTAGTAACAACTAAGAATTAATAATATTATATATGTGTAAAACGTACGTTTTCTATGTATTAAGTCTTAAGTTAAAATAAGGTTCTAAAAAGGAATACTTAATTTAAAAATTGTATCTTTCAATTGATATTAAATTTAATGCTTCATTTATAACAGAGTATCACTCAGGAAGAAGTCGATCGATTTTACTGAATTGTATTGCTTTGTTTTTATTTATATGTAACAAGGTTTGTATAAAAAAAACTTAAAAAAAACGGACAATCCTAGTGAGATTGATTTTTTTTATTTATAGATATTTATTAAGCGCAATATAAACTTTTACATTTTATAAAATTACCAATCAACAAATTTGTGTTGCTGATCACAACTAAGCTGTTTTATAAAAAGATGTTCAAAATAATGTAATGTCGCAATGTGTTCGTTTTGTTAGTCTCTTCGTGTCCTACTTTATTGTTAAAATTGCAACTAGCTTATAGCTTAAACAATCTTAATTTATCTTCATTTAATGTTATTCGTGACAAAATAAACATATCTTTATCTTATCTACGAACTTATCAACCGATCTGAAGAAAACATTCCTGACCACACTATTCTACCATGCTTTCAGGTACATACAAGCTCTTATCGCAAGCCCATTCTCGTCCACCCCACCATAAAACCTGCGGGATTTAACGACACCGTAAACTTATAGCGCGAAGATTCAGAAACCGGCTGTAAAAACTTAAATATAATTACCAGATCGCTTTCAGGAATTGAAATAAAACTTGAAGGATTTTTATACCTACGGTCTGGCTACCAACAACGCGCTGTTGACAATTCCATCTTCTCCTTAAAAGACAAGTGTGCGGGGTGGGTGGGGATGGCATTCGATTATTAAATCTGCCGCTCACATTCTCGTCACTGTGCTAACGTTTTTAATCTGTGCATGTCATCAGGTACATTTCCAACTTGTTTTAAAAAAGCAATTGTTCATCCCATCTATAAGAGTGGTGACAAAAACAGTGTCACAAACTATCGACCTATTTCCATACTCACTGTGCTTTCTATAGTATTCGACAAATTATTAAACGAACGGCTTATCAGTTTTCTTAACTTCAACAATATTTTAGCTCGTAATCAATATGGCTTCAGAAGAGGTGTCTCCACAGAGGACGCCGCCATTGAACTATCAAATACTGTTATTGAGCACCTGGACAGAAATCGTTTTGGTGTACCTCAGGGTAGCGTTTTCGGTCCTAAGTTATTCCTCATCTATATCAACAAGCTGTGTTAACTAAACATAACTAACTGCAATATCATCACGTGCGCAGAAGATACAGTTCTGTTGGTGGATAGGGATGATTGGCCTGAGACTTTTCACCTTGCAGAATTGGCCCTGAGTACTGTTATGAATTGGCTTCAGTTGAATCTTCTCACCCTCAACTTCACTAAAACTAAATACAAAACTTTATCCACGAACCTCATAAATCAACCTCCCTCTTAGTTAATGATTCGTCCTCATTCATGTATAGATTCACAAACTAGTTACTGCCAACCACTTGAACGTTCATCTTAAATAAAATATCTTGGTGTAACTAGATAGTACTATGACCTGGAACACTCACATTACCTACTCAATTAGAAGCTCGCACGCGAAAACTTATCTTCGTATTTAAAAAACTAAGCTCAACTGTAGATCAAGAGACACTAAAAACTGTTTACTTTGCTTTGGCGCACTCTATTTTCTCATACTGTATTACAGCTTCGACATCTTCCATGATAAAGAGCTATTCTGAAGGTGATACCCGGTAAACCTTTTTGCTTTCCTTACTCCGATTTTTCTTCTTCTGAACCGTATTCTCAAAGTATGGTACTCACAGTTAGACAGCTATTCATCTTCAATACAGTTCTACGTAGGCACACTAACTTGACTTATGATTAAGTAAGAACGCAATTCGCTTTAGTTACTATAAAATATAACCATTACTACACTTTACAACCTAATAAACAAAAAACTAGAGCTCTGTGGCGCAGCGGGCGAAGGTCCGCCTGCGACGCAAGGGATTGCGGGTTCGATTCCCGCCTCGGGAGAAATGTCTGTACGATCTGCAGATATTTGTTCAGGGTGTTCTGGGTGTTTTTCTATATATAATAAAAAAAATCTATCTATTTAGTATAATGTATTAAGTATATCAGTCATCTAGTACCCATAACACAAGCTCTGCTTAGCTTGGGGCTAGATAATGCTGTGTGGTTTGTACAGCATTATTTATTTATTTATATCTACCCCCTAACTAAATATAAAACTAAAATTAAACTATAGTCCTGGCTTCAGAAACTCTCTTAAGCTGATACAGAAAATCTTTTAAAAGTTTTGTCTAAAATCCGCCCTAAAGCAATATTATCTCTATAAAACCCCTCTTCTTTCCACATAAATGCATTTATATAATTTTAAGGCATGTTTTGATTTTAAATTTTTGTAATAATACTTTAGTTAATTTAATTAATTCTAACATTTAGTGTTAATTTGTCTTTTATTGTTTTAAACTTACAAAGTATGCGAGATGTATTTACTAAAACACAATATAGCGGAGATGGGCGTAGATGGCTGCGCTACAGTTTCTATAACTTCTTATTGCAGCTATCTTCGTTTACATTAGTTATTAAGACCTATTTGTAATTTTGATTGAAATAAAAGATTATTATTTTATTTATTATTTTTCAGCCGTTATTATTCCACTGCAGGGCAAATGCCTCCCTTCCCTTCTTCCACTCCTCGCGATTTAACGCTGCTACTACAGGCCAAGATCTTAAATGGGCGTCTAGTTCATCGCGCCATCTTCTTCTAGGTCTTCCACGTCTTCAAATAAAAGATGCTATTATTAAAAATGTATATTTACATATCTTTACGAAAACGTATGTTACTTTGACAGTGTGTCGATACTAAATTGTAAATATAAAATCATCACGATATATTTCGTTGTTGTAATGTGTATTAAATTGAACATTAGATGGGAACAACGAAATATAGGATTCATAATAAGTAAGCAAAAAAAAAACACAAACTAACCAAGTTATACAACATTTCTCAAGCAAAATGAAGTTGAAAATCTTAGAGAGCGCAGACATTGTTATTATAACCCAGTAAGCTTTTAAAACGATTCAGCATAATCCCATTACAAAAACTGTGACGCAGAACTAAAGTTATCTTACAAAATGAACGATGGGACTAAATAAGCCGGTGAGTTAATGAGATTGAGCCCGGTCCATTCTCCGACGACTTAAGGATTTCCTAGCGACTAAGTTGCGCTACTACCAAAATCCAACAAAACACTCATGCGTTACATTATTCTTTATTATTATAGGGTTTTTTAATTGCATGATTTGAACGTTTGAAACAGGATTCCAATGTGTTCCGTTCCTGCCAAGGGAACTTTCATCAGGGAATTCAGTATTACGCGGCACCTTCCCTCCTTTCTCCTCCTTGCACGCGCACTCGAGTTGCAACACGTTGTAATCCTATTTTCAATGTACAATTCACGTGAATAGAAAACCCGTATATCATTACAATGTAGAATATATCTACGAATAACTATAGCGTCGCTATTATAATCTAAGCAAGGCTTTGGCTCACCCTCTTCTATTTTAAAATAATAATATTCTCTTTTTGAAACTTTCGCGATTACAACACATTATTAACATAGAGGTACATATAAACGGGTATTTATCGCGTAAATACCCGGTTATATGCATGTTATTAATAATAATCTCACCTTCAAATAAACTATATTTGTCTTCTTGAACTCAAGGTTTCCTATGTAGAATGATCATACAGTTAAATACCCATTTATGTGTGTATAGAAAACAAAGCGTGTTTATAAATAATGATGGACACTATAAACAGCACCATCTAGACTAATAATCTAAGCAAAGTGTGTACCTAATTGGGAAGCTAGATGAACGAATACTTTAATATTTTTTTAATAAATGTATACTTATTATATTGGAGGAAGTTTGGAAGAAGTGGCCAACAATCGCCTTTGCCCAACAATGGAATGTAACAGTATACTTTTATATAAAAAAATCCCAGACCCGAGACAAATATCTGCCCCCCGATGAGTATCGATCGCGAAACCCCCTGCGCGATGGCCGGCTTTTAGACAAACTTAGTCACGGAGGTCGTCATACACTTATATGAGTTAGGTATGTGTTAACTTGCCGTGGGTTGCCGGTAGTGGAATGGTGCCTCTCTTTTTTGCCCGTGGATGAAGTAAGAATCAGCCAAGTGGTACCACTGAAAGATGGGCAGCAGCGTCTTTCCGTTTATGAACATCTTTTGTTCAAAAATATTTTTTATTATTTCAAAAATAAAATAAAAGGCTTATGGTTATGAATATTTTCAGCAGTGGACAGCACTCTTACAGCTTAGATGATGTGCTAACAATGTGAACAACATTTTCGCGCTTTGCATCGCCATCAATGTCCCAATTCCGTGAATAGATCAGTCCGCACTTAGCACTTGGATAATAGGATAGAAGGATTAGTGATTAGATTATCATACACTCCCACAAATGGTATATATGCTAGTTAACAATTTCATACTTGATGCTACATTATATGACTGAGTTATTATTAAAACCAAAAATAAACGTTTCCTTTAGTCTGGTTCAAAAACAAAGCAATCCATGATCTTCCAATATTTTACATGCACCAAAACTTTAGTTAATCCAATCTAAAAAACTCTGTCAATCTCCCCCAACTTTCTATCTTTCTATCTCTTGAATTTGGTAACAAATTCAAGTTCATCGTAGTCTTGTTAAACGAAAAAATCTTCGCCAGTCTATCACGTGGCTTGTTATAAGTTTCACGTAGCAGATAGAAAAAAGTTTTAATGATCAGTAGGTAAACACGATCAAAGGAGATGTGTATCTCAAATATTTACTTGGATAAGTTTAATATAGGACGGCGTTGGGCGGAATATTTTACTAAGGTATGGAAATAGGTTTTCTTCACGTCAGCTCTAAAAAGATATTACCATTAAAAATGGCTGACATGTATCACGAAATTGAGATAAACTATTATTATCACTTATGTAATCATCATCATCATTTCAGCTGTAAAACGTCCACTAAAAACAAAGGCCTCCCTCATGGATCTCCATAAGGGGCAGTTGCCATACTCACCACGCTTGGCAGGCGGGTTGGCAAGCGCAGTATGGGATTTTGATACACGGAATGACGCTGCTGCCCATCTTCCGGAGGTAGCTCTTAGCAGGCTCTTACTAAATCCACGGGCAAGAAAGGAGGGGCAACATTCTACTGCCGGCACCCCACGCCCACGTATGTAATATTAGGGCATAATAATGACGACCTTAACGGCGCAGTTAGTCTTATTGTTAGGCTTTGCAGTTAGGCTGTGACGCGGGAGGTTTCTGGTTCCATTCCTCGTTGGAGACAAATTTTTGTAATTTTTGTTTAAATATTTTTCCCTGGTATATAATAATTATTTGGTACATAGTAATTAGTAATATGGTAATTTCTGTGTACTTAATAACAATACAATACAATACAATACAAAATACTTTATTGCACACCTTAAGAAATTACAGAAATAAAAACTTACATTAAACATTTGGTACAATGGGCGGTCTTATCGCTTAGAAGCGATTTCTTCCAGACAACCTTTGGATGGAGAGAAATATGGAAGCAAGACAGGCAGGGGTGTACTGTACATACAATAAATACATAAACCTACGAAAAAATATAAACCAATAAAATAAATATTTCTATGATATAAATATAATATATATATATACACATATACCTATAATAAATTCTCTGAGAAATAGAAATTCTTTACGCGAGTTTTGAATACTGGCAAGGACAATGTTTTCCTTATAGATTCGGGTAGTGCGTTCCACAGTCTTACAGCCTGGACAGAGAAGGACTTGTCGAAGAAAGTGGTGTAGTGTGCAGGAGTTTTTAGCACCAGGTTTTCGGAAGAACGAAGGATGCGGGAAGGATGGGAAGAATGAAGTAACTCAAAACGTTCCTTCAGGTAGGATGGGGTGAAAGGATTGAACAGAATATTATGCAGAAGGGATAGGATGTGAGTATTCCGGCGAAGACGGATAGGAAGCCACTTAAGTTTAGAGCGGAATTCAGAAACATGATCAAACTTTCTAAGGCCAAAGATAAATCTGATGCAAACGTTCTGAAGGCGCTCGAGTTTGTTCAGCTGCTCCTCAGTGAGGTCAAGATAACAGGCGTCAGCGTAATCAAGTAAAGGAAGGAGTAGGGATTGAGAAAGCGTAATTTTGGTAGCTGTTGGCAGAAAGTTACGAAGGCGTCGTAACGACGCGACAGACGCAAATATTTTCCGACTCACCGCATCCAACTGTGGACCCCAGGACAAGTCTTTATCTATAAAAATACCTAAGTTCTTAACACTGCTGCTGAAAGGAATGATTACATTGTTAAATTTAATTTGTGGTAGAGTGCTCCAGTCAATTTTACAAGTGGTACGTGAGCTGCCGACGATTATTACCTGGGTCTTAGCAGGATTTACCTGGAGACCATAGTCCACGCTCCAGCCAAGTATGCATTCCAGGTTGTTATTTGTGCGGTGAATAGCGTTAGCCAAGTCATTTAGGGGAGCTTGAGTATAAATTTGGAGATCGTCTGCATAGAGATGGTAGGAAGAAGTTAATTTGTTGGAAATAGAGTTAATGAATAAAGCAAAAAGAAGGGGAGATAATACGCCGCCTTGTGGGACTCCGGCAGTTGTGACGCACCAAGAGGAAAAAGAATCGTCAATACGTATCCGTTGCCGGCGCCCCTGCAGATAACTGCGAAACCAGTCAACCACCGATGGAGATATGTTAAGTGAGCTCATTAGTCCAAGGAGAATTTCAAGTTCAACAATGTTAAAAGCATTGCTGAAGTCGAGGAGAGTAAGAATAGTAAGGAGCCCGTTTTCCATACCCAGTCTTATATCATCAGTTATTTGAACAAGGGCAGTAGTTGTACTGTGACCGGGACGGAAACCAGACTGAAGAGGATTAAGAAGGTTGTGAGAGGTGAGGAAGGAGCTGAGTTGGCCATGAACTAGCCGTTCTAAGACCTTAGATAGGAAAGGAAGTATAGATATAGGACGGAAATCATTACAGGAAGAGGGTTTGGATTTTTTAGGAAGAGGTATAATGTAGGCTTCTTTCCACACGGTTGGAACGGCACTATTAGTGATGGAAAAATTTAATAAGTGACACAGCATGGGCAACAATTCGTCCAAAATAGGAGTTATCATGTTGCGACCGATGTTGTCACTCCCTAAAGCGTTTGAAGAAATAGACAGAATGCTCTTCTTAACATCACATGCGGTGAATTGATTGAAGATAAAAGGAGGATAGTCAGGAACTGGTAAAGAAGAAAGATGGGCTAAAGTTCTATTTTTGACATCCAAATCCATGTCAGGAGTCGACGAGAAATGAGATATAAGCGAGTCAATGTTAAAATCTTTAGCACACGCATCGTCATGACGCGACTTACCAATTCCTATAGTTCGTAAAAATTTCCAGGCTTTAGCTGGACTGGCATTTGACAGTGAGGAATGAATAAAGCGGCGTTGAGCGTCCCTACACATCCTATTGCAGCGATTCCTAGCAAGGTGATACTTATCTTTATTGACGTCACTAGCACATCGTTTGTATCTCGCTCTGGCAACTGCCTTCTTGTGCATCAACGACTTAATTTCGTCTGTAATCCACGGAGCAGGCAGATGCTTTATTTTGACCAAGCGGATAGGTGCATGGACGTCGTAAAGATTGGTCAAGATTAAATTAAAAGCGGCTAGCTTGTCATCAATATTATCTGCTACGATTACCGGAAACCAGTCTACTTTCGAGGCGTCATGTTTAAGGTTTTCCACATTCATGCCACCAAAATTACGCTGCAGAAGAGTTTTGTGTTTGAATTTAGGAGGTCGAAGTTTATAAGATAAGAATATGAGGTCGTGATAAGAGAAATTGTTAGCAGAACATTGGCCATGCTTAGCAACATTTTGCAGGGAGGAAACTAGTATGAGATCGAGAAGAGAAGGAGTGAAGTTAGGAAAATGATGGGTAGGACCAAGAGGAAGTAGATGTAAGTTGCAAGACCTTATAACAGACTCAAGAGCAGCTGAACGGGAGTCTTGTTTAATGATGCATGTGTTAAAATCACCCATGATTATGGTGTGATCAAAAGAAGGGAGAAGGTCCTCCAAGAGACTTTCAAAAGAAGAAAAATAATTGAATCGAAGAGAAGGGCTATAGTAGACTCCGAGAAGAAGTTTAGTGTGAGAGAGCATTATTTTGATAAAAAGGTGTTCGCCAGCATTGGCAGGAGGTGGCTGTGTACTGTGTGTTGTGAACAATGTTTAATTCGAAAAAAAAATCTTACTAAGATATAACCTAACATAATACGAACAACAAACGTGTTCAACGTTGGTCGCGCGTCCAGAGATCTAAAGAAGAAGAAGAAGAAGAAATACATTTATTAGGCACACACACTAAACTTAAAAATAACAATAACCGCTCGCTTGCCCGTGTTAACCAGTAGTTAACAAAACGCACAACGCTAAAATGTCCATGTTAACTGGTCGTTAACATCGCGATTCAGTCTACTATGCCCTTGTCAACTAGTAGTTGACATGACGCCGCCATGCCAAAATGCCCGTGTCAACCTGTAGTTAACATGACCTCTCGGTCGAAAAAGTGAAATATACTCGTCCTTGTCGCTCTAGGGCTTAGTTTGTATTATTTATCTCGTTTCTCCGTTAAATTTCCCGTCATAATTAATCCCAGTCGAGTATCCAAACCATAGACAAAAGAAAAGAAAGTAAGAAAAAAACGTTCCTTGTCAATCTTGTCATTGAGTGTTGATTCGGTGCGGGATGTGTTAGATGTGTGCGCTATTTCTGCTGATTTCTTGTGAAATTTAGTTTTGTTCTTCAAGATTTATTGTGTAAATCAAGGAATGTAAATAACAAACACGTAAATATAAAAATTCCAGCATGAAACATAAGATTTGAATTTTTCGAGTGAAAGTAAAACTAAGTGATTTTACTGAGAGCATGGGAACTGTTGCAGAAATGTTCATATTTCTCAGAAGTGGTGAATGCTATCCCTATGGTTTTTGTTTGTTTTAAAAGAATATAAGACTACTTATTTAGTGTTAATTTCATTTTATGCCTAAAAATGATATTTTTGCATGATATGCCTTGTCACGTTTAACATAAATTACGCCGCGCGACGCCAGATAATGGTGTGGAATCAGAGGTCTGTGAATTAATAAATATGTATGGACAAGTGTACGTTTTAATTTCTTATCCTATTATCTATTTTATAAGTAACGTAATCAAAGATTAAAAACTATAAGTCAACGCTTTGATTATTGAGGTATGAGCTTTTAAATACAAGACGAGCTTCAAAACGCGCTATCTCAAGTTCAGCACAGCATTACTCTGCAGCAGAGTCGTAATCTGAGAATCAAAAGATAACATTGTATAGCTAGTTTCAGATTTAACAAAAAAAATATAACACTTGACAATCTTTTAAAACAAATTAAGTCACAAGTAACGATTGCGTGAAAGCCGGCCCGCGCGCCGCAGGCGTAAAAACGGCGGGGCACGGCGACGTGTGCTAAGTACATATTTGTCGCCGGGCGTTTGGGTTAGCAACGCTACAGGGAGCGGGGCACGGGGTGCCGCGCGGTGTGCCGCGCGGGGCACGCGAGTGGATAAGATCTATGGACGAAGACCATATTAGGACTCACCAAATGCTAGAAAGCGACGTGAAAGGCCCAGTTTGAGATTGAAGCCCAGTTACCATTTTGGCCTGTTGCTGCGGTAAGTCGCAAGTAGAAGAAGGAGTGAAGGAAGGCCTATACCCAGCAGTGGGACAGTAATTGCTAAAATTAATAATAATAAAGGAATAATAGTGTTTCCGTGGGGTGCCGGCAGTAGAATGTTACCCCTCCTCTCATGCCCGTGGATGGAGTAAAAACCTGCTAAGGGTTACCTCCGGAAGATGGGCAGCAGCGTCTTTCCGTTATCAACATCCCGTACTGCGCTCGCCAACCCGCCTGCCAAGCGTGGTGAGTATGGCAACTACTCCTCATGTATCCATGAGGGAGGCCTGTTCAGTAGTGGACTTTTTACGGCTGGAATGATGAATAATGTTTCGAACGCGAAAACCCTCCATAACCGCGAGGTGTGCAATCTCAGGAGTACTCTACCAAGCCTGCATCGTGATGTGGTTGCAGTTGACCAGAATTTAATTTTAACTCCTCTCTCCTTGGGTAAAGAGTACTGGCGCAAACCGCCGGTGCTTTTAGGATCGTAAGGCAATATGCGAGAGGATTAAGCTACATGAGAGATTCTATAAAGCCCTTAAGGAGCCTGATGTGGATCTCCTAGCGGGTGTGATATGGCTACGTTTCGGTGACCTCTTTGTAGAAACTAAAGGGTTTGTCTGTGCATTATGTATGAAAGTACATCCAGTGCTATCTGCGTAGTGAAGAGCCGGAGCTGGTCCTTGAAATTAGCTTTGCCACGCTCTATTGGGACAGATCTATAATTACGGATAGGACTATATTTGCGGATAAGCCTGATAACGTTCTGATAGATCGGTTTGAGCTAAAGCCAATACTCGTTGATGTCACTGATGTTGAAAGCTAAGAAAGACAAGCTTTACAAATATATTGATTTGACGAGATTACCACCATGTGGGATGTTGACTCAGTGACTGTTGTTCCGATAGCTGTTTCCATTAACTCACTCAGTTTTAAAAGACATTCGCTAGGCAGTTTGATCAAGAACCAGATCCAAAAGGCTGAACTGCTGAACTCGGCACGTTTAGTAAGGACATTCCTCTACCTGCAGCCCTAGTCACCGATCTTTAGAGCCTTGCTTCGAGGCCGGTGATTCACCGTTTGGATATATTTTTTACTGTATTTGTTTTTATATATCTTTACAGTAAAAATATGTTTTAATGAGTTTAGTGAACTAATAATAAACAATAATACTGCTGTTGTCATAACAGAAGCTGTACTTACTTTGAGGCTGGGTAGTGCTATGTAAAATGTTCAGCATTTTTTTACTTTCAATGTTTCTGTAGTAACATTATTTTAGTCTGATTTTTCGCTTTGTCTTGTATTGTACAAAGAAGAGATTCTTACTCTTTTCCGAGTAATGGATCCGTTCCCTTTCAACATGAAACCGAACAAAATCTAATTAATTCATCCAACTCCTATTATTGCTTTATTCAGTTTTCATGTAAATAATTGGCGGCATTTGGTTTATTAATAATCGGCCATCTCGGGGTTTCCAGGTCAATTAAATTGGGAAGCCTCTAAATGAGATGGGGTTGTAATTACCTTTATATTGATGTTGATTATATTATTTATTGTTTACCATTTAAGTTTATTATGTATCCATAGAAAATTTAAAATATCTTTATCGAAATCCAGTTTTATCTGAGTCTCAAGTCACACTCTTAGAAATGCTTATTCATGATTATAGTAAAAATCAAATGTTTTAAAAAATAGGTAGGTACTAAAAAGATTGATAGTTCAATATAAGTTTAAATTTTTACGTGACGAATACACAGTATTAATTAAATATAAATGTTCACTGTCATACAAAAAAAACTCCTATAAACGAGTAAACGTAGAATCAATCTCGTATTCCTCTAAGTTCACACGTTCATTATAAATCAACCAACAAAGTACTTACAAAACAAGATTGCATCAAGGAAGATTCACACCTCATACAAAGTTACAGCGAGCCCATTAAAACTTGCCGTATGCAGCCCAGTTTCAGAGCAGACCTACACACCACATATAAATATTGTGCAGCTAAATCACTAATACATTCGAATCCATAAAAATCGTTATTTAAGTGCTGCTTAAATAAAAATAAGTTTCAAAATAATAAAAGGAGCGCTTTCGTTCCAGCCGCCGACCAGTCAACACCTCGGCGTCTCACCTGATGATGCCTCGCGGAGAGGCAAAACACGTATCGTCGTGTGGGTCATGTTGCACTAACAGCTTGGTTCTCCCTGCATGTGCATAATTAGCGGGCGGGAGGGTGGTGCTCATGCATCTCAGAATTAGCGGAATTAAAACTAGATATTTTAATTGTATTTTATTAATAAAAGGAGCGTTTAAAAGTGAATAAAACCACTGTCATATCCGAAATTATTTCTAAAACTGTAACAAAGGTGTGAGTACATATTTTAATATAAGTTACTTATATTAAAATATGTATAAGTATTACACATTGTTGGACTCTGGAATTACAATGTCTACAAAACATCCAATTAAATATACAATGTAATTCTATTAAATGCTTGTATCAAGGTGCTGAATTATTTTAGCTACTCGACAAAAACGGTAGTAAACAAGTATTCAGATTGCAAAAGTTTAAATACAAGTGTCGATTTTATTTATACTTAGATAATGACAGATTTTAAACTAATTTACCGAACGTTAATGATTAAAAAAGAAAATGAAATTGGAAAAGACTATAATACTATTTTTTTAAATGTATTTTTAACACATAATTTACTACTATCATTACAGGATGACACCCAATGCAATAGTGTAGTTTCTCGTTTATATAAAATTTTTCTATTTATTTCAAAAAAATCTAAATTTATTTGAAAACGCTTATATCTTTTTTTACTACAAAATAACGAGACAAGCCGAAGGCCCACCTGTTGAGAAGCGGTAATCTCTGCCTATTATAACTGCAATACCGCGGTAATCACGAAAACTCGTATAGACCATGTGGCTTTTACGAAATCGTTTAGTGTTGTATGTATTATAATATCAGTATTCTTTGCAACTAGATTAAGCGAACGCATGGTGAGCGTTATAGGACATTTATCCAGCAAGTTGGTCCTCCTCTAAGCAGCATTGCACTCTAAATGACTCATGACTAGAGCGTCGTAAACAGCAGTTAGTGCTTCTTTATACAAGAAAGCATTAGTTCGCCAAAGTATAAATCCTAGACTTCAATTATAGAAAAAGTATCATGACAGTATTTTATTTTATTTTATTTTATTTTATTTTATTTTTACAATATTTGGGAAATTAACAGCTAGCTTATAAACTAATAGACAAAGAATTATAGTTACTGAGGGCTAATCACAAATTTCCACATGTAGCAGGTGACTAACTATAAGTAAATATGTTACTGGACGACAACAAGAATATGTCTTCTATTTAAAGCGTTGTACGAGCTGCGTTGTCTGAGCTATGCTTACCTTTCCTTGTTAAAAATGGCCCAACTTATTATAAGGACGTGTTAGAATGTTGCAGAATATTTTTAATTTCACAGAATAAAATTTTATCTCGTCTTTAAAAGTTTATTGTGAACGTATTCATTTTATTACTAATTTGACTAAGGCAAAGTTTCCATTAAAATAAACTTACTAATCTTTGATATCTCTCTAAATAATAAACACAGTTTGCAGTTACTATCTTTACATTTTCTAATGATAGTTTACTTTATTCATTAACTTACTTTTTGTTTAATTGTTTATATTTTTATATAATCAACATCTACTATTTTACCTGAAGAAACCTAATGTTAGAAGTGAGTGTTAAAATTTACGCTGCGTCTACGTCGTAGCGTCTACGCCGTAGCTCCTTGACCGTAGCACATTGCACATTATGTAGCAGTTTACGTTTTTTTTTATTTAATTTTATTTTGAATTTAATGTTTAAAAATTGGTCTTTGTAGCCCAATTGTCCCATTTCAAAGCCAAGGCTGGAATAACAATGACCCGATAAACAATCTGAGTTTAACCGAGCAATACCAATCATCATCATCATCATCATATCAGCCGTAGGAAGTCTACTGCTGGACAAAGGCCTCCCTCATTGATCTCTAAGTACCTACTGCGGTTGGAAGCCGTCTGCATCCAGCGCCGACAAGCGGTTCTCACCAAGTCGTCTGCATATCTTGTAGGTGGACGTCCTATGCTGCGTTTGCCGGTCTGTGGCCTCTATTCGAGAACTTTGCAGCCCCATCAGCCATCTGTTCTGCGCGCTAAATAGCCTGCCCATTGCCACTTCAACGTGCCAATCCTGTCGGCTATGTCGGTGATCCGAGTTCTTCTACGTATCTCCTCATATCTGATTCGATCCCGTAGAGAAACCCCGAGCATAGCCCTCTCCATAGCTCGATGAGCGACTCTGAGCTTATTTATAAGGACAACAGTGAAGGACCACGTCTCGGTTCCATATGTAATCACTGTTAAAACACACTGATTGTAGACTTTCGTCTTAAGGCACTGAGGTATGTTGGACGAAAAGATGTTGCGAAGTTTCCTAAATGCTGCCCATCCGAGTTGGATTCGACGATTGACCTCTTTTTCAAAGTTAGACCTACCTAATAGGACTGTTTGACCTAGGTATACGTACGCGTCGACATCTTCAAGAGCCGAATTCTCAACCATAACTGAGGCAGGCACGACATGGAAATTCGACATGATTTTCGTCTTGTCTATGTTTATTTTAAGTCCTACCCGTTGGGAGACTCGATTGAGGTCTTCGAGCATCGTGCTGAGCTCTTCCATCGACTTTGCCATGACCACAATATCGTCGGCAAATCGAAGGTGAGTGATGTATTCGCCGTTAATATTGATGCCCAGCCCTTTCCATTCCAGAAGCTTGAATGCATCTTTCAAAGCGGTCGTTAACAGTTTCGGAGAGATAACGTCTCCCTGTCTTATGCCTCTATTTAAAAGAATCGTCTTCGAGCTCTGTTCTTGTACTCGGACTGACATAGTGGCGTTTTTATACAAACACTTCAACACTTCGATGTACCGATGGTCAATTCAGCATCGTTGGAGACTCAAGCACCGCCCTTGTTTCGATCGAATCGAATGCTTTCTCATAGTCCACAAACGCGAGACAGAGCAGCAAGTTATACTTTTCGGTCTTCTGTATGACTTGCCGCAGCGTATGTATGTGGTCTATGGTACTGTAGCCTTTTTGGAACCCGGCTTGCTCGGGAGGCTGGAAGTTATTAAACCTGCGTTCGAGACGGTTTGCGATGATCCTTGAAAACATCCTACAAACATGGCTCAAAAGCGAAATGGGTCTGTAATTCTTAAGCAAGGTGTTGTCACCTTTCTTGAAGAACAGAACCACCACGCCCTCGTTCTATGTTTTTGGCGTCGTACCTTCAAGCAAGGCGGAATTAAAAAGCTTCTGAAGGACATTAAGTACCGGTGATCCACCCGCTTTCAGAAGCTCTGAAGTGATTCCGTCCTCACCCGGCGCCTTGTCGTTCTTAAGCTGCTTCAGCGCCATACTGATTTCATACAAGCTAATGTCCGGAGTATCTTCGGTATATTGTTGGGTCAGTTTGTCTCTTGGATTATTGGCCGCACTGCAAACAGGTTTAGTGACCAAATCGTAGAGCCGTCCATAAAACCTTTCGACTTCCCTTAACACTATCGCTTTACTTGACGTTATACTGCCATCTTCCCTCTTCAGCTTCGTCATCCGGCTCTGCCTAATAGAATTATCACTTGCAAACACTTTGGAGCTTTATTCCGCTCTATCGTATCTTTAAAACGAGATGTATTGAAGGTACGAATATCGTGCCATATACCACGATATATATACCTCAAGAAAATATAAATATACTTAACAATCAGATTAACTGTTTTAATGTAACCTTATGACGTTTGTTAGTACCAGCAATATCAAATGGCAGTTGTCCAAATATTCATAGGTGAGTTGTAAGTTTATTTTGTGACTTAAAATATAGTCAAGGTTTTACTTTTAGCTTATCATGGTAGCAGCATTAGTAGTAGAGTATTGTAAGTAGAAGAAGAGTATTAGTTAGTTGAAAAGGTTGTAGGTGGTAGATTCGGAGGCGGTACGAATCTCGCCAGAAAGCTAGTATAATTTATGGAAACCAGATGATGAATAAAATACTTACATACATGTTTTTTTAAATTCATGCTTATGAAACAAAAAAACATTTGAGGCAAGTTTGTGTAGAAGAAAACCTTTCTCCCCGGCGTAGATCGCATCCGCATTAATAATTGTATATTTTTTATATGTATGTAGAGGTATAATATAATTATTCATCATCATCATTCCAGTCGTAAAACGTTCACTACTGAACACAGGCCTCCCTGATGGATCTCCATGAGGGGTAGTTGCCATACTCACCACGCTTGGCAGGCGGGTTGGCGAGCGCAGTTTGTGATGTTGTTACACGGAAAGACGCTGCTGCCCATCTTTCGGAGGTATCACTTAGCAGGCTCTTACTGCATCCACGGGTATGAGAGGAGGGGCAACATTCTACTGCCAACCCACGGCAAGTTTTTTTTAATATAATTAATACTATGTTTGAAATAAAACGTGAAGGTAAAACCACTAATTCAAGATTAACTCTATTAATTATGACTACCTTCACTATACAAAGTTTTAATCCTTTTAGTAACCTTAAAATACACTAATGACTGAATTTATGATTCCGGTAACTACGATGCCGATGTCCGCCTCTGGCACATGACTTTAAGAGCTTAAGCTGATCCAAAAGACCCGATTCAAAACCTACAAACTCACTTCTAATCCAATTAACAGCAGCATTGTGGTATAATTGAAGAGCGATCGCAGCTTTGAGTCCGTTGTTAAAATTTAGAACGGTTTGGACGTGTTTTATACACTTGTCGGTGAAACAGGATTGAATTGATTTTGCGTAATTCTTAGTGGCTCGAAATTGTTTGTCGGGTCAATATTTGTTAATAGATAACGTTTTTAACATAGTTGTAATTTATATAATATCTATGCTTGTGAATAAAAATACTAAACATTACTTGTGCTATGACTTGTGGATGACTGATATACTTATATATAATAAGTTATAAACTGCGAGATGACATTATTTATATATTGTACATTTCTAGAGTAGTAGAACTGAGTAGAACTTTTTGTGAGTTCACCCGGGTAAGTACTACCATCAAACCTATTTCTGCCGCCAAGCAGTAATATCTGCATTGCAGAGTTCCGGTTCGAAGGGTAAGGGGGCCGGGGAAATCACGGACACATGAGACCTCACAACTCTATGTCTCAGGGTGACGGGCGCAATTCAGTACAGCGTTGGTCATGTGCTTAGTGAACGTAATTACCGCGGTATTGTAAGTTGTTATAGGTACAGGCTACCGCTTAATATCAGGTGGGCCTTGGGTTTATCTCGTCATTTAGTCGTATAAAAAAAATACCGGGCTCATTATCCAAGCCTTAGAGCGCTGACTGATGGGGGACGGCACGGTATGGATTTTATTCGTGTTCAGGTTAATTTTATCATTATTTCAATGAGTTTCGAATGCATATTGTATTTGAATACAATTATACCGCGGCACATCTAGACAAATAATTGAAGTAAGGTTTAAAACAGGTTCTGATCCGTGCAGAGAAAAACTGGTTGAATCTGGACTGCGCTGACCGACGTTAGCGTGGTTGGGCTTGCTGCGGGATGCCGCATCATGCCAAAGTGTTCTTCAGGCTGTCGAAGCACGCACTGTCGTTGCCGCTGACTTTTAAGTTGCTGGCTTTGACTGTAATTTTTTGAGTCAACATGGAAATTCCTATTTCCCTCACTTGGAAAAATATTTTTTTAAGGCGAACAAATTCGATGTACGAAATATGTGCTTTATTCAATATAGCTGTGTTTTGTTTTTATTTTGTAAACTGACTATTCTATGTAGCTTTTTGCTTTATTGAGTAAATACTTACTGACCTTGACTTTGAAATGTCAATCATTGACAGTAACGTCATAAGAGCGAGTCATTAATGATGACACAGTTAGCAATGGTCAGCCTGCATAATTTCCACTGTTACAACTGAAATGTTTATTCATTTTTAATGAGATCCCATCGTATATTTAAAATTCCTAAACACATGCTGAATCAGGTGCAACGTAGCGGGATCACAGCCTTCTCATTAACACTTGAGCAGCACTGTCTCCAATTAGCTACAAATCTACACCGGAAACACGAATTCACAAGGTTATTAGTAAACGTTTGATGAGGAAGCGTTGGCAATTGAACTGTAAAATGATATTTTGGACTGTATAGCAGTTGAATGTCAGGGGACTGTGACTAATGGCTGAGCAGACGAATGGATTAGGCTCCGCACACACCGGCTGGCAGGATGAGCAGTGGAGACAGTGGTTTCAAGTTGACACTACGTTACACATTGGGCCTATTTATACCGTGGATATATGTAGATAGAACTTACAACTTATCTAACCTCTTGCTCGTCTTGTTATAAGTTTGTACTTATCTGTTTTGTTATTATTAGCCGTATCCATAATAACTGTTGGTATAAGTGTGGTAAAAAAAGCTATACTCGTAGATTGAAAAAAAAATTTTGAAGCGAACTAATTCAATATTGCTTTATTCAACCAAAATATTAACTTTGTTAATACGGAGAGGAGAAGATGCTCACGTAATAGTTATTATAACGTCGAAGATTATTCCGACACGTTTTGATTTTTTTGTGTCATATCAAATGTGAATAATCTTCGACATTATAATACTACGTGAGTAATCTCCATATTTACGAAACAAAAAATATTAACAACGAAAATAAACTGTAAAAATAAAGAGGACAGCCAAGTTCAAGTAAACTTCCTTTACAATTACATATTTTGTATTTTACCCAGTTGCTCTAACAGCAAATAAAACCGCTTATAAATAAACATAAAAGGTAAAAAAGGCTGAAAATGAGTTAATATTTTTACTTCGACACAAAAAGCTCACTTTCGCACCGAATAAACGCAAAAACTACTCATTACACATTAAATAAAAAGCCCAGCAAAAAATATTTTTCACAGAACCACTTCATTCCAGAGTCATTAGCTGGAAACGAGTGGCGAGTTAGTACCTTATTACAAGCGGTTAGGGTTTATTATTGGTACTACATACCTGCTTTTTGGAGTTAGGAGTCGGAAGTCCAGTGTCACACTGGACTGGACCTGTTCACTCGAAAATGAAACCAATCAAGAGTTTGGTATATGTCACAAGCGAATGCGTTTACTGTTTTATCTCATTTTTTAAAAGTTCGTTGTTATATTTATTGGGATAAGGTATCGCTACCATTTAGGTATGATTTGTAAACATTTAACTGAATACTCAATATATATATATACATTTTCATTAATATAGGTTTACAAGTAGTAACGTATTACTTATAAAGTTTTTTATTGACCGTTGTAAGCGCTACAATAACGATCTTGTATATTTTCAAAATCTGTTCTTCTGAGTTATTACATACGATATTATTTGAAAGTAAAAAACCAGTTACATACAGATTTGTTAAAAGTTAACCAATATAATTTTTTATTGTAGCCGTGGTTGGTGGCAGTAGAATGTTGCCTTTCCTCTCTTGTCCGTGGATGCAGTAAGAATCTGACAAGGGAGATCTACATAACCTTTTCGTGTATCAACATCCCCATACTGCGCTCGCCAACCCGCCTGCCGAGCGTGGCGAGTATGGCAGCAATCCCCATATGATCTTGGAGATCCATGAGGGAGGCCTAATGTCCAGCAGTGGGCGTGGACTGCGGTCCTTCGGCTGCGATGATGATTTCTTATTGCAAAACTGTCTTATTTATGTCCAGGTATATGAGGGTATAAAGTCATAATTATACCCTCGCAAAACCGCGCCGTGGGGTGCCGGCAGTAGAATGTTACCCCTCCTCTAATACCCATGGATGCAGTAAGAGCCTGCTAAGGGATACCTCCGGAAGATCCCAACATCCCGTACTGCGCTCGCCAACCCGTCTGCCAAGCGTGGTGAGTACGGCAACTACCCCTCATGGAGATCCATGAGCGAGGCCTGTGTTCAGTAGTGGACGTTTTACGGCTGAAACGAAAACCGCTTACAATTTATCGCTTAGCCCCAAGCACTCTCGTTTCAGCACTGGATGTCCGCTGTCGATTTTAACAAGTTCAACATTTCGGGTTATTAGTGATATATGGTCGCTATCAGCTATTTTACTAACCTTACTCGTGATTTAGCCGATCGGTTTACACATAGAGCTATTGTTTTTGGCAGTCATCACCATCATTACAGCCGTAAATCGTCCACTACTGAACACAGGCCTCCCTCATTGATCTCCATGAGAGGTAGTTGCCATACTCATCACACTTGGCAGGCGGGTTGGCGAGCGCAGTATGTGATGTTGATACATGGAAAGACGCTGCTGCCCATCTTCCGGAGGTATCCTATAGCAGGCTCTTACTGCATCCATGGGTATGAGAGGAGGGGTAACATTGTACTGCCGGCACCCCACGGCATATATTATATAATTTTTAGCAATAAAATTGTTAAATAGATTAGATAATTTGAGAAAAGTTATAGAAAAGTTATGTGGTTTAGTGGATAAATATTGGCGTAGCTCCATAACTACGCCAATATTTATTTTAAGTAAAGTTTTGTGGTTTAGTGGATAAATATTGGCGTAAATCAATAACTACGCCATTATTTATCCACTTAATATAAAATAATATCCACGGACCGTCTGTGTGTCCGTGGATTGTATTTTATTTTTGGCAGTAATGTTGACTCTTTCTTGCCCGTGGATGCAGTAAGAATCTGCCAAGGGATAGTTTCGGAAGATAGGTAGCTGCGACTTTCGTGTATCAACATCCCACACTGCGCTCGCCAACCCGCATGCCAAGCGTGGCGAGTATGCGAACAGTCCCCTCATGATCTTGGAGACCCATAAGGGAGGTCTAATGTCCAGAAGATCAGTTCCACGACTTCGATGATGATGGTGATGATGATGACGATTGACTGCGAATAAAGCACAATATCAGATTCAAGTAGACATCAGGTAACAACAATCGTTCTAAAAAATGTAGGCAAATAAAAAACTTTCCTAACTTACTAAAGTCTCAAGTGACACTCCAAAAAAAAGCGAATATGAACTTTATACGATCGAATTAAAGTTTTTTATAGGTCGTACCCGATATCATAAAAGGTGAATTAAATTAACCTTCCCTCTAAAACATGAGGCACAGGGATGTCGTAAAATGTTAAGATATGGGCAATTCATTCAGAGTTCCAGAACTGAAAGAGATGATTGTCAGTATGTAATAAACTCTGCTTTTGAAGAATCTACTTGCAACATCTTTTTACATTTATGTACTTAGTAAGGTGTATAAAGATACGATTTTTTATTCGCAGAATATAATTTCTATTATTGTTATTTAGAAGTATCTTGACCCTTTTCACATTATTTTAATATAAAAACTGTTGGACAGAAGCAAATAGGAACTAAACTTGCTTTGCAAGAACAGGCAAGGTACAAATTCATCCTATACTAGCCGTACCCCGCAGTTTCACTCAAGTAGTTCCCGTTTCCGTGGGAATTTTGAAAAATCCCTCCTTAGTGCACCTCTGTACTCAAGATACTCAAGATATAATGTGTGTGTGCCAAATTTCAAGTCTCTAGGTCCAGTGGTTTAGGCTGTGCGTTGTCGGTCAGTCACTCAGTCAGTAACGGAAGAGTTTTGTAAATATATTGATTAAGGGCATCCCGGGCAAGTGAGAGCGACACTCGCGTCCTTAGTGTTCCGATATGTGAAGATTATATATTATGATGAAATAGTATGATTGGCAGTAGGACGTTCAGCCCTTAACACTATTTGCTGGTACCTAAAATAACCTTTGAACTACTTCGTATTTAATTTACGCTAAATGACCAGATAACTATCAGACATTTTTTTTGGATATGGTAGAAAGGGGAAAAAGCTATATTCCAAAATTTCAGAATTTTTCATTTACGTGTGCCACATAAGCTCCCAGTATTCCAAATTTCATTTGTGAGACATATGTGGTGGCCCTAGAGGTTCTCCATTTTTGCCCTTTTCATACAAAAAAAATACTTGTTGCTATAACATCTGAATGCACTGAGGTAGAACTGTGATTTTTAAAGGGCATCATTTGCCCGCAGACATTTTTTTTTTCATTTTAATTTTTGACATTTCAAGTTGATACCTGACAAGACCCTTTTTTCAAAACGGCTTAACGTTTTGGAGAAAATGGGTCTTGATAGACAGACAGAATGACAAACAAACAACTGTCTCGTTTGTCCGACCTACAACAATCCTGTAATGGTTCCGGTTTCTCTTATTAAGGTTCGGAACCCTAAAAACATCGTTCTACTAGAAAGACAATCAAATAATTTCAATGCAGTCGTTTGCATTCAGACGTTATCCCTTCAGCAATATTTTTCATGTGAAAACATTTTCAACAAAAGTTTCACAGAAAACAATGCAGTAATCAGTACGTAGTTTTTGCGAACTCCTATTGGATTAGCCGATGTGAATGGAGCGATAGAGCATTGTTGAGCACTGCAGAGCTTTTTTAAACTGTGATATTGTTTTTATAATATAAAGCAATTCAGCAGATTTTACAAAGATTTTCATAATCTTTCAGCTATTTGAAACTGTATGTTGCATAATGATGATTTCTATTAAACTCTTGTGACGAACACTTTCATTATTAATACATATTTAACCGGGTATTTATCATGCTATTTTCGCTTATTCGCTTATTATATTCGCGCTAGTCTTCCCGGGACCACGATGGGTGCAATCCTGTCGAAACGTCGGGCAATAATAAAGGTAAATAGCGCGATAAATACCCGGTTAAATATGTGTTAATAATGTGTCGTGATCGCGAAAGTTTAAAAAAGACTACGAACACTTTCAACAATTTATGACACATTATTACCATTTTAAATTGTCAGGTATTAATCGCGTAATTAGGTATTTTTAATTTTATCCCGACGGATTGCACCTAGTCGTGGTCGCAAGGAGACTCAAAAACCCGATATCCCAATATAGTAGTAACGTGTTTTGACCGGGAATGTTTACAAAATACTATTTATGATCCATTTAATAATTTCCGTAGGACTGCAGTCCAAGTCTACTGTTGGACAAGGGCCTCCCTCATGGATCCAAGATGATGAAGGGGTAGTAGCCATTTTTGCCACGCTTGACAGGCGGGTTGGCGAGTTTAGTACGGGATATTGGTACACGGATAGGAGATGCCGCCCATCTAACGGAGGCATCCCTCGGCAGATTTGTACAGCATCCACAGATAAGCGAGGAGGGACCTCATTCTGCTGCCGGTAACCTACTAAAAAACAATACAATACGAATAATAATAATAATTTATGAGAAAAAAAATAGATGTATGAAAAACATTATTATATAAGAAACCCAGCAAAATATATTTTATTTTGACATAATTCATGAAACTAAAATTATTTTATTTTAATTTAAATAAGGCAGAAAATAAAACGAAAACCTCAAAAAATAAAATTGAATTCAAAACAAATGATCGAAGAACACGATCAATTATTAACACACCACACGAAGAAACTAACAATAAGAATGCCTCTAAAAATAAATTTCCTACGCCTTGCAGTGCCGCATTTCACAATTAATTCCCGCAAGCGTTTCACTAGCAACAAAACATTCGCCTCGACTGGAAAGCCAGTAATCCCCACTGCCGCCGCCCGGTCACGTTGCGAAAACAGCGCCGGTCTTAGCACGCATCGTGCTGCGTAGTATATACCATCTACCACCATAACATGATCTGTCACTTCTACTACAAGTCACGATAAACATCAACGGGAATTTCGCATCTAATGCACTCAAAATAAGAGTGAAAGTCGAACGAGACGGACAGATTCAGGGTAGGCCATGTGGCAGTAGACAGTTTGTCACTGCGAGTGTGGTGGTGTTTGCGATACGATTCTTGTGATCTAGGACGACTTTTATCAAAGCTACAAGTAAGTAATTTGTTTTTAATCAGAATTTTAATATCTTCTAAAGGTAAAATATTTCCATGAGCAGATGTGTAACATGAATTAAGATGAAACATCTTATAAAATTACATAGTGAGTTACAGAGACAGTTATGTAGTCAGTTTAGTTACATATTGAGAGTATTAACATTCAACATAGTCAACACAAATGTAAAGCAGACTTAAATTTGTTCTATTAAATTTAATGGAACAGACGACGAATGCTCTCCTCTCTTACCCGTGGATGGAGTAAGAATCTGCCAAGGGACACCCTCAGAAAATGGTCAGCAGCGTCTTTCCGTGTATCAACTGTCCCATACTGCGCTCGCCAACCCGAATGCCAAACGAATGAATGAATGGGGAGCATGGCGACACCCTCCATGATCAAAGATCCATGAGTGAGGCCTATGACCAGCAGTGGACGTCCTACGGCTGAGATAATAAATAAATAAATAAATAATGCTGGACAAATCACACAGCATCATCTAGCCCCAAAATAAGCAGAGCTTGTGTTATAGGTACTAGATGACTGATATACTTAATACATTATACTACATAGATAGATATGTTTATTATATATAGAAAAACACCCAGAACACCCTGAACAAATATCTGCAGATCGTACAGTCATTTGTCCCGAGGCAGGAATCGAACCCGCAACCCCTTGCGTCGCAGGCGGACCTTCGCCCGCTGTGCCACAGAGCTCATCAGTGATGATAGGATCTATGTACGGGTCTCGTTAAAAGAAATGAATTAATAAAATTACGAAACGGAGCTCAATGAAGCCCATTTTAAATAAGAGTAACCCGAGTCTAACATCAAAGTGAGAGTTCACAATAGAATGGGCAGTACTTTGTTGGCACACAGTAAATCATTACAGCCCCTCACGCCTGAAACAATTATTGCTTGTTATAGAGCTTCTTGCCGGAAAATAATAAAGCAAGGACTATTACACGACGCTTAGTCACCGATTGTTTTATTACTCAGTTTTATATTGCATTTTTAACAACTGTTACGAATTTTAACGTTACGTAAGACGTTTAACAACTTCTTTAGTGACAATAATGAGAGGAATGAATGGTATGTAAATGTTAGGGTCAGCGCAAATGAGTTTATAAATCAATACATATAAAACTCTTCCGTAACTAAGTGACTGAGTGATTGACAGACAACGCACAGCCTAAACCACTGGACCTAGAGACTTGAAATTTGGCACACATATTCCTTGAGTATCCTAGAGGTGCACAAAGAAGGGATTTTTTGAAATTCCCACGGGAACTGGAGCTACGCGAGTGAAAATGCGGGGTGCGGCTAGTAACTATATAAACTAAAAAACACGCCGGATTATTGCATTGTCATCAATCCTAGAGAAGCTTTTTAACCTATTTTGTCCCACTGCTGGTTTCCCTCAAACTACTCCAGACATGACATGTATGCAAAGTGTGCAAGTTTAAATTAAATGTGGTGTCTTATAGTGGGTTAACTATACATGTTACACAGATACAGATGAAGCTAATAAAAGCGTGTTCAAAATAGATATGAGTAAATCTCTGGTAAAGCCAGCTTTTTTGACGTGTACTTCTAGCTCTTTATTTTTGTCCTACTGGAAAGCAAAGGCCTTCCTCCCTTTTTTCAGCCGTCTCTTCTGCCGTCATAGCAATAAACGTAGACATAGACCACAAAAAAAATACCATCGCACAAACAAATACAGTCTAGTTTCCTATCACGGTGGAATTACGACAGGGATAGGTAGGACGATATTAAAAATGTGGTTTCGATTGCTGGACACTACACACAAATCATAATTTAATTAACAGGAAAAACTTTTGTACGCAATAGCAAAATTGCGAGTCTTGTTAGCACTAAATGAGGGAAATTATTTCCCTTCAATTAAAATTATTATTTGGCCGTGGGGTACCGGCAGTAGAATGTTACCCCTCCTCTCATGCCCGTGGATGCAGTAAGAGCCTGATAAGGGATACCTCCGGAAGATGGGCAGCAGCGTCTTGCCGTGTATCAACATTCCGTACTGCGCTCGCCAACCCGCCTGCCAAGCGTGGTGAGTATGGCAACTACACCTCATGAAGATCCATGAGGGAGGCCTGTGTTCAGTAGTAGACGTCTTACGGCTGCAATTATTATGAAAGATGAAAATTATTATTTCCTTCATTTCTTTCAAAACAGCTATTTTGTTTCTGAGTTTGTAGGAGCTATTCACGATTAAAGTATTCCCTGCAGATAGTTATTTCTTGACAGGCAGGATATTGCATGGTATCTCAACCTGCAATTTCCTTTCAAACAGACTAGGCTAGCTTTATGCAGCCCGTAAAGCTGAGGAGCTTTTATAAGCAATACTTCAACGTGTAACGGAATTGAATATGAAAAGTTGTGGTTAATTATTCCAGATAAGTTATGCAGTTGAAATGCGATAAAACATTAGTCTGCACAATTTATGTTTTTGAATGCTGAGGTTACCAGTCAGTTAGTTTTGCCGTGGGGTGCCGGCAGTAGAATGTCACCCCTCCTCTCCTGCCCGTGGATGCAGTAAGAATCTGCTGAGGGATATCTCCGGAAGATGGGCAGCATCGTCTTTCCGTGTAAGAACATCCCGAACTGCGCTCACCAACCCGCCTGCCAAGCATGGTGAGTATGGCAACAACCCCTCATGCACTTGGATCTCTAAGTCAATGAGGGAGGGCTATGTCCAGCAGTGGATATCTTACGGTTGTAATGATGATGATGATGATGACGAGGTTACCAATTTTAAAATGTGCTAAAATTAACCTATTCGATCAATTGTTCATGAAATAAATCCTTTGTAACAGCGAAGATTAAAAATTATGATGATAACTTAGGCCAGGTGCGTGTCGGGCCACGCGCTATGTAGGGTTCCGTAGTTAACCGTAGACCTGTTGTTATTTTTTTTTATGTTTACCATAAATTTAGTTTTCCGTTTAAAGTATTCCGGTATGTAAAGTTGTCCCTAAAATAAAAAAGCTAGCTTAACTCTTATAGTATTCTAAGAAAGTTCATGGTTTCTTTTCAGGTTCTATTCAGGTTTTTTTTCAGATTTGTGACGCCCGAAAAAAGTTTTAAACTTAAATATTTCGCAAACGGAACCCTATATCGTAACCCCTCAATGGTATTAAAATACCTATTTAATCCACACGATAGGAAAATCAAGAAAAAATCATCCCCAACTTACGGAAATGTACCTGTAAATGTAACTGTATGCTACAAAAATAATTTAGATGTAACCCCATATAAAAAATTTGTAGCGTTATCTCGGCGTTGTTATTTTTATGTATAGTCCTAGAATAACAACTTTCTAGGACAAATAGTCTCTTTGGATAGACAGAAAAAGCGAAACTAAGGGTTTCTTGTTTTACTACGAAACACCAAAAAGTAGGTAACTTTCTACAACACAAATGCTTGCAATACATTATTTGACTTTGACTTTTGGTCAAAGATGATAATAATGAGTTCAACAAAATCAATACTCGTAATTTTACTTTAATTTGTATCCTGGGTTTATAATGTTTTTGGGCTACAAATACCTACAGTTGTAGCTTGAAACTTGTTTTGTGAGTTTACCAAATAATCAATACAAGGAATATTTAATTGATACTTTATAAAAATTAGAGATAGTTAACTGACTCATAAGCGATTTTTAGTTACTACTTACCACTACCTTTTTATACTTCAGAAATATCCATTACGATCCAAAATGGTACAATAACGAACTAGAATCGATTTCCGCGGAGGCAATGTTTTGTAGTGAGCGAGGTCTTGAGGTTGACAAAATGATTACCTACTGGGCTTTATGCAAAAGACATTTATGATTAAAATTATGTCTGTGATCGGCTAGGAGGGGTTGTAAAGGTGGATGTTGCCCAATAACGTTTATTTTGAGGCGGCATAAGAAAGGAGAGAGAGCGTTTTGTCTATAAATAATTTTCAACTTCTGAATATGAGATACAAGCACAGATTGAGGCGGATCATGGTCAGAGCAGCAGACCCAGAGGCGGCGAGCGTGATGTCTTCCAAGAGTTTCTCAAAGCGACATGACCAAACTTAACCAAAATACTGGGACATGACTGACAGTACTGCTGAGACTGCGAAAGATTGAGCTAGTGTACACGTCGTCTGCACGTTGAGGAAACATAGTAACTAGGTTTAGCTAATAAGTCTTACTGAAATACTTTTTCTGCCCTTAGAAAGGATTCCTCTACTAAAAAAAGCATTTTGGCGGATGGCCTACACTAAGGGAGGCCAGCAGTAGGTGAGTATGAAAAATGTTGGTCGTCCTGCAGAGATATGCAGGTAACATTGATAAATTCATGGGCAAACACTGGATCGGACTGGCGCAGGATCATGGTGGATGGCACAATTAATATTACTTGACCTTAGACTGAAAGCAGGAAACGTTATACGCCATTCAGGAGCCAAATGTTTTTTGTGTTCACTTAATCATCATTCATCATTTCAGCCATAAAACGTCCACTGATGAACACAGGCCTCCCTCATGGATCTCCATGAGGGGTATTTGCCATACTCACCACGCTTGGCAGGCGGATTGGCGAGCGGAGTGCGGGATGTTGATACACGGAAAGATGCTGCTGCCCATCTTCCGGAGGGATCCCTTAGCAGACTTTTACTGCATCCACGGGCATGAGAGGAGGGGTAACATTCTGCAGCCGGCACCCCACGGCAAGTTCACTTAATAGCTAAATCAAATAGATTAATTCTACGAACCACTTGGAAACTCAGAAAAGACACATTCCCTACAATAAACTACCTACATCCGTCAGGAACAAAATCCCAAAGCTCATTTCCATACTGCTTTGATCACAAAAAATCAACGTTAAAACCAAAGATTAATTTCTACTTAAACCAAATGGTTTTGTGCCGGTGTTTTGACAGGGGACCCTAATCCAGAACACCGCGGGACGTCAGTGCGCCTGACGTTTTTCAATTATAATCAGTCGGAGTCGTAACACTTTTCGAGACCGAAACTAACACATTGTCCCGCCTGTGTCGTTTGTTTTGTAAATAGGTTGCTGCGGTTGGGGCTTTCTGGGTTAGAACGGATTTTGAATTCTTAGAAGTTTTGTTTGAATTTATTGTTTTACAAAAACAAATTGTTGTTTTTATTCTTGCTAATATAAAAAAAATTAAAGTGCCGTGGGGTGGTGGCCTCTCCTTTCTCGTCCGTTTAAAAATGCTATCAATCAAGTGTGTCTGTGGCACCGTAGCTCTTAAACGAGTAAACTGATTTGCATGAGACATGTTTTATCAAAATCGGTTAAGAAGTTTACAAGGTATGGGTGAAAGAGGGAATAAATAATCGAATGTTTCCAAATAAATTTAGATCTGTCTACCCATGAACTTTGTAGGAAAACTTTAACGGTTAAGTTAGCTTATTTAGTTTCGGAGAAATTGACACTTATATGTACGGCTTTAAACCGAAAACCCAATGAAATCCTGTTGTGATGTTTTGGTAAACATCAAAAAATATACACCAACTACTGACAACAAGACTGCGGTTAGCTACGAAACTCTACACAGCTCGTGGTCCAATACGTACCTGGCCTAATTTATTGTTATTGAAATCGTGATAAAAAAAATAAGCATCATTTTTGAAGCCATAATGGTGTTTTAAAAACTTACCGCTCAAAAATGCGTTTGAGGCAGCCATCGAAAAAACCTTAATATGTTTATAATGTCTACATTTTGAGTATATTGCAGTAGTTCATGTAGAACATATGTATTTGTCCAGTAAACCATATAGTTTGAATCAAAAGCGAATGGACGAGTTATAGCGAAATCAAAACCGAACTTCTTAGCACGTGACAACCTTGTCGGCATTATATCTATATATATAAAATTCAAAGTCCTGACTGACTCACTGACTGGCTGACTGACTGACTGACAGATATATCAACACACAGCCTAAACCATTAGACCTAGATACTTAAAATTTGGCACACATATACCTTAAGTATCCTAGAGGTGCACTAAGAACGGATTTTTCGAAATTTCCACGGGATAGGGAATAAATGAGGTTTATATTTTCGAATCAAAGTGGCTCTGCGTGAAAAAGGGGATTTCCACGCGGACGAAGTCGCGGGCAAAAGCTAGTCCGACACAAAGTTATAACGTGAGTAATCGCCGTATTTTTAAAATGAACGTACCATGTTCCTTATCTACAATATAGGTACATACTTCAGCAGCAGACGAATGAAACTCTCAATACACTTCGGATCAATTTCACAAGTTTTACTTCGATATTTAATAGGGTGAGGACAGACTGCAGTGGAAACGGTCTTCCATTACCGTTTTCCACACTACCTCTGTTATAAAGTCTAATTAACTAGCCAGTCAAATAATAATTTTGAATTTTGTATATTCTCCTTTCCTCATTAAACTTGCTCGTTGTTACATGAGATTGTTAGGCTTTTACGTTTAAATAAAACCAAAGAACACGACATGTAATATGAATTAGTTGCGTTTTTAAATCTTCAACAAAATTCAAGATAAAAAAAGAACCTTATGGAATTTATATAACATACAGAGATACATGTATTACATACAAAAATCTCATAAGATTTTGTATGCTTAAATTATTAGATTTTAGGAACCGTCCTCAAGTTTGAAAATCGAAAACCGTTATAAAACTTTATCCATTCTCCATTAATATTTACTTCAACAAGCACGCGTCCTTACCCGAAAGCTCAGTCTGTGCAAAACTTAACCATCCACTTTATTAGCAAACTTGGCTAGGAGTAGGTCTTTTAGTAATTATACCGGATTATTTTCGAGCGACTGAGCCTCAAACTCGTTTATAAGTCATGGAACAAGGAAAATGTTTCGATTGACTTGTATATGTTTAACGTGAACTGTAAAACATAGACTATAAAATATATTTTATGTTACGGATATACGCGGGCTGCTAGTGTCAAATTAAAGATAAAACAATTTAATAATGTGTTGCACTTTCTTATATCCAATCATCATATAAGCCGTAGGCCTGCTGTCCACGTCTACTGCTGGATATAGGCCTTCCTCATTGATTTCTCATGAGGGGGTCGTTGCCATACTCGCCACGCTTGGCAGGAAGGTTCGCGAGCGTTGTACGGGATGTTGATTCACGACAAAACGCTGCTGCCAATGATGCTTCCGGAAGCATCCCTTCGCAGATTTTTCCTGCATCCACTAGGCAAGAGAGAAGAGGCAACATTCTACTGCCGGCACCCCATAGTAAAAGAAAATCATAAATATTAATTGAATAACGCAAATAATTTATTTGTTATTAATTTCTTAACATTTCTATGAATTTTTACAACTTTTGAACAACATGGAGCATGGCTCTTAAAATTGTTCACCACTGAAATGATGGTACGTTATAATGACACCTTAGGGGAAGTTTTAAGTGAGCAGTCATTATTATTTGCAGTTTTACAATCCATAATCTTGGAAGCACGCTTCTCCGAACCAGTAAGTTCTTGAACTGAAACCTAAGAAGGCTTTGTTAAATCTTTACTCTATATTCTATAGAAGGATCTTACATGAAGGTTGTTAGTTTTTGTTGTATAAAAAACAAGTTGATATTTGTTAACAGTAAGGAACTACAATGAATTTCTTATCTTAGCCCATCCAAGCCAGAAATAATAAAGAATAAGAAGTTTTTTGGCTGCACTTTTCAGTGCGTGTTCAGTACTTCTTCTTCTTCTTTCAATTATGGCGTGTACTAACTAACTTTAAAACATAAGTGTTTATTCAATAGAGCAAAAAGCTACAATGTATAGTTAATTAAAAACTACATAGAATAGTCAATTAAAGCTTAAAAATCTGGTTCTTTTTCAAACTTGTTCCAATAAGTTTAAAAAAAGCTTGATGTATTTTTATAATGGAACGTTTTAATGGGATAAGATACACCAATTATCACATTCATGATAAAACTAATAATAAGCCTTTCGTCATAACACAATGTTACTTTTGGGGAAATGCCACTTAAAACTTACAATAAGCGTTTCATCATAACACAATGTTACTTTTGAGGAAATGCTAACTAAGACTATTTACCGTCCATTGACGACGATTACCCAGCGGATAATGCAAAACTTGTAGGAAAAGTGCGTCCCAACAATATTAAAGTAACTGTATACTCTATCCTATCTTTTGTCGTAAAATAAATCTATAAATCTATATCCAGTGCCGAGTCTACTCTGTTTGCCTGAGAGGTTCTTATTGTATTGTTCTGTTTTTTTTTTTTTCAAATATTAAATTACCCAGCGGATAATGCAAAACTTGTAGGAAAAGTGCGTCCCACCAATGATAAAGTAACTGTAGTATTACCACAGATTACAGATTGTATTACTCTATCCTATCTTTTATCGTAAAATAAATCTATAAATCTATATCCAGTGCCGAGTCTACTCTGTTTGCCTAAGAGGTTCTTATTGTATTGTTCTGTTTTTTTTCAATTCATTCAGCTGTGTTCTCTCCTTGTCAATAAATGTATTTTGTAGTTGTTGTTGGACTATAATGACTTACCAGTCACACGTGAGGTATCTAAACGTTACCGTAGGGCGTCTGGCTGTTTGCGCAGCTCTTGTGTTTCGACGCGTCAAACACACGCAGCCAGTCGACTCAACACTTATGATGAAATATTGCTGCGGGAGACGTTTTCGTTGCTAAAATATTGGGACTGGACAGTTTTTTGGGTGGAATGAAGTACCAACATGCTTTTGTGGTTATTTTATTTAATATTTTGAAGAGAGACTTATCAAATAATTTGTATATGTTTACGTTTGTATTATAACCTTTAATAATTGATCTAGGACCTTATTTTATATAGAACTTTATTTTGCCAGTATGTACGACAATTATGATCTACTGTGATATTTTATCTCCTTCACGAATATTAAGTCCCAGTTTTCTGACAGACATTTAAGTAAATAGATGGCGGTAGGCGGTATGGCGGTTTATCATTAAAAGATATTTTGGCTGTTATAAGCAGGACACTGCAATGCCTGGGGCAGTATTAGATAGATTAGGCTTGCCCAGCACTTATACCTTCTTCTGAGGTTAGTCGGCTAAAATCTACATCTACACTAATAATAAAGAGGAAAGATTTGATTGTTTGTATGCATTGAATAGGCTCCGAAACTACTAGACCGATTTGAATAATTATTTTACCATTAAAATGCTACATTGTCTCTGAGTAACATAGGTTATATTTTATTCTCATATCGCCATGGGAACGGGAATTACGCGGGTGATACTGCGGAGTGCGGCTAGTCAGATATATTTTGACTGTGATACTCATAAAAAAGTAATACTTGCTATGACAAATTAATTTGTAACCTAGATGTAGCTGGCTGTAATTGGGAGAACACTAGCTCATGATGTTTATTGTTTTTACTTTTGCAATTTTTCTTTGTGTATCTTCTGTTGGTGGCTCAAATAAATAAATAAAACGTATTGTCCATTTCTTTAGTTTTCAGGCCTGTTATTTATAATACTTAAGCACTGTAGGTATCTATTACCGTGCTTACTCGTAAGTATTGAATTTGTTGAATAATTCGGCCGTTTGCAGGCCAAGTTGGCAGCCTCCGAAACTCCCAAGTTTTATTAGGATACTTGTAAAATTTCCCTCCATACCGCTGGAAGTGCTTTCGCCTGATTAAATAAGATGAATTTATTGACTTAGACACGGTCAAAGTGCTCGGAGAATTTCGTAAGGTATTTTTTAATGTGGAATGGAAACGGATACCTATTTCGTTTTGTTCAAAGATATTTATTTGCTTTATTACAAGAGTCTTCTTGTTAGTAAGCAAATTATTGACTTATCAAGTTAATATTATACTTTTTATACCAGTAAAGGGCATATTATAAAAAAAATTCTTGACAAATTGACTAGCGACTCCTATAAAGAAAAC
Source organism: Pasiphila rectangulata (assembly GCA_963082625.1). Classification (NCBI taxonomy): domain Eukaryota; kingdom Metazoa; phylum Arthropoda; class Insecta; order Lepidoptera; family Geometridae; genus Pasiphila; species Pasiphila rectangulata. Next base: position 9,139,706 of record OY720242.1, on the reverse strand, counting down.
ATAAAGAGATTTTTTTGATATAATAATAATTTATCAAAAAAATCATTAATAAGTTAGGTCAAAGAAGAAACTTTGTAATTGCAAAAATGAGGTACTAATCATCAAAACAATTAATGAACCGACTTTGGTCCAGAAGATTAATTTTTCCGACGATTTCACCGTTTGGCATGGAGGCCTTTAAATATATTATTTATGCAACTTAAGATAACGAATTCCATTCAACTTTCAGCACAACATCTTTGATAAAAGTAAGACTTTTGTGTTTTTAATTCATGCTGTATTTTCTTTTTAACTTTATGAGTAAGTAGGGTGAAGGTTCTAATTAAAAAGGGGAAGAAGTAAAAAGGAAATATAAAGAAATCATGATGTACACCAACTTTGGTGTTTTTACAGTAATAATTTATACTTCAAATAAAATAAAAAAGTTAGATATTACAATCATAATGTAGATTAAAATAAAATATAAATCTAATAGTTTCTTTTATTAAATACATAACGTAGGTATATTTACCTACTTCTAATAAATCAACTCGTGGATCCCAATAGCGAATCTGGTCGGGTGATAACCCGCAATATTAATGTCCCTAAGACTGAACTTTACACTCCGCCGAGTTCATCCCATATCAACTTTAAGGGGGCTGCGAAACTTGTGCGTTATCGCATGTGTCACATAAAAACTATTTTCCAGGATAGATTTAGAATAGCTACTACCACATTTATAAACAGAGTTTAATATTTTGTTTATTTTTGGAACCAAACTGATAGCTTATTTACCACCAATGAATGACATCAAGCACAGGTTGACAATGTGTCAACCTATAACCCATAAATGCCTAGGATACTCGTACCAAATCATGGGCTTGTTAAAAAAAAACAATCCCTAATGGTTTAAAAACTGAAAAACATACCGAATTGTCATCGGTACTTGATAGGTATCATCATCATCATATCAGCCGTAGGACGTCCACTTCTGGACAAAGGTCTCCCTCATTGATCTCCAGGTACCTGCAGTGCGGGCCAAGTCCTCTGCCCATCTTGTAGATGTAGGACGTCCAACGCTGCGCTTGCCGGTCCGTGGCCTCCATTCGAGAACTTTGCGGCCCCATCGGCCATCTGTTCTGCGCGCTATATGGCCTGCCCATTGCCACTTCAACGTGCTAATCCGTTTGGCTATGTCGGTGACCCGAGTTTTTCTACGTATCTCCTCATTTCTGATTCCATCCCGTAGAGAAACCCCGAGCATAGCCCTCTTCATAGCTCGTTCAGCGACTCTAAGGTTATTCATAAGGCCAATAGTGAAGGACCACGTCTCGGTTCCATAAGTCATCACTGATTGAAGACTTTCGTCCTTAGGCACTGAGGTATGTTGGACGAAAAGACGTAGCGAAGTTTCCCAAACGCTGCGCATCCGAGTTGGATTCGACGATTGACCTCTTTCTTGAAGTTGGACCTACCTAATTGGACCTGAATTGTCCTAGGTATACGTACGCGTCGACAACTTCAAGAGCCGAGTTCTCAACCATAACTGGGGTAGGCACGACATGGACATTTGCCATAATTTTCGTCTTGTCCATGTTTATTTTAAGGCCTACCCGATGAGAGACTCGATTGAGGCCTTCAACAGGTTTAGTGACCGAATCGTAGAGCCGTTCATAAAACCTTTAGACTTCCCTTAACCCTTCTGCTTTACTTAACGTTATGCTGCCATCTTCCCTCTTCAGCTTCGTCATCTGGTTCTGCACAATAGAATTATCTCTCGCATTTTGGCGCCTTTAATTCGCTCTATCATATCTTTAATACAAGCTATACTAAGGGTACGAATATCGTGCCGCAAGCATTTTCAAATTTTCCTATTGAGCTGCCTATGTGACTGAGCATCATCGGGAGACTGCAGTTGCAAAGAACGTCGTTCAGCCATGAGGTTAAGGGTACGTATCATCAGAAAGTTTCTGAGGTCTATTGGTACGGGGGTCTTAAGGAACTAGGACCTCATCGTATGGACTGTTTCTACGAAACTGTTATTGATCTTGTCCACTGATGCATCTACTTCTAGACAGTCAAAGCGATTTCCAAGTTCGAGTTGAAAGCTCTCGAGGTTTTGGATATGTGCGTGAGTGGGTCGGAGCGTAGTCTTCATCAATTGGGACCTTTCAAGTTTAACGTTCATGTTCATTGTGTCTTTAACAATTCGCTGATTACTGCCGGTTTTCACCCTGTGGATCACAGATACATCATTGAATATTTGTTTCTTGTTGGTCAACATGAAATCAATCTAATTTCTCGTGGAAGCGTTGGAACTCATCCAGGTCCATTTCCTGTGAGACGGCTTTTAGAAAAATGCTTCTTAGCAGCATGTAACAGTATTATACGGCCGCTTAGAATCATCGTGAACCGTCCTTATGGAGCGCTGTTTTATTCTAGGAAGCGTTTATAAGAAAGGTGACAAGTTCTTACCAACAACAGCATACATCTGCGTGGAATCTTCTTTCTCCAGAAAATCGGCCAGCATCTGTCCCCTGGGGTTCCGTTGCTCATATCCAAATTGCCCCACTCTCAACTCATTATCGCTTCTCATGCCTAGCTTTGCATTGAATTTCCCATAACAACAGTAAAGTGAGTGTTGTTCGTATGTATGGCTCTGCTGATGTCCTCATACATAGACTCTACTTCTCCATCTGGGTGTGACGAGGTCGGCGCATATACCTGAACGACTTTTAGGGAAAATCTCTTAGATATTCAGAGTGTCAGGTACATGACCCTGCTCAACACACGGTCGATGATAATAAAGTTGTTGATGAGTGACTTGTGGACGAGAAACCCAACACCTCTGGGTGGTCTCAACAACCCAAGGGACTGTTGGTCGCCCTCCCGGTACCAGACTTGAGAAATATCGTGTCCTCTTCCTCTCTACGGACTTCTGATAACCCCAAAATGTCCCAATGTAATCTACTAATTTCTTCTTCCAGCTGAACAATCTTATCGTCTGTCCTCAAAGTGCGGATGTTGTGTGTTACCAGGGACAGTGGTCGTCGGTGGTGATAAAGATAAAAAGTTTCAGTTAAATCTTATATAGGTAAAAACAACGTTTGAAAATTCAGTTAGATAAATACAGGGAAGATAATAAAAGCGTGTTATAAAGCATTCCATGTATAAGTGCATTTGAAGACTTTAGCACAATACTATTCGTAATTTAGATATTGTTAATTTGTAAGCATTCTATCTGAAAATTGCCTAGCTCACAAAGTGTTTCTTGATATAACAATATACAAAGTCGCTTCCCGCTGTCTGTCTGTCCCATTGTTTGCTTAAATCTTTAAAACTACGAAACGGATTTCGATGCGGTTTTTTATAACATATAGAATGATTTAAAAGAAAAGTTTCTATGTATAATTCATGCATAATATAGGAGAGAAACATTGATAATTTTAGAGGTTTCTAATGTGAGGTCGTATATAAACACATTTCTTTGCACTTACTGTATTGCAAACGTAGGCTGAACTCTACGAGATAAATCAAAATAATGTACTACAGTATTGTACACCTTAAAAAGGTCTGCAAAAAAGTGCGCGATAGTATCAGCATTGCACCCGTGCGATGCCAGGGCGGGTCGCTAGTAAAATATAATAACAAACATATATAATCAACAAATTAAAGGAAACTTCTAAGGGCGGTATTTAATAATGACGCTTAAGCGTTTATTCGTACTTGCATGATGATTTTCAACAGTTTTGTATAAAAATATGTCAGATAAAACCCCATTTAGATATTTATAGGTCTGAGCTTTGTTCTGTAATATCTACGTTTTCTACTGTCAAAATCATAAATTAACTTAGACAAGTAAGTGCGTCAGTAGAGGCAGTAAGTAATGAGGGAAAACCCAAGGCAAACATATAGTTTGACGGAGGTGCGCCACTCGTTAATTGATTGCCTTGCCGCGCCTCGACAATTGAGGCTATTGTAGTTTTAAGGCATATTGTATGTGGGCAATGTAGGACACATCGTCGACAAGAATACATTACAGTTTAATTAAAAAAATGCACCTTGATGCCGGTTATGACAGAAATGGTTTAAGAAGTTAAAGTAAATTGCTTTTTTACATCTAGATGATTACATTTATTTTAAATAGCGGGAATGTTCACGTACTTGTTATTGTTATTGGAGGCTTATTGTTAGCGGAGGTGGTGGGTCGCGAGCCGAGTTCAATCTGACGAAGGCCCTTGATAAGATTGTTACCGTCCAATACTACGTAGCTAAGCAAGCAAATCGTTTTAAAATTTCCTAACCACTACCAAAACAGCATATTAATTTGAAGTTGCTGAATTAACACAATTGTAATCATCTATATTACTATACTATAGTATATATGTATACTATAGTTGTCTTAAAATTTTCTACGAATTATGCTTGCTTAGCTACGTAGTATTGGACGGTAAACAATCGCTTAGTATGTAATTGAAAATATTTTTTCACAAACAAATCTTACGTTAAGAAGAATAATTCTAGGTGCAACACAACTAGTAAAAGCTTACCAATCCCAAACGTTCATCTCCTTACAACCATGAGATGAGAGATACAGATTAATTGACCATAAGATGAATAATGCTTGTCCAGCAACTATAATGTATCCTTTGAGTTTGGTAGGCCATAAATAGACAGTGTCTAATTGCTTAGTATTTTATTAAATACTTTTATAACCATCATCTCTTAAGTAACGAAGAATATTCTAGGTACAACACAACTAGTAATAGCTAACGAAACCCAAGCGTTCATCTCCTTCCAATCATGAGATGAGAGATACCGATGGATTGACCACAAGATGGGCTATTACGAATGCTATGCTGCTCGGAAATTGTCTCTCAAGGCCTAAGCCGCATCCCCTTCGTTATGAGACGGCTTATCTCGTAATCTTGCATGAGATATGACCTTAGTCGATTGAAAGGCGATCGATTATTGCAGTCACTAGTGATAAAATAAGTGGTTATTAATGTATGAAGTATATTTGGGCAAAGGTGAATGAAAAAAAAATATAATGGAGTTGATTAAACTTGATAGTATTTTCTAAGTGGAAACAAATTCAAATCATTTATTTAATATAACCTTAACAAAACATTAAATATTTACCGCAATTATCAAGACCTTACCTCCCTTCCAAATTAAAGACTGTGTTACGACAAGGTACTGTCATTAAAACTACTTATGTGAACATATAAAAATACATCAAAATGACGGAAGGAAATAATTATGATTTTAACTTGCGAAACTAAATATTGACTAGCAATTGCAAATTAAAGTCACGTTTTTAAAATAATTTTAGCAATACCTACTACCTTCACAACGGCTAGCCATCATTTGATTTGTAAACAATTTTGTTTGCATTCAGCTGGTTTCAATATACAATTTAATTATATGTCAGTTTAATATACATAAATATATTTAATGAGTTTATAGTTTTAATGAGAGTGTCTGTTCATGTCAAAGCAATTGGATATTGTTCAAACAAAGCTAGGTTTTTATAAATTGGATCAAATGACCAGTATATAAAACGTATTTTATATATTATATTTACTAATCAGAGGTTTTCAAAGTCTCATGAGACTTTGAATGGTTACTTGTTGTAATTTGATGTAAAAAAAGGCAATCACACAGAAAGCGAGCAATCTCCTGACCCAGGAAACTCATATCAAAGACATATAATTAGGCAAAGGCATTCACTTTCATCCCATATAGTTGTACCCAACCAATGATCAAAAAAGGGCCGAAAGGCCACTTTCCGCACCAATTAATTGCCGCAAGCATTTAGTCCTATGAAAGTGGAAACAGGCAAATTCAATTTTAGCGGCATACCGTGGGCCTTTGACCGGCATAGTCACACATCGGCATTACGGGCTTTGGGAGTGTAAGTAACTCGATTATGTGCTGATTTCATAGAATTTTTCTCGTCGGCCAACTTTGTGTGAGCGTGAAATGCTTTTACTGAAAAATGGAAAATGAAATTGTAGCTGGGCATTGTTGTGAGATGAGGATAGACGTTTATTGATAGTGGAATAGTTAGTTCCATATTTTTACGGTTAAACAATTCAAATCTCACAGACACGACTTCTATCTAGTAAGGGCTTGTGACACGGTTTCATCGTCATCTCAGCTGTAGGACTGCTGTCTATCCACGTCTACTGCTGGACATGGGCCTCCCTCATGGATCTCCAAGACCATGGGAGGTTCCTGTCATACTCGCTACGCTTGGCAGGCGGGTTAGTGAGCGCAGTACGGGATATGTTGATACACGGAAAGACCCTGCTGCCCATCTTCTGGAGATTTCCCTTGGCAGATTAAGAAGAAGAAGACAAAATACATTTATTGAACACACACAAAAAAAAACTTAAAAACAACTTTAAAAGTTTCATGTAGATCGGTCAACGCGTTCGGTTGTAATCGTCAAATACACAGACAGACAGCGCTATGCATTAGTTACAGGTATCAACTGTACTAGCTTGTTTGATTCCCAAATATTCAAAAGGTTTCTTGCAATCCAAAGTTTGGCGTCTATTATTTATTAAAATTATTTTCATTAACACCAAGATATTATTCGAACAAAGTAAGCAGGAAACTTCCCCCCATTCCTGTTCAACTTAATACAAGACGATTTCAATAAAGACTCCTGTCTGTTTGTCTACTTCATATTATTCCCGTACGCTTCGCTGCTTCGCTCACTCAACTTTGATTTGAATTCATGATTTAAAAATAAATTTCTGTATCATTTTAATTAATTCGAGTTACTGATACTCACTGGAGCTTGAGGCGTGGAAATTCGAAACAGCTCTTCGTAGTTTCAGATGAGTGATTTCTACTTGTAAATATCTTATCCATGATCTCTTTATTTTAAAGTCTCTGCATTGATTGTCTTTGATAAAATTATTGATTACAAGCATTAGGCTTGCATTATATGTTTGGTATTATTTGACAGTTTTTAACTAGGTCTGATATTTTTCTAATAAAGCTTAAATATCTTAAACTCGAAAGTGCTGCATAACCTAAGTTGGATTATCCGGCATCTTAAGGTGTAATAGACTAACAAAATCTGTCATCACTTGTCTAATACAGACAGAACATTAACCTCTTTGAGGTAAAACTAAACGCTACACGCGATGCACACTCAAAGAAATCTTCTATATCTGAAAACTTTATAATACATCTTTGCAACGGGGATTAAAAGCGGTTGTTTGGCTTAGCGGAAAGAAGCAGAGGGTGATGTTTGTACGAGGCTTAGTGAAAGTTACGTGGATCAAACTACGTGACGTAATTAAGTTTGAGCCCAGCACCCATTCGAAGGCTTAGTTTCGTCTACCCGCAAGGGAGCAAGTAAAGAAACTTATTTCGGGTCTCAAGCACTTGCTTTTATGATGTTGAATAAAGTTTGTCATAAAACTAGTAAAGATTGACTATGTTAGATTATCTCGTGAATTTAAGTTTTTTTTTCTACCGAATAAAAGAAAATTTTCGCAAACGAATTGAGTCATTCGAAATGTGGGTATATCGCATGCTCCGCATAAGTACGCAGAAAGTCACCAATACTGAGGTAGGTACTGCAGCAAATGCGAATTAAAAGAACCAACCTTGCACGAACCATCAAACTTGACCGGTATCATCTGCTGCAAATTATCATGATGGGGAAGAACAAGGAAAAAGATCTGTTGGCAGAAGAAAACTTTCCTGGTTGTGGAATATACGGCAGTGGACAGGCATATAGGTATAAGGCTGAAAATCTTTTTCAGATAGCCCAAGATAAAAAGCAATTCATTTTAAAAATGACGACCTTCAGGAGAGGAACGAGGAAGAAGAAATAAAATAGGTAAAAAAAATTGGATAAGTGATTAAGTGTTATTACATACATGGTAAAATAGAGAGAGTTTACATAGGCCGTTGGGTGCTGGCAGTGGAATTTTGCCCTTCTTCTCTTGCCCGATGCAGTAAGAATCTGCCAAGGGATACCTCCGGAAGATGGGTAGCAGCGTCTTTCTGTGTGCCGTTCTGCGATCGCCATTCCGCCTGCCAAGCGTGTTGAGTATGGCAACAACCCCTCATGATCAGTACCTACTTGGCGATCCATGAGGCAGGCTTATATTTAGCAGTGGACGAGATGATGACATAGGTAAACCCCTTTTTAAATTTTTAATATTAAATTTAAATAGACGAGCACTTTCATGCGATACAATATCACACCACAAATGGAAAGCCAGATAAATAATTCTTCAGTAAACGCCCAAAATTCAAGTCAATTACTAAATCACATCTGTAATTTGAAATGTTTGCCTTTGGGAGGTAAATGGTCGATTTAAACTAAGCAGAGGTTAACTATTGGGTAGTCCGAACCCCAGGGACGTAACGACATGCCGCTTAATGAAGCTACGGCCAAGAGTATCTATCGCCTTTGAACGTTCCAGGGGTTGAAATAAGACATCAGAGATTCTACGGTACATCACATTATCTCCTAACGGAATATCATTTTGTATAAACGTTGTTGTGTACTTCTATAAAACATAGTCATATCTTGAACTTTTGCAATCAAAAATACTTTTAAGTATCAAAAATATGACAGGACTGAGTCAGTCCAGGACCACGGCTGTTGAAACATAGCCGAAACGTCGGAAATATTCAAAGGTATTACGCGTAAATTTCCGTGTTTTTGATATATAAAATATATTGTAATCGTAATTTAGTTTAATTTTAGTTCAGCAAGGCTTAGAGCAATACTATTTCCCATGGTAACTTCTCATGTTGTCTCACACGGTAACTCCAAATTTGACTCTTAAGCTTATAATACAAACCTTAGTGGTTTATCTGAACTATGTTAATGCTTAATTAATTGTGGTAATTGTTTTTTAAGAACGATAAATAATATGTATAGTCTGTTATGAACCTATAACTTTTGTTTTTATAGTTTCTATGAAAAAGGGCTAGATGGTGGAGTTTGCCTCGCATTTTTTATCATAGTAAATACGGTCTGTGACAAATCTGCCACGTATCAAAGGTATCATCTTACAAAGTGTTCACTGTTCAGTAACTTAAATATCTAACCCATTATCTTTCTAAGAGTGAATTGCAGTTGATTCTCCCCGCGGCCCAGCGCAAAGGTACCATCATTAATAATAAGAGCTTGTCCTGTCTGCCCCCTCCCGGCTTTGTTTGCAATGACATTGTTATCGCCGATGTCATCCAACTCACCTTGAGTACCTTTGACCGTTCAACAGATTCTAGAATAACGTAGAAATAGTTATCGTGTAGTAAATTTAGGTCGCTATTTCTGTGTAATAAAGATCTGTTTATTCATCCATCCATATCAGCCGTAGAAAGTCCACTGCTTGATTTTTAAGTTCCCTTATCGATTTTCAAGTACCGATCATGAGGGAATTCTTGCCATACTCACAACGCTTCGCAGGCGGGTTGGCGAGCGCAGTACGGGATATTTGAAATATGATATTTGCTCACTTAATGAGGCGTTTTCATTAAAACGTCAAAACTTCAAAATTAGTTTCCTCGAACCTTATAGACGTTTAGATTTACTGGTAGAAAACACAATTTGACAATGACAGCAATTGTGATTAATCACAAATTTGCTTACTCCGCGTGCCAGCTCCATTTTTTAGGACAAGTAGAAAACACTTTTTTTCTTTTTTACTGCAAACGACTGATTAGCATTTATTTTTGACAGAACTGATAATATTTAAATTGATGGCAGTTAATAATTCACAATAAAAAACTCTATAACAGGTTTATAAAAATAAAAATTTGAATTAACCCCCACCCCCAACTTTACCTAGTCTTTGAGGTTACCTACCTTAATTTTTTTGTAATGTGTACCATCAGTATTGTATCTACACATCATGCACTTTCATTTGATTCCCCACTTGGGTATATTTGCAAACATTCGATTGTTCAACCCTACTTTTAACCCCATATCTCATGAATGGCTTGAGCGATTTCTTTATAACTCTCAGTTTTGCATTTTACACATCATTTACTTACCAAATGAAAGGAAAATAATAAATAATAGTAAAATAATTGGTATCAAGCATACCTCGAGTATTCTTGTAAACATTCGATTATTGATCCCCTCTTTCACCCCCATATCTTGTAAGCTTCTTAATCGATTTTGATAAAACATGCTTAAGAACAATCGCCGGAAAACTAGATTTTAAATAAAAAAAAAACTGCATGTAAATCGGTCCACACGTAAGAGCTACGGTGCCACAGACAGACACACAGATACACACTCATAGCGGTGAAACTTATAACACACCTCTTTTTTCGGGGGTTAAAAGTCAACAAGAAGAAAGTGAGTTTGACACCAGTATCAACCTAAAACTCACTTTCTTCTTGTTCACTTGTTCTTGTTCTTGTTGTTGATATGTACAAAATGTCACAAACGTCTGGACGTTTGATTACATTTTGTACATCGAATTAAGCTAAAGTGTAGGTTACAAATACATTTAATTTAACCCTTTTTATTGCATTAATTATATTGCGAATGAAAAAGAAAATATTGATCTATTATATTCCATGCGCAGATGTTAAACAAAGCGGCCAATGTTTATGCAGAGTCAGAATACCAAATTGTTGCAAGTATGCAAAGTGGTTTGTGTTCATAAATTAAAGGAAACCGGAATAACTAAGTTAGTGATGAATAATGAAAGCCTTTAAATGTTGCCACTCGCTGAGATAATTGTTGATAATATACGACGGAATCTGATGCTTAATTATACACTGGTGTCGATTAATATTTTTACTTAGTTTAGTTTACTAACATCTAGTCTAACATAGTGTTATGAAAAGTATTTGTATTGTTACTTATAGAACTTTGTATACTAACTTTGTACATGCTGTGACGTCCTGTAATTACGGGAGCACCAGGCTATTAACATTAAGACCTTAGTATTATGAGCATTATGTGTAACCCTGTGTTGGATGTCCTATTTAAATAAATAAATAAATAAGGATCGATAGTAATCCAAAACAAAAGATTTTTATTTATTTTTATTATATTGTTTCAAATTATATTTTAATCATCATCATCATTTCAGCCGCACAACGTCCAAAACTGGGCACCTTCACGGGAGGATCTCCATGAGGGTTCGTTGCATATAATTGTATATAAACACTAAAAGATTTAGATAAAACATGTTAAAGAATCACCAGGATCGCTAGATATCCTGCTTTTCAATTAACAAAAAAACTGCATTCAAATCGGTCCACTTGTTTAGTACTACGAACGGTCCATAGACATAGCGGTTGAACTTGTGACAACAATGGACTATGTTTACAAAAGAGAAATTTTGAAGGAGCTTTGCCACAATTTAGTCTAATTCAATTTATTTAAGGTCTCATTTACTGCATAATTTAATGTCTCTAAAGTTGTATTGTATCATTTAATTTTTTATTTTTCTTCTTTTTTACTGTTCACCTGCTGTATCTGTACAACCTAATGGTGGAAACTTTGCTGGTTTTTGTATTGTTTAACGTTATCTCTAGTTTTCAGAAATATGTACTGTTTGTTTCCCTAATAAATAAAAAATAAAAATTAAATTAAATTAACCCTATTGTAAAAAAAAATAAAGGTTAAAGGCGATAAATGCGCGAAAATCCAATACAGTAATAATTATGTTCTGATCATTTTATGCGAGTAAAACTCGTGCGAATTTGCGGGCAGAAGCTAGTATATATAGCGCTTAATAAAACGGTGCGCAACCCTCTTTTTCCATAACAAACACACACTGCATAGTGTTAGTATTCTGCATGTTATATCTGCAAAGCTTTCATCTGATTGGGTATTTATTCTTCACTTTCGTATAAAGGGTAGTCAAATGTGGCAGAGATTACTCATTTTCACTGCTATGTAAAATTCTTGTACTCTCTACATAAAATAGTTATATTATAAGAATGTCTGCCGTGGGGTGTGCCGGCAGTGGAATGTTGCCTCTCTTCTCTCGTGGATGCAGTAAGAATCTCCAAGAGATACCTCCGGAAGATGGGTAGCATCGCCTTTCCGTATATCAACATACTGTTCTGCGCTCGCCAACCTGCGTGCCGAGTATAATAATCCCCTCATGATCTTGGAAATCTACCAGGGAGGCCTTAGTCCAGCAGTGGACAGTGGACGTGGAGAGCAGTCCTACGGCTGATACGAAGATTTTTTTTTCGTGTTTGCATATTATGGGGATCAAATGAAGCAACATATTGTTAGTGACGTGTTTTAGTGTATAAATATTTTAACGTATAAAAATTATTTATCATTTAAATGAAAGCAATCTTTTAGTAACGTGGCAGCATCTTAATAATGTGAGAAAACAGGGTTAAAATATTTTTACCTCAGCCACGTATGCTAAAAAATATCGCGTTGAAGAGTTTCTACTCCAATAAAATTGTAATATCATTATGCATACAGTTTTGTTAATTAATTGACTTGCTAAATTAATAAAATGAACACGGTTTATTTTAAGTTAAGTTTTTTGAAATTTAACAAAATTGGATATGATATTCATTTGGAATTTAATAATAATACTATGCTATTTGATATCATACTTTGCCAAAAGGCACAGCGTATTAAGGGACATAATTTATGGTAATGGTAATTTTTATCATACGTTGTATAACAGTATTTCTAGAAAATCTTAAGATTTTAAAGAAAAGTATGGCGCAAAATGATACGAGTACTTTCAGTGGAAAGGTAGGACAAAGTCTTAACAATCATAGCCAGTGACAGCCATTGTGCTGTGCACTAAAAGTGCAATATAAAGCTTTTCGGGTCGTAATGCACTCAACTCCTTTAGATGTTTATATAAGATGCGTCATATGTTTTTGTAAACAACTTGGGGATAGATTATAATTAAATGTTTGTTTATATTATATTAGTAAGTTAGCCGTGGGGTGCCGGCAGTAGAATGTTACCTCTGCTACCCGTGGATGCAGTAAGAGCCTGCTAAGGGACACCTCCGGAAGATGGGCAGCGTCTTTCCGTATATCAACATCCCGTACTGCGCTCACCAACCCGCCTGCCAAGCGTGGTGAGTATGGCAACTACCCCTCATGGAGATCCATGAGGGAGGCCTTAGTTCAGTAGTGGACGTTTTACGGCTGAAATGATGATGATGATATTAGTAAGTTCAGAAAAATACTTATAATATTGTACCTATTTAGCGTATGGTCTCATTGCAAAATGTAAAAATTATCATCCTTAGCTCATTTGAATTGTTACCCCGCTAATGCCGCGGGGTGCCGGCAGAAGAACGTTGCCCCTCCTCTATTTCCAATGGATGTAGTAGAATCTACTAAGGGATACCTCCGGAAGATGGGCAGCAGCGTCTTTTCGTGTATCAATATCCACCCGCCCGCCAAGCGTGGTGAGTATCATAACGCCAGGACCGGTACTTGAGAGGAGATCCATAAGAGATGCCTATGTTCAGCTGTGGGCGTTCTATTGCAGGAATGATGATGATGACCCTGCTTTAATACTTTGTCCAAATGCATTTGCGTGGCTAATATACTGATTTTGTAAAAGTATTTGCAAGAGATTTGAATTTAATGTTCACTGCGCAATGCGTATGACAGGAGTGATAGAAGCAGGCCAAGGAAGCGATGGATGGATTGTATTAAAGAAATATAATAAAAGAATATAATGAGAAAGAAAAGAGTGAGTTATATGATGGCGACTGAGAGGGGAGAGTGAAACAGGTAAACATGTTGTGCCAACCTAGCGAAGAGTACGATAAGGAAGGTGATGAGTTCTAAACAGTAGTCGAATTTTAAAAAGGTTGTCTTAATTAAGATTATTTTTTAAATACATAAGAAGGTTGTACCATAAATAAGGTTACTTATATGAACTACATTGGCTGTACTATTGTTTTGGTCTACTGATTATTTTGTCTTGCTAATACACTCATTTATATTTGTCATCCGTTTTATGCAAAGAAAACAAATAAAGTTGAGTACCAGAAAATGCGTTTAGTAGATAAAAGGTGGCACTTTACCCTACCCACATATTTTATTCAAAACGCCGTGAGTGCGACCAAGGCATCTTAATGAATTTTGCGGAGGTGGCGCCTCGACGGCCAGCTTTTACGAACTCTAATGGGTTCTTGATCTGCCTTTTCTGTTTGTTTAGATATAAAGATGGAGAGATCAATATGTATTTGGGAACTAAAAAAAGAGGGGCATTTACTTCTATTTGCCGTGGGGTGCCGGCATAAGTAAGTTGCCCTCCTCTCTTATCCGTTGATGCAGTAATAACCTGCCAAGAATACTTCGAGAAGTATTAACATCCTGTGATGTGCTCGCCACCGCGCCGAGCGTGGCGAGTATGGCAACAGCCCCCTCATGATCTGTACTTGGAGATCCATGAGGGAGGCTCATGTCCAGCAGTGAATGCCCTACGACTGTGATGACGATTTCTATCATGTTATGTGTAGATGATTATACAGGGTCAATAACTGTTATTTATGCGGGACGCTGGTTTGCCCAGCCGTTAAGCTCAAACCACCCAGCTTAGTCGGTTATTAGTCAGGGGAAAGAACAGGCCAATACATCTGAAGCTGGCTAAGTCTTTCCTCACGACGTTTTACTTCGCCGTTAAATAACGTGGTTTACACACTACCAGCCTACCTCTATATATTAAATACTACTCGTCGTTTCAATTCACTCGAGCGGTTGGGATAGCGCTACGAATATTGCTACGCGGCTACGAGCCGCTACGAGCCGATACGCCGTAGGCACTGACGTCAAAACTGTCAGATACAGTGTCAATCATTTGCAATGATAATTGAGAACATAAATTAAGTGAACTTTTGAAAGTAACCACTCGGCCAACACGGCTACAAAACAACACGGAAAAAACAGATCTTAGAATAATGCCAATTTAAGTATATGAGCAAAAAACTTTACTCAATATTATATTCACATTTATAATAAAAATATGTACTGTTACTTAGCTGCTGCTTAAGTAACATTAGCGTATAATATAATAATATTACGTTTACATTGCGGCACACAACACTAACAGTATCTTCACTATGCAATGTTACATCACGACGCGCACTACACCTACTTATCACTGGATTCCAAGATATCAGGAGCCTAAATCCATCTTCACGGTTGAAGTTCGGGTGTTTTTTGATCTTGATTGCTTCACGAATCATTCTCCGGCAATATTGACGTTCATTGGCTAGAACTTTAGGATCGTGAAGCTGAATCCAATGGCCAGGTCCCAAATCCACCAGGTAATTTGCTATCGCTGATTTATTTACCAGACTATAATAAAATGTATCGTCTCAAGTGTTTAAAAAAAAGTTTTTTCCCTTTGCATACAATTTGGACAAATGGTTAATGAGAGAATACGACATAGGTTTGGAACCGCGACCGTGTCGTATCTATTGAGTGATATTTCTATTAGACGGCTTTTTTCTTAAACAACACATCATTTTTTTATTTAAGGCTACAGTATCCTTTAAAGATCTCTTTTGCCCTCACGGTTAATAAGTCCCAGGATCAAAAATTCTCTATGGTGAGTACTTGAGAATGCAGTGTTTTTCCCCATAGGCAGTTATAAGTTGACTTATATTTCGGGTTGGAACTCCTGAAAGACAATCATCACAAGTAAAAATGTTAACCGCCCAACGAAGTAAGCACGAGTCAGCTAGTAGTAAATATAGGTAAACTGAAGTGTCATTTCACACAAATCTACTATTATTACTATTACTAGAAGATTCCATAGTGTACTATGGAATTAAGATGACTATAAGTAATACATTATGGAATTAAGATGACTATACGTATTCTAGCAATCTTCTAAATTCAATTTATTTACATTATTTATATTTTAAAAAATAGTCCGAGTATTTTTCTATGTATGGTAATACATACTATTCACAAAAAAATGCATTTACGTACTATTCCTTCAATCATCTAGCACCTACGAGTATACGAATATACACTCAAAGTATAAAGCTTATAGTTGCGTTGAGTGTATAATCTCGATCATGATTCATATAAAATATAAAAAAATATATAAAAAAATGTGCGGACATGCCTGGTGAGATTGGGAAAAGCCAACTTTTGCCGAAATATTACTTGCACCATTAAAAATAATAACTTATCATTTTAAATTACATTTTGGTGGCTTGATTCAAAGGGTGACGAAAAATCTTCACAAATCACTCTTAATCCTCAGTGCGGGGACTCGTACTGAAGTCGAAAACAGCGAACAGAAGTCCTCGGCAAAGGTAAAAAGACTCATTCTTTTGACAAACGCGGGGCATGGTTGCCAAGGATACAATTTCGCGCTAAAGGTGGCGTGGTTTCTTTCCGACGTTACGGGGTAAGGCATGGTGGGAGATGTAGCGGGAACGAAAATTATACGTGTTCAATACTTTCGCCAAATTCGATGTAAACAAAAGGTAAGCAAACAGCCAGTACCTAAAAATCACTATGTTCTTGTTGATTTATAGCATCATCATCATCATCTCCGCCTTAGGACTGTTGTGCACGTCTACTGCTAGACACATAGGCATGGATCTCCAAGATAATGAGGTGTTCGGCCATGAGGATATGTTAATCCTCGTAGCCAAATCCGTTAGGCGAAATAGTTTGGTCATGAGGAACAAGCCGTTGTGCCATACGCCACGTTGTTAGTGATTTATAAACAGAACTTTTATTAGTTGTAGATTGTTGACCACTATATCATTGTAAATTATAATCAACTTGTCAAAAAAAATGATGCACTTAAACTTTGAACACTTAAAACTTGCTTGCTTACAAGCAAGTTTCAAATCTAGGACTTTGTGAACTTTCGCGATTCGTAGTACTAGGTAAAAAAACAAGGTTATAACGTGATAAAGTCAATGAAAATCTATTTGTAAGCATTCGGCTAAACTTAAGACGACGCATTGGTATAGAATTTTTTAAGGTTACTTTTAAATTACAACGGTTAAACGCAGACAGAGGCACTTGCTTACAAACTAACGCGAAAAGCTAGTTTGAAGTGCCAGAACAGGAATTCCTGTTTAAAATGAGAAGTATATGCTTTTGCATTAATCAAAACACAATTTTTAAAAGATATAAAATATAGATCCAGAAAATTAAGAGGCATAAATCTGTTTCCTTCACCTGTAAATTGGAATTCTATGTTTATAGAGTATCTTTTGGAATTATTGTTTCTGTTGTAATACTCAATCGTGTTAATAAACTACTAATAAGAAATAAAAAACAAGAAACTTTTAAAACATACAATTCTAATTTCTATAGTTGCAAAATATAAGTTTTTTCTAAGTGAAATTCCTGACGCCAATATCGCTAATACGTCGTTTTAAGAGGAGACACAGGTACGAAAGCATTTTCACCCAGCAGCTTCTCTCCCTAACAAACGAACCCCACAGTACGGGCACAAGCTCGTCTGCGGCAAGGAACTGAGCATTTCTAATGCAAATGTGGATACGTGGTTCATTATGTTCTGATTTTAGAGCGTTTAGTGCGAGCGGAATTTCTTCCCGTTTCTTTGTCGTTCCGGAAACGCCACGTTGTTTAAGTAAAGTAAGCATAAAGTGCGGTGGAGTGGTTTCGGAATTAAATTTCACCTCCGTACTGAGACTTGAGTTTCTGTTTTGTGTAAGCGGTTGTTTGAACTCGCTCGTAATTTTTGTATTTTCCAAATAAAAGTTCTGGTGTTTCGCAAATACGCTTGTTTTTAGTTTAATAAAGCAATGTTTCTGATATTAAACTGCTACACAAACTTCACCTAGCCTCCTTAGTTATGATATAGATAATATAAAGCTCACTGCTGATTTACAGTAATTTTGACATATTTTCATACAAACTGTAAAGGACCTTTGAGTTATATAATTATATTTAGTATATTTTAACCAATGTTTCTAACCTTACTTAGCTTATATTTAACCAGTAGGGGGTACATTTGTACCATTTATTCCAAAATATGTAAACCAAAAACTCTTGATTCTAAAATAAATAAATATCTACGGTAAATATTAGACAATATATTTTGCTCGTCACTATTCTAGTTTTAGCCATATACTACATATATTTTATGTAGAATAAATATATTTTATTCACAGCAAAGATTCAATAAAAATCAGCCATAACTCAGAAAATATTTTTTGCACGTCACCATTCCGTAAGACGTTTTTGCCGAGCGTCTCTAGACCACCGCGAGTAATTCAAAACATTAATTTTCCTAATGGAGTAAAGCCCCGCTAAGCCCGACGACAGAAAACGAATGTCAGGAGGAGTCACTAGGTGTCTCCGTGCGTAAACACAGACTGTTGCGCTTCCCTATCTCCCGCTCTTAATTAATTAAAATGCAAACCACTGACTGTAGTGAGTTATTCATCTCGAATTACGATTGCTACTTTGATTTACGGGGTATGAGAAATGGTGTGTTTGTTATGCAAAAAGTTGTTTGTTTTTTAAAATTCTTATTATTATTTCGATCGCTCATTTGTCTGTCCAGACTCTTTTTCTTTGAAACGGATGAAGAAATTATCTTGAAATTAATACCAAACATCAAGGTGTATGGACAGATGATGCCTTTTAAAATCAAGAGTCTACCTCAATTAAAATTAAAGCAATAAGCGAGCATTCTTGTGTGAAAATAGCAAAAATGGAAAAACTATATGGCACTTCCAGAAGCCTCACGACTCTGAAATTTGAAATGCAGGCGCTTATGTGGTAGCTCCACATAAGAGCCTATATCATCTTTATATTATCTATATCCCATGAATAAGAAAATTTCCCCATTATTTCGGGGGCGAAGTAATATGCATAGCGCTGTCTGTCTGTCTTCCGTCTGTCTGTGTATTTGACGATTAGAACCGAACGCGTTGACCGATTTATATGAAACATTTTTTGTTAGCACCGTCTTAATGAGAGAAGGTGACTGATAGATTTATTTTGGTGACCCTAGGGACCAGAGTTATTGACCTCAAAAGGTCACAAAAAAAAGAGTCTTCAAATGGCCGAAAACGTCTAAAAACCCAAAAATGCCATTTTTGACCTTTGGTGACCTTTTGAGGCCTTCGCCTCCTTTTCTGGTACCCCATACCAAAAAGTAAGGCCTTTGCATCTATTAAGATGATTTATACAGCGTCAGCAACTGGTAATCATGCTGTACGGGACGCTGCAGTGCCTGGGACATTGTTAGATGGATTAGGCTTGCCCAGCACCTATGCCATCCTCTCAGCTTAGTCAGCTATTATTCAGAGGAAACAACAGGTCAATACGTCTGAAGCTAACTAAGCCGCGGGTTTCCTCACGATGTTTCCTTCACCGTTAAAGCACGTACCAAAGCTTGTACTATATTAAAGTTTGAAAAAAAAAATGCGTTTGCAATTCCAAAAGGCCATAATTACTTCAATATTTATTTTAATTAGAGGTAGATCAAGAAATATATATATTGAACTAATATATTAAGTTAATGCGCCTTTTTGTGTTTATAACTGGTAGCGTAAATTCAATACAAAGTAGTTGTAATGTTATAACGTCCTACTGCCTAGCAATACCAAAATATTTCATTAAATATTATAATCTTCTATTTTCGGAACCCTTAGGCGCGTCGCTCACTTGTAAGTCAAGGCTAGGTCGCGGCGTTTTATTCTGTAAGAAAACGTACAAGCGGCGCGCCGCATCTACGTTTTCTTAAGGAATAAAACGCTGCGACCTCTCGCCTCGACTTACCAGTGAGCGACGCGCCTTAGGGCACTCGTTCTTGTCCGTTTTATCTATTATTGAATTAAAAGGTAGTATTTTAATATTAAGTTCGTTCATTTTGACAATAAATAATAATATACATGCATTTTTGCTTATTCATGTTATTGAAGTAAAAAAACTTCGATGCGCTTTGCATTTATGCAGGAATGGAGGCTCGTGACGTCATAACTTGCCTTGTACCGTAACAATCAGTAACTTCACGTGACATTAGGGCTTAATGTACCTGTGTTATTTTTTATTACACAAAAAAAAGAAAAACCTACCTTTCAAATATTTTTTCATAATTTATTACAGGCCGAAAGTTAAAATCTAGTCAAGTAACCTATTCAGTAAAAACGCATTATTAAGTTTGCCTGTTTCGCTTCAAAATTCGCTAAACAAGTCAACATTAAGTAGAAGAACACAATTTGAAAAATGTTTAACTACGGAATACTTGTTCAGTCTCCACACTGTAACGTCTGAGCCGGTTCCACGTACGGCATTCGTTCCGCGACTTCATTTCCTTTCGGTGATGGATGACGGTGTATCTTCAATGAGATTTATAATGGTGTGTCACATTTCTGCCGCGACGCGATGCGTGCTGCCTGGGATTGATGCTTGGATCGTGTCAAACATAGTTCTGAGTTTTAAGGTTTAAAGTTTATAATTTTGTTTGTTTCGTAGTATCGTCCGGAAGCAAGATGGCTGCTGAACTTAGGCCTCCCTACTACATCTCCAAATACTGATCAAACTGAGGGGGTTGTTGTTATACACGCCACGTTTTGTGGTTTTGATTTCTCCACTCTCTTAAATCTATGACACTGTCCATCCTGTCCTGTTTTTCCAGCCCTTCTCAAGGTTGTCCAGGAAACGGAATACTGAATTTTAATAAGAATGACATTTTATATATAAATTTAAAGTAAATGGCAGATGATGATCTAGTAAATACGCTCAGTCGTTGATCCGCCTTTCATTGTATTTTATGTTTATAAATATAAGTTATTTCACCTAGGTAGCAGTCCTGAATAAAAAGATTTAACAAAGAGGCCAAAGGTCTGTAACACTATTATTTATCTATTAAACACTAATATTTTGGTAACTTAACAATACATTATCACAGTAAACAGTATTTAATATATGCATAAAATTTATAAGGATTTCTTTTTAAATTCTATTTTCTTTTATTATTTTATGCTATGTATTAGTTTCATAACCGTTGTTTAATAGATATCGTTATTTATCGTCAAATCATCTTTACAGCAATGAGTGTTACTAAATTCTAGTTTTTTTCTGAATGAATAAATATGCATTAAACTTATAGAATTTGTCTATCAGGTCAACTATGTTTCACATTTGAGGTTGGTTTTTCTAATGATCACGAGGACACCGTAAATAAAAGCACTCATTTTCATAAAACGTAACCCGACCGCTCTCTAGACGATCGTAATGTGATTGCACTGGGTCTAAAATGCCCAGTAAGAAGAACATTTTCTTAATAGGTTGTCCATACACCAGGGTAACACGCAACCATTACTTATGCATTAACCTGGCCAAAGCGGTCCCTTAAGCCCAACTCGCTCATGATGTAATTCCATTCGTTGCCTTTTCTTTTGACAATGTGAGTGGTATGTGATTGGATTTTATATTTTTTTCTTAGAGACGAAATTAATGTTTGTATGCATATCAGTAACATATTTAAGTAAAAATTTAGAACATATTATGCTAATACTTTGAACGGGTGCCCATTTTGTCTCCGAAAAACGATTGTCCGAAAATCACTATCAATAACAAGTGCCTCCGAAACATCACAATCCATAATATTATGGTCCCATAAATATCATTTGAAATAAGATATTGTTCATCCTAATGCTCCTTACGCATAAAATTATTTCACCACATATATAATTTCCACAATTTTCATCGTTATAAACATTATGTGTCATAATTATAACGAATCATAAAACTTAATATCCCGAATATTTTCGAAAGATTATAAAATCTTTCAGTGGCAGTATCGAGACGGAAGGACAGTAGGTTATTAGGTTTTTTTATAAGTATCCGAAAACACTGCTTATGAGAGAACCGAGATGGAGAGACAGTAGGTTATTAGGTTTTATTATAAACATCACACTGCCTGTGACAGAACCCCGCCGCCAGCAAAATATTATGACACATGAAAATTATTATGATAAACAAAGAAAAATATCTAGTTTTAATTCCGCTAATGCTGAGATGCATATGCACCGCCCTCCCACCCGCTAATTATGCACATGCAGGGGGAACCAGGCTGTTAGTGCAACATGCATACCCAAACCCACACGACGACACGTGTTTCGCCTCTCCGCGAGGCATCTTCAGGTTAAACGCCGAGATGTTGACTGGTCGGCGGCTGGAACGAAAGCGTTTCGTTTTTCGCGAGGCGAAACACGTGTCGTCGTGTGGGTTTGGGTATGCATGTTGCACTAACAGCCTGGTTCCCCCTGCATGTGCATAATTAGCGGGCGGGAGGGCGGTGCATATGCATCTCAGCATTAGCGGAATTAAAACTAGATATTTTTCTTTGTTTATCATAATAATATGGATTTCCGCAAAGTAACGCCTGATTCTATTAATTACATGAAAATTATTCAAATAAATAATTATGAGAATAAGGTTTATGAGTTAATTATGTTATGGATTTCTTTACATATTACGAATCACTTTATGGATTGTAATCGTTATTTATACCGATATTAGTGGAAACTATTTTAGGGATCCTTATATTTTAGATTGTGATTATTCAGGCAATCGATGATTGTGAAAATAAATATTATAGATGCTTTATTATATTAAAGAAATAAAATTTCAGAGACAAAATAGAGAACCACTTTGAACAGAATATAGATGAAACCTGCATTAACACGTAGACTTCTTTAATCAGAGTAAAACGCTGCGGCAGAAGCTAGTAATGCCACATTTGGACTAATATTTTGCATTTTATCGTAAGTCCGCCTAGTTCATTAGAATACCCAACATTATTTATATATAATTCTCATACATATACTGCAGATAGTGAAAATAGGCAAGGTGATAAAAAGCGAATTTCTAAAGTGAAATGGAAGATTTATTTATTTTTCTAAAGAAATAGTTCAAAGGTACTTTTGAAATTTGGTACTTCATCATTTCAGCCATAAAACGTCCACTGATGAACACAGGCCTCCCTCATGGATCTCCATGAGGGGTAGTTGCCATTCTCACCACGCTTGGCAGGCGGGTTGGTGAGCGCAGTATGGGATGTTGATACACGCGTAGACGCTGCTGCCCATCTTCCGGAGGTATCCCTTAGCAGGCTCTTACTGCATCCATGGGCATGAGAGGAGGGGTATCATTCTACTGCCGGCACCCCACGGCGGACTGCCGGCACCCCACGGCGGATAGAGTCAAAATATGTACTTAGTAAAATAAATTTGGTACTTAGTAAAATCCAAAGCGAAAATGCCGTAGAAATAATAGATAATACGAGATTATAGCGTGAATCCCAGCACTTGTTGTACGCACTGAGTTATATTAGCATAACGCGCCTTTATGTGCTCAGTTATGGGCATAACTACGTTATTAAAGTATAGTGTATGATTTAATAAAACGAAATTAGATTATGAATTGAAGGAACTGGTTATTATGACGAGAAAACTTTTGCTCTTGATATTTGGGGTTACACAAAATAAAATTACATATTTGATTTTAATATTAATAATGACCATAGGGGCTTATTTAAGATATAGTTTATAAAGGCCTCCTGTCAGCTGTCCCTTATTAGAGAAAAAAACAAACAATTCACACCTACAGCTCCCAAAGAGATGGGTTCCTTGGACGTTGTGTTAATCGGATGCATTATTTTCTGATGAAAATGCATTTGAGGCCGGCCAGAGTCCAGTAACTTTGTATTGAATACCACCCACATAACCGATAAATATACCGTTCCACAATTCAATAATGCTAAATAAGCACAATACTTGTAGCCTTTCATATTTCTCTGAAATGATCCCGTATTTTCATCCTAAGAAATAAGCCGAGCTTCTGGTCGGGAAAAAATTGAAAGGCCTGTTTCTTTTCACCGGAAGGTAGTATAAATTACGTCACATCGCATCGTTGCGGTCTGGCAGGGGTCTAACCGGTCGGCAATTGCAATAACTCTTGACCTTCATCGACCCGGTTATTGCCAGCTCATAATATAAAGGTTGTTTTGGTGTTATTTTATTGTTTTGGGGTGTGGAAGCGGTAGTAGGTTTACTGAGGTAGCTATTGGTTCGTTTGTCAGGCGCGCCGGAGAGACATGTTGTATTCTTTGTACGTACGTTTTAGATAATTATTGGCTAAGTTGAAGCGCAGATTAAGTGATAAGGAAGTAATGCTGTGCATGTAACACAGCAGTTTCTTTAGATGAAAAAAAAACAGCTGTTATTTTAATAGAAGTTTTCGTTTAATGTGCATATTCGTTTGTAAGTTATCCACTTCAAAATTTGCGAACTGTTTTTCGACCAATTGTTTCTATTTGAATGAGATTTAGAATTAAATATTTTGCATGTCTAAGTTAGACTAGTGACAATAATACGAGCATTTATTACGAGTTCTAAATACTCAAAACTATAAAAATGGCCGCCGCCACAATGATTCAAATGATGTATTATTTTGAGAACCTCATAAAACCTAAATTGAACGGCTTTATCCTCTTCCTTTACATAATATTATAGATATATACTGTCGAGCATATCTTATTATTTCTTTGATTTTAAAAAATAAGTTTTTAATTTAACTAGGTTGGCACGTAACATTATTTGATATGACATTTTGAGGAAGTATATTTATGATTGTAGCTAAGAACATAAAGACAGACAATTTCTGTGAAATTTGGCTTGAATATCGGCTCGTATAATGTAAATAAAAAAAAAAATATTTCAGGCAACATTAGTCAAGTAACAAGATGTAAAAGACTTAAAACTACGGCCCATGTAAAACATATACCTTCTACAATCTAACATACATATAAAATAACCTTATCTGCTAGCACGTAATGTCTGTGACGTCTGACACATGGTATGTGCTGAGACAAGGCAAGGCTTCTTTCTACACACAATCTCAGTAAATCCTTCAGCATCACATGGCTTTCTCTGATGAGCAGCCGTTACGGGTTCAGTGCAGCGAACAGGTTCTCAGCGTTGTTTCTTTGTCCCCTTCTTAGATTGAGCTGTCGTTGCCGGCGGCGTGATTGCAGCTTGTGGTGGCAGCGGTAGCGTAAGCGCGCGCGGGAGGAGTAGGCGCTAGCGCACGTGACTGTCCCACGAGCGGAGAGGCGGGGGACGGGCGGGGAGGGCACGGTATACTGACGGAGTCGGTGTCAGCTGCGATCAGCGAGGCATCCAAAAACGCTGACTCGAACGATGTTGCCGATGCATTTAATTAGCATGCCGATGCATGTAATGGCTCGTTAATGGCTCTTTTGCGTTATTTTTTAATATTTAGCTACACTATCTATAATTTGAGTTTAGAATGGTTCTCTACCAATATGTATCACAAACTGTCCTAAACAAAAACATAATTTTAATAAGCCTCAATTCAGCAACTGGAAAGATGATTTCCTGTACGTCAATGAAATATGCCAGGTACATTATGAGCTGAATTTTTAGCAGTCTGTTTACGTATTTGCGGAAAAATAATCAAATAACATGTAAAATGTCAAAAGACGGTATTGCTTATTAATAATGTGATGTCAAGTTTATTTTTGACATGCGTAATACCGGAACGTTAAATATCTAAACGAGACGACTGTTTATTTAAACATTTCTTGTACCATTCTGTAACATGCAAGTAACATTATGTTAAGTACAGCATTTTGTAACGTAGAAGAACTATTTACCAAGGCAAGAATGAAGTCAAAACCTAACCTGTTTACGATAAAAATTTACTACCACCATACTTATTACTACTACCAAAAAGTAATATCTGCATTGCTTGTTCCGGTTTGAAGTATAAGAGAGCCGGTGAATTTACGGCAACATGAAACCTCACAACTCTGTCTCAGGGTGACGGGCAAAATGCAATGCAGCGTTGGTCACGTGCTTCATGAACGCGATATTGTAGCTGTAATAGGTAGAGGTAACCGTATTAAATTAGGTTTGCCTTCGGCTTTCCTCGTCTATATTTAGTCGTATACAGAAGTTCGGTACTATAATACTGGCTATGAGTTACATAAACAGTATATATGTATATATAAATATATCAAGAAATCACACATAAAAAGATTCTCAGCTTTAGGACCTTTTAATATTTCGTTACATTCACATAAGTATAAGCTATCTAAATGAGAATTTGTATACCAGCGCTATGACACAGGCTTTACTCTATCAAAGGATAAAAACATAATATTGACTAAAAATTTTGACTCTAACTGCAAACAGATAGAGCAAAAAATGTGAAGGAATGCTAGTAAAAACTTGTGTCCTCGCGGTTTAGCAGCCTTACAAAACGATTCTTGGTTAACTTAATTAGGAGCTAAAACTTGCTATTTTCTGTACTTTGTAAACTTTCGCGATCTATAGACATAATAATTTTAAACTGTTTTACAGGACTTTATCGCGTAAATAATAAAACATGGCAATTAAGCAATAAAACTGTTTAACATTTTTCTGTACGAGACAAAAGCTTTATAACGAGAGATCAGTATCATAATTTCAGCTATAAAACGTCCACTGATGAACACAGGCCTCCCTCATGGATCTCCATGAGGGGTAGTTGCCATTCTCACCACGCTTGGCAGGCGGGTTGGTGAGCGCAGTTTGGGATGTTGATACACGGATAGACGCTGCTGCCCATCTTCCGGAGGTATCCCTTAGCAGGCTCTTACTGCATCCTAGGGCATAAGAAGAGGGGTATCAATCTACTGCCGGTACCCCACGGCGGATCAGTATGCTAATTTTCCTACAGATTTTTTGTGTAGTTCTTTGTGACAAAAACTTTAAATAATAAAAAAAAGTTAGCTACAATCAGATCTAAAATCAGATATAATATCTGATTTTAAATATGATGATTGTGTGTTATTAGAACTTTCTTCTAATAAAACTAGAAAATAATCGTATGTAGCGAATACTAGGTAGCTAACTTTTTTTTATTATTTAAAGTTTTTGTCACAAAGAACTACACAAAAAATCTGTAGGAAAATTAGCATCGGATCTGTCTCTACGAATTTTATTTTTGAATTAATAGAAAAAGGACAGCCAATTTCCTCCGCAATTTTTAACTATCCCTAGGTTCTTATATCGCAGACTACTTATGTCAAAGGCAAAAACTTCAAAACGAGATCCCTTAGTAAAATAAAGATGTTTCTCATAAATGTATACCATTAATTAAATAATAAATTAATACCAACTATAGAAAGAGTTAATTCCATAATCGAGTAAGCAGTGAATTAATTTATATATGTAAAGAAAATTACATAATCGACCTATTCCGCACAGCGTAAACAAAGCACGTAGGTTGCTGAGCAGTGATTTTTTTGTGACCATTATTAACTTGTTTAAATGTATTTTATGTTTTACTTATATGCACCAACATGTATTGTTATTATCTTATATGTACTGTAAGGTCTTGCAACTATATTTTTCCTTTGAATTTCCATCTTATGTATTTTACCTATCTACTGTTATCAGTGAGGACCTATAATTGGGTCTATGTTTGTAATCAACCATATTTATTTGATGGATGTATAGTTGTTGGTCTTCTTTAACGTAAATAATAAATTTATGTTATATTTATATAAAACAAAGTTGGGTTTGTTACATCATCGTAAAAGTGCTCAGCAAAGAAACATTTCGCATACAATTTATAAAATATGACATATTTTGGTTAAATATTTAAATAAACGAGGAAAGTTATTTTTTTTAACTTTACCTAAGTAAACCGAAGTAAGCTATTCATTTTTTTGGCCAATTTAAGTAGTAGTAGAGCAGCAATAGTAGTTAGTAGCAATTTATAGTTGTAGAGTATTAGTTTGTTGAAGTAGTAAGTAGTAGTAAATAAATAAATAAATTGCTTATTTCAAAAACAAGAATTACATTTTTAAAGCATAACCGTTCATAATTTAAACATAAATTTACATGTGTAAGACTATGAAGTTAGTAGTTGTTGAGTAGTAAAGCAGAAGTTCAAGTAAAAAGCTTAAAATAATTTTAAACTCATATGAGATGTAGGTACATCTCATACGGACTGGAATCTGGAAAAAATATACAGAGGAGAACTTAATGCTAATAACATTTAGTAGCACTTGCGGTATTAGGTAGTTGATTCTGAGGCGGTACAAAGTTCGCCGGAACGGTTAGTAATTCATAAATCTTGTCTCAAATCATAACCATAACAAATCATAACAACTGTAAACAGATAAAGTAAAAAACTAAGAAACAAACATAAAACTTGTGTCGTAGCGGGTTAGCCGAGTCTTGCGAAACATTTTCACAGCTAACTTAATTAGGAGTTACAGCTTGCTTTATTTTTTCTAGAAAGTTTTCCAAACTAGTCTAAAATGTTTTTCAACGGAAGATCAGTTTATCTGACCAGATTTGAGATGAATTTTGAAGTAAAAACTAAATTTTGGCTCAGTTTATTAAATAAAAAACTTAAAACCGTGCATGAATGCGACATTGTAAAGAGAATATGTTTTTTAAATTTTCAAACAACTCACTGAACAAATTTTGACTACAAAGCGAGAGAATCACTAACTAATTTGCTTCAAAATATAAAAGAGTGACACAATACACAGCTTTCAAACGCCTAGCTTTACAGCAAAAACAATAACTCGCATGAGTTCATAAAGAAAAAGTAATATACGAGTCACATTACGAACATAATAATAAAAGCATTCTTTCTGTCGTGCAGCAGCCTGATTTTCGCTTCCTTTATTAGCCGACGTCCTGGTTTACACTGACGACTTTTTTATTTCTGGTTATCTGTCTACGAGACGTGTTTTTGCCGTTTCCAGGGACCAGCAAAAAGATCGGACATTGCAAAATGTCGAATTTTAAAGAGAAAGGGTACGTTTTTTGCGATACCTCTGTTTACTGTTGACATAGACGTCTGTGTCAATTCAGAGGGAATTTGTCGCGAATCTGATGTGCTTTTGAAATGAAATGGAATTTTATAAATTACTTTAATGTTATGAATAATACAGTAATTTCTTATAAACTGTTTCAGTCTTCCATTAGTCTTACTTATAACATTTGATGGCATTGTAGGTGACAAATGCACAAAAATACAACCTGTCTTCAGGTCACTCCAAAACGAAAAATGGTTGTCACCACTATCATTTTATCATTAAATACGTGGCATCGTATTTTCCTAATTATGATAATTTAAAGAAAACAGTAGTGTTCAAGGTAAAAACCTAGAGTTTACATAGCAAAACCCTCCATCTGAACCGTATTTTGCTTGACATATTTTTAAACACCATTTTCTGCCGTAAAATAATTTTTGACGTAAACATTTTTAGGATTAATAAAGTGATGCAGT
Organism: Pasiphila rectangulata; assembly: GCA_963082625.1. NCBI lineage: Eukaryota > Metazoa > Arthropoda > Insecta > Lepidoptera > Geometridae > Pasiphila > Pasiphila rectangulata. The sequence continues at coordinate 9,110,432 of OY720242.1, read as the reverse complement.
CGCGAGGGTTCGTGTAATAACTACTTGAGTAGTGAGCGAGATGTTTTACAACTTTTTTTCATTATGTCGTAAGAAAATAATATGAAACTTTTTGTTTGTTTTAAAAATAAAGGTATTCAGGCAGTACAAGTGTGCAATATCTTCACATACTAGGTATCTTTTTCAGTAATTTCTTAGATATACAAATTAATTTATAGAACTAGAAATTTGAACACAAGAAGACATGTTTGAACTGGTATTACTTATGTATATCTAGTAGATATCTCTTACAGCCGTACAACGTCCACAGCTTTTGGAAAAAGGCATCCCTCATTAATCACTAAATACAAATCATGAGGGGTTGTTACCATACTCACTCACACCACGTTTGGCAGGCGGGTTGGCAAGCGCAGTTTAGGATGTTGCCGAAAGTTGCTTCTGTAATATATACGTAAGGTAGATGCAGCAAGAACCTTACGTATCATCATTTCAGCCATAAAACGTCCACTACTGAACGCAGGCCTCCCTCATGGATCTCCATAAGGGGCAGTTGCCATACTCACCACGCTTGGCAGGCGGGTTGGCGAGCGCAGTACGGGATGTTGATACACGGAATGACGCTGCTGCCCATCTTCCGGAGGTAGCTCTTAGCAGGCTCTTACTGCATCCACGGGCAAGATAGGAGGGGCAACATTCTACTGCCGGCATCCCACGGCATACCTTACGTATATATTTGACAAATGTCAGATGAGCTGAGATGAATATTTCAATGATGAGATATTTTTAGAACACTTTGGAGGCTGAGATACAATTGATGCTGACTGTACTTGTATTAAATAAATAAATAGTTATCAACATAGACGAAGTAGATAATACTGACGCAAGTAGGGTTAAAATCCAAAGCTCTATTTATTAAACCATTAAAATTACGTTACGTCATAAAATAAATAGACCTACGAAACGTTCTCCACATCTGCTAAAGGCGTGAAAATATAATTATCATTTGAACATAATTCTCTTACGCCAATCTCAAACTCACCTTGCCCAGCATCTTCAGAGAATGGGCCGTAACTGTAAAATCTTTAGGCATTTTATTGCCCTCGTAAAAGTCGTACTTTGCATTTAATTGTAATAGATGTTGAAATGGCAATGCGGCATCGCTGCGTACCGCAAGTATTTGAATTACCTACTCACGAATTCAGAAACCGTTATATGTTTCATAATTGGAAATTGTACAAAATCTTTATCCTAGTGTTAATTTATAGCGTAAAAATTGTTTTATAAGTCCTTACCTCAACATGGTACGTACCTATTTCAATCAATGCAATATTAAAAAATAAACACTATGAGGTTTTTCTACAATACAGAAAAAAAACGCTCAAAAACGTTCAACGGACGGCGCCTAGCGTTTTCTTGTCAGATGAATAGATACAACTGACAATGAAATACAACTAAATAAAAAAAAAACTATATAATCAGAAAAAAGGTCTTAAAACTAGTAATATAAACACACATTTTGAGTCACACATAAAAATTACCAAAAATTAAATTGTACAGACCTGCTTTGATATAGTTTGGACTCCTCGCTCTCGACAAAGACAAAAGTATTATAATATCGCTATCTTTTAGGTTTTATTTAGAGTATAATTACTACTGAAAACTGTTAATTCGTGACATTAAAAGAAGTAAGGTAGTTTGGGACTAGATGGTGTTGGGTGTTCAGCATTATAGAGACCATAAGAGGTTTCCAAGCATGCGGACAAACCGTCATACGGTTTCAAATCAATAGCAATAGTAGTTCGTGAGCCTGTATTGAACCTGTAATTATAATCATAATGACAAAGGATCAGTAAGGTTACCGTGTTATTGGTGTTATGCCGTGGGTTGCCGACAGTAGAATGTTTCCACTGCTGTCTTGCCCATAGATGCAGTAGGAATCAAGATGGACAGCAGCGACTTGTCGTGTATCAACATCCTGTACTGCGCTCGCCAACCCGCCTGCCAACCGTGGTGAGTATGGCAACAACCCCTCATGACCAGTACTTGGATATCCAAAGGGAGGCCTAGGTCCAGCAGTGGACGTCGTATGGTTAAGATGATCAGCAAAGTTATTTCCTCCATCAAGAGATAGATGAAAAGATCACTTGTACCATACTCCAAGACCCGGATAACCGAATAAGGTCGGCAGTTGAATCCACTACGGCGGGATTACCATAATTGATATTAATGTACTAGGAAAGGTTTAATTAAACAGGACAAAGTAAGTCTCGGGAACTCGTAAATTGCGAGAAGCACTATTTCGGCAATTTTCCGTGTCTCAAATTGCGTTTATAAGTATTTATAAACGCTTTGTTGGATTTATTTTGAGCTATACTAGCATTTCTTTGGGGTTTGACGTCTTTGAAAATGAAAAATGACAAGGCATAATAATGTCCACTTGTATAAAAATGTCAATGTGTAAAAATGCCAACAATAAATTTTGTCAAAGTAGAAAAGTGACAAAGGTATATTTTGGTCTTTGTGTAACAATGTCGAAGTATAATAACGTCCACTCAAATACTAATGTTGAGGTATAAAAATGCCAACAATAATTTTGTCAATATAAAAAAGTAATAAATGTATATTCTGGCAAAGAGGTTAAGACCTGGATATAATCTACTTTTTTAAAACAGCTGTCAAACTTTAAACGGCGATATCTCGAGAACTACTTAACCTAGAGGTAGTATTTTCGTTTAGGGCTCAAATGAAATACCTCGATAAGATCTACTTTTTTGATGACAGCTGTCAAGCCTAAATTGGCCATATTTCGAGAGCTACTTATCCTAGAATTTTCGTTTAGGGCTCAAATGAAAGACCTCGATGAAATATACTTTTTTAATTACGTTTAATTACGTTTCGCAGGTGTTGATAAACGGAAAGACGCTGTTGTCCATTGCTAATATATTAGCAGATTCTTACTGCATCCACGGGCAAGAGAGGAGGGGCCACATTCTACTACCGGCACTCCCACGGCTTTGTATACAATTTAAAGGAAGGTGTAACTCCTAGTTTTTCTTGACAACTGTAGGTAAATTTTATAAGTAACTCGCTAAAAACCCTCACATAAAATAATAAAGAATGAACTCGAGTTCCCATAAGGTTTTGACCCTTAAATCAAATTGACTAAGATGTAAGTTTTTTCTCGTCGCCAGTGAACTTTGAATCTCCGGGGTAAATGTGAAGTTAATGTTTCGGAAAAGGAATGAAAATAGTGGATTTATTCAATTTTCAATCTTCTTAGTGTATTCTGGGAAGGTCATGAACAGCGTTAAAATTGTTGCCAAACAAAGTCGTTAGAATCTGGATAATGAAGCATTTACTACCTATGTTTATTATTGCTAACTACTGAAATAATTAAATTAGAAAAGATTTTTGCCAAACAGTCATCTAGAGTTTTCTCTAGATCACAGAAAAAAGAATTGCAGCGATTAGACAACAAAAAACTATTTTTTTCTGGCCACCTTCCCCGGCTATCCGCTCCTTGATACCTGCATAATAATATAATATTCAGTTGTATTACAAGACACTAAGGATGGGTCCTGTTTTGGTTAAAACTAAACATTGCCTAAACCTACTCTATGCACTGCAATTGAAACAGATAAAAATACCGTTCGTCGAACCGCCAAAGTATTTTAAAAAGCAGTCTTTCCACGCTCCGAATTCTCGAATTTCCCCGCAACCATGGATATTGCTGCAGTTTTTGTCAATCTGACCACGTCCCTGGGTATCGTCACGTACCTACGGTTTGCAACAATTAAATCTTTCATCTGGACGGCGAGGCACGAACGCAGCCCACATGATAAATGTTTATTGATAGAATTGTTTTTATTGACCAGTTTCAAGACCTCTGGGAGTTAATCAAAATAGGTGAAATATAATCCTTGGTGAAATATATCTCAACTTCTTAAGAGTTTATAAAATTAAAATATTTGTTGCCAAACTTGTAAAGTGATAAATGAGAACTATAGTTAGAACTATACACAAGGTGAAAAATTGTAATAAAAAAAAGCCTTTCATAAGATGTTTTATGAATTACATGATTAAAACAGCGTCAGCAACTGGTATTTATGCTGCACGGGACATTGTTTGATGGATTAGGCTTACCCAGCACTTAGACCATCGTCCCAGATCTTAGTCAGCTTTTAGTCAGAGGAAAAAAGAGGCTATTACGTCTGAAGCTGACTAAGCTGCGGGTTTCCTCGCCATGTTGTCCTTTACCGTAAGAGCACATGTTAAAGCACCTACATTTATAAAGAAAGAACAATCAATAGGTGGCTGATATCAAACCCACGAACAACCTTCGGATCGAAAGTCAGGGGTACATACCACCTTAACTAACTCGGCTTGTTCTAACTTTGCATAAATGTCTATAAAACTCGTTACTTTACACTGTACCGATACTTTCTAATACGCCGTAAAAGAAACATAAAACCAAATCATTATTATGTTAATCTACATAATTTTCGTTTCTAATCACCTCGTTAAGTAACGGGGCTCGTTAAAAAAAAGAATTAAAAAGGTCCGTTCAGACGGGCGAGTGCCGATTGGATTTGCGGCGTGCGATTACATTAACAAGTAGAAAAGAACATTTCCGGACGGAACAGGTCTTAACCGGTTTAGTGGATAGGGCTGGCGTGTGTATTATGTTCAGTAACCAAATTACACATTTTTACTAAAACATTACAAAAATTTACTTGTTTGGAAATTTATTTCATTTATTTATATCAAAACATATTCTTACAAAACTATTCTTGTTTGGGTCGTCTGTAGGTTCTAAGTTTACATTGTATAGACATTAAAAAGCAAAATATATAAAACTATTTTCTTATACTAAATCAAAAAATCTTATTCTTACATTGGTTCAAAAGTTATCTGTATATACCTACTCACTCATACACAGTTGTCTCTTAATAAACACTAGTTAAGAGTTTTAATATAATGTGTAAAAGAGAGCAGTTGAGGCTGTACTAAATTTCCATCCAAAGGTTGTCTGGAAGAAATCGCTTCTAAGCGATAAGACCGCCCATTGTACCAAATGTTTATTTTAAGTTTTTTTTCTGTAATTTCTTAAGGTGTGCAATAAAGTATTTTGTATTGTATTGTATTGTAAATTACTAAAATAAGTTTTGTTAAGCATTTCCTAATCCACCCAGTTACTTAACTGAAAACAATTTCAAAAGATTGGTATGTTGTGAAAGATAGCGCCTTTCGTACTGAGTCCGTATTATAAGCGAATCATAAGTTAGATCCGAAAAGCTGCAGAAGCACAACTTATACCCGGAAAACTTCATAAATTACCTATGAAGCAGCTACGTGAGCTGAAGTTTTGGCAGCCCTAAAACCGGACGTAGCCGGTTCAAGTCGGTATAGTTTGTTGTAATAGTGTTGTATAGAAGTGGACTTAATCGTGTTCCGCGGTTTCCGAATGTGCTCCCGAAACGTGCCGGCGTGAGGTGGGAAATTAGTTAAGGGTTGCTCGGGAATTTTCGGGAATGTTACGTTACAGATCATGGAATATAGCTAGTTTAGTAAATCTAAACACGAGGCAGCGTGTCCAGCCAAGTTCAATAAAAGCGAACGGGCGATAACGCAGCAGTGTGTATATCTATAACCCGAACCATTTGGATGCGCTTTTGGTACCTTCATAACTCATATGAAATTATTTTTAGAACCCCCGTTAGACTAACTAGTAGCACAAATTTCATGTATATAGCTTTAACAGTTTTCAAGATATTAACGTCTTAAAATCAGCGTTTTTCGAGATAGATAGCTAGAGATAGATCAAAATTCTAACCTACTTCTACATAACCTAGAAAGGTTATATTTGGCATCCAACTTGGTAACTGTGTGTATACAAAGAAAAAAATCTGAAAACTTTAAATTTTTAAGATTTGAAAAATTTTCGAAACTTCCGTTTTTAATTCAAAATCCTGTTTTGGTCAAATTTAGGAAATAATATTTTACCCCCCTCTGTTGACCGTTTGATCTGGAATTTGGTACACATTTTTAGTTTTGATGACCAAACCATTATGTATGTTTAGTATTATTGTAAAACTATTATATGGGTACTATATTATATGGGTATCAAATGAAAGTGCTTGACTTATAGAATACAGTATATCATAGAAAATCAAACGATGGCCGCCACCACAAAACGGCGGATTTCATATTTGCTTCAATACCTAATATGGGTATCAGCTTAAAGGGCTTAACAAGCTGAATACAATACATCGTATTGTGAGAATACATCGTAAAAAATCTAATTGAAGATGGCCATTACAAAATGGCGGATGTCATATTTGTTTTACCCTTAATATAAGTATCAAAAAAAAGGGCTTGACTTGAAGAATACAGTAGATAGGTCATGAATAAATCAATATCATCATCATTATCATCATGATCATCAACACAGCCGTAGCACGTCCACTGCTGGACAAAGGCCTCCCTCATGGATCTTAAAGAACTGATCATGAGGGGTTATTGCCATACTCACCACGATTGGCAAGCGCTTGCTAGTTTCTTTACAAAAAGTAAATATATCCTATCAAATACATAAATGTGAAAATGGGAGCCAAGTTCAATATTTAGAATGTCGTAGTTGTTGAATATATAATACACATTTGAATTGAATCAAGCAAATAATTGAATTTGTTCGCTTCAGATGACTTTTTTACAAGTGTGGAAAAGAAGCGAACAAGCAACCTCGCTCTTTTACTTCACCCCTTTTCAGCTTAGTACACATATTATACACCCTGTAGTATAACTTATTTCACCTATATCCTATATAAAGATAAGAGAACTAAACTGAATACTGAACCAGCCGTTTCAACAGACTATGGATTAGTGCTAGTAAGCTGGGTGTGCCAAAGTTGCAACCTCGATTCACGTAGTTTTAATATTAGTTCTGGAAATTATTGGTAAACCATAATGGATGGCATTATTGCTGCATGGTTGGCTTTTAGCCGTCTCTAAGCCGGGCCTTAAAAAACATAGTTGGTTTTAATGGTTAACTCGGTTCTGTATTAAAATTCGATAGCCTTTATAAGTTTAGATGGCTTCCAGTTTGCGTATTTGCTAGCATACTTGTATTTATTGATATTTAATATCGTAATCATAATGTTTTTTTTAACATTCACGATAACGGGGGCAATTAACATATATTCATAAGGTCCCAGTGTAACCGGCCCTAACTTCAAATGTTCAATAATTATACAGACCACGTGAAGGTAGTCTGAGATGACGCTTTCGTTCTTCTTTGCTAGAGTTAGCTTTCACATAACATCAGTCTTTCCACAACTGCGATAGATGCAATACTGTCAAAACGTCGGGAAATAATTAATTTAAATATTGTGATAGTATTTATCACTGTATGTCATTCATAACCATCAGCCTTTTTTGACTTATTGCTCGGCATACCTAAATTTGAGCCATTTTTCTCGGTTCCACGCTACTCTATGCCCCTAGCCACCGACGTCTTACTAACATCGACCCAATGCGTCGGTGAGCGTCCCCGATTTCCAGGGCACTATTCAATCGTATTGTAAAAAAATCTTAGATCGGAAAATTGATATAATTCTTGTCCTAGTTAAACTTGAAGAATATAGGCAAGAATAATTCATTGTTATTTCATAAAATCGCAAACGAATCGATGGATGATTCTGCATATTTGTTTAGGTTTGAGAAGTTTAAATAGTTTTTTTGACAAATTATTAAATTAAAAATTATTAAATAAAATTATGTCATTAAAAATTTTATATTAACAAAAAAAAATTTAATTTTAAATAACAAATATAAAGATAGCTAATAACGATAAGGCTATTCTTTGTACTCCTGTGTTGTTTCTACTCGTACCTCTATCTTCATTGATTATGTTCTTGCCTTTCACACCATAACGTGCAATATAGTGTTTTCTTCTATCTAAAGAATGTTTTTTTTATTTGAGATTGAGGCTTGTGCACTCTTTTATTGCAAGAGTATGTCTATGTCACTCACGGCACGACTACATTCTTGTTTACAATTCTACAAAATATAGTTCTTTTATCTTTTTGTAGATAAGATAGCTGCGATGAAACACTATAAAGATGTTGAAATAATTGTAAATTAGGATACTCAAATTTCAACACGACTGTACCGTTGTTTTTGTTAATTGTACGTAAAAAGTTTGTTTTGATAAACAGGAGAAGAACAAGGTGAAAAAAAAACGAATAGATATAATTCGACCAAAAAATCATGTATGCAGTATTGTTAAGACAGATTCAGGAATGTCTGACAAGTTGCCATTGTCCTTTATCTTGTATAAATATCAAACCATTTTTCCGGACCCTATACCTGCACATCAAAGTCAATAACAATATGTAAGACATCACACGAAGGTAGCAAAATCTCGTGTCCCTGTTTTTGGATCGTCATTTGACTATCTAGGTCAGGTACCTATTATTGCATCCGGGTCAATCGGCTTAATGTAGAGTGACCATGTGACAAGTTGGACGTAGGTTTGTCGTGTAAATAGGTCTTTGAACATGAGACGGGGTAGTTTGCCCAAAACAATTAAATTGTCGTGTATCAAATAACTTCATAAGCTTGAAGCTATTATGAAGGCCCATGAAAATATTTTAACTGTGCTGACCAAGAAAACGATATATCCAGATTTTTTCAAAAAATATATAGGTGTGCTTAAAGCCTTTTAATGGTCTCCCTGAATAGCAAAGTAGAGAATGCGAAGTAGTTTCCTACAGAAATTGCCATCAGCCATATAACCTTTTCATACCATCCAATCTGCTACGCCATTTCCTGCCCTAAACCGTAATCATAAAGGCTGTTATGGCTTATCAGCTAGCAGTATCGGTTACCCATACGCGGTATCTATATCACGGTATGATCCGGCGCCCGAGAAAGATGCAATTGTTCCGCTTGGCGGACCAACTAACTGAGTTGCCCTTCATTACTGCACGCCATGTCTGCAACCAGTTAGTGGTGAAAACTGAAATTTTGCACACGATTCTATTTTGTTTGAGAGTTCCGTTCTATTTATGCATTTTATGTTGTTGATTGGCAAAATATTAGTTTTAGTTATACCTAATAATTTGCTTGATATTCGGCATATACCATTATTAGTAAAAGCAGGGTTTTATAATATTTCTATATTGTCTACATGATGTAACTGGAATATAAAGTTGTTTTTCAAAGTTTTTTTTCTCGTGTATTTTATTTAACTATCTTAAGACGGCAATAAAACGTCGTCGGGAACGACCTTTTCACAAATTTGTTAAACGCATATAAAATGTACCTGCTTTAGTTTAATAAGGTCATCCTCATCTTAATATGCTTATTGATAAAGGAAATAATTAAAAAAATATGAAGCGGGTCTGGGCAGAGATGTCACAAGGCATGCTTTCTTTCTAAAGCAAGTAATCCTTACGCCAGATATGAATGTAAAATGTTAGAAAGGACGAGACAGAAATAAGTATGGATGGACTGTATATGGCTAGAAAAGGTGTTGTTGAAAGTTGAAGGTGATGTGAAGAAAAAAAGTTATGCCGACCTCACACTACCGGTACTCCGTAGTATTCAATATAGTACGCACTTTGTTGATGATATGACTTCTATTTACAAAATTGCCGGGCTACTCGCCCAATGCTACAATAAGGCCTCATTTACGGAGACGCGTTTATCCGTAAACACACTCAACATCATAATCTTTATAGTCAGTGCGGACTGTGCCACCCAACGCAACGCGCGATACCCCATGTCCCCTAAATGAGTAAATAGGTCTTTCTTCGGGTTCGTAGAATTATGTAATAAATGATTTTTTATCTTTTAATTTTTATATTATGTTTACTAACAATAACTTGTAAGATATTATTATCTGAAATAAATATATTAATTCATTCATTTATTAAGGCCTCGACAGATACGTATAAAAACCTTCCACTACATAATTCACAAGGGAATATCTCAAAATATTTGCCCGCTGTGCGTAAAAGGAGTCAATCCGCCCACGATCAAAAGTGAAACCGGAAACGCAACGCAAACACTGAAATGCCATTAAGCCACCCGACTCCACGTTAACTTTTAATTTAAACGGCATAATACACCGGATAAGAATGAAATAGCTGGATCAATTTCATTTCACGTTTCATCATATCAACCGAAGAATAGAGGGCTCACTAATGGACCTCTAAGTTCTGATCATGTGGGGGTTGTTGCCATACTCGCCACGCTTGGCAGGCGTGTTGGCGCGGGAAATATGGGAAAGGAGGGGCAAAATTCTTCTGCCGGCACCCCCCGGTACGCTGCAGCCTGATTATTATTTTACCATCAGAGCTCTAAAATGGTAGTCACTATTTAAGAGTTCTTCTATCTTTATAAATAAAAAAATTAACAAATTTTTATCGTATTGTAAATTTGTTTTATAATAAACGATATAATTACTTAACTGCCATAATAACAACAGGAAAAGGGCAGTTACCATAGCTGCAAATAACTAGAGGGATCGGAGGAGGATTGTCATATATATAAGAGTTAGTGATGGCTGAATTGTGTTTAACATTGAACTACACTGGCCTGTAAAAGAAGGTATAACACTCATAAACATGACGATAACTTCTGTACTATTTAAATTAGAAACTTGAAATAAAAATCATTATGTAGAAAATTTAGTTTTGTTATATGAAAACTCCTTTTTGACAACCTCCTTTTAAAAGATGGCTGAAAAAATAAACAAAAAAGAAAATCGCTCTCTTTTCAAATGCTGTAATTTTTTACTTTTAGCTTTCTTCTTTTGTTTGCGCATTTGTTTTTTGATCATTTACATTTCATTCAAAAGCCAAGGTGCCTTCAGCACGTAAACATTAATTATCATGCCTCTTTCACCTGAAGAATGTGTAAGAATTATGGCACATCTGGAACAAGGCATCAGTATGCGTCGTACTGCAATAATGGTGGGTGTGACATTAAGTACGGTCTTCAAGGTGAAACAAAGGTACGAACAAACCGGAAATCATCTCAGAAGACCATGTAATGGCCATCCCAGATGCACTACAGCTAGAGAAGACCGATATATTGCCGGCACTATTTTGAGAAATCGTCACCTCAATGCAGTTCAGGTCCAACAGCAGCTTCTCCTGATGAGGGATGATTACATTAGCGAAGACATGGTCAGAAGAAGACTTGCTGAGGTAAACCCTATAGGTCAGCAAATGGTACCAAACTTGAGGCAGGGCATCGGGTTAACAGATTGAGGTATGCTCGAGACCACGTACAGTAGGGTGAAGAAGAATGGACAGCAAGCACGTTGAACTCGTCGGTAACTTTGGCTTTGGACCAGACATGAGTTTTTGTTCTATCATACATTCCTTGCACTATCTGCTCATACTTCCCGGTCACTCCTTTCGCATTCATAGCCCACCATAGAACTTTTCCAGGGACCCTGTCGTATGCGTTTTACAGGTCAAGAATCACCATGTGCAGGTTCTTATGAGCACGTCTATATTTTTCGCACAGTTGGCCAAGCGCAAATATAGCATCTATTGTCTCACTTAATTCCTTTATCATCCGTCGGCATCCGGCAGTTTCATACGTCATGATCACGGATAAACAAGCGGGTAATCATTGGCAAACGAAACTGTCTACCCTCTTTGTAAGCCTGACTGCAAATGATGCCCCACTTTTGAATGCAATTCAATCACGGTACACAACACCAACGGTATCACTATGCAGGGCAAATAATTAACTCCTTTGGTTGCTACATTTCTTCACCACAGGATTCAAGCTCTTGATAATTGAAAACCATCTTTTTGGTTGAAGTTCCTGTGCTTGGTTAACTAGGGTAGTTGAAATAACTTGTCCATTATGTAGCTCGATCCAGTGATTTAAGCGTGACTCCAAAAAATGTTTTTGCGATATCCAATTTTTTTACTACATATGTACGTGCTCTTTTACCCGGCAGGCAATCGTGCGCTTGCTTTGTCTTATGATAGAGCTCCCACAGTTGCAATTAAATTTATACACCCCTGGTTTTTCTAATGGACATCTGTCTTTAGGCGAACGCTGAATAATATGTGTAAAGTTGATTGCCATCGACTACTCGCGAAATATTTTAGTTTATCCGTGATCATGACTTGTAAAACTGCGTCGTAATATCGGGATATTAAATATTACTTAAATCATGTTATCCAAATATCCCGTGATTATTACATATAATGTTCACAACCATGATAGCTTCAAAAGTTATGTTAACCTAGATATTAGTTTTATTGGCTGTGAAAATACACGGCTTAAATCTTCTGATTTTGAAGCGAGAATAGAAGCTCAGCTTTCATCAAATTAGACAGAGTTTGCAGGTAATAATATAATTTCAACGTTATTATTCGAGTGCTTATTAAAAACGAGGTCGTGTTTCTGTGGATACTTCGACCCACTGTTATGTACTAAGGAAAATTATGGAAATTGATTTGCATTTACTAAGGATGTTTACAAAGGATGTTTTCTGTTGGAGTAGTTAAACTTTTACTTTAACATAGAATAAAGAACATTACTCCCAAAATTGTTAATTTGAACGAATACTTTTAAAGCATCAAAATTATTAAAAATGAGCATCTACGAGTATATTATAAGGCTCTTAAAAAAGTATTAAAGTGTTAGGGTATCTGAGTGTTATTATATTTTACATGTACGGTTGATTTATGAAAGCATTTTACCTAAATTGAATCAATAAATTTTGGAAAATGTGTTGAAATGAGTTGTGTAAACGCAAGTAATAAAAAGCTCAAATCTACGATGGCGGGTCAATGTGATGCCTGCAAAATGATAATTTCTGTGACAACAAAGCGTGTAAAGTGCGTAAGCTGCCAAAACACATACCATTCTGACTGTGTCAACTACAACAGTGAATCAGCATCCCGATCTCAGTGGAAATGCCCAAACTGTGTAGCTTCTCAAAGAAAAGGAGGCGATAATTCGAACACACCAGTACGTAGTGCTATCACGAAGACCAAAGTAACACTTCAGACAGTGGATAGTGAGACCAAATCGCCTTTGCCCCTAGTACCGACCAACCAGACTCAGCAGCCCCAGCCGTCAGCAGCAAGCACCTCCAGCACCATTACAGCCTCTGGCCCTAGCCCTGGAACCACTAACGCCTTTGTGATACAAATCGAAACCCTATTAGACTCGAAACTGAAAGCTCTAAAGACGGAGATAGTCCAGGAATTGAAAACCTCTTTCACTGAAGATATTAGGAAAGAATTGGCAGCTGTTATATTAGGCCTCAGTCATCTGGAAGAGTCGCACAATAACCTTATCAAAGAATATGACATCCTCAAAAATGAGCATGATGTGCTGCAAACGAGAGTTCATCATAATGAAAGTCAGATCCTTGAGCTCCGCGGACAGATCTGTAAGCAACAGCAGCGGGCCAGAATGACAAACATAGAAATAGTGGGTTTGCCTGAGACCTCCAATGAATCACCAACTGATTTAATAATTAAAATTGCGAAGCATGCTGGTGTTCAATTAAAGCCCGAGGAAATAGAAAGCGCTCATCGTGTTCAGCCCATGCAGAAGGTGGAAGGGAGACCTAAATCTATTGTGGTTAAATTTAGGAACCGAATTTTAAAGGACAATATTCTCTCAGGGCTGCGTAGGAATAAGGGAATTTGTACTGCTGACATTGGACTAAGAGGATCTTCGAAACACTTCTTTGTGAATGAGCATCTCACTCCCGACAACAAGCATCTTCTGAAGCTGGCCAAAGTAAAGGCACAGGAAAAATCTTATAAGTTTATTTGGGTCCGGAACTGCAACATTTTTTTAAGAAGAAACGAAGAATCACCTGCCTTTGCAATAAACACAGAAAAAGACTTATTAAAAATAGTTTAAACTTGTCTTTTAAGAAAAATGCAATTTTGTTTCCTTGTATTTTAAAACTACATACTTTTAAGTTACCTTTCTTATTTAGTGCCCTAGATGGTTGTTCACATTTTGTTAGTATTATTAAATTCTACTTTATCATAATTAATAATATTTTCTCTATGGGTGGCTTTTCGCTATTAATTTTCTTTAAAATCACACTACATCCAATTCAACATTTACACACAAAACATAAAACACTTCACGACACAGCACACCGTATAAATCAACACAGCATCATCATTATCTACCTATATTTATGCGACTCAAACTGTGATAGCTTAAAACAGAAAATAATTTCTTCACGAATCAGCAAAACGCAATATTGCATAAGAGCCCCGTTGCGATCGTATTTCTTACCATACAAACATAAAAACGTAATTATTCAAAACATACCCGCTATAATCAAGTTTAGTAAACGGTGTTACTTTACTTGGTATAACCTTACGACTCGCAAACCGTTAACATTGATAATAAAAAGATATCCTACCATATTTGAGATTAAGTTAGTGTACTTATCTACATCGTTAAAATGATTAGTAAAACCCTTGAATTGATTTATCAAAACGTTCGTGGTTTGCGTACAAAAACAATAGAATTCCGACAAAATGTATTGTTACAAAACTACGACATCATACTTATCACAGAGACCTGGTTAACTGACGGCTTCTTCAAAGCCGAGTTATGTGACAGCCGTTACAATGTTCTTCGCCAAGATCGCTCTAAAAATACATCACATAAAGACAGGGGTGGCGGGGTTATGATTTGCACCAAGGTCGAATTGCAAGCGCAAGAGAGACCGGAGTGGTCGTGCGCCGGCGTCGAGTGCGCCTGGCTGACTGTTCCTGGCCGTGTGCTCGGCCTGGAGCGGCGCAACCTACATATATGTAACGTATACATACCGCCTGACTCACACCAGGCTTCGCGCCTACTATTATTTACTAATCACATTGCAGACTTAACTGTATCGCACTTTAATGATTATTTTATTATTGCAGGAGATTTTAATCTATCGAACGTAAGCTGGTCTTCATCGGGGCCGTCGATACTTAAAAAGGGCACTATAGAGCTACAAAATATAGCCACCAACTACTTAGATATGTGTAGTGCAGCTGGATTATCACAATATAATTTCATAGCGAATCCTAGTGGGAATGTTCTCGATTTAGTGTTCAGTAATATAACCGTAGACGTATATAAGTCAGGCTTCTGTTTTGTGAAAGAGGATAAGCCTCATAATACGTTGACAATAGATGCATCTGACATAGTTATACCTAATTTACAGCGTACAAAAATCTCAAGATTTAACTTTTTTCGAGCAGATTACGACCTTTTAAATAGTTTCTTGGACAATATAGATTGGAGCCCGATACTCAAGGGGAATACAATAGACGAGATAGTTAACATTTTTTACACTAAACTTTATAACGGTATTGATAAATATGTACCTAAACATACAAGCAACCCTTCCAACTTATTTCCTAAATGGTATTCAAAACCCTTAATCCATATAATCAGGGATAAAATTAAGGCGCATAATCGTTGGAAAACTTATAAAAATCCCAGAGATTATGATGAATTCTCCATTTTAAGAGCTCGGCAAAAAGCAGTTCAAAAAAAATGTAAAGAGACTTTCCTCCATCGTATGCAAGTTTATATCAAAAAAGATCCAAGACAACTATGGTCCTACCTACACTCCCTGCGTGATGATACTAGCGGCTATCCTAACACAATGAAATTGGATAATAAAACATTTACAAATGAGAAAGACATTTGCGCAGGGTTTAACACGTTCTTTGAAAGTGTGTTTCAAAAACCAGCGTCCTCTTATGAAGGCCATCTCTTAGAGTATCCCGAGTCTATTGACATAATCCATAACATAGGCTTCTCAGAAACATTTGTCCTTAAAACTCTTAAAGATTTGAATATTAATAAGGGTCCGGGTAATGATGGTATACCTCCCGTATTTTTCCAAAAATGCGCTGAAAGTCTTGTTAAACCTTTATGTATGATATTTTCACTCTCTGTCAACGTGCTTGGTGCTTTTCCGGCGGTGTGGAAGGAAGCTCGGATTGTCCCAGTACACAAAAGTGGCTCTCGCAGTAGAATCGAGCACTACCGTCCCATTTCAATATTAAATACAATAAGCAAAGTTTTTGAAAAAGTAGTGTACAGTTGTATTGCCCCCCTTATATTTAAATCAATCCCAGGGGAGCAGCACGGTTTTATGAACAGGCGGTCTACAGTTTCTAACTTAACGATTTTTACTGATTACGTTCTACGTAGCATGGATGACGGAATGCAAGTTGATGTTATTTATACCGACTTTGAAAAGGCGTTCGATAGAGTAGACCATATCATATTATTACACAAGCTGCAGGCTCTCGGAATAAGAGGAGATCTTCTCAGGTGGCTTAGTTCTTATATTTCAAATCGACGGCAGGCTGTTGTTATTGGCAGTGCACGAAGTGAATACATCAGTATATCATCGGGGGTGCCCCAAGGCTCAATTTTAGGCCCATTACTTTACAACGCTTATTTATTTGACATTGGCTCATGTATAAACCACTCACGATTTCTGATGTTCGCAGATGACAAAAAAGTTTACCTTAAAACTAATAGCCATGAAACATGTGCTAAACTTCAAGATGACATTAATAATCTCTCTGCATTTTATGTTCAAAATAGGATTACTGTTAACACTGCCAAATGTCAGCAAATCACATTTACTCGAAAACCTAAACCACTCGTTTTTAGCTATAATATTAATAACCATACTATATTGAAGGTTCAGTCGGTTAGAGACTTAGGTGTCATACTCGATTACAAAATGGTACTAGCTGAACATGTAGACGTAGTTGTCAATAAAGCTTATAAACAGTTAGGTTTTATCAAAAGAGTCACAAGTCCGTTTAAGAATATTGATTGCATTAAAACTTTATATTATGCCTACGTCAGAAGTGTACTGGAGTATGCCTGTAGTAGTTGGGCTCCATGCTATGCTGTTCATATTAATAGATTAGAATCCATTCAAGAAAAATTTATAAAGTACCTATGTTTTAAAGACTATAAGTTATTTGATTCATACGAAGACGCTTGCAAACATTATGAAATAGATTCCCTAGAACTTAGGCGACGCCAATTTGATATAGTACTTTTACACGATATACTTAATGGCACCATAGACAGTAGCGAGTTACTAGCTAGTATACATTTCTGTGTACCAAATTATCGTACAAGGCATACCCCACTTTTAAATGTTCCCCATGTTTCTACCAACTATGCACAAAACTCCGTATTGTGTCGTGCTGCAAGATCATACAACAAAAATTACTATGACCTAGACTTATTCAATTGTACCAAAAATGTCCTGAAACGAAAAATCAAGATCTTACACTCTTCTATGCATATATCGTTGTAGGTATGAAGATTATTTGAAAAACACACACCCTTACCATGACCCACACACTGATCACACAACCTCACACTAACACGCACACTCACTCATACACGCTGGTCTCCTTGGTTACCCAGACTCTTATGAGACTGGTGTTATCGAAGTAGACCCCAATCACTCACTCACCTGCCGAGCCACATTTAAAAATGTAATTGTTTATACCTACATATATTTTTCATGCAATTTTTATCTTTCCCATCAATTTTGTTTAATTTTTTTTCTCTTCTTTTTTTGTTTTAATTCGACTAGGTATAGCATTCCATTGCTGTTTTCTTTATGTTTGTCTTATTTTGTGTAACCTTTATTGGCCTTAATATTGTATAAATTTAAAAAAACTAGATACATTGTCACGCTGTTGGTTTACCATAAGAAAAATAAAAAAAAAAAAAAAAAAAAAAAAAAAAAAATATTGACCTATGAAACAATTCAAAAATATTGGACTAATTACCTATAAAACGCAACATCATATCAGTAGTAGCTCCTGACTTTCCTTCTATTATCGGAATGACACGCATTATCCTCGAATAAGATGGGAAGTGAACGCGAAGTGAAAGCAATCTCATTCCGAATAGTGCTTTTAGGCCTTAGTGATGGGTTCTCAAGGGGAAGATATCGATGAACAAAAGGTTAAGCAATTTTATTATTTCAATTATTATTGCTTTACTTGCGACCTAACCCAGCTTCGCACAGGTATACGGATGCACGAATCAGCGATATTTTTTATCATCATCATTTCAGACGTAAACGTTCACTACTGAACTCATGGACTCATACCTCATGGAAAACTGGTTAAGAGCGAGTCAGATCTCGCCTTCCCGGAGCAGAGTCGGAGCATGCTGCCGCGCCGGTGCATGCCGTAGGTACGTATTTTGTCACGGGTTTTAATTTCACTTTTATACAATTTTATTTATTACAATTTTAATTTAAATATACATTAACACCACATAAAACCACACCACATAAAACCACACCACATAAACACCGGATAAATTGGCATAGCAAATATTGCATATTTTCTAACAACGACCTATGTGGCGCAGCGGGCGAAGGTCCGCTTATGACGCAAGAGGTTGCGGGTTCGTTTCCTGCCTCGGGAAAAATGTTTGTACGATCTAAAGATATTTGTTCAGGGTATTCTGGATGTTTTTCTATTTCTAGATGATACTGTGTTTATTGGATCCTACAGGCTGATTAGATTAGATTAGATTAGACTGTGTTTATTACTATCCGCGACAGCATATGTTTATCTTTTATGTATAACACCATAAAAGATGCATGCAGAAACACCATCAAGTTGTCGCGGATTTTTTAAAGATCTATTAAAGAGAAAGAATCCTTCTATACACCACTTGCACATGCACATACATTCAATGGTTTACACGATGCACGCCAGAATAGCTGCCAGTTGGCATGACTTTTTTACGACATCTTCAACTATCAGCGTCATAGTTCAGCCAACTTACACGCACTTGCAACACTATTTCCATTAGTAATAACCGCATGAAAATCCGTTCAGTAGTTTTGAGTTCATCGCGAATAAATAGAAGTTAATGTTAAGACACCGTTATTGGGTAGGGTAATGATTATAGTAGTCTATGTATTACACTACTAAGTATCGATAGTGTAAATATGAAAAGTAGAAAGTTTATTCATATTATTATTATTAATCCGTAAACGACAATTTGTGTATGCTTGGCAAATATTTAGATTAGTTTTGAATATGAAGTAGCAAACCAATAATATTGCACCAAAATACAAACAAGCACTTAGGTCAATCCAAACTATATTTGATTCCAACATACCCTAATTATTCATCCATATTACGTTTTATTTGAAAACAACCTATCAAATGTATTCGAATGAACTTTAAATTACCGTTTCATTTTTAGGGTTCCGTACTCAAAGGGTAAAAACGGGACCCTATTACTAAGACTTCGCTGTCTGTCTGTCTATATGTCTGTCACCAGGATGTATCTCATGAACCGTGATGGCTACTTCTGTTGCCGCCACAATTAATAATAAAAACAGAATAAAACAAATAAGGGGGGGCCCCCATACAAAATGGCGTTTTTTTGCCGTTTTTCGCTCGATATTAACAAGATAACTAAAAATCACAACGACAAGTGTGTGGTGGTACCTCAAAAACAAGTTGCTAAATAATGGTACGGAACCCTTCGTGCCCGAGTCCGACTCGCACTTTGCCGATTTTTTGATTCCCTATCTGCGCCTTCATAAATTTTGTAGATTTGAAATATCGAGTTAAACGCAATCGATATCGAATCTAATCACGTCACTAAAAGATCGCTCTCGAGCGCCGAGTGATACATTATGGGGATAAAAATATTTCACTCAACCTGTTGCGTGATATGAACAAGTGTAAGGTTAAGTGCTGAGTCACACTAGGTGCCTTGATTCCAAACAATGTTATATTAGAAATAAGATTATTCTGAAACAAACTCTGCAGGCAAAAACTGTAAGAAATACGTAGAAAAAAATACGAATTAAGCTGCTACTCAATGGGCAAAGATTGTATCATGGGAATATGCAATTACTTATGGCAACATGTGCATGTGAATATGATGTAAATAGTATTCAATTATCTGAAGTAGTTATTAACTTCGAGGCTTATAAGCTTCCAAATTTGACCCCACTTTACGAAAGAATTGTGTTTTAACCCTTATACTGTGTTAGCTAATTAGTGTTATAGGAGATTATGAGTAAGACAAGAGCAAGCCCCAGCAAGGTTTATGTTTATTGTTATCTCAGCTGTTGGACGTCTACTACTGGATATAGAGCTTCAAGTGCCTGGTAGAGATCGTTCTTTAGCGATAAGGCTGCCAATTGTCACTTTGTTTTTCAGTATTTCTTGTTATTATAAGAAACAAACTACTAAACAACTAGAATAAAATTTATGTGACTGAGAGGTGCCAGGAGCAGTACGCCTCTCTCGCTCGTGGATGCGGCAAGAATCTAAAGGAAGAAAAATGGGCTGCAGCGTTTTTCTGTGTGCTCACCAACCCGCCTGCCAAGCGTGGCGAGTATGGCAACAACTCCCTCATGATTTTGGAGATCCATGATCATTAGAGGTCATCGGATACCAGTCCTACGGCTGAGATGAGACAGCCCATATAACTATTTAGCTACAGGCAGCCCTTTCTAGCCCAGTGTGTCACTACACCAACATTTTCGGCCGAGTAGGCTATCTCGATCGATTTCGTGTACGGTGTACGCTTGAGATTTTATCGCCATAACGGTTAGCCGGTAAGCGGCATGTTGAGAGGTGTTGATTTATAACACGCTTGCGTGATGATTACTGTTTGGGGAGCGTGACGTGGAGATTCGAATCTAGAATCCTACTGCATACTAATAATTAATAAATAAAAGTGAAGGTAAGAATGTAAGTTCCCTTTTCACGTCAAAACCGCTTAATCGATTGATGAATTTTAGTGCAGGAGTAGATTAGTCCGTGGAGACGGACATAGGCTACTTTTCGTTGCGTAAATTAAATCAGAAAGGATTAAAATAGGGAGATTAACATTTGTATGGAAAAAAATATGAAACACATGTTTTAGCGTTAGTTGTAGCGTAGTTGTAGGGTAGTTGTGGGGTAGTTGTAGCGTAGTAGTAGTGTAGTTGTAGGGTAGTTGTAGGGTAGCTGTGGGGTCGTTGTAGGATAGTCGTAGGGTAGTTGTAGGGTAGTAGTAGTGTAGTTGTAGGATAGTTGTAGGGTAGTTGAAGGGTAGTTGTGGAGTAAGTTGTAAGTGGTGGTTGTAGTTAAAGGTGCGATACGAAGTTCGCCGGGTCAGCTAGTTTGTAAATATGTTTGTAGTTTGCCGTTACGGTGAAGCACGGAACTCGGTTTCCATCTTACCTGAAACCAAAGAGAGGTTGTATTAATAATAATAATAACATCCGATCAAAATATGCTGACACTTCTTTTTATTTGATAGTTCAACAATTCTATTACTTTATTTTGAGTAAAGTTATGTTTATGAATACTTGAGTAATCAAGAAAACATCATCGTCATCGTGATAATGTTGTTTTTCGACTTCAAAAAAGGAGGAGGTTTTCAAGACGTCTGTATTTTTTTAGTCTTCGTTAACTCAGAGCTCATCGTCGTTCATGAACGATGATTTGGAAAATTAATTTTGAGGTCGAATAAATATATTTTCAATTAGGTCTAATTATTCAAAAACCAGATCATGGGATCCATGAGGAATCGAAGGAAATACTTATAAACGATTTAGGTATTTTCAGCAACATTTTAAATTTAAGTTATTTCAATTAAGTCGGTATCTACCTCTATTGTTGAAAATTTTAAGAAAAGTTAATAAGGAAAAAAAAACGGTTAAAAATTATTCGTATTATTTCACAATCGCGTTGAGATGTGTAGTCCTGGATATCTATCACTGGTAAGTATGATATATTCACTTAGTTCTGATTGTCCCATTTTATTATTTATTTGTGAATTAATAAGGTAAACAAATAAAAAAGGTATAAGAGTTATTTGAGTCGTACGAGTGCATATAGGGACCCTAGCTGACACACTGCCGAGTGTCACGTTCTTCCACCAGCAAGATTATATACCAATAAGTTATTCCCATCTCCTCTTGTTTACATAGCCATAAGTTATAGGGTGCTTCCGACGCAACTTCGCCCGCTCTTTTGCATCCTTCCTTATTGCATAAAATAAATTAAACATCCTGTACCCAGGTATTTCGATGAACAAACTTGTGAGCATTTATCACGGACAGATGGAGCTACTGAGAAACTATGAATTTGACAATGTTTACTTTTCTTTGTCCAGGAGATTAAACTCACTACCCCAATCGTATGAGAAAGAATAATGTTATGCAAAACAGATGTCTGATAGCTTTTTGAGGAAAGACCCGCGAGGAAAACATCCGGAGGTAATCGGTGCCTTACATCTTTAGACGTATTGCTGAAGATGATTAAGGCGCGGGTTTTTCTCACAAACTTTTCCTTTACCATTAAAACACATGTTAAATTGGCACATTAATAATTATTTTCGAGAAAAAACAATCCATGGGTGCACGCACGGCCAGTTTCAAAGATACAACCTTCGGATCGAAAACCGGGGTTACATGCCACTGTGCCAACACGGTTTCCATCCTATCGTTTTTAGTACTTCAAAATAAAAAATAAGCCTTCCTAACTTAACGTATTTAAATATATATTACTTTTCAATACCGATTTAGTTAAAGTTAAATGAGTCAATTCAAATCCACCGTAAAACCCCATTTTCGTCTTAAATGTCGCGAATATAATTTATTTTGGTATTGGCTTATAGGTATTTGGCAAATTCGATCAAAAGTAATTCCATATACGCACTCTATAACTGCTTTTAGAGTAGCCTGATACCACCCTAGCGCAGCGTAGACTAGCAAATTGCCATGTTTCTAGTTTCCTGTCGTACTAGCTGCTATAAACCGATAAATGGTGGTATGTTGTCTATATTACTGTGAAAAGGATAACCTAAATTGACAAATCAAGTCATCTCGTTGTCGCCAATCAGTTCTAAAAGTGGCATATCATATGAGACATAAACTTTCAAGAATCTCTAAATCAGGTTTTCTACTGTGAAATGAGTGGATTCATTAATAAAGTAGGCTATTGCTTGGTATCTTTTGCTTTTTTTCGAAAAATTACAATCAACGCGGCCAATATTAGTCTTGCAAGTCATCGATGACCCCATTCACCTAGGAGTGGATAACCCGCTTTACTCGTAAAATAAAGAGGTATAATAAACTTGAAAGTAACTTTATGTTCACCTAACTTGCTTTATTTCACCTTCTTTTGTCATTAATAATTCCATGCGTCATTAATAAATCCTACTTTCTATCCACTTCCACATCTATTATATACTTTTTTTTTAATTTACCAGCTAAACTTAACTGAAGGACTTTATACGATAAAAAATAGGAATAAAAATCAGTTAGCAAGAACTACACCGTGAAGCCAAAAATATTATATTATCTAGCGACGTTTGAGATCCAACCGCTACAATTTTTTGCTCAAAAATAAGCAGAAATTACCATTTGCAATTCTAGAATCGATTCGTGTCAAAGCCGGGTGTGGCAGGTGAAATCGGAATGTACGCTGCAGGCTACGGTAATCCCATCGCAAGCCTCGGACGCCGCAAACATTAAAAAAAACCAAAATGACATATCCAATTTTCTACTGTTGCTCCCGGCAAAATTCATTTTATTTCGTAGGCTCGGATTTGCCCGTCACCCCAATCGGTACCTAGGCAATATTTCATCCCCATCAAAGGAATTCACGCCACGCGACTTTATTAAGGAATAATTTGAACTTCCGACGTAAAAAGAAATTTTCTTAAGAAAATTAAAGAATTTGCCGCCCGCTTTTTGATTCCTTTTTTACAGCAAAATAAAAAGTAAATGAGTTGGAGTGCGATGCGAGTAGGCACTTTTGTAATGGTTTTTAAATTTTAATAATTCTGCCAAGAACTCTGATAGGTACGCATATTTTTAAGGAATTGATAAAGCCTAAATGATGCTGTAAAATAAAAGGGTTGAATGTTAACTTATACAAAGCAACAACTACACTAAAGCTGTGTTTCGAACAGCAAATCAAGGTGATTCAATCAACAACACCTGGCTTAAAATATCGAGCCAGACTAAAGATGGAATGAGCTTACGAAACGAAATAATGCTGAAAAATGTTCGAGTATCAGCGTAAATCATCCGTAACAAAGGACGGCTGCAGATTGTAGAAAAAACTACGAGCGGGGAATGTAGAAAAGATGGACAGAATTATCACAATGATAAATGCATCTCTGGTTCTTTTTATATTTAAGACGGTTCTCATTGCCTTCGGTACTTTGGAAAAGAAAATGATGTAGTGCAACATCTTAACGGATTAATACTTCAGCCAAATTCTATGTGAAATGTTTGTTAACAAACCATTATTACTTAGTCCAAAAATGTATTACTTTCTGTTGATTTTTATACATCATTCTGTGAATCACTTCCAGCTTTATGCAACTGGGTTAACGATCAATTTGACCAATTCGGGCTTTCATCACGCCAGAATCGATAAATTTTATAAGAATTTTCTTTTCCATTATGTACTCGTATGGTCTGTGTAATACGTTGTTAGCAAATCGTTTCTCTTGTGGCAAATAGGAGATATATTGTTTGCTTTTGTTTCACTTCCAGAGTGAATCACACGCAATGACGACTTAAAATAATAAAAAAAAAACTGTAAAAATGGAATCGCAAACTCCAGCAAACAATTATCAAAAGACACATACATACATTGAACTTATCGATTATCCGGAACAAAACAGCGTAGTTGTTTGCGCTCACACTGCACACCTTTGAACAATAGCAGCAAACAAGTTTTACTACACCTACCTGCCGTCTGCCGAAAATGAATGACGAGTCTTGTCACGGGATTCATGTAAAATTCATGCCAATTCCGCCTAGCCCCCGGCGTGAATTCTCAATAAAATTACTCCACGTCTAATCATGTTACGCGTCTGGCGAGTGAATCAGTCGGAATATTTTAAAATGTTTTTCTCTTTCATATTATGTGTGAAAAACAGCATGGGCGACCACCTTTTCTAACGAAGTTGGTCAGAGTAAATTTTACGTTGTTTGTTTGTTTTGCTATAGGCATGTACTGTACATATATACCTAGAGCCGGCGCCACTAATTAAGTGTTACGGCAAAAGTAGTAACTCAGTTCTAGCGAACAGTCTGTTTTCTGTATTTAGTTATATGATAGCGGCGCCGCGTCTATCGGTCTTCAGTGGCGGCGGAGACTAAGTAATATTTAACCTTCATATCCCAATCTCGCGTCAAGTTTTTTTTATCACATAAATTGTTACATTATTTAATAAAAAATAACTTCTTATAAAAGGAACTAAAAAAATGTGTATAACTAAATGGCACTTTCTCTTAAATTATAAGTTTTCATTATCAATAAAAAAAAAAAAAAAACTATCAAAATAAAAGAAACTTCAACTTTATCAAAACTAAATAAATACCATTTAGTCTCATAATAACGTACATTATACATAGGTACTCGTAGATAAGAGAGAACTTCAACGAATAAGCAATATAAAATTCAGTCTTGTTTTTAGTCTTCTTAGGTTTCCGTGAGATCAGCTGTGCTGTAATTTACGGGCAATGCTAACCAAAAAACTCTTCTTTTTACTAAGCTTTATCCACTTATGCCAATAGGCATAAGTGGATCAAGCTTAGTGAGTATATCAGACTTGCTGTCACTCGCAATACCCCTCGGAGCATATTTTTGGCATGGTGGTTAATAAGGTTTTCTTCAGTGTCATGACTATTCTAGTAAAAAATAGAATTGGATTTTTTTAGTTCAAATGTTGAAAAACAGTTCAAAATTATGGAAATCTTGAACGGTCATCTTTTTTACGGTAGTGCTAGCGCCAGTAACAGAAACAGCTTTGCAGAAGTCCTCAATATACTTTTCTTGGTTATAAGAGATCGTTCCACTCTATGGTGGAACTCATAGCCATGAAAGTGTGACCGACTTCTAAGTAGTTCAAAGCTTAATATGTCAAATAAGAATAAAGCGTCCAATTTTGTTTTTATTTTGAGCAGCACAGTTATCAAGCCGCTAAATTATGTGCTTTAAGTTTCAGTTTTCAACAAAAAAAACTCTGAAGCAACTTACAATGTCCTCTTTTTTCTGCCAGATATGCTCTTATGCAATAAAACGGCAAAAGTGTTACCCACATCATGTATTTTTTTGTCAGCGTCACCGTGTCAAGCGTACACTCATCGATACACATGAGACACAACTGACGCGATTCGTTTCGTACCATAACTTCTTTACCTCACCAATATTCAAAAATGTTTATAAGCAAAGGCATCCTGCCAGTTGTGACTTTTCTTCGAAATGAAATGTTATGGTGAAGTATTGGTTTTTTAAATGAAAAGGCACATTGCCACACTTAGGCCTTTACTATTTGAAGAAGGCAATAATTATGCCTTTTCCATTAATAGAAATCTAAAAACTATGAAAACATAAAAACCATATCTATTTGTTTGTGACCTTTTGGCGTAATTTAAGCTATTTGTGCTATTTTTACATACTAACACAGAAAAAATGGTTCATTTGTGCCCTTTGAGCTTATGGTACTTTTGTTAATCGTGTTTGTAAAATTATACTAAAACTAATAAGAATCAGAGAATCTGATTCCAAATATGTATAATACTCATTTAAAAAAAAATTACGTGTGCCCTTTTTCTTTATGCCAGCAGTATAGATAGATAGATAACACTTTATTGATCACCACATGTAACAAAAAAATATACCGAGGTATAAAAGCAAACAGAAATATAATAAAACATTATTTTTTAAGTATACTTACAGATTAAAACCAGACTTATTTTTGTCCACATTAGGACACATCACTGATTTTGTTTACGCAATATATTATGTTAACAGAGCAAAAAACATGATTATATTCTGGATGTCACCAAACAAAACACGACGTGAGAATCGTACCGGCCGGCGGCCGCCCGTCTCATTGTTACCAATGAGTTGTTTCAATTTGAATGTTTTAATAATGTGAAGTTCTCGGTACGTGACAATGGTGGTGTTAAAACGATTGTGTGAATGATACGGCTCTTGTAAAAAAGGATTTATGTCACCTATATTGTAAGGTACGGCTCTAATAATTTGAACACACTTAAGCTTACCTAAGTATGACGATCTCTGGGTGTTTTGTACGTAATGTATGTGTTTACAATAGAAAAATGTATTTAAATGTATTCTATCAACCTTCTGGTAACTACTTAACACAATCACTGCTAACTTTGGGGCTAGACGGTGCAGTGCAAAATCCTAGCATTATTTGTTTAAATAAAATATATTAGGACTTCAAACTTAGTAACATTCTCATAAACAGTCACTTTTTTGTATTCTTATTTTTCACGTTTAATATCTTTAATGTATGCTTTCTAGAAAGCATACATTAAAGATAAATATGCTTGTGAAAACCTTGATACGCACTACTAATGCCTAGTTTACACGAGGCCATCGCTGGCTGCCAGTGAGACTGGCAGCCAGCTCTGCCTTGTTATTTGCCTTGTGTAAACAGTTTTCCAAGCCAAGCCAGCGCTGGCTGCCAACGCTGGCGAGAAAAGAGCGCCCGTCTATTTTTCAAGCCAGTGACCCACCTTCGCCCGCATACCCCTCGACCCCCTGCGTTGCGTACACGTGTAGTGTAGACGCATCACGCCAGTCACTGGCGAATGTCCGTAGGGTGTGTGTGTCTTTGTTTTTGTTTGGAATTTCTGCGACAAAATGCCGAGAAAATTCAACGAAGAGGATAGTGCAACCAACCGCCAACCTTTACTCAGAAGGATCTTCTTATCTTAGATGTTTCAGCAACAAAGCAGAAGCTCCAGTTAAAGGTCTATCGCTTAACCATTTTCTTATCCAGTCGTCTTGCTTTTTTTTCTAATATATCAATCAACTCTTCTCTAAATAGTGCAAAGATGATTTTTTCAACAGACTTTGCCGCAAATTCATTATTTTTTAACTTCAAACGTGTGCACACCCGAAGGAAAATCCCTGAATGAATGGCCTCGTCTAAACAACAGGGGCCAGGCCAACGCTGGCTTGTCTGCAGGACTGGCGCCAGCATTACTGGCTTCGTATAAACTCTGCTTAAGTCATTCTTGTCATCGATCTTACATTATTATAAGAAATTCTATAAAACATTCTAGGAATCACTTACCTTTTATAAGAGACTAGCTTTTGCCTGCGACTTCGTCCGCGTGGAAGTCATAAAACGTAAAATCCCTTTTTCACGCAAAGCCACTTTGATTCGAAAATATAAATCCCATTTATTTCCTATCCCGTCGGAATTTCGAAAAATCCCTTCTTAGTACACCTCTAGGATACTAGAGGTATATATATATATATATATAGATGGAACATTCTTCAGATAAACATTATAAAATCTTTCTAATCTTCAGATATTTCTGTACTAATCTTATCTGCTCTATAATGCAATAATTTGACTTACTTTCGGACGGACTTACTTTCTCATATTAAAAATATTATTGCGACAACGACATCAGAAAGAAACCTGCTCTTTACGTATTCAAGTCAACCTAAAAAATTCAATTTATTCTTCCGGACAGCCCTGAAATAGAATTGCTACCATCTAAGTAAGACTTTGTTCATTGGCGAGGGCAACTGAAGATAGAATACAATATTTTTTTTGTACTAAAAATAAGTTACAGATAAAGTAAGGTCTTTTACATACGGCAAGCTTCATTGCCTAGGATGCGATATGTTAGTTTGATGGCTTGAATGAATGAATGAATCACTTTATTGTACACCAAAATCAAGAGAGTTACAGGAAAAGGAAGAGTTATTAATAATAAACATTGGTACAATGGGCGACCTTATCGCTAACAGCGATCTCTTCCAGGCTTTCAGTGGAATAAATATTCCACTGATTTTCCATCTAACAGTTAAAATAATATTTATTGACAATATACACGAAATAATAAAAACAATGACATTATTTTTAGTGCTTACACTGTTATAAAAATGTAGAAAAACATTGGTATCCAAGCAAGGATATCCTCTGTTTACAATGTGATCTTAGTAGTAGGTAGAGTTCTAAATGCATATATGTACGTTCTCTATCGCTTGCCTATCATAGATCTGAATCTGAATCTGAAAGAACAGGTCAATACATCTGAAGCCGAATAAGCCGCGTTACAGTGTTTTTTTTTACCGTTACGTTACATAGAATTTTTCAAGAAAGATTAATACCACTCGGTTTCTTAGTTACAGATAACGGACAAATTGCCAATTTCAGTTATAGTTGTAGTATAGACATGGACATCAGAACGTGCAAAAAATGAAGGGCAAAGAGAGCCAACAAAAACCTTTCCGCGCCCAACTACTTCAGTAGAAAATAAGTCGAGTTGCATTTCTGTATTGTAGTTATATACTGTGGCTGGCATCTGCCTTCGCTGCCTAGTCTGGCAAATTAACCGCCGCCGCGGTGAGGTGAGGTGACAGCCGAGGCAGTGCACCAATTGGATTTGCGTCCACGGACTTACAATTAGGATGCGATGTTATGTCGACGTAATGTATTAATTTTAGGGAGTTTGATGTCGGCCCGTTCCTAAGTCTGTCGACTGTCTATGTGTGGAAGCTGAGATGGTTGAGCTTGGAGATGTGTAAGTATTCGAGAAACCCGAAATCCACATTTGTATTTTAAGATTTAAGTACCGGTTTTGGAGTCCTTTTGTACTTACTTTGAGTGATTGGAAATAATCAGTTATTATTTTTTAATTGTTGGTTTCATCTACAATCTTTTTCCTTATTTGGAACAAAACAATATAAAGCGAATGAATTCATTTGAATTGTATTGCGAAGAAAATAATCTGTGATACTAAAGTGAAATAAAAAAAAATATATTGATCTGCTAAATTTAACTATGTTTTCTCCAAACTGGTAAATTATTTATTCCACTGATTTTCCATCTAACAATTAAAAGAATATTTATTGACAACATATACGAAATAATAAAAACAATGACATTATTTTTAGTGCTTACACTGTTATAATAATGTAGAAAAACATTGGTATCCAAGCAAGGATATCCTCTGTTTACAATGTGATCTTAGTAGTAGGTAGAGTTCTAAATGCATGTACGTTCTCTACCGTAGCAGAATTCACCTTAGCATCGCAGTGTGTACACAGTATCAGCACTAACCGCACCTCAAATGGTATATAGATCCTAATTATTGTGCTCTAATTGATTTGCTTTGTATATGGATTACCAATTAATTAGCACGCTGTGTCCGACAAGCGTCTCGCACGGATGTTGAATCTAGTAGACCTGTTTGAAACCTTATTCTAAAACAGTGTTTATAGGAAGTTTGTGTCACATATAAGGTTGTGAGTTTGAGACTGGCCGTGCACCAATGAATTTTTTAATTTATATGCAGACGGGTTGGCGAGCTCAGTGATACACGGACAGACGCTGCTGCCCATCTTTCGAAGCTATCCCTTCGCAGATTCCAACTGCAACCGTGGTTAAGAGAGGAGGGGCAACATTCTGCCGACAACTTACGGTAAAAATGCTCAGAGATACTTTAAATAACAACATAAAAAAATTATAACTGAGGCCTTAATACTCTTAAGTTTTTCTGATAACATACCTAATCGTATTTGAGTTTATATAAGCTTTAAACATAGGTCGTAATCGACTAAGAAGTAAGTCTTTTCCAAATTCTGAAAATTACACAGTACAACAATATTGTATTCAGTTTGAAATTACTCAGTACAACAATATAATGTTCGGTTAGGTATCCGATGTACAGGATGGAGAAAAATTTTGGTTCCTTCAAGGGTACCTTTTCTTTTGTAGTTTTAAAGATTTCTGATTTCTTTTTTAAACTCAAATATGCATTTTTTTAATTCAACAATAGCTTACAATGAACAAATCTTACAAAAAAATAAAAATTAAGCCAGGTGCGTGTCGGGCCAGAAGTTGCATGTTTTATTACGTTAACCAAAACATATTAACAGGAATTTATTGATTTTTTCTTAAAAGTTCTTACATGTATGGGACCCCAAATTAATAACACAGCTTCCTTGGACTAATAGTATCTTCACAAAGCTGCTGACAGACGAATATACAGATGGACAGACACACAGACAGACAGGCAAAGCAAGACTATAAGGGTTTCTTGTTTTACTATGAAATCCTAAAATGGAAGCTATCCGCCCTGAAGGATCCAAAATTTTGCTCCACCCTGTACCACAAACTGTACGACAGTGGATCTAATTTGAACGTTTGAGTTACTCGAAATAACGACATAGGTAGGTAACCATACCCCTACCACACCCTATGCTCTCCTGCCTTCCATCTTGTGCCTTGTACCGTCGAAATGTCGTAATTTGCACACACATAAGGTCAGGGCTAATTGGCAATTCATTACAAGCCAAGCGGATTGTAATAATGATGCATCCACGTATAATAGCTGCGTAAATTATACGTCTGTTTGATTGGCTGGAGTTAATTTTCTCAAGTTTCATATTCAAATTGGCGGAAGATTAATTGATGATTAATTAATGCTCGTATGAACTGAAACGTTTATTATATGAGGTATTTTTCCAAGATTTTATTTACTTGCTAATATACGCTGGTCTGTACGCTGGTGTAATTCTGGTGGTCATTCACGATTGGCCTCATGAATAAGCTCAGAGTCGCTCAACGAGCTATGGAGATGGCTATGCTCGGGGTTTCTTTACGCGATCGAATCAGAAATGAGGAGATACGTAGAAGAACTCGGGTCACCGACATAGCCAAACGGATTAGCACGTTGAAGTGGCAATGGGCAGGCCATGTAGCTCGCAGAACAGATGGCCGATGGGGCCGAAAAGTTCTCGAGTGGAGGCCACGGACCGGCAAGCGCAGCGTAGGACGTCCACCAACAAGATGGGATGATGACCTGGTGAAGACCGCAGGTCGACGGTGGATGCAGATCGCTTCCAACCGCAATAACTGGATATCCATGAGGGAGGCCTATGTCCAGCAGTGGACGTCCTACGGCTGAAATGATGATGATGAATATACGCTGGATGCGACAAGACCATTCGGTTAAATGGCTCAGATTTTAGGAGGCCACCGTCCAGTAGTGCACTTATATAGGCTAATAGAGATGATGATAACGATGATTTAACCTGTAAGATCTTTACTAAATCATTATGAACCATCTAAGTATTCCCAGTTCAATATTCAAGGGTAAAAAGCATAATAAAAAGACACCATGAAATGGCTTACTACTCATTACATCGCGCGTTATTTAGATAAGTCGATGAGAAATAAGCCTATGTTAAAAAAACACATTATTTAACAACAAGTTTTTATAGCTAATTTATAGGTATATTAATATAATATATAAGGTGATTGTCAAAATGTACATGATATGCACTCGTTCCTTCTATATAATTGTGGTGGCAGCCACTTGAAATAATTAAGTGTTGCATATTTTATTTTTAAATTGTGAACGTTTATTTCAGGAACAATAGTTAAATACAAGGTGTAAATTACATAAAACTATGGCCGATGTAAATATATAGCTAACAGTCAATAAAGTGTTGTACTCCTACACGTAAATAATTATTGTACGAACACCAAAACTAATAATTCAAAATTTCAGCTCATTGATCGGTCAGGAAGTGATTGTAAAATGGACATGAGTTATAAAGTAAACCTTTACGATATAACTCGTGGCCATCTTACATCCATCCACCCGAAGCTTTCACCGCTATAAGATGTGCCTTGATTTTCTTCGCATACAATTTTGGGTCACGCCATGTAAATAAAGTGTTATATAAGTAAGTTTTGGTTTGGTGGAGCTAAGGTTAAAAGACAAGAACCGGGTCAGATGCTTAAGAGGTCAACCTGGATGGTTTAACATGCATCTGAACTGACTGCGGAAACAGTTTGTAAGTTGATCTGGAACTGCTATATCGGGACGCCATTTGCATGAACTACGGAGATTGAGAACTGTATTATTATCAGGGACTTAAATTAAAGAACTAAAACTGACGCAATAACTAGAACTGAACTGTAGTCAACTGTATCTCTATTATAAGGCTGTTTCTGATTTTATAAAAGACAATCAAAGAATCATGTCATATCATAATATAGCAATAAATTTATTTGGCAACAAAACAGCAAAGACACATAGACAAGACGAACTTAAATATTTCAACATTCTTAAACATAAAAATTATAAATTATAACAAACACACATAATTACTAAAACACTGATTTAACTGATTTTTACATTAAAATTTCATGAATGCTCCATATAAAGCCATATACATGCTTCATACATGTGATGTCAACGTGAGTTATCTAAAAGAAAATCCGTACAACGAAAATACGTTAAGTAACTGAAAAAAATCGGAAGGCGTATCGTAAAAACAATGCGAAGAACAAAACACGCTAATGTAAGGCGTATTATCATGAATAATAAAAAAGTACCTACAAAACATATAAAGTGATATTATAGAAGTAATGGCGGCAAAAGCGCCCTTTGGGACTCTAGACGAATGTATGCTATGAAGATGTTTCAAAAACATATTTTAGCTGGATGAGTCATCAAATCTGAGATTATGTCAATGTCAACCAAATATTTCTTCTAACCACCAATTTAAGGTAGATTGAATCAAGAATCGGAATCATCACCATCATCAGCTTTATCGACCCACAGCTGGGCATAGGCCTCACTTTGATTTTGCATGATAAGGCGAATGAGAAGAATCGAAATAGTTCGCAAAAATAGTGACAAATAAACATTAGTTTAATCAAATAAAATCTAGCAATAAATATCAACATCCGTTATTTCACAAGCTTTTATTTAGCTTGCCATGTATGTATGTAGCTATGTTTGTTAATGTGTAATCTTTCAACCCAATTTTTAAGCAGATATCTTCAACCAAATGAGCTGAAATTTTGTATACACGTTTTGTTTGGATGACAATGTATGGTAAACTATGTGACGTCACTCTGAATCCAACATAGCGGAACATCCAAGATGGCAGACTAGTTATTTTTAATGCACTCCTACAATATGGGTATCAAATGAAAGGCCTTGCTGAGAATCATTCGAAAAATGAAATAACGTCACTCTGAATCAAACATGGCGGAACACCCAAGATGGCGGACTAGTTATTTTTAATGCACTCCTACAATATGGGTATCAAATAAAAAGCCTTGCTGTGAATCATTCGAAAAATGAAATAACGTCACTCTAAATCTAATATGCCAGAATACCCAAGATGGCGTACTAGTTATTTTTTAATGCACTCCTATAATATGGATATCAAATAAAAGGGCTTGCTGAGAATTACTCGAAAAATTAAATGACGTCACTCTAAATCTAACATGGCGGTATACATAGATGGCGGACTAGTTAAGAAGTATGCTGTATTATGTTGGGTTTGTAACAGTACACAAAATGCAGGGTAGTACTGTCGACCATGCCGTTGTATACTCGAAGCTCTTCGATGATGTTCAAGTACACAATATAGAACTACTTATAGAAGGGCTTGGTCCAAATTAACCGGCAAACGGCCTTACACTAATGATGCGTTGAATGAGATGACCGACTGAGAAACCTGTCCAGTGATAACTAAAATGTAAAAAATAAATTAAAAGTAAAAAAGTTTTTAACAAACAAGCTTTTATTTAAACGTACTAAAAATAATAAAATAAATATATTCCAGAAAAGTTTAATGTCAACTTTTATCGTCTCTGCACAATTTATATGCTTCTATTCTATAAAAGCTTGTTTGTTAAACAGTTTTTTTATTTAATTTATTTAAAAGCTGATTTTAAATTGTTTTAATTCACGATCGAAATTGTTAACAAAGGAACACAATCTGTTTTTTTATTTAATTTAACTTGCCGGCCAACTAAGTCGCCGTTCAAAAGACTAAAGTAGGGATTTCCGCATTATGAAATTTCAAATCCTTTCCAGGAAACTATTTCCCTGCCAGCATAGCCTCAAGGGTTCAGAGTAAATTCAATCTTTAGGCCGCACTCCCAAATCACCCGAACACTTTCCACTGCGAGTATTAGGTTTACGTATAAATCTAATTTGGATATATTTTCTTATATTTCAAAAGTTACGTCTATTTTGGGTGTTCCTACTTTTCAATGCAAAGCAGATGGAGATTTTGGAGAGTGGAGATTTCGATGTTTTTGGTAGGCCCGAGAGATGGATGTGATACTCTGCTATAGCACAACGTGGCAGCGCATTTGCTTCCCTTTTTTAAGCAAAGCTGTGTCATACGAAAGTCCAAAGATCGCATCCCGCCTCGGAACAAATGTCTGTACGATCTGCAGATATTTCTTCATGTTGTTCTGGATGTTTTTCTATATATAATAAAAAAATATCTATCTATGTAGTATAATGTATTAAGTATACGAGTATCACTCACCTAGTACCCATAACACAAGCTCTGCTTAGCTTGGGGCTAGGTGATGCTATGTGAATTGTCAAGCATTATTTTTTTATTTTTTTATTTACTAAAACATGATATCTAAATTCACACAGTTATAAATTTAATGTGTATCGAATTTTATTGAATTAAAATAATGTCAAAAATCTTTGTGAAAGTGCTTGTCATTTTATATACACGGGGATTTTTCACGTGATTCTCGTATTATTTAGGTATAACATGAGTGGGGATTACTCATATTACTCGTATTTATAAAATGAGCTTGTCACACGTTAGTTTTGAGAATGAAATAAAAGTGCTTGTTAACTTATGACTGTTTTTATAAGGAAGTGGTTTTTTTGTATATAGTATATGTATATTAAAATATAAAAAAAAATCATCTGATAATTCTCATCTGATAACAAGCGTAATCTGGAGAAACATAAAAACGAATAAACTTTCTTTTATATAATATTATATTCATTTTATATCAAGTATAACTTTGAATTCCAAGCTTGGTTTCGGTAATTGAAAAGTTAAAGATTCTATTCGATTTCTGGAGTCAAAGCGAAAATCAAACTGCAGGGTTCAACCTTTCGTATAACCACAATATGTCTTGCTTTGTCCCATTCGTATTGGTGTGTAGAAGATACGACGGTAGCATACTGATGTGCTACTTTTAAATTTATTACAGCGACTCTGCTGAAATGTGCCCTGTCCTTACTTTATCGATAAATCTGTATTAATAAAATGAATGTAGTCTAGGCTATAAATTAGAAATGTTTTTCGAACTTCATTGAGTTACAATGTGGTTTAAAGTAGTGGTTTTATAGCTGCAATTTAGTTAGTGCCGAGTTCGATACAATTACTTAGAGCACTAGAAACTTCGAACATACTTAGATGTGTCATCGGCAACCTCGGCGGAGTTTCGGACAATAGTCAATGAACCCCCGACATTTGTCTGTAGCTTAGCGGTCAAAGCACTTCCGGCTTAAGAAAGCGTCAAGTATCGATTTGACGGACGTGGGTTCGAATCCCACCGGAACCGTAAAATTTTTGATAAGGTTATTAATTTCTTTGAAAATAGTCAATGAACATTTTAGTTTGTAGTTAGATATAGAAAAACTTTGGCTTGCTACACAGAAAAATATTTATTATTTATATTTATGCGTTAATTTACTTTTAATAACATAATTTTTATTTAACTGTGCCCAGTAATCCAGAGAATGCCCGTGGCGCCCACACTTCTATAAATCTGTTTTTTTGGGTACCTATTACATTTAAGAATAACGTTTGCCTCGGCTTCAGCTAATGTTTAGAACCTTATAAATACTAAAAATACTTTAATAAATATGATTAATTAAAACATAAAAAAGTATAATAAATAATAAAAAATAGTTAAATAATATTACAAATTTAAAGATTTATTTATTTATTTGCACAGGACCGTTTACGTTGGCGTGCTGAAGAGGAGGCCTATACCCAGCAGTGGGTGTCAACGGGCTGATATGATGATGATGATGATGAAAGATTTATTATTATACCTCTATTGCGTCTATCCTAGATGCAATAAATTATTGAAATATTAAATCAATCTGTTTTTGCATTTATGTTAATCTTGCAATAAATATTGTAGTTATTGACTCTATTAATACTTAAATGTTTGTA
Organism: Pasiphila rectangulata; assembly: GCA_963082625.1. Lineage (NCBI taxonomy): Eukaryota > Metazoa > Arthropoda > Insecta > Lepidoptera > Geometridae > Pasiphila > Pasiphila rectangulata. The sequence continues at coordinate 9,073,359 of OY720242.1, read as the reverse complement.
TTTCTAAGTTAACATGCAAAGTATTGACTTTAAATAGGTATTGACTCATACGAACATGATCAATTATTGTAGATCAGCATCTCTTCTACATCAATAACACGTCATCAAAGTAACCCGTCTCAATAAGGTTACTGCATCATGGACGTCACCAAATCTAAGTTTTTCAGATTTGGACATTTTTTCCTTTATTTGTCAAAATCACTTTACACAACAAGCGTCCGCTAATGGGTGTTTACCACCCCAGTGCTAACAATCCTTTCATCGATAACCCGACCTGCGCTGAATGCACGACTCGCCTGAATAAGAAGTAATGAGTTTTCTTTTACACCGCGCCACCTGACTTCTAGTTTGCCATCCAACGCCCCGTAGTCTTTACTAAACAGGATGAAAATCTTTTTAACATTTGCACTGCTTTTATTTTCATTCATTGGTAGACGTCTGCTTCGGTAATGTAAGCTTTCGAAGTCTATGATGAGATTTTCTGTTCATGAAGAAAATGGTATATTCGGGTGTAAAATGCGACGTCCTCTGAAATATCGGAATTATTATAATAAAATAAAGCTCTTTCATCTCCATTTGCATTAATTTAACATATCCTTAAGTTGAAAAAAGCTGTAGTTTCATATTCTCAGCGCAAAATTAAACACACATTGTCAAAAGCGAAACTAGGAGTTCTTTGTTGTACTGCGGAACCCTTATAAACTATTTTAAAATATTAATTCGTTCGCGTAAGGATAAGGAAATAAAATATAATCATGTGTTACTATCGAGTAAGTTTACAATCATCGGATTCTAAATCTCTACATTTATGAAATATTTTTTAGAATCAATTCAGAGCTTTAGGCGTGGCAGCGAAACTAACGAAAAACACTCTCACATTCGCATTATGATATTACCAGATTTAAATCGAAAAGACGTATTAGAGAGTAAAACTAGTGTATATTTTTTCTTTAAAAACGTTATTATTAAAACGTACAAAGAACCACTAATTTAATTTAGCCAAGGCATCGGCATGGCATTGCCCCGACAATGCCATTTGTACACTATTTGTATGCAGAGAGTGCCTCAAACCCACTTTTCTTACTTCCATTGACGAGTGACTAGCGTGGGTTCTATCTCGCCTTCCAGCCAGTCAGGGGGGGGACAGTATCAAACATTTTGTCTACTTGCAAATGTTATAGCGCCATCTATTTTTTGTTACTGTAATTTTTCAGTCACAAAAACAACTATTTTAGTTTTTATAAATCCCAAGAGATGCCAGCACTAATGAAGTAAGCGGAAACTATTGGAAAGTCATGATTTGACATTTTCTTAACGTCAAATCACGAGATTGTCTGTCACTGTCAGTCCGTGCGTTCGTTATTTTATAAAAATATTTTGGACATGGCGAGGCGAGGATGTTGGAGATTTCTACTGCATTTCTTTTCGGCCTTTGAAAAGTTGCGTTGGCGTTTTCCGTGCTTGTGTTGTGTTCTATTTTGCGTCGAGGTGCTCCGCATGTGCGTCGAGGTGCTCCGCAACCAGTGTATCGTGAGATAACGATTTGCGAAAGGGACGCTTTATATAACTGCGACGGGACGCTTGTTGTTTCTGCGGAAAGACGCTGTTTTGTGTTCATTGTGTACAGTGAGTGTATCGTGAGGTAACGATTTGCGAAAGGGACGCTATAACTGCGACGGGACGCTTGTTGTTTCTGCGGAAAGACGCTGTTTTGTGATCATTGTGTACCTACTGACTACTAGCCAGCCCCAGTTGGTAAACAATACTTACGATGCCGCAGCTTTGTGCCTTTGGGTGCAAACCCACCAGTAAGTTCTTTTTGGTGCCTAAAGTAGGTTATGTGTGTAGGTACCTATGTACATACTTACTATCTAGCCATGTGTAGGTATCTGTTAAGTAATGACTAATACCCACCTTCATGTCTACTTACTTGCCATACTGAAAACCTATCACACTAATGGCCGTTCCCATTATTCAATCTAAGTATTCATTTTCTTTATTTATATTGGGTTGGATTTTATGACGATTTATGATAGTGGGAGGGTCGTATCAATCCACTTAATATGTTTTCTAGACTAACAAGAAAAGCAACCTTTTTAGAAATATTTGTAGAACCATATACCTACCATATTATTGAATGACAGACATTAACACAATAACTAATTTAGGGTTTTAAATCATTCTCCTAAATGCCTATGTGTTACTCTGTCTAATATTTTCTAATTTTTCTCTTTATAGTTGTTCCTGTGCATCGATTCCCCAATTGTGAAAAATTTCCAGAACGTTTTAAGTTATGGGTTACTCTTTGTGGGGGAAAACTGGATGCAGCATCTGACAATGAATGTTATCAGAAGAAAATAGTTTGTGATAAGCATTTTACGGACAAAGATCGCAATAGAAACAAACGACTCAATGCTCTAGCTGTTCCTTCACTTTTTTTGTCTGGTAAGTATCACAATAATGTTATTTTTTTACTCTGCTAACAATATTATGTGACCTTTCTAATCGGTATTAATTTCTATTACAGGAATAACGGCATGCGAGGACTTGATTTCAAGTGTTGCTGGAATGGCTGACCAGCACATTCATACTTCGCTACATCAACTTCCCATGACAAGTATGTATAGGTACCTCTTTTGTTTTTTGTCCTTATATTGTTAGTCTATTCATGGCTGGGGGCTAGTATGATTGACCCAGTCTAAGCTTTTAATACAGATCATAATCGTTTTCTGTGGTTTCATATCTAACCTCCTTTATCCTCCACCCTAGTTTGCACTTTTTAGTAGTAGGGCTCATTGTTAATTTAGCCAGGGAAGGACTATCACTAAGCACTAATACTTCTTCTTTCTGTACAATAAAGAATCAATTTAAATGTCAAGCAGTATGATTGATACAACATTTAAAGTCTCAGAGTGATGGACGCAATGCAATATCCTCCTGGGCACATCCCCACTAGACACGGTCCAATATAATTATGATAATGGCTGTTCAATTTGTTGTATTACAGACACTCCAGCTAGTGAACTAATGTCGAATACAACCGAGACAGCTGATAAAAGCAGTCAATTGCTTCGTCAACATTCTATGAAAGGTAATACTATCCACAATTTAATATTAGAAACATAAAAGAAAATCCCCTCAATCTCTTGGTATCAAGAGTTGTAAATATATTATAATTCTATATAAGGCAGGCAATAAAAATACGAAAGCGAATATCATAAATTACACTAACTAAACTGAAATAAAGGAGCAACAGAAGGCAAAGCTTCTACCAACTGAGCTAACAAGGCTGTATGAAAATAATTCAAGAATTAATTTTATCATTTTAGGACTTACTTTGGGTGCATTGGGCTTGCAGAAAGCTTGTGTACTTGAAGAACACAACTACACCGCTGCTAGCAGACACAAACAACTTGTGTCCAAATGTAAGTTTTTACCCAAATAGTTATTTATCAAGCACCAGAGCTTTTTTTGGCCATGGAAACAAACATCTGATTTTATAACTGAGCCACGGGAAAAAAGCAAGGCGAATTATCTTATTACAAGCCTTCTCTAATAAAATAATTCGCCTTGCTTTAAATGAGGAGGAGGACTTCACATCTACCCCCGCATCCACTTCCCTTACCTTCACTTTTGTATCCCCTCAATAGTTCATAACATTTAGTTAGTGAAAAATTTGACATGTAAATTGGTTTTATCAATAAATTGTATTTCTGTTGCCATAATTTAAATTAAAGAATTTAATTTAAGAATAATGCTATTAAATAGATGTCCGTTTAATTAGCACCCTTTATTGTTTACCTTTATTATTACTAGATCATGCATGATAATAAAGCGATTTGCAAAGTTCATCTTAGCTATGTTCTTACTTCTTCTTATATTCAGTGATTAAATGATTCTGAATTATTATTAAATGAGTCAATCGTTTTCTCCATGGATTAAATTGATCAGTTTTAGGTTGGGGTTAAATTATGTATTATGCATTTTATGTGCACGTTTTTATTGATTTTAGTACTTACTAATCTACTTTTTTCTGTTATAGGCACTGGACCAAGATTCAACTCCGCCCAATTCAACAACATGCGCACCCAAATAAAAACCTTGCGTAGTCAAATTTGCCGCTTGAGGAAAAACAAATCTTTTAAAGCTGGCCTGGCCAATGCTCAAAAGGTGTCTGAAAATTTGGCATTTCAACAAGTTGTGAGCAGGATGTCAAAACCATCACAGTTATTTGTAAATATGCAAATGCAAGCATCAAAAAAACTAAAAGGCAGGCGCTTCACAATTGAAGAAAAGGTACTGGCAGTTTCTCTGTACAAAAAAAGCCCCAAATGCTATGCACTGTTGCACAAGTATTTTACTTTGCCATCAGCGAAAGCTATGAAACGCCTTTTAGGCAAAATACGATTGTGCCCGGGCATAAACCCAATAATTTTTGAAAAAATTAAGAAATCCATTTCGGAAAAGGACACCACGGACAGGCTTTGCAGTTTAGCGTTCGATGAAATGTCCATAAGTACGCAAATAAACTACAATGCTCAAAAAGACAATCTAGAAGGTTTTGCCACAAACAACGACAGTAAATTTGCTGATCATGCGCTGGTTTTTATGGTTAAGGGAATCAAACAAAATTTCAAGCAACCAATAGCTTACTATTTTACCAACTGCTTGAATAAAGTTGAGCTAAAAAAACTAGTGAAAACAGTCATACGCCACGCACAAGATTCCGGGCTGATTATAGTTAACACCGTTTGTGATCAGAGCACTGTGAATGTTAGTGCCATAAATGAACTTGTGGAAGAAAAAAAAGCAAAGTATCTGAAGCTGGGAAAAGAGTGGCGGTATGACTGTTTTTCCGTTAAAGGCCGCACTATCATTCCTCTGTTTGATACTCCTCATTTAATTAAAGGTATAAGAAATAATTTAATAACGAAAGATTTAATATATACAACCAAAAATAAAGAAAAAACAGTTAAATGGGACTTCTTTCAAAGAGTTTATGATGCAGACAAATCATACGGGGAACTGAAGCTACTTCATAAAATAACTGAAGAGCATATCAATCCAGATAAAGTTAATAAAATGCGAGTGAAAACTGCAACACAGCTTTTTAGCCACAGTGTTGCAGTCGTCACTGAGCACTTGACTGCCCGAGGAGATCTGCCAGAGGAATGTCGGCAATTGGTTGACATAACTGTGTTGTTGGATAATTTGTTTGATTCTTTAAACGTGTGCAGTTTACATGTCCCACATGGCAAAATTTATAAGGGAGCTGTAAAAATAGGCTCACCTCACCATAAACTTTGGATGGAGGGTAAAAAGGTTTTAAAAAGCGCAAAATTTATTCAAAAAAAGGTCTCCGGTAACAAAATCCGATTATTGGAAATAACTGTACCATCAATCAAAAATTTAATCAGAACCATTGAAGGAATGGAAGCTATTTGGCAGGTCCTTTCTAAAAAGTTTGGTTTAGATGCAATGCTGACAAGAAATTTCAATCAAGATCCAGTTGAAAATTTTTTTGGGAATATCAGAAGCTATGGAGCACGGAACAATGCCCCTAACACAATTTCCTTTGAGGGTGCATATAAAGCACTGCTTTTAAATAATTATAGCGCTCCTCATTCTAGAAGAGCAAATTGCGAAGAGGACAATAATGAATGCCTACAAAATTTAGATTTTTTTCTAAGAGAAAATCGGAGCATACCCATTGAAACTTCTGATATTCCCGAAATAAATATACCATATAATGAAGATGTATGTGTAGATTTAAGCTTAACGCAAGAAGATGCAGGACAAAGGAATTATGTTTGTGGATGGGTCTTGACCAAGTGTTTAAAAAATGTTTGTAAATCTTGCCAGCAATGCCGCCAAACTCTACTTAGTAATAGCACTTCCAGAAATAACGCATTTATCAGAGCAAAAGAATACTGTAATAAAAACTGGCTGTGCTATCCCAGTCAAGATGCTGAAGATTGCTTCCGTGATGTACAAAACATAACAAAATCATTTTTGAAAAAAAATGTACCCAAAAAAGAATTAAGAAAAACAATAGTAACATATTGTGATTTATTTGTTGATTACCCATTTAAATGTGACACCCATAAAAATCTATTAAAGGAATCCTTTTTGAAAATATCAATTAATATTATAATATACAGTTGGTGCAGAACCATAAATCGGATTTTGTCTGGAAAAATGAAGTATGAAGGCGAAGATGAAATTAAAAAAAGCGCCGCTGATTATTTTAATAAGCACAAACATTGTAAAAACAGAAAATAAATTATGTAATATAAAAACTTGCATTTTAATGACACCTCCTTTAGGTTGGTTCTAGTTTGCTAAAAGTGTGCCAATGTTTTTTAAATTGTTCATCGTTTATTTAATCAGTTTGCTGCACAACAAAAATACTTATAGCAGACTAGGAACCAACAAAATAGTAAGAGTTCATAATTATTAGTGCAGTACTAGGCAAGGAACCTACTATAGAGTACACGTACCTATAGATAGGTAGATATAGGTACTAGAAGTTTTCGGTCACAAATAATAGATGGCGCTGCAAAGTTAGTTGGCATCAAAAACTGAAAGAGGGCTCTCTTTTCCCCTATACTTATTCTACTCTTTGCAGCCAGTTTATAAGGCTGACTCATAGATACTGGGCGCCAGTAGAATTTGTTACTTATTGGTAAAAACAGACGAATGCTTACATTCGTCTTAAATTTGCAATTATACTCCTATGAACACCTACTTTTTATGACGTCATAAGGATAGGGATATGATAGGGACGAAACTTATGTAGTGTTCTTTGACCTTAAAATCCAATGACCTCGGAGCTGGAGGTCAAAACTCTTGACCCTTATGTTGAAGTTCGTGTAATAGATGATTAAATTAAAAATTGTTTAAAATTCACTTTGGTCTATATGGTATAGGTATACGATATTTGTTTGTTTAATCGGTTAGACAAACTGAATTTAAATAATAAACGACAACATTCAAATAAAAGTGACGAATAAAAATTTGTCGATAAATCGTCTGGTATCAATGAAATGTTTATTAAAGGCATTTTAATATTTTATGCTACCTACATAACTGAGTGCTTGTGAGTGAACTTTCTGAATAATTCTACGGTGTTCAGTGGAAATACTGTGCACAGTGTCGATTCTCTTCATTCACATTGGTATTTATTTGCAGTACGAATGGGGCGTGCATGTTCTCGGAATTAAATTGTGTTCGTGAGATCTTCACGGCGCGCTCGCTTGATACGTTGATTGCTTTCAATCAACGTATCAAGCGAGCGCGCCGCATTTCAAGAACGTGATCTATAGTTTTCACTCTACCGTTCCTCTGTTGTCAGTTCAAGTTTCAAATTAATTTGAATTGAACTGTTCAGATGCAAGTTGCAAGCTTATCTGAACAGATATAACTAAACTCGCAAACTCTTGCTATTTTCAAGTAGCAGAGGAACTTAGTGCATTTCAAATAAAACAAAATATATAAATGCTGATAATTTTCTAAAAATCACTAACACTTGTCTTGACAATTTTTGGAAAAATATATTACAAATTACGAACTAACCTCTTATACAACTAAAGGTTGTACTCGTATTTGTTTAAAGTGGGCTATGATTTTACAAAGATGCTCTAAAAGTTTTCATGATGCATTTTCTAACTTAAGAAAAACGTCGAACCTTAACAACATATGTATACATATACCTAAGCTTGTTTCACTTGCCGTTATTGTCTGACAGCATCGTATAAGACTGCAAATAAGCCATCTTACGAACCAGCTCCAACGTTCGATGCATTTTTATTGTCCGGGCAATAAAGTGCTACGAAAACGGCAGTACCTTCTACACTTAAGTTCCTCATAAACGTTATATCACATTCTATGGTCATTGTTATTTAAATAACGAACTGCGTTTTGAAGGATTTCAAAACAATTTATTGAAACATGAAATCCATAAGCTCTCTTTAGTCTGAGAGGCTTACCATTGGCAATTATGTTAGCTGGTAGATAAGCTTTTGGAGTTGTATATCTGCGAAACATGAAATATTTGTTACAACTAAGCTGAAAGTTAAGTATTATTAACCATTGTTTAGCATGTTGTAGTTACTAGAGATTGGCGTTGTTCAACGTGTATTTAATGCAATGCAATACAAAACCAATATAATAATAGTGAAATCGCAACACATTAGAGTTATTTTTTTATACAAGACTGTTCTAGACTGTTTCTCAAGTGAAAAACGAAGCTCTGCCTTACTTTGTCTTATAGAATCCTTAGTTTCAAATTAGACCAAGACGCAAACACGGGATACGTTGTGGATATCGCGGCGATGTCATATTTTTATTATTCTAGATAAAATTTTACTGTCCTGTTTGTAACGCTACGCCAGTGTTTGTGGCTGCAGTTACGTGCGCTTTGAGAATTTTACGAGGACGGGAAATGCTTGCAGTGGATTCTGAATAAATCGCTTGTGAGTATAATTAATACAATAGTTTAGGTTTCTAAACAAGAAAGAAGGTCATTGCCCGGGTAAAAGCATAGTTGCGCTGAATATAATTGTAGGATTCTTGTTGCAAAATAATTAAACAATAGGTTAAGCTTAAAACAGAGCTTATTCTCCAAGTTCGGTTGATTTAATACCTTTTATTTCAGTTTGGCTCCTGTATATGTCTCCTTATCGTACGCACAATGTACTTGGCCATACTTGACTGACATGAGTGAAGGTCTGAGATGAAATATTTTAAAAAATAACCAATACCAAGCGTAATAAGGATTCTGTACCACTAACTAAATATAATTTTTTGACACATGAATTTAAGCCTCGCCAAAAGAGAAGTAGATAGTTTTCGGTTGTGTGTGTTGCAGGTATGCCCGCGCCGCGCGCCGTGTTAAGTTTGACCGTGACCGCTTCAATTTGCTCGAGGCTTTCAATTAATTAAATTTAACAAGAAGCCTAAACGAATTACTCTTAAAATTTAATTTAGTGCAATTACCGAGCGTTCGGGGAACTCATCTACAACTCTCGAGCCCCAAGCCAACCACTTTCTGCACATAGTAGTTCTTATTTCTCCTGTCCTTATCCCACCTAGGTGGTCACGGCACATCATGTACGTATCTTCCCTTCCGCCCTATCGTCAGATTTTCTTTCACACCCTTTCTAGCCTTATCATCTTTCACGCAGCACATACATACTTTTTTTGGTCTGTCTCTTCCCATATATCCCTTCCCTTATCTATCTATTATATCAGTCCACTTTTACCTACTGCTGGGTATAGATATAATACCTTCTACAATTCCTCTTCTTTATTACGCCATTATTTTCGGCCCTGCGCCAACTGCATTCACTAACTTCCCGCTACTCTGACAATATCGTCTGACCACCTGGCTGGTGGTCTGCCTGGTGACCATTGTCTACTGTAATTGTGATTCATTTATTTAACCATAGCATCCTGAAAACACTTAGTTACGTCAATAAGAAGGACATTGTCAATGTCAATGTTATTCATTCTGCAGCTGAACAAGGGCTTTGTTTATTCCCTTGTATTATTCTTTGGTTTATTATTAAATACGTCGCTGCTGTACCAGCCTTTTAACTCAGGTTTCAGCTGAAAATCAACGCACTCAACATTTATGCTGTACTGAACGCCTTTTTAGCACAAAATCAAATTACTGGTTAATGAGTCCGTTGTCCGGCGTCCTCGTCTGGCCGGTTGTCATCTAACGTGGGCGAAACCCACGTGGGAAAGCAGTTTCGAGCGTGAGCCCCTGACTGCGGTAGTTTGTCCACCCTTAGCAACTGCTAAGAGGTCTCCGAGTGTGGCTTACAAGCCACACTCGAGTAAACAAAGAAGTACAAGTAGCCTCGTGGTGGTGGCTCGCGTTTTGCGAGCGTGGTGATTCTAAGGGGCTTTTTCAGGTCCCCCTTAGCGCAGCTGCAGCTGCGCGAACATCCCTATGCCGCTGATGATCAGCGGGATCGGGCTCGTCTCCTACCGGATTGCTTGAAGGACGTCGTGCAGGATCTGCAGAGCTGCGTCCAACACCTCCTGGTGGGCTTGGTCGTGCTGGAGTGTGATCGGTGTGAAAGTGGTGTTGGGGCGAGGTTGGTCTGGTGTGGATAGCGAGGTTTTTGGTGCCGGTAGTGGCAGGTGTTGGCTGGCCTACTGCTGCTGATGCCGTGAACCAGAGCGTTTAGTTAGGGAGGGAGTCCGTCTCGGTATCTGAAGGAGGATGAAGAAGTTAAGTCTGGCCTTACAGACTTAACTTCTTCATCCTCCGTCTTGGTAGGCCGTTCGACCGCGCAGTGGGGTCGTTGGCTGGGGCCATGAGGGTGCCACTGAGCTCCATCTGTGGGTGTTGAGCAACAGTCAGCTGTAGCTGCGGCAGTCTGGCTGGCGGCTTTTCATGGTCGACCCGGGATGTGATGTAGGTGGTCGTGCCCGCCTTCCTGTAGCAAGAAGCGCTTGAAGGTTGAGCAGCTGGTCTATGGTTGGCCGTGTGAGGGCCGCTGCAGTTGGGCGGATCTTCCCTGCTCTTCGGGCAGTAGTCTGCGTAGTGCGGTCCTCCACATTGAATGCAGGCCAGGGGGCGGTGATTGTGGTGGCTGGAGTGTCGGAACCTTTCAAAGCGGTGGCACTAATTGGGGCTCCGCTGCCGAGATCGAAGAAAGGATCTAAAAAGTTCTGTGCGCGCGCGTTTGCTAACGGGTAGCGAGGCCAATACATCGTCATCGACCATAAATCCAAATTGGTTTTATGTGACCTCACTCTCTTTTCTCATTCTTACCGCTATCACTTTCTCCCAAATTTTAAAACTGTGTGACAAGTGAGAGCTTAATTCTCGGATAGTTGTTGCAATCTTGGACATCACCCTTGTTTTAGAAGATGGGCACCAGGAAACTGTTACACCATCCATCGAGGATCGACTCGTCTCGTTTGCAATATTGTGTTAAATCTGTTCATCAGAACATTACAAACCGGTCGAATCTCTGAACCGATATGTCATTCAAACATCGTCTTCCTTTACAAGAAGAGGAGAAAACTAACTATGTAAACAATATACGACAAGACAAAGCGACAAATTAGCTTGTACAATATATTTTTACCGAAAGGGCGATAAAAGCTATTTCAATTATTGAATTTTGACGAGTTTATAAATCAATATAATGTACAATACCACCATACAAACCCACGATTGTAGAGTTTATTGTTAAGCCGTGAACAGAACGTTTGAAGCGTAACATAATAAATACCTTTTTAATTGGCTGTTAAAATAACTGTACATCAGTAATTTTCAGTTTGTTATTGAGATAATACAATACGTACTCTTTAGTAAATTGTTTTTCCATCTGTTAATAACATATTATTAATTTGTTCTCGTGTCAGATACAAAATATTTAACGTTAATTAAAAAAGGTTTGATTTTCCAGTACTTTAACTTTGGTTGTACCTGTAGGTAGTAAGGCCTTTATATCTATTATAGATGATTTTTACAGCGTCAGCAAATGATAATCATGCTGTACGGGACGCTGCAGTGCCAGTGACATTGTTTGATGGATTAGGCTTGCCCAGCACCTATACCATCCTCTCAGCTTAGTCATAAATCATAATCATAACCAAAAATCATTTATTGCAAAAAAAAATTGGTTACAATAAGACCTTAAATTTAGTGCATGCAAAATGATGTCACTAGATAACGATCATGATTAGATACGTCAATTAAATGAATTATGTTTATATATAATTTATATTTAATGTTCGTAAATTCCTCAACACTATAAAACGCTTTCTCAATAAGCCACAATTTTGACTTTTTAATAAATAATCTCATGGGTAAATCTTTAATGTCATTTGGAATTTTATTAAATACAGTCAGCTGTTAGTCAGAGGAAAGAACAGGTCAATACGTCTGATGCTAACTAAGCCGCGGGTTTCCCCACGATGGTTCCTTTACCGTTAAGCACGTGTTAAATGTGAACTTACACTTTTCAAGAAAGAAAAATCCATTGTTTTACGGCCGGTATCGTTCTGATCGAAAGTCGGGGGTACATACCATTCGGCCAACACGGCTGTCTGTGCTGTTGTAACTGTAATACCTATTTATATAGAAGCATATTAAACTATTTTGAGTCTTATGCTGCAAGCCACTTGATTTGACTTGAATGGCTTGCACTATATTTGCTAAAAGTAATGTCGATAAATAGAGCTAACACATTTAGGTAATTAGGAAATATAATTTTGTATAATTTAGGAGACGAAGAGGATTTAGATAGGGAGCGAATAGTTGGCAGTGAGAATTAGCTCTCACCGCATAGCCTGCAAGTCTGCTCGTTGTAAATCTGATGTAAAAATTTATCTTTTCAAGTCATTCTATCAGTCATTCTACACGAGCAGCCTGTGGCTACCATACACGCGTAAATCCGTAAAAAAAATGTCGTGTCCAGTAGACCAATGCCTTCCGAATGTTATGGGGCTCCCGCATTTTTGGAGCGCGTCCGGCATGTTCGCTGAGTCGTGTACAAACGAGGATTACTGCCTGTATGCCTAAGAAAAAGCCTCACTGTTTGGCAGAGTTAGGCGGAGCACCAACACCAATCCCAGTTCGATGGTCCTCTATACAAACACAGCATTGCTGAGTACTAGTGAATGATGCTTACCGCTTGTTTTATAATATCTTAAAATAGTTAATGAACTATCTTATCCCGAACGGCTATTATTGCGGTCCGACGCCTTGAGTTGCCACTGGGCCTTCGGTGTTTCGGCATACAGTCGTGGGTCGTATATCGACGCGCGATCTTTTGATGGACGGCCGGGTCCGGAGGATCTCGTCTACAATCAAAGTCCTTCTGTTGCATGGTCTTCTACGTACCTCACCAAACACTTCCACAAGTAACTCGCGGACGCGAACGGCCGAGGGGCCGTGCTAGAATAAGCAGGGGTAAAAATCCGAGATCCTTTGCGCGCGCGTGTACTCTAGATAACTACAAAACCTATAAGGTTTTAGAATTTTTTTTTTGTACCGTTACGCCAGCTTTTCACGGATATCAATGATTCTGTGAGGCTGGCGTTTAGGACAACCTAAACGTTATTATAATTATCGTATAATCAGCTGTTAATGTTAAATAAAACTTTCGTAAAAATAAAATAATAAAGGTAGCTCTTGGAAACTCCCCCCTTGATTGGGATTAGATCTTATTCATATCAAATTGAACTAGCAGTTAGACAGGGAGCCCGTAATTGAATTCTCCTCAAGAACTCACGGCCGGCCATCACATAATGGCAGGAGGACCGCGAGAGCTCTCGCACTAACTTGCACAAATGTTTGTTTTACGATAGGGTAGCCAAATTACTGAACATATAGTTTTCTGTACGTTTTCTTGAAAACGTGTTAAATTAAAAGAAAGCGCCAGATTTTAGGAAGAATTTTACAAAGAACAAAGTTCTGAGTTTGGACCAGTTTAGCGAACTAAAACTGCCTCGTACTTAAATATGCGGTTGTCATGCAAATTTGCAATAAGCAATTTGCTGAATCATATGAACATAAAATTCATAAGATATCGCAAGACAAATCTTTGTATTACATCTAGATATAAATCGATTGATTAAACACGCAACTAATTAGAAAATTTGCTGACATATTTTCAATAAGATGGTACTTAAAATAATAAATTTGAATTTATATAATTGTAGAAACTTGCACAAATGTGTGGTGAAGACCGCAGGTCGACGGTGGATGCAGGCCGCTTCCAACCGCAATACCTAGAAATCTATATGTCCAGTGTGTCCAGTGGGCGTCCTACGGCTGAAACTGTGATGATGATGATGATAATTGTAGAAACATATCCTCGAATTTTGTCATATGAAACTAACATCTAGTTCCGATATATTGCGGGAGCATCGTGGTCACCTTATAGCATTAAATCGACACCTGCAATTTAAAACATTGTAACTCACTTTTTTGCGAAATTGAGTTATAAACACAGCCTTACTAATAAAAAAATGCGATTTTATTTGCGCTTACCCTTGTAGCTCAATTCACTCCCGTTACGATTTTAGCCAGCGTAAAAACATTGTAACTAATCGTCCACTAACGATGATAAAAAGGTATCTTTAGTTACACACACTTGCTCGTGGTAAGTATTAATAATTTTACGAAACAATAATTGTAACATAATATACAATTTTTTTCTTGGTAAGATAGTTTACATAAATGAAAATATTTAATCAACTTTCATCGTAAATTGAGTTACGATGTTGTCGTTCTTAAAAACATAATTATAATTGAAACGTAAGAAAAATTTAGGCGATGAATTCACTAATAGAAAGGGACAGCTAATACCAAAAAAAGAAATTAAGCCAAGCTGTGGTTGTAAATGTCGAGAATTGATTACAGAAAACCAAAGAAATTCAATATTTAATAATTTTTGGTCATTAGGTGATCATAATAAACCAGCTGATTATTTAAGTCGACTTGTCAAAAGAGTTTCGAGAAAACAAATTATGGCTAGGTCAGCTTCATCTAGCCGACGTAATTGTTCTTTTGATTATTATTTGTATTTAGATGGTCAAGAAATACGAACTTGTAAAACTTATTAATAAAATACCTTTTCAATAAGCGATAATATGTGGATACAAACTCTTTTCAAAAAAATTAATAATTCTGCTACAGGTACCATTTTAAATTATATTAGAGGCAATCGCTCGCGCAAAAATATTATTCCTGACCAAATTAAACAATCTATTCGAAATCACATATCGGAAATGCCATTGGTAGACTCACACTACGTAAGAAGTAGATCATCTAAACAGTACCTACCTGGATGCAGAACTAAGCTTACCTATTCTTTATAAGTTATATAATGAATTTATGAAAGAAAAACATCCTGATCAGGAAGTGGCTACATCTCTGCAATATAGACAAATATTTATCACGGAATTTAATATTGAATTTAATAAGCCTAAGAAGGACCAGCGCCCCAAATGTGACATTTTTAGAAACGCTTAACTGATAAAAGTAAGTCAGAACATGATTTAGCTTTGCATGTTGCAAATAAAGAAGTAGTTAGAACTTTGATGGACATTGACAAGAACCGAGCCAAGAACTCTGATTCTGTTGTAAAGCAGTTTATGGTTTACAAAAAATTCTAAACACTCCACAGTCAGAAGTATAATTTTTTTATTATAAAAGGAAACTTGCTACTTATAATTTCACTATTTTTGATATGGGTAAACGTGTAGGATATTGCTATGTGTGAGAAGAAACTATCGGACGTAAGGGACACAAAAGTAAGGGATACATTTCATTCGAGAAATCAGTAGTTTTGTTTTCGACTTTATAAAAATGAAGGTTCAGGAAGGTTATACTGAATTCAATTTCTACTCCGATAGCTGTGGTGGACAAAATAAAAATAGGATAGTATTTTCGATGTACGCGTATGATAGCAAGATGTTCAATATTACTATAAATCATCACTTTTTCGAAGTTGGACACTCTCGAAATGAGGGTGACGCAATGCACGCACTAATAGAGCGGAGAAAAAAATTAAAAGATTTAAAAAATGTCTGTGTTACATTCTTGTCAAACTTTATTGTAGTTGCTTAAAACTGGACGAGGAAGAAAGCCATCTTTCTGACAGAGAGTTTGATCATTTTCCCTCTGCTTTCACGCAAATATATGAACTTGCGTGGAAGCAGAGGCAAAATGATATAAATTGAAAGGGTGATTTGTTTATGGTTATTTTTTTTCAGTAAAGATTTAATTTGTCTATTTCATCTAACATTTTCTGACAAACTTTATTGTAGTTGCGTGGAACTGGAGGGTGAAGAAAGCCATTGCTCTGTCACAAAAGACAATTCCCCCACTTCCACCCAAATACAATAAAGCCTAACGGGAACTGTACGGCCTTAAAAAGTTTAATACAATATTTTAAAAATATGTTTATGTAACATTACTTTGTAAAATTTAGAAACTTTGTGAACCTGATTGTAAAGGCTAATTAGCTTTAGGTTAATTTTGATATTTTAGAATAATTATAATAAAATTTTTGCTAATTAATTATTTTTTTTATTTTTATGGTAACTCAAATAGTAGAATAAAATAAATATTGTTCATTGTAACTCAGACTTACAATTATTTTTCTCGGTGAATTAGATAATATCATACTAAATTGCATTGTATGTCTGAGTTACAACTGTAATTTAGAAAACCGTTTTTCGTGAAACATCATTGTAAGTCATAAAAATATATAAAATACATAAGTAAACAAGGTATTAGTCATACAGCAATGTAGATTATTCCTTTTTACACATATTTACAAAGTTGGAGGGCCCTAGGACTTGTAGGAACAAAGTAAGAATTTTTTAAATCTTTGATTCGCTCTACTGAAAAGTAGTGAAAAATGAGTTACCATGTTTTAAATTGCAGGTGTCGAAATTCTCAGAAAGTTCAGCGAAGCAGTAGTCTCACGGTAATCAAAGAGAGCGCTGCTTCTTCGGTTTACACTGTAGGTATTTCTAGGCTTCATTACATTAAGTCTGTGACGACCTCAGTGGCCCAGTTGGTCTAATAGCCAGAGACGCAGGAGATTGCGGGTTCAATCCCCACCGTGGGACATTTGTCTCTGGTCTGTGTGTTTTCTATGTATTATAAGAATGTATTTTCACAAAAAAATATCAAGGTTAACATATGTACATAAAAACGTGTTCATCATCACCTTCATCATCATTTCAGCCATAGGACGTTCACTATTATTAACGTGTAACTTTATTTACAATAAAATTGGCGTTGAAGTTAAAGAACCCTACATTTTTAGGTAGGCTTTATTTGTATGTAAGTTTGTTTAAATGCTGAATACTACGAGTTAAATTAACACTCTTTTACAGCTCTCTTCAGTCCCAAACTGAGCTTAGTTTGTCCATACCCAATGGAAATCAGATGATTGATAGAATAACTGAATACATCCATTTTGTAATAGCAGATTTATCATACATCTTTGTAAACTTTCGCGATCTGTAGACATAATTTTAAACTCATTAACGGGACTTTACCGCGTAATTACCTTCCACCCGTGACCTCGAGGGCAGCAGGGCACTCTAAACGTCGGGAAACAATAAAATAAGGTAATTACGCCATAAAGTCCCGATAATCAGTTTAAAATTATCATACATCATAATGACAATACCCAGACCCGAAATACAGCAATAGCTTGTCCCTCGGTGGGAATGGAAATTACGTATTAGCTAAAAAAACAACTAAATGCAATTCTTAGAGGGGTGTTATTAGTATGACCGCGATGTGTGTGTGGCTGTGTATCTGTATGTGTGTGTGTCTGTCGGTGGCACCGTAGCTCTTAAACGAGTAGACCGATTTGCATGCAGTTTTTTTTTATTTAAAAGCAGGTTTTCCGACGGTAGTTCTTAAAGGTGTTTTATCAAAATTGGTTAAGAAGTTTACAAGATATGGGAGGTCAAAGAGGAGAGTCAAACAGCAAATGAAAGTTACGTGTAGAATGCAAAACTGAAAGTTATATAGAAATCGATCGAGCCATTCATGAGATATCAGGGTTGTAAATAGGGCTGAACAATTGAATATTTTTAAATATACCCAAGTGTGGAATCAAATGAAAGGGCAAGACGTGTAGATTGCAAAACTGAGGGTACACATTTTCGTACTAAATAAATTACTTATCGAATACCATCTATTATCTAGTTCAATATCAAGTTACATTTACAACACTAAAAATAATCTTGTCAATAGAAATTCATTATTTATTGAAAAGAAAAATGTCAGTATAATAGCATAACAGTCTATTTAATTAAAATCTGCATTTAACAATTGTTATTTTGAACTGAACCGAAACGTTGAATGAAGTGTAAATTTAACAATCATATTATTTTTTCAACGGAACGCAAATTATTGATGATTGCGCTCGTGGTGAGTGGTGGATGCCGATACATATAGGAACGAAGATATAAATACCAAAAAGTTGGTATGAATGACTAGATTTTTTTTTCTTGTGTTCTTATTATGCAATCAATCGTTAAGACTATAACAGATGAGTTGCGTGCTGTTTTAGGTTTGTGGTACTGCACCCACTGAAACAGAATCTTTATTATGCCTGGTTGAAAATGTCCCGTCGCTTTTTAAGTCAGTGTATAAATTCTGGTACGATGTGTTGTCACAAACGAAATTCATAATAAAAAAATAATCTTACGACATCGCTCGCTGCTAAGGAAGCCACACTATAAAAAAACCATCGCTGATGAGTCGTCATCTTTTTAGAGAAAACCGCAGCTAAATCAATCAAACCCTTTTGGAGATAAATAATTAAATATTTAGATTCACACAACATCTAATACAAACGAACAAACTACCGCTCACCCTAAACAAAAAATACACCTTCTCCGTTCTGTCTTAAATAAAATATTGACTGATTCATAGATGGTTTGTTCATCATCATAATCAGCCTTTGTCAACCCACTGCTGGGCATAAGCCTCTCTTTGATTTTGCCATTCGCCTCTGTTGCAAGCTATTCTTAGCCGAGTGCAACCTACGGTCTTCCGAACATCGTGGATGGTGGACGACCCCTTTTCATGTACCCTTCTCTCGGTGGTCTGATAATAGATATAAATTCAAATATCATCAAACAAAATTATCCCTTGAAAATATTGACCATAGACAGAACTGTGTTATCGACCGGGGAGTTTCTTAGTCAAAAAGTAATAGAGTAACTCTAAATCAAAAACATTATAATGTATATATGTACATTGTTTTCATGTGTTCAAAAATTTGTAATTTTGGTATAAGTTTCTACTCTCTAAAATGAGGGCTCAAATTCGTCAACATCCTTTGTCATTTCCTGTAAAATTGTTACAGCTATACGATTTTTGATGCGTCTGTGTAGGGTGTTATTGTGAAGCATTCGTAATCGGTTTTTGTCGCGAGTCTATTGATTTAACTGCGTTGAACATTTGCACTATTTTGATTTATTGACGTGGCAAATTGTGGTAGAGCAGATACCGTTCATTATTATCAACATATCAGCCGTAGGACGTTCTTTGTTGGACATAGGCCTCCCTCATGGATCTGCAAGTACTGTGCTTGAAAGCGGTCTGCAAACACCGCTGACCTGCGGTTCTTACCAAGTCATCTGCCCGTCTTGTAGATGGACGTCCTACCTCTGCGCTTGTCAGTCTTTGGCCTCCATTCGAGAACTTTTGGGGCCCATCAACCATCTGTTCCGTGCGCTATATAGCCTGCCCATTGCCGTGCTAGTCACAAAACTTCTTATCTACCTATTATAATATAATAACATAAACACGGGAATTTATCGCGTAATACCTTTGATTATTCCCGACGTTTTTGCCAATGAACGTCAATATTACCGGAGAATGATTCGTGAGGCAATCGATATCAAAAAACACCCGAATTTCAACCGTGAAGATGGATTTAGGCTCCCGATATCTTGTAATCCAGTGATAAGTAGGTGTAGTGTGCGTCGTGATGTAACATTGCATAGTGAAGATACTGTTAGTGTTGTGTGCCGCAATGTAAACGCGGCCTTACCGAGTTCTGAAGACAAAGTGAGGGTAGTTGCAAAACTACCATCGCTTTTTGATGGACACTCCAATGAAACCTCCAGTAAACCCGGGACCACGATTGTTGAAACACAGTCGAAACGTCGGGAATAGTTAAAAGTATTACGCGATAAATTCCCGTGTTATTATTTATTATAATGAATTGTGATCGCGAACGTTCACGAAAAACTATTTTTATCTACCTACTTGCGACATCCATTCTGTCATTTTCAGAAAACCAAATGAGTTTTAAAATTCAGTGTCATGATTTCCAACCAAATCCGCGCAATCCTATGTACGAAAAGGTGTTGGCCCGTGAGAACTTAATTATTCCCAGCGGCCCATTCAGTGCGCCGTTTCATGAATTTTTAACAGAATCACAACACCCCATGTGACTACAGATAAATGGTGTTTTAATCTCACAATTTAAATCAGAACTTTATTCGCATGTCCAATAATGTTAGCCTTAGTAACCAGCATGTTGTGTTAAGTAGGTACTAGTTTTTTGTTAAACAAATGTAATTGAATGTATTTTGAACAGTTTAGTTCCTAAAAAATATGCAATATCTGCGATCATGCGAACATGCGTCACACACCGGGGATTGTACTGTACAGCTATTGGGAGTAGCTATAAGTATGATCATTATGTCTTTGATTCTACTAAATCTATTTAAGGCAAAAGTGTCCGAGTTAAGGAACAACTAAGATTTTAACTCTAAGATTCTTAGTTAAGTGTCTTAAGGCAAGTTAACCATATAGGTTACTAGCTAATGCCCGCCGCTTCGCATGCATTGTACCCGGATAAATAGTAGCCTATGTGTTAATTCAGGTCAACAACTGTACGTGTGAAAAGTTTCAGATTAATACGTAGGTTCTTTTTTGCGTGAAGAGGTAACAGATATCCATACATCTATACAAACAAACTTGCTGATTTATAATATTAGTAAGATGGTTTACTTGCTCTTGCTCATAGCAAAGTCATAAAATATCTATCCTCATCATCATTATCATCTGTTTGGCCATAGGATGTCCACTGGTCATAGGCCTCTCTCTTGGATCACCATGAGGGCTTGTTGCAATACTCACCACGCGGGTTGGCGAGTGCAGTACTGGAAGGTAATACACGTAAAGGCGCTGCTGCAATTCCGTAGGTATCCCTTGGCAGATACTACTGCAACCAAACATTCTACTGCCCTCAGCCCGCGGCATCTACCCTTAATTAAAACTTATGTAACTTTCACACTACTGGTAGAAAGTTAACTAACGCTAGGATTTTCAAACGCAAATAAGGTGTTCGTTGTAGCTTGAATTTAATTCGCGAACATCGCGAGTTCCTCACAAAATGGCTTCCGGTCACCGATTCAAAACCGACTCGACTCTTCTGTGACGTTTTTCAAAGTACATTTTTAAATGAGTGCTTCAAGTTTTTATTTATTCAGTTTCGCGCTGGTGTTAGCTGTTTTAGACTTGTTGTACAGATTTTGAATGGACTTGTGTTTTGCACATTGCTGAAGTAGAGCCTTAAAACTAAAATATTATAAAGCTGCAATTTCCTTATTTGTGAACCGTGTTTAGAGTAAAAGTTTATTAAATGTATGGAATGTTTCATGCTCAACATTATTTTAGTACAGTGCTTATGTAATATGATAAAGGTAGTTTATATTTGTTGGAGAACCTTGACAGCGCCATTTCTTGTCTGTTAGCGGAACTTATGTAGGTTTTGATGATTTCTAAAAAACTATGCAAATTTAAAAATTCGCTATGGAGCGCAAACCGCAAACCGGAAATCCGAAAACTACGGTAAACAGAAAACGAAATTAAACTGTTTATTAATGTGCAAATGAAGCCCTTCCATATGAAACCCATGATCTAGTAACTTTATATAAACAATTTGAAACCCTATTTCAATCATAATAAGAATATTTTTTAACATTTTTATATATGATTTAATAGTGAAAAAGTGTTATGTTATACCATTTCACGTCGATAATTCTCAAGATATCCATCTGTGACAGACAAACAGACAAAGTCACACCATAAAACAAACTTAATTTCACTAAACCACGAAGCAAGCCTTTTTTACAAGTGAGGGAAGGAAGCGAAAAAGAAACCTCACTCCTTCCATTTCTATTCTACATCTCTCTTCTTTCTAAATACATACGTTCTCTCTTTTAGTTTCACATTATTTCTTTAGATGCAATAGTTATTTGCCGTAGGGTGCCGGAAGTAAAATGTTGCCCGTGGATGCAGTAAGAGCCTGCTAAGGGATACCTCTGGAAGATGGGCAGCAGCATCTTCCCGTGTATCAACATCCCGTACTGCGCTTACCAACCCGCCTGCCAAGCGTGGTGAATTTTACAATTCACGGAGATCCATGAGGGAGGCCTGTGTTCAGTAGTAGACATTTCTAGCTGAAATTATGATGTAGTTTTTGAATCAAATCATCATGACTAAACCTTCATAACATTAGGGTACAATCATCATCATCATCATCTCAGCCGTAGGGACTTTCCCTGCTGGACAAAGGCTTCCCTCATGAGCGAGTACTGATCACGAGAGGCTATTGCCATACCCACCACGCTTAGCAGGCGGGTTGGCGAGCCCAGTACGGGATGTAAATACATGGAAAGACGCTGCTGCCCATCTTACAGATGTATCCGTTGGCAGATTCTTACTGCGTCCACGGGTAAGAGAGGAGGAGCAATATTCTGCTGCCGGCACTCCACTGTGGCATAATATTAAGGTTTAAGGGTAAGGCCTTTGTAACTTAGTGGAAGGGAATTGGATCAGTTTGTGATTAAGCCGTTGTTAGGGAATTCCGTGTAAATACTCTTCGAAGACAGTGAATGAGTTTCAGATTGTGTTGGCTTACTTTTATCTCAGATTTAATTAGAATTTCATTTAAACATCTGCTTTGTCGAATCTTAAAATCCAATTGATCCCAAGGTTGCCTTGTAGAGATTGCATTTTACCTACCAACACGGACATATATCTGAATGCTGCTTCAGATCGTCGTCTATGACATCTTCAGACAGTAATTTCAACTCATAAAGCCCTCGACCTATCTGACCCTGAAATCTTCCTGAAAAGCTGGAGCTTTAACATTTTCAGCAGGTTTCTGAAACGGAACGGATACAGGACTAATGGAAAAAATAAAGATAATTTACGCGATAAATAAACGGAACGTGTATATTAATATAATAAAGAGTGCTTGTTAGCGATAATGCCGCCAGTTTTCACCTTCTTTTCAGTATTTCTATTAATATTGTGTTATTTTTTAAGGTATGCAATTAATGGACTATGGCCCCCTCCAGTAACGTTTAAAAGGATAGCAGCGCCTTTACGTATATCAACATTCCGAAATGTGCTCGCCAACCCGCCTGCCAAGCGTGGTGAGTATGGCAATAACCGTTTCATGATCAGTACATACAGTACAGCGGACGTCCTACACAGCTGAGATAACGATTAAACTTATGCCGCTGGCATGTAGATCATTGAAAATCATCATAGTAGGGTCAATTTCAACAAGTGATTTTTATTTATCTTTTCGGTGATTTTTTTTAATTCAATTGTTATCTAAATATACCGAATGAGAAATAAAACTTCTTTTCTAACATGTGTGTGAGTAAAATTAAATCTTCTCAAAACTTACTTAAATATTGAAGGTTGAATTTTTATGAGTACACCGAAATGAAAAGAGTCCACCGAAATTATAAAAGTGTCCACCGAAAAGAGACTGTGCACTGAAATGAAATAAGCCCACCGAAATGATACAGCTAAGAACCAGCACGCGGAGTAATTAGGGTTGTGTACTTTGATATTACTCGCATTTGATAGGTTGGAAAAAATGTAAGATAAATATATATTTTAAATTGGTAACAAGACGGGAGAGTATTTTAAATATACTTATTATAAATAGTAAGTATTTTATATAATAAATAAAATGGTTAAATAAATCGTATTTATATATATTTTATGCATATAAATAAAAATTATAACATCAAAATTAAACTATATCTTACCCAAGGATCTCTAAAAGTTAAAGGTTATATCATTTCGGGGGTACATTTCATTTCGGTGGACCGTTATTGGTACAACAGTCCACCGAATCCACTGAAATGATAACACTGAGATGATAAAATAGAGGTTAATTGTACATTTTACTCTGAATTAAATAAGTAACAAAAAATCAACAGTAGCGCGAGTTATAACGGCCACCGAAATGAAAAAAAATTGTCCCCTCATCAGTGAAATGATAAATTTACTTTTTGGCAGGAAGCCACAACGACGTAGTGATGTGTGCGTACGCAACGAGAGCTTGAGCCGGACTGATTCGAAGTGATGAAAGGCGAGGGGGGCGCAACCACGTAGTTATGTTGAAGCTATCTACCAAAACTTACTGTCCACTAAAATGGTACATTTCTGAGGGACAAAAGTTGAATGCTTGTCAAATGTATTAGAATGAAGATAAACAAACGAAAATCGTTTTTTTTGATAGACTATATTATAATTCAATGATACTGAATCCGATTAAAAACCAGAGAATTTATTTCACGTATTTGTATTCACGTATCACGTATTTGAACGAGAAGATATTTTATGAGTGAAATTGTGTTAGGGACAGGTCACTGTGATGATAAAATGACACTTTGGCAATTTTTTTTTAGGTTATTGAAGCCTTTACTCATTTTTTTTGCCAAGGTAGGGAATTACATACTCTACAGTACATTACACTACCGTTCTCAGTATAGCCGCATAATTTTTTCGTTACGGAGAATCACCCAGAACATCTCTTTGTATCACACCCTGTTTACATAGGTTATGTACACGGTGTATCGGGTTTGCGCGAGTTCACAAAATTCCAAGCGCGCGAGCAATGTCGCACCTAACTTAATTAAATTCTATTATACGGCAGCTAAGATAAATAACTCTCGCCCGTTAGACGTTCGCCGGAGAAGTTGAAACTTAGAAAGAATGAAGTAATTTCTTTTGTGGAGCGCCTTAAACGCGAGGCGTAATTGTTTGCGCGATGCTGGGAGCTCTTTTTCGGTAGAGGTCAGGTTATGGTAGTCCTTGTGTTCATGCCGTGAAATCCTACTAATATAATGAATCCATAGGTTTGTACATCCATACAAACCTATGCATTCATCAATACATCCGTAAAAGGTAACAACTTTTCAAGCAAGAACCTGATGAAGCTGAAACCATACATTATACAGACGTTTCTTAATTCTTTTTTGCCCATAATTTACAAAAACAGTTTACAAGTGGTGGGCAATGTGTATATTACGTTAACATAATTACTGCATCCAGAGGAAAGAGGAGAGGCAACATTCTACTGCCGGCACGCCACCTGCTTTGGTGGAGGTATTACGGAAGAAGTTAAGTAAGTTTAGCTAACAACTTAGTATATTCTTATGGTAAATGATATCAGAGATTTAAATCCTTAGATGTGCTCAGACATCAGAAACTGTGGCAATATATTTAACTGTTAACATAACATATAAATAAAGAGTAAAAAAAAAACTTTTTAATAAACAAGATTTTATTTAAACGTACTGAAATAATTAAATATAAACTTTTTCCATTGATGTTAAATGTCAACTTAAAACGTCTTTACACAATTAATGTGATAAAAAGGCTTGTCGCAAGATTAACCTGTGTACCTGTAACTTGATATAATTGTTTTTTTTTTTTCAAACAATGTAAATACGAGTACCTGCTTAAATCTGGCAACAAGATTTTTTATCACATAAATTGTGTAAAGACGTTTTAATAATAAAATATAAACTTTTTCCATTGATGTTAAATGTCAACTTAAAACGTCTTTACACAATTAATGTGAAAAAAAATCTTGTCATGAGATTAACCTGTGGACCTGTAACTTGATATAATTGATTTAATTTTTTTTCAAACATTATAAATACGAGTACCTGCTTAAATCTGGCGACAAGCTTTTTAATCACATAAATTGTGTAAAGACGTTTTAAGTTGACATTAAAATATTATTGGAAAATGTTTATTTTATTATGTTTAGTATGTTTTAGCTTCTTTGTTAAAAAGTTTTTTTACTTTTTTTTATTTTTTATTATTTAGTTATCACTGGACAGTTGGTTTCTTGTCTGTTCATCTCATGCCCGCCAGGTTGAATTTGAATAATTGATACCCATATTATAGGAGTACATTAAAACTAAGTAGTCCGCCATCTAAGGTGTTCCGCCATGTTGGATACAGAGTGACGTCATTTCATTTTTTGATTTATTCTCAGCAAGCCCTTTCATTTGATAGCCATATTATAGGAGTACATTAAAAATAAGTAGTCCGTCATCTTGGGTGTTCCGCCATGTTAGATTCAGAGTGACGTCACATAGCTGACCATTCATTGTCATCCAAAGAAAACATGTATACAAAATTACTCAATTGGTTGAAGATATCTGCTTCAAAATTGAGATGCAAGATTCCGCGAACAAACATAGTTACATACATACATACATCATCATTTCAGCCATAAAACGTCCACTGATGAACACAGGCCTCCCTCATGGATCTCCATGAGGGGTAGTTGCCATTCTCACCACGCTTAGCAGCCGGGTTGTTGAGCGCAGTATGGGATGTTGATACACGGATAGACGCTGCTGCCCATCTTCCAGAGGTGTCCCTTAGTAGGCTCTTACTGCATCCACGGGTAGGAGAGGATGGGTAACATTCTACTGCCGGCACCCCACGGCAATACATACATATATATGTACATACATATGTACATACAGGGCAAGCTAAATAAAAGCTTGTAAAATGCGAATGCACGCAGACTAGTTTTGCCAACAAACCAAACTGTTATTGTTACCATTTATTGCGCAATCATATTGATCTTTTGTGAAAATATTAACACTCACCACGTCCGACTAACATTGTGTTAAGAGGTACATTGATTCCAAATGAGCGCGCTCACACATTTCGTGTGTAAACAAAACGGCGCGGTCTACGGTAAGGGCGTTTCTAACGATTTTATTAAGTTTAACTAAAACATTCGACGGCACTTCCCTACAACATAAAATCCATGATATACAAAAGTTCGACCATTTCCCAAACAATTTTGCTTAGCGGCAGTTTTATTTCACATCCAAAGTTTCAAAATAAAACGTTTACAAAGAAACTTCTTCCAAATTGGTGCTTACAAACATATTGGAGCCGATTTCGACCAGACAGTACCCGTTCAAAATAAAATTCTACGGCCAAAGAACTCATCGGATAGCTAAATGACCTCTGACAAATTGTAACGGTCACGTATTTCCTTCTAATTCAACGAGAACAATGTAAACGTACACTAGGTAGCGCAATATAACCCACTCATCTTACTCTCTATCGATTGTTTTAGACAATCATCATCATGAAATTGAATTCCCGTCTGACACGACACTGGAATAAACATCAACGATATATCGTAATACTAAGTGAGTAATCCTCGTATTTACAAAATGAATAAACTAACCATTATCTTTAATAAGTTTTATTTAACTTGTTATCTGTGTATCGGAATCTGCTTCAATTCCGTCAATGCACCGGACCTAATTTATTGTCTTATAACAATAAATTAAGACCGGTGCGGGTCGGGCCACGTGCTATGTAGGGTTCCATTATTATATATTATATATAATATTTTTTTTTATTATTTATACATTATTATATATTAATATTTCGCAAACGGAACCTTTAATCGAAAAATTGTCTTCGCAACCTCAAACAATTTTAAAATAACTATTTAACGATACCCCACACGATGGGAAAATCAAGGATAAAAAAGTTCATACCCACCTTACGTGTATGAGAGGGGAGGTAACAGAAATTAATTATGTTTTCAGCATTTTTTTGTAGCGTTAGCTCGGAGTTGTTATTTTATATGCTCATGCAAAATAGCAGCTTTCTAGGTCTAAAAGTCGGTGACGGACGGACAGACAGACAGACAGACAAAGCGAAATGATAAGGGTTTTTTGGATGACTATAACGAAAGAGTAACGTAGAGTCTTCTGTTCGTTTCTTTTAATAAGTCTCGTATCATCTAAAGCATACACATTTAATTATGAGCTGATCATGTGATCATTTAATAAAATTGTATTGTTTCTATTTGTAAATAACCTGAGTTTAGAGGCCCTTGCCTTTTGTATGTGAATGTGTAGTGTCTTGGTCAAAGCTTAATTAAAACCTCTTTCTGACTTTTTTAAACCGTTATGCATACACCTTTTCTGGTTCAAGATTTTTAAATGGACCTTGCCACAAGATGGCAAATAGTGTATTTTTCTGACGAGTTAAAAAGAAACTGAATTATAACAGTTCCAATTAATGTTTGTACATCTTAGAAAACTGTTTATAATCTTACAAATTAGCACCTCAACTTTTGTGGAAAAACTTAAATATCTGTATTAACTATCCACTGCCCCCTTCTAGACCTTCAGAGCACGTTTCAAAAAGATATTGTTCCCAGGCACCAGTGTCCCTTTATTCCACCCGTCACAAACATTTAACACTGACTTCCAGACAGTAATATTATTAGATAAAATCTAGTGAGTTTCTTCGTTTTCAAAAGGAAGAACGGAATGGGAAACTGAAATACCTAACTCCAATTTGTAGGGAATTGGATAATACGTTATTTATGTACTTACTAATGTATGAATCAATGCACTGATCAATCTTAAATTTTCACCGATATACTGGGAGTAGTATGTAGGTATATTGTACACGGTGTTGGGTTTTAGGTGTATGATAAGAATGTTTGTACAAAAGAATACATTTAGTACATAATTTTGATAGTAGTAGGTACTTTAGATATGCTAAAATTCAAATATACAATCTATGTTTATAGTAGCTTGAAGTCTACCTCCGACGACCTCCGTGGCGCAGTTGGTTTAATACGCTGAGAGCAGGGGGTTACAGGTTCGATCTCTGCCGGGGAACAAAATGTTTGCTCTATCTTTTGATATGTTTCTCAGGTCTGTGTGTTCATCTATATGATTCATAAGTACATATGTATGTATTTGCAAAAAAAATATTTAAGTATAATATCAGCTATCAGGTACCTATAGCACAAGCTCTGCTTACGTTGGAGCTAGATGGTTCTGTTTTTACAATGTACAGATGATTTCTAGCACAAAAACTTGAAGTTATAATCTAAAAATATATTCTTTTAACCGTAACAATGCACTAAGTATGTAATACTGAAGTAAATCGTGCAGTTTATGCTATTGAATATTTCCTCCTCATGCACGGTCCGGTATTTGAATTTCCATTGTACCTCGATAAATTTCTTTTAAAATATCGCATGAAATTGTCCGTGAACATAAGTATCGTGACCGGTCCCTTGCCGTATTTGAAATATTTGCTGTGCAGAAAAATAGCCAAGATTTTCAACATATCGCTAAAGGGATTTTATTTTTATAAAAGTTACGTATTATATTGTTAATTCAATTCAGAAGATGTATTGTGGTTATCATACTCAGAAATCAGGTAAAATTATTCAATTATATCCTACATTTTAACGCCCTTTTGTAATTCATTTATTTATCCATAGGATCCTAATAAAACTTAGTTACATCAAAAAGTGCGCTCCGCACTGTAAATAAATTCATTCGGCTTTTAGTGTGTCGTATGTAGCCCCGACTTTCAATACGAAGGTCGTAGGTTCGATACCGGCCGCGCACCAATGGATTTTTCTTTCTTGAAAAATGTATGTGCACACTTAACACGTGCTTTAACGGTGAAAGAAACATCGTGAGGAAACCCGCGACTTAGTAAGCTTTAGACGTATTGACCTGTTCTTTCCTCTGAATAATATCTGATTAAGCTGAGAGGATGGTATAGGTGCTGGGCAAGCCTAATCCATCTAACAATGTCCCAGGCACTGCAGCGGCCCGTACAGCATGATTACCAGTTGCTGACGCTGTATAAATCATCTATAATAGATGCAAAAGCCTTACTTAGTGATAGCTAAAACAAAAAAAAATTATAAGAAATTTCTTGCCTTACTGGCACTGCTACTTTCCCCATCATTACCTGCCCTAAGCAGGCTTACCAATGAAAAGTGTTTCTGTGTAAGATGACAGCTTGATAGATGGGCTCTGATCGAGTTATTCACGGAACTGTAAACAAAGAAAACGGTAAATTGGGAATTTTACGAGAAAAAATATGAGAAATACACAAAAACCAGGCTTATTTGGTTTACTTTTATGCATTTTATTCGTGTGGATGATGAAAGTAAAATATGTTATTCTTTTTAGGTAATTCTTCAAGTTTATCTTGATGACAGCCAGATTAAAGTCAGACAGTTCATTCTGTAAGGATCTTCCTTACAGAATGTACTGTCTTGTTGAGCTGTTTGCACGAAATAAAACATTCATACACAGAAGAAGAACAACAACATTTTCTACCTTTGTTTAATCACTAGTGAATTGTGACAAAACAATATGTCTATTTTACATATATGAAGCAGGTACCTTTGGCCCCAAGTGGAAACCCCATACCTTCAAACGCTTACGACCCACCAACGTCAAGTCGAGCAATACTTGTTTTAACATGTTATAGTTACTACGCACGATTTTAAATATTATTTAAAATATTTTTTGAGATAACTATATCTGACGTTAATGGTGTGTATTAAAAAAAACCTGAAAAACCCTAAGAATTTTTATTTTATTCTGATTATAATCCTAAAGTTTACTACATAATTGATAAAAGTGTCAAAAAACGCATCCAGAGAAACTTTTTTCTGATCATAAAAAATAGTTGCATCCTATAACAATAGAACATGAATTATTTAGATGCGGGCAAATGGAGGACAAATTAACTGTACATATATTATTCATGCTATCCAGAAACGCGTTGCATGCAGCTAAAATAATTTTTACTCATATTTTCCTCTGATTGTAGAAGTTAGTGAGCTTCTGCACGAACCGTCCAGACTCTCTTTTGCAATTGACAGTGACTGAAAGACATGAAAATAGTTTTTGTAAAGCCGTTTTTCACATGTATATAATTACTCATTTTTTTTTACAATGAGTGCTGAGAACGGTTGAGAAAAGGAAGCTAATAAGTTGATTTTATTTGAATGAGAATAAATAAAACGTTATTTTACTAGCTGACCCGCGTGGTTTCACCCACGTATAGACAAACATAAACAAACCAAGACAAATATACTTTATACTGCAAAATAATTATTGTTTTGATATAGCTATCTAATTATTAAACTAAATTATCGCGTTAAGTAATTAACACTAGATATAGTGTTAATTTAACACCCACATTAAAATATTTTTGATATTAATGTCTCAATCCTTTCTTATATTGCAAGTTCATCAAAACAATGCTATGCTTCATTCATCATCGTCGTGCTTCTCTATAATAAAGAAACTGCAATATTTAAACAAACTGTCTAGTACAAAAACACAAAACAATATTGTTACCTCAGAACTATGTCGTTTATAAAACGATTGTGAAAAACATTTTTGAGTTCGAATACACGTTCAAACAAGCCTCATTTAAAAAAAAATGTTTTGACGATGGGATTCATGTCCATGAACTCCTCGAATGTTGTAGGTAAATATAATAGCGATTATGTGGCATATTTAGCTTAAGGTCAAGAATTTGCATTCAGAAAGTATGATTTAGAACTAATGTTGAAGGTGTTAACATTAGCTTCAACATTAGTTCCAAATCATATCATGATGGTTATCAAAACTCTTTCATCATCATCGTCATCATCATCGTCACCATCAGCCTTTATCAACCCACTGCTGGGCATAAACTGCACTGGCTGCTTGGGCAGTAAGTCAGGACACCATCTATTTAAATAGTAAATATAGATATACATATGTAGATAGATTGAATTAAAATGTCAATCTATCTATAGATAGATTGTATTAAAATGTCAATTTATAAGACCTTCGCATCATTTTTCAACCACTAAATTAGGAAAATACCTAATTGAGTAACAAAGGTTTTATATTCAATCAAATTTATGTGGAATATTTGAAAGCAATCAGGCCAAAGAATCAAAATTTCCTTCATTTATATGAAAAGACTTTCTTAACCTCAAACTAAATGTAAGTTATCAATTGAAATATATGGCCTCATTTTATCGAAAGCATCTCTTTGAAAACCAAATGAACGGTATTCATGGCGTATATATTAAATTGAGATTACTTGCTGTTCGATTTTCTTTCTCTCTATAGGTACTTAATTAATAATTCTCGGAATCTATATTTTATTACAAGCCTTGGTTTTTTTCCTGTGTAAAATGTCTACTATTATATAATTACGAGTACAAAGTATAATCACATTAATTTTTAAGTAACGGACTAGTTTTGTAATTCAGGCATGAGAACAAATGGATTTAAGATCAAGGTAAAAAAGTGATAGTTAAATAATAACCGATATTTATGTCAAATAAGTAGTAAAAAGTAAATGGGTTTAACTTATTTATTTTATTAACCGACATCAAAAGAAGGTGGAGGTTCTCAAGCCACCGTTATTTATTTTTATACTTAGCTACCTCAGAACTCTTTCGTTTGAGAACCGATTTGGATACAAATTTTTGAGTTGAAATAGATACACTTCAATATTCAATTCTTCAATTTATCCATGAGATAAATGAAGAATAAAATCATTGTTATAATGTCTGCAGTGTTGGGCATGGAACTAGACCTTGAGGGACTCCACCTCAATGTATAGTTACAAGCCCTGTGAGAACTATGTCGTATCAAACAAGGCTAAAAAACTTAAGTATGCACTCCCTCCCTGACGACGCAAAAATACTTACTGGACTAACAGTTTATCTATAAACTGCTAAGAAATAGAATTGACTGCCCCTTAGTGCTGCAAAAGATTCGATACAGAGTGCCTTCTCGTTACCCCCGATGCAGAATCACTCACTTGTACCGCCGATGAGAAGAACAGTTTTATTTTGTTTTTTTATACTACTAAATGACGAGACAAGCCGAAGGCCCACCTGATGTTAAGCGCTAACCTCTACCTATAACAATTGCAATGCCGCGGTGATCACGTTCACTAAGCACGTGACCAGCGCTACACTGCAATGCGCCCGTCACCCTGAGACAGAGTTGTAAGGTCTCATGTGCCCGTAATTTCACCGGCCCCCTTGCCCTTCAAACCGGAACACAGCAATGAAGACATTACTGCTTGGCGGCAGCAATAGGTATGGTGGTAGTACTTCCCCGGATGAACCTTTCACAAAAAGTTCTACTACTACTATCATCAGGTTTGGGTATTTTCAGCAACAAGTCTAGGATTTAAGAATCTAGGAAGTAATTTTTTTGTTAAAAATTAAAGAATATTAGATTATGAGCAACTGGTAGTAATAACTGCTGTTATGCGAGACGCAACAAAGCCTGGGACATAAAAATATTAGAGAAATATAAAAATTCATCGTTTCGCAAAAATCATCCCCTAAGTGAAAATAAAGCGCTTTTACAAATAATCGTGGTTTTTTACTCAATGTACTCAAGTGTTTGCGAAATAAAAATAATAAAACACGTGTTTCACCATTTCGCTATTATCATGCCGTGAGTAAAATATAGGGGCTGAAAGTTGAATGCTGTATGATTAATATATTTATTTACTTAAAATTTCGTTCAAATTCTGACGAACCAAATAGTTAAATTCGTATTTTAGTGTTTCTCGAAAATGAAATAAGAGATGAAAGTTTGTATTGAAAATTGATGTTTTGTACTTAATTTACAAAACAGTTTACATTAATATTACGAAAGTAATATAAACATAAAGTACTTTTTTTCATGAAGAAAAATCCATTGGTGCACGGCCGGTATCGAACCACAACCTAGGGATCTAAAATCGCGGGTAAAAACCACTCTGTCAACACGGGTCTTTACATAGATAAGGAGTATAGAATAATTTGTGTATGTTAGATAATGATGTAATAATTATTCTTATGAATCTCGAAGAGAAACCTCGTATAGCAATAAAATAGTAATTACATTAAAAATAACTTGGTTTGATGTCACCTCAGGTGCAAAATGAAGTAAGACTGCCGTAATAACATAGAAAATTGCTTTTGCGCCTGAAAGCCCCAGATTCGTGTCATATCCTCTGAGAATTAGTTTGAGTACCATGTATACCAAAGTTATAATGAATATTTTTTCTTCAAGGAAAGTTTTCTGATTTCGCAAATCACAATTTTACCGCGAAGTACCTTCGAAATTTCTTTGAGGATTATATTGAGGCATTGTTGATGTCTGAATGTATTACGTTAATACAATTATCATGATACGAGTAGTAAGTATATTTTTGAAGGGCCCTATTACAGATATAAATAGAAACACGAAATAATTTGAAAAATTAAATCGAAAAATGCCTGTTCATTTTTAATTAATAAAATAAAAATATTACCTTTTAAAAGATTAATATTTTGTTGTATAATAAATATAATACGGCTTACACCACGTACCTAACTTATTATCATCTTGCTTGCTGTCGTTTCGTAGACCATTTAGAGGCTTTTCTTCATGAGCACCGTTCGTGGCCGACGCCAAGGGCCGCGAGACGAGAAAATTTGTTGTTACTAATGACAACAAAATATTAATATTTAAAAACAATAAACGTATTGATATTGCGTCTTTTTGGCTCAAGGGCCAAACTTGTGCCATAGGAGTGTGTTATTATTGTTATTTCCAATGCCCGAAAGCAATATTTTTTATTACATATTCATACCAATCCTCTTTCTATCATATGTACATATGTAACAAACCTATATCCATTTTATCGATTTCGATGACGGTGACCTTAATATAATTGAGTTATTTGTATTTATGTATATTATGAGCTTTAATGCGGCTCGCCAGACCAAACTTGGTCTTGAGTACCCGGTGACAGTAGAGTCGGGCCGCGGAGTTATATTTGTATGCGTAGGAAGACTGGTCTCTCTTTCCGTTGTTGACGTTTAGCGTCTAGAGTTTCCTTCAAAGGTTTTGATTATAATGTAAAAAGTAGATCCCCAAGATGACAAAGGTCATCTTGGCTTGCTTCTTATAAAGATAAGAAGCAAGCTCCTCTTAAAGTACAGGATCGATAGCGCAAGTTTTAAGCTGTCTTTTGAACACGTCTTAGTAACGCAGATGTTTTGACCACCGTGTTTTCGCTTGCCTTCTGCCATCTCCGAGCAAAATACAGCTTTAGGTAAACCGCAGTCATATATGCGTAGGACATGCCCACACCACCTAAGTTGGCGTTGAATTTTAAATGCTTCCATACCATTCATTCTGGATCGACGGACCTCAGAATTAGGTACATGGTCCTGCCACTTGATTTTCAGTATATATCTCAAGCATCGAAAGTGAAAAATATATAGACCGGGACAAATATCTGCAGGACAATTACAAACATCTGTTCCGCAGCGGGAATCGAACCCACTGAGCCACGCAGGCAGTCAATGTCGCAGGTATTTGAATTTTAGCAAGCATCATCTTATTCATTAATTTGTAGTGTAGCTGAGAGGTCTCGGAAAATAAAAAAAACACTAAACTATAAGCAAACCATTTCGAAAATGTTTTCAAGCCAAAATGTTCAAATTACAACATTGCTGAAATATTATCAAAGTTAACAATTTAACTTTCTTGTTTACCTACCGTTCTCGAATCTCATCAGAAACTTTTCGTATTGAGTCGTCTATGAGTTTTAGGGTTTGTTTGTTTGTGTTTATCTAATAACAGCGCGTAACATAATATTGTTTATACGAACTAGGTTTTAGCAACTCGCTTGCAATTGATTCTGTTATCTCATAAATGTAGATTTTTTTACTTACGTAAAATGACTTAATGAGTGCGAGAGAGAAGAAAATCTCTTACGGTACATAGCAAGATAGAAAAGGAAAGCGAATCTATTGCCACTACTTTTGTTGGACAATAGTACACTAACTCTTTGTGTTATTTAATACAAAATTGACGTTTGACAGACAAACCCGTCGCAAGATATGTAATATCAGCCTGCTAGTAAGAGTGTTAAAACAAGGAAACAAAGGGTGCTAAAATAGTACTCTGGTTATTATCTGGTTTCCATCTGACATACCATCAAAGTTCTAATCAGTGTGTCTACCATTTGTCACTGTTAGATCGCCTGCCATTACTACAGCAGTAATAGTACGTTACTGTGACATATGTCAGATTTGTATCTCATTTTATTTTTTTATTTTATTTATTCATCTTAGGGAAACTATCAGCACAAGATACACAATAGTTATAAGTATAATAATAAGTGGCTATTAATAAGTTTCCACTTATAGATACACAGTAGTGGTTTACAAAGAACAAATTAAAAGAAATGAACAATAGTAGGCTAGTAATTCACACATACCCGAATAGATCCACATAGTTCCACATTGTCTTATAAATGATCATAGGTATATATAATTAGGCATTCGCATCTGTTTTAAACTTTTCAAAGAAGGAGTTATTAAGTTTGGTTTTTAAACTACCAATGCTGCTATGGAAAATATCAAGGTCAAGCTCACTATCTAGGAGGTTAAATTTCTTCTGTGCTCGGTACAAGAAAGAATTTTGACAATAGTTAGTCGATACTAAAGGAAGATAAAATAGATTGTTTTTACGAAAAGATCTAGTGGGAATAGAAAAATTAATTTTGCTCAATAGCTCTGAACAATCAATTGATGAATTTAATATTTGTCCTAAATAAACAGCATCAGCAAAGTCACGCCTAAGATATAGCGGTAGAATATGTTGTCTGGCACAATTAAGAAGGTAGTCAGGTTCATTATATCGAAGTTTAAAGTTAATATATCTTAGGAATTTTCTCTGAATACTTTCTATTCTATTTATATAAACAGAATAGTTAGGGTTCCAAATCTGGGAGGCATACTCCAAGTGGCACCGCACATAGGTGCTGTAGAGAATCTTGATCGTCTTGATATTTTTAAAATCCTGCGAGGATCGCATTATAAAACCGAGAGACTTGGAAGCTTTACTGACTATGGAAGAGATATGAGCATCAAAGAGGAGCTTGGAGTCATGAATGACTCCAAGATCCTTCATTTCACTAACATATTCGACAGTTTGGTTTTTAAGCTTATAATTGAA
The DNA here is from genome assembly GCA_963082625.1 of Pasiphila rectangulata. NCBI lineage: Eukaryota > Metazoa > Arthropoda > Insecta > Lepidoptera > Geometridae > Pasiphila > Pasiphila rectangulata. Next base: position 9,036,669 of record OY720242.1, on the reverse strand, counting down.
TTTAATCTGGTGGGATTTTCTTGTAAACGTTGTAACTTTACATTTATTAACATTAAGATCTAACTTGTTTTTGAGACAGTATTTATCAAGACGATCAAGATCCTCCTGTAGAAGTTGGGCATCTTCACAGCTGGATATCGGGCGGAAAATTTTCATATCGTCAGCAAATGCTAATACACGCGAGTTACGAAAACAAGACCCAATATCCGATACAAAGATAAGAAATAAGAGTGGACCTAATAACGAACCTTGGGGTACACCACTTGGGACACCCATCCACCCAGATGAAAAGTTACCCAGGACGACTAATTGCGATCTATTATTAATGTATGACGTGAACCATCTTAGTAGATCTCCTCTGATTCCCACTGCAGAGAGCTTTGACAAGAGAATGTGATGATCTATACGATCAAAGGCTTTAGCATAATCAGTGTAAACGACGTCGGTTTGATACTTGCCACCATCCATAGAATCAGTGAGAACATCATTTAGAAGAATGAGATTAGAAACTGTAGACCTGCCGGAGAGAAACCCATGCTGTGATGAAGGGAGGATGTTTCTAACTGGTCCAATTATGCGCTCATAAACAATACGTTCAAACACTTTTGCTAAAATACAGAGTTTGGATATAGGACGATAGTTGGCTACATTGTTTTTTGCACCTTTTTTGTGGACCGGGGAAATAAAAGCCGATTTCCAGATTTTAGGAACATATCCCTCATTCACAGACCTGCTGAAGAGCTTGAATATGGGAATAGATAGTTCATCTGCACACTTGATAAGAAGAATAGGTGGTATGGTGTCAGGACCCGCTGATTTATTTATATCTAATTTTAACAATTTACTTTTTATTAGGGGAATCGATAGTTCAATTTTACAGAGATCACAATCAATAACGGGCTGTTGAGTAGAGACTGAAATATTTTGTGAAAAGGAAGAATCAGGAACCGAGTGATGAGAGGAAGAATCCTGCGGCAAATATGTGGAATGGAAATAGTCTGCAAAGAAGTTACATATTTCAGGCCCTGAAGTGGTATTTTTATTTTCATAAGACATGGAACAAGGTATAGATGTAGATTTTGACAAAGATTTAATATACGACCAAAAGTACTTTGGATTTGCTTTAATTGAATCTTCCACGGACGAAATATAAGAAGAATAACAATTTTGTTCTAAAACTTTTGCTCTAGTCCGAAGAAAGTCAACACTAATTTTATCAGCCAACATACCATAACGTTTGTACTTACTATAGAATTTAAATTTTTCCTTTAAAACTTTTTTTAATGCTAAAGAATACCATGCCGGAAATTGATTGGGTCGAATTACTCTCGAAGGCACAAATTTCTCTCGCAGAGACTTCAATAGCGAATAAAAGTATTCAGTAGCATCCTCAAGTGAATTATTAGCTAAGTGCAGCTCCCAATCTATTTCCGACAAACTTGCATTAAATGCATCAAAATCTGCTCTGTTATAACAGTATTTAATTCGAGGTGCCGGTTTCAAAAATTGCTCGAGATAAATAGTAATGGTTACTTCTAGCGCATTGTGATGGGCATCAAGGGGCACCAATGGAATAATACAGTTTGTGACTAAAACATGTTGATTAGCTAACACCAAGTCCAACAGCCTACCGTGTTGATTGAGAATGGAATTGTATTGATGAAAATCAATTACATCCAACTCATCGACCAATTCAATTTCCATCTTACCCGATGGATTGGTTGGGAGACGATAACCCAAATCGTCTACTGTTTTCTTGTGTTTCTGAAGTTGATGTTAATTTTTTTGATGTCTTCCGAAAGTTGCGGGAGAACAGTTTTCAACTCAAATTCCATAGAAGTAAGCTTTTGCATAATTTTATCCAGTGAGTTGGGCGCTGGAGATGGCGTTCTGCATGACTGGCACTTCCACAACGCCTGCTTGGCTGCTCCCAGACGACGATAACCTGCTTCGGTTATATTTGCACAACCAAAATCCAGGTTCTTTTTGCAGACGGCACATTGAACCCCGTCATTGAATCGTTCACCACAGTTATCACAATTCATCGCGATCAATTTTGATTTTGCTGTCAAGTTATGTCTAGTGTAACGCGCGTGCTAGCGGGATCGTAGCGTAGCGCGGACTCATGGTACCAAATTATAAGGAAATGAAGCCCAAACTGCAGTAGCTGTAGGATAATAGTTTACTGTTTATTTTAGTACCAAACTATCCGGTAGAGGCGCTGTACTTGTCATATTTTTTTGTAACTACAGTGGCTAGCGAGTATAGAGTGTTCAGTAGTGGACGTTTGACGGCTGAACTGATGAAGCTAAGAAGATGATATGGGCAAGTTTAATAAACCTATCAATGCCCAGGCACTGCAGCGACCGCATAAATACCAGATGTGAAAGGTTTAACTTTAGTTTCAATACTTTATAAATCCCTCTTTATGATATAATATTAGAGACAGATGGGTAGCACAACTCAGCACATATTTGCTCGTCGATCCATCGACACAGCCTACAGGTATTAAATGTTTGCGCTTGCCGCTGAGCTGTTAACGTAAACATTGATTGTATCGTGAAATTCGGTAGGTAGCTTGTAATAATTTTGGTTCTAGCATTTCCCTATAAAAACGGGGTTTTTAAACTTTTGCCTTGTTATTTCACGTGAAACTAGTTAAACACATCCTGACATTTTGCATATATCCTAGTCCTGGTGACATTACAAATACTCAATACTTTTAAAACGGCTGCCGCCCGCCACAAGGTGGTGATTATTTTTTATACCAAGGTCCACTAGATGTTAAGCGATAACCTCTACTTATAACAACTGATATATCGAGGTAATCACGTTCATTAAGCACGAGACCAACGTTGTACTGCATTGCGCCTGTCACTCTGAGACAGAGTTGTAAAGTCACATGTGCCCGTAATTTCACCGCGTCCTTACCTTTCAAACCAGAACACAGCAATGTAGACATTAACGCTTGGCGGCAGAAAATATGTATGGTAGTACTTCCCTTGATGAACTCTTCATAAAAAGTTCTACTACTCTAAAATACACATAATTTTGTATGTATTAAATGAAAGGGCTAATATAATTTTAAATAGGTACATAGGTATACTTACATAATTATAATCTTCATAATATAAATTAAGAACTGATAATAAATTAATATCATTGACTATTAAATATATGCCCAAATGATTATTATCTATAATATATAGTCAATCCCGCAGAAATATATTAATTATGTAAAAAATATAGTTAATATTTAAGTTTCTAAATGTAAAGAAATCCGTAACATTATTAACTCATAAATATTATTTTCAAAATTATTAATTTTAATAATTTTCATCTTCCATAATATTTTGTTGGCGGCCGCTGCAGCTGTCGTGTATTTTTTTTAGTGAGGGGGAGGGGGGTTTGCTCTGAAATGAGGGGGTTTAGCGGGAAAGTGGGGGGGATACGCAGCTGTAGCTTCTGTGGCAGCTCCGGCGCTGCGGGATGACCAGTCCCTCCGCCCTAGCGTAGCAAAACGCGGCACCTGCGCTCGCCTTCACACATTCGGCTTTTCCACCAGCCTCAGCCCATACGCCGGCTCTTGGTGCCTGCGCTTTGCTACAGCGGGCGGGGACTGGTCTCCCTTTTTTTTTTCGAATTGACAATATATGTTGTTGACCGCAGATGGCCATGACAACGTTACCGGACTATGGCGAGCGCAGAAGGCGCCCAGCCGCAAAAGTTAGGTTGGGGCCACAATTCAACTGCTTCAAAGCGTTTTTATGAAGTGGCGGCGGAACACCCCAATCCGTTAATCTCGGGATTGCCCTCCGACTACCCGATAGAGCCATTGCCCACGAGTTCTTTCCTCCGTCGACCGAGACACGTTCTCGGTTTGCCCGTAGACGAGCTCACCGCCGCTAACCCGGAGGTGACGTCAACCCGTCCCACATTAGCTGCTAGGCACACATTCAATAACCAGTCCCGCCGACGGGGCCAAAGAATACACTCTTTCGTATTAAGGTGCAGTTTTGCACCTGGACGTTAACCATCAGTACATACAAAAATCTGGTCTCCCTCCGCGCCTCCGAGCACTTATATACACTCTAGGGGTACGTTAGACAAGACCACGTGGAAAGTGGGGTGCTCTGTGTCGGATCTGTCACTCAAATCGAACCTAATCAACTCTTTTTGGGGTGCTCTGTGTTGGATCTGGATAAAAATATAGACTTTTAAATTGATGGTCCATAATGGAAAGACTCCATCTCGGTTCTGCCACAGGAAGTGTTTTTGGATAGTAATAAAAAAAACCTAATAACCTCCTGTCCTTCCGTCTCGAATCTGCCACCGGAAGGTTTTATAATCTTTTGAAAATATTTTGGATAATAAGTTTTATGATTTGTTATTATTATGACACAGATGTTTATAACGATGAAAATTATGGAAATTATATATTAGATAAAATAATTTTATGCGTAAGGATCATTAGGATGAACAATATCTAATTGCAAATGATATTTCATCATTTCAGCCATAAAACGTCCACTGATGAACACAGGCCTCCCTCATGGATCTCCATGAGGGGTAGTTGCCATACTCACCACGCTTGGCAGGCGGGTTGGTGAGCGCAGTATGGGATGTTGATACACGGATAGACCCTGCTGCCCATCTTCCGGAGGTATCCCTTAGCAGGCTCTTACTGCATCCATGGGCATGATAGGAGGGGTATCATTCTACTGCCGGCACCCCACGGCGAAAAATGATATTTATGGGACCGTAATATCATGGATGGTGATGTTTCGGAGATACTTGTTATTTATAGTGATTTTCGGACAATCGTTTTTCGGAGACAAAATGGACACCCCACTCGTACTACCGTGTTGATAATTTGTGTTAATAATTTATTTTTCCTGATAAAGATTACACAAGATGATAAATACCTACCTCTATATAATACAATTACATAAACTATTAAGTAAGTTAATAAACTTACTCTACAAGACTACAGCCTAACCACATCTTAAAATCTATCAGTCAGATTTGTTTGGCATACAGTTTAATTTAGTAGAAACGCTTACTTTGTTGTATGTTAATTTAGAAGATATGAAAACTTGAACTCTTGAGATATTTGAGTATAAAATTAACTTACGAATAGGTCACTGGTTAGTATCTCAGTTGGAGTAAAATGTAGTTTATCAAAAATTCTTGGGTCCCGTAGCTTAGTTGGATAAAGCACTTCCGACTATAGAAAGGGTCAAGGATCAATTTGATCGATGCAGGTTCGAACCTCACTGGAATAGAACATTTTGTTGTTTTTAATTTTCCTAAATGGAGCTATCCTGATTTTAACAAAATGTAATCGTTAATTTTCAAACAACAAAAACTTACTTTTTTTAACAAGCAGCCAACACTAGCTAGGTGGTCAGACGACATTGTCAGAGTAGCGGGAAGCCAATGGATGCAGTTGGCGAAGGGTCGCAAAGAATGGCGTGACAGCGAGGGGGCCACCCAGCAGTGGGTGGATGTGGGATGATAGATAGATAGATTAGAACAGTACAATAACAATTAAGTTGAAGCGGGGTAGTAAATGACGAGTAATAGGATTATTATAAAATTGTAGTCGTCTAATCAGTTTCTCAGTATTTTAAAATTTTGTCAAGTTACCTGATGTAGAATCCCCTTCGCAGGGGCTCGTTGCAGGAGATTTTTGAAATAAGCCTGAAGCTTATGCATTATTTTTAAATTCTTTTGTATCATTATTGCCAAATTTTTATTACGTATACATTTTAAGTTCTAGTGTTCTTATACCGTTTTACATTAAACATTTATTATAATTATTTATTTTAAAAATAATAGGTCTTTACCTATGAAATTGCCGTTCTTCAGTACTGGTAGTTTCAAATAAAAAAAAATTGACATGGCTTGGTATTTCAAATTCAAATTAATTTTGTTTTTAAAACATGACATTCTTTTTACAAACTCAGTCTTTTGTTTATTGATTAGCGTTGTATTTTCATTACATTTGAACATTTTTCGTCATAATGGGTACCTTAAAAAATCGTGTAATTATGGAATATGAGTTCCGTCGTGGCACCAACGCGTCACAAACGGCACGTAACATCAAAAACGTTTACGGAGAGAACTGTACAAACGAACGCAGAACCCGTTATTGGTTTTCCCGGTTCCATTCTGAAAATTTTGACTTGAAAAATGAAGCTCGTGGCCGTCCGAAGACTATTGTCAACAATGATGAATTAAAGGCGATTGTGGAAGCTGACGAAACTCAATCTACAGCTGAGCTAGCAGCAGCTTTTGATGTTATCATCAAAACAATATTGATCCATTTGCGACAAATTGGCAAGGTAAAAAAGCTTGATAGATGGGTACCCCACCAACTTAGCGCTGGCGAGCGCAACGTACGCGTTGAGACCTGTCTCGCGCTGCTCAACAGACAAAGAAATGAAGGAATTTTGAACCGAATTGTTACGTGCGATAAAAAATGGATTCTGTTCGACAATCGAAAGCGCTCAACAATTTGGTTAGATCCTGGTTCAGCACCAAAGCAATGCCCTAAACCAAAAATGACCCCTAAAAAGGTGATGGTCACTGTTTGGTGGTAGACCACCAAAAAAAACATTACAGTTTTTTTTTAAAACGGCATTAGCATTACTGCAGATGTGTACTGTAAAGAACTGGAGACAATGATGGAGAAGCTTGCACATCTGCAACCAGCTTTGGTCAATCGGTCGTCCCCACTGCTCCTTCACGACAACGCACGACCCCATACTGCACAACAGACCAGTTTTCAAGCTGCAAGAGCTGGGGTTGGAAGCTCTCCCTCATCCGCCATACTCACCAGACCTTGCACCTACCGACTATCACTTTTTTCAAAATTTAGATAACTTTTTAGTGGGTAAAAAATTCAATTCCCGAGCGGCAGTACAAAATGCCTTTGAAGAGTTTGTTGCCTCCCGTGCAGCTGATTTTTACAAGAAGGGCATCAATAAACTGCCAATGCGTTGGCAAAGATGCGTCGATTGCATGGGGTGTTACTTTGAGTAATAGAAATAAAAAAGTTTGGAAAAAAAGTACTTTCATTTATTCCATACAAAACGGCAATTTCATAGGTAAAGACCTAATATAAATCATGTATCTGGAATAAATTTCTATTCGTCATCATCATCGCAGCCGTAGGATTGGGTCCATTGCTGAACATATAACTCTCTCATGATCCTCAAAGTATTGATCTTAAGGGGTTATTGCCATACTCGCCTCGCTTGACAGGCGGGTTGGCGAGCGCAGTACGAGATGTTGATACACGGAATAACGCTGCTGCCCATCTTACGGAGGTATCCCTTGGCGAATTATTATTGCATCCACGGGTGTGAGAGGAGGGGCAACCTTCTACTACCGGCACCCCACGGCATTTGCCAGTTTTTTTATTATTTTTAAAATCTTTCATTTGACTTTTTATACGTAGGGTTCTTATCATAAACAACCTCTGTAACCACACCATTCAGTAAGTTATAATAAATAGCAGAACTTGTAATTGTGTGAAACAATAACCAGAAGGATTCAGCTAGTTCTGTGTAAGCATCAAACAGTAGGTACATTACAAACTTAGATCGATATACCCGGAGGTCGAGTCTACTCGATAGACCACAATTTTCAGCATCACTAAACATTGATAATTGACGGATTCTCGACTAATATTGACTCACGGGAGGACTTGCAAAGGGTGAAGCTAAATCCTACGATATTAAACACGATGCTTAGGATTTTTTATGTACTATGTCCACGACCCAATGGTCGTGGACAGTCCTACGGCTGAGATGAATGATAATTAAAAACACTATTGTTTGCACCGACGTCATCATCCTAATTTGCGCCACGATTAACCTATCGGAAACTTTTTAAGTATTGATGTACACAAAGTTTTGCTACCATATTTAAATATTATGTTATGAAGTATATTTTTAAACACATTTATCAAATACTTAGGGATAAAGTAAATAAATATTTATTAAATAGAGGGAATGTGGAGAGCAACGCATTGTTATAAACAAGAGCGATTGATTTTCTTTAATTTTATATCCCGTTCCTCTGAAAAATGAGGCGTTTTTATTAGTAAGTAAAAACATCAAAAATACGTAGTTTAGTCGAACTTTATAGATGGCGGTAGTTTTTTTTTACTGGTAGGAAGCACAATTTGACATTGACAGCAATAGTGCTTAATCACAAACTTGCTTTCTCCGCTTGCCAGCCCCATCTGTTAGGTTCAGTAGAAAGCACTTTTTTCTTTTCTATTGAAAACGGCTTGGTTTTGTTTTTAAGCACATAGAACCTCTTACCTCGAATAAACATTTTTTCTGTCTATGAGCGTATCAGTAATTACTGCATTTTCTAGTCATGAAGTTGTTACATGACTTAGAAAATGTCGTTGCAAATTCTAAGTCAAGCCGGTATTCGATTAGTGGAACTGTGACTAAGTTCAAAGGCTGCCTTACCCTGTTTCACGGGTAGCTGGTATTCGTTCTGGCAAATTCGACACAGAGTATTACATTGTCTCCTTGTGTTCTGAGTTGAGTTGTGAGCTGAAGCGACTTTCGCTCTAATTAGATAGAGTTTATTTTAATGCGACTTCTAAAATAAGGAGGAGGTTCTCAAGCAGTCTGTATTTTTTTAAATCTTCTTAACTTCGTCGTTTATAAACAGATTTGGAATAAATATTTTTGGGTTTACGTTAAGACACTAACTTGCGGTTAGGTTTTTTGATTCGCTTTATAATGTTTTCTTGTTTTTACACCCAGTTATCATGATAGGATCCATAATTAATCGAGGGAATTACTCAAATGTAATAGACATATGTATGTACCTACAGCCGTTTGAGTATTTTCAGCAACAAGTCAAGGATTTTATCATTGTACTCGGTTTTATTTTTCGAAAAACGAATTAATTATGTCTCAATTAGGACGGAATTATCTTTTGCCGTGTCTTCCGATTCGTTGCACTCGGTTTCCTACTTATAAGTATACGCTAGTTTACCGTAAATAATGTGATATTCCAACTCCTTCTCGTACTCGTATCATCATAAACGCTATAAGTTTAATTTTATATAAGTAAACGACCTCCGTGCCTTAGTAGTTCTATTAGACATCTCATACGCAAGAGGGCAACCTCTTGTTCGATTCCCGCCGGGGGACCTAAGTTTGCTTTTCTGCAGATATTTGTCTCGAATCTGGGTAATTTTATATGTACGAATAAGTTATGGAACTTGAAAGGGCGTGTATTTTCCTTCATCAAAAGCCGGCAGAGCATCAATCTCTGGTGATGCAGATGTCCATGGGCGACGGTGACCACTTTTCATCAGGAGGGTCTTTTCGTCTTCCAGCATTATATATATTTACAAAAAGTATAATATCAATCATTTGGTACCCACGACACAATCTATGCTTACTCTAAAGCCAAGGTGGTGGTGTGTGAAATTTACAGAATTATTTGATTAATTTTATTAAAGTGCTCTAGAATACCTAGGCCGTCTCGCTTAAGCTTATACCCTACACTATTATCTATGCGATTGTGCAACTTGCACCCGAGGTCAATGGGGACATCGACTTGCATCCGCGACACGAAACTCCCAGTCTCCTTTATATCTTGCTTTGTTCCTATTATCGTTAATGTAACGGCCAAAACTTGCCAATGACTAGAACGGGATTGGAATTTTTGGAACTTGAAACTACAATTTGGAACTACATGACACATTCGTACCTATCGTGATCATCTCAGCCATAAGAAGGTCCAATAACCCTCTCAAAATTCGTATCTGGATATCTAAGTACTGATGTGGGGGTTGTTGAAAATGATACACCGAAAGGCGCTGCTGCCTATCTTGCGGTAGTATCCCAAGGAAAATTCTTATTTTATCAACGGACAAGAGAGAAGAGTAATATTCAACTGCCGGCATTCCATTCCTACCATACACCAAATCAAATATTTCCTTTCAATCGATTTTGACCTACGAGTATAATGTGAATTTCAAGATAAAAATAATTTAAAGATACCTACATTTCTACAAGTATTTTGTAAACAACTAGTGTCCTAAATGTGTCTTACCTTTTTAAATAATACTGTCTCAAAAACATATGCACAGGTAACTCTGAAATAAACTCTGTAACATTAATTTCATTCTTCGAAGAAAATTTGCTGAATGGTTTTCCTTCTCATTATACGAAAGCCTTGTGTATATAGACAAAAAGAAACTTATTTTAATTTACTGCAGAGTTGGCCGCAGTGGAATGAAGACAGTTTTTTTGTCTTAATTAGGGTTCTGTATCGATTAGCCGTTAATCTCAATCGACGTCCAGGGTGCGATCAAGCTGTTTGGTTCCGTCGGAATAAACGTCTAAGCAAAGATCATCTGTCTTGGCTGTAAGGAAAGAACAAATAGTCGAGCTATTTCTGGCGCGATCAACGATTATTGAGGCAGTGGAAATGGTTTCAACCCTTTCCCTTTACAAATCCATACAACTTACACAACTGGTTACAAATTACACACTCGACTATATACCGGAAGTATTGTGTACAAAATAACAGTTTTTTTAATTCACAGTGGTGAAAAACAAATAAAAGCTGCGATAAAAACACACGAAATGGCGTCAACTTCAATTAAGGCTATAAAAAGGCAGTAAAACTAATAACAAAGCGATGTTGAGGGCTCAATACCCACACCTAGCGATATATTTCATCCATGGAAATGTACGTGCGAAAATGGAATCAGAGGTAAGAGACTTAGAGTCGTTTACTATTTTCTGTGACTGACACGATTGGTATGCGTTATTCTGAATGTAAAAACGTGCTAACTTTCGCTAAAATGTTAACGACAGTAGGTATGTATGTGATAATAAATTATTAGGTCATGCTGCCTTAATGACTTCCATTATATGTATAAAAAGAAAGCCGTATTGGACGAGTTCTGTACCCGCCAAAACGGCAACCCGACGTCTTTTAATCCGAGGGTCATTGGCTCGATACCGGACATTATTTTCTTTCTTGTAAAATGTATGTTCATATTTAATACGTGCTTAACGGTGAAGGAAAACATCGTTCCCTTCATTGCTGCGTATCGTGACTCATTTGATACAGCCAGTCCATAGCGCTACTCCATCGGCTACGATCTGCTATCTGATGCAACGGTGTGCTCATCGTTACTACACTCGTATATCTAAACTTTCCGACATGATCGAGCTCTCTTTTAGGGCCTTCGTAGTCGTTTGCCCTTTACCTTGATAATGTTTGTTTCACATAGGATTTCCTACTTTGTATTGTAACAAATTAGATACTGATTAAATTTCATAACTACTACAAAAGTTACCAGAGGTTAGCCAATAAACTACCCACATAGTAATATTTATCGGGTGTGTATCGCGTAATTACCATATAGGGGAAATGATAAATCATAAATCATTTAGTCATAAATATAACCATAAAAAATATTATATTTAGCGCAGTTTTCAAAACATTACCTCCCGTGCTAGTTAAAAAACTGTGTTACAGCAAGGTAAGGCGTCTCAAACCGCACGTACATTTAAAAACACCTTATAATGGTCCTAAAACATATACCTTACAGACTAACATACATACATTTTATAATAAAGATTTTTTTTTAATTTTAATTTATATATATAATTTTAATTTGGTGGGAGTTTTTCTCGTGTTCGCATCCCTATAACGACGGTATACAACTCCTGCAGGCCAGAAATCAGGAGTGAGGAACACGTCCTTGTATTTCGCAGGCACTCGTAGTATATACGACTAAAGGTCGTGTTCATCGTTCTCGTCGACTCGAGATGCAGCAGATGTATCTGGAACGGCGGCGGATTCTTCATCCAGAAACGGACTCTCTCTTTCACGTTTCGTTGGACCTCATCGTCCGAGGTGTTGTGATCCAACCTCGATATGTAGAGGAAGGTCGGCTTCACAGCAGGAAATGAAGGTAACTACGCGATAAATAACCGATAATCTAAAACAATAATAATGTGTTTTGATTGGAAAATTAAAAAAGGCTACACACGGCTGCGAAACCAAGGCAGCGTACCTCAAAAGGAAAAAAATCGGAACTCTTACATGATCACTTTGTTATCCATCTGGCTGTCTTTCGGTCTGTCAAGACCCTTTATCTCGAGAACGTGTAGATACATCGAGTTAATATTAAAACCATATACTCAAATCTACAGCTTCTTTAATTCATAGGGTACTTCCCGTAGACATAGAACTATGTTATTTGGCAACATTATATCGTCTTAAACTGTAGATAAAGAGAAAAACCAAAAACTATACATTTGCAATCGAATCATAAAAAAATCGTCCTTAAAAAGTACGAAATCAATCATTTGGGTTCAGTAACCCTACCCGCGGTCATAAATTGGATTGACTTTGTGCATTTAGAAAATGTTACCCCTCCTCTCATGCCCGTGGATGTAGTAAAAGCCTGCTAAGGGATACCTCCGGAAGATGGGCAGCAGCGTCTTTCCGTGTATCAACATCCCGTACTGCGCTCGCCAACCCGCCTGCCAAGTGTGGTGAGTATGGCAACTAACCCTCATGGAGATCCATGAGGGAGGCCTGTTCAGTAGTGGACTTTTTACGGCTGGAATGATGAAGTAATGTTTATTCAATATGGGTGATCTAATTTTTGTATTTTTCAAAAATTATATTACCGTTATTGAATTAGCCTCCTACTCATATTATGATTGTCAAAGGGCCTAAAGGCGGGTTTTAATAATGTAAGTTGAGTTACAGTTACGGTTGACAGGAAAAATAAAATCATGTCTCTAAACAGTTTCTTGAGAAACCATCGAAAAATCACACACAAAAGTTTCGCTATCGGACAAGAGATGGCGCTTTTATAATTCTCTGACCTTATAAACCTTCTCTAACCAAATAATAATATTGTATGATGGCACGGAATCCTCGCCGCACGAGCCTGAACGGCATATAACCGATTTTATTTTATTTAACGTAGGTTTCCAGTCGTTACTGCGTGGCTTCCAGCTTTTCCGCTATTTGTTCCGTCCCGTCATAAGGGAACCAATTTTTTTTTGCATGCAAAACGTGGTCAGTATTTTGCAAAGCTTGACAAAGTTTTTTCATCGTCTCGCATTCGTACAAGTATTTTGCATTATACTATTATTTAGTAAAATCATATTTTGGAGAATTTTATAAGATATCAGAAATAAATATCCGTTTCAGTAGCAATATCGTGCAACTGTTAAGAAGTGTGATGTCCAGGAAAGTAAGAATTTTTCATTGTGCCTTTATGGTGCATGGTGACTTATATGTTTTATAGATAGACGGTCTGGGTTTCTACCAACGAAAATATCTCAGAGTTTTGTTCTATGGGATCATCAGTAAAAAATAAATTAACCAGTCTGCCAACTACCAAGCGGAGAATTTGGCTAACGCTTCGCAGATGCATCAAGGACTATTGCCGATGATGTCCATGAACCTACACTGGCTCGCGGTGTTATTCAACGTTAGATTATTTGTAACATGTGGGTCTTTATTAAGAGTTTAGAAATTCAACTAAAACCCAAGCTCAAAGCAATGTTATACAAGAGGTCCCTGATTCACACCAAAATACTTACAAGGGAATAACCGGCAGAAACGTAGCAGCTCAGCACGTCAACAGTCTTTTTGTCTGATGCATGCAACGTTTGTCGCTCCGGCCTATTTCCAATTTGCGCCTATCAATCAACACCAATCTCACTGAGTGGATTACGGCCAAATGAAATTTGCATAGGCACCCGTTTCGCAGCGCTTGTATCCGATATTTACGGCTTCTAGTGACGACGTGATGATCATTTTTAATATAGTTTTTTTGTGTTCGTTGACACGCAGAAAGATCATCGCTGCATTGTTCAACAACCCAGTGTGGAGTTTATCAACGAAATAAGTGTTGTTTTTTATGTAGACTTTGCGTTTGATAAGTTAGTTAAAAAATATGTTACTTTTGTTACACTAATCTTAACTAACTGACTGATACTGTCGTTAAATACTGATAAAAATATGATGTTTAATTTGTCACCATTAAAATAAAATAATACCGATTATACCGAAGATATCCCGAACATCTGCCTATACGAGATCAGGATGGCCTAAAAACAGCTTAAGAACGACAAGGCGCCGGGGAAAGACAGAATCACGTCAGAGCTTCTGAAAGCGGGTGGATCACCGATACTTAATGTCCTTCAGAAGCTTTTCAACACCGTCTTACTCGAAGGTCAAAAACATGGAACAAAAGCGTCGTGGTACTGTTCCTTAAGAAAGGTGACAATACCTTGCTTAAGAACTTCAGACCGATCTCGCTTTTGAGCCATGTGTATAAGTTGTTCTCAAGAGTCATCGCAAATCGTCTCGATCGCAGGTTTCATGACTTTCAGCGTCCCAAACAAGCCGAGTTTCGAAAAGGCTACAGTACCAAAGACCATATTCATATGCTGCGGCAAGTCATACAGAAGACCGAAAAGTATAATTTGCCGCTGTCTCGCGTTTGTGGACTATGACAAAGCCTTCGATTCGATCGAAACATGGGCGGTGCTCAAGTCTCTCCATCGATGCCGAATTGACTATCGGTATAACGAAGTGTTGAAGTCTTTGTATAGAAACGCCACTATGTCAGTCCAAGTACAGGAACAGAGTTCAAAGGATATTCCCTCAAAAAGCGGCGTAAGACAGGGAGACGTTATTTCTCCGAAACTGTTTACGACCTCTTTGGAGGATGCCTTCAAGCTCTGAATGGAAAGGACTAGGCATCAACATTAACGGCGACTCACCTTTGGTTTACCGAGGATATTGTGGTCATGGCAAAGTCGATGGAGGAACTCGGCACGATGCTCGAAGGCCTCAATCGAGTCTCCCAACGGGTAGGCCTTAAAATAAAAATGGACAAGACGAAGATTATGTCGAATGTCCATGTTGTGCCTGCTGTTGAGAACTCGGCTCTTGAAGTTGTCGACGCGTATGTAAACCTAAGACAAACAGTCCAATTAGGTAGGTCCAACTTCGAGAAAGAGGTCAATCGACGAATCCAACTCGGATACGCTGCCCGTTTGGAAAACTACGCAACGTCTTTTCGTCCAAAATTCCTCAGTGTCTTAAGACGAAAGTCTACAATCAGTGTGTGTTACCAGTGATAACATATGGAACCGAGACGTGGTCATTCACGATTGGTCTCATGAATAAGTTCAGAGTGCTATGTGCTATGTAGCTCGCAGAACAGATGGCCGATGGGGCCGAAAATTTCTCGAGTGGAGACCACGGACCGGCAAACGCAGCGTAGGACGTCCACCAACAAGATGGGCTGACGACTGAATAAAACTAATAAACTCAGGGCTAACACTGATAGACGTGTTAGTTTATGTGATATTCAAATATTCGTTCCACAATCTTCACCTTTGGAATAGGCTCTTTAGAAAAGTTGTTTGTGCCACCTATTTTGCACAAAAGCGAAATCCAAAATTCATGACAGAAAAAATATCTGCTTACGTTAGTCGCAATCAGTTTTCCCAGAATTTAAAGCAATAACGATCACAATAACAATGACGGGAGCGCTCACGAATCAAGATTGCGAAGTTTATTCTATGAGGTACTCCAGTCTCCATCCCCGCTTATATTTATTTTCGAAATCTGCGTCGCAGAATTGAACTGTGAATATTATGAAATACACAAAATGCGATACAGTTACACGGCTTTTGATACATCAAAGTGAATTTGCGAATTCTATTCCGATGGGGCCGCCTTCCAAAGAAACCTGTATAATTGCTTGTTTTGCAAACGACATTCCAGTTTTATATTATTGTTTCTAAATGAACTTGGTTGATGCTCTTTTTACTAAAAATGTGAGTATTTAATTTGAAAGAACGTTTGTAATGTAACCGCAACCATGGAAGAAAAGCCCTAAGCTTCGCTAAAGCGTCTTTTGAATTAAATCTTTCTTCAATCGTAGCTTTTTCTATTTACTACTAGCTGTCCCGGCAAACTTCGTACCGCCTACTACCACATCTTGTAACTACTACTCTACTACTACTCTACTTCTACCCTACTTTTAATCTACTACTACTCTACACAACAATTACTACTCGTATTTCTAAGCTACTACTACTCTACTACTACTATACTTCTACCCTACTTCTACCGTATTTCTACTCTACTACTACTAAACTTCTACCCTACTTCTACTCATGATAAACCTATCAACGCAAACACAATTTGAAAAACCGTTTTTCTGTTGCGAAAGAAGCAGTAGTTATGATTGACATTATGATATGACGTATTCGTTGGCTAAACAACTGAACGTCATTCTGTCTCATTCACTCACTTTTCTTTATTATGAGGTTTTATAAAATCTGATTTTAATAAAAAATAATCCTTTATTTTATTTTATTTTATACAAACCTTGTCCTAAAAATAACAAATACAAAAAAAGAAAGATTCATCCAATTAGGTGCAGTAGTTCGGAAGTTATTTGCGTACATACATTACGGCGACCATCACCTACCGGTGCTAAGTTAATTATTTAAAGCACATTGAATTTTTTTACATCATAACATCTTAACATAACATTTTTAACACGTGACTTTTTCAAAATGTTTAACCAGTTAAGACTCAAACCATTACTACCAAATTTCCATCCCATACTCATATGAATAGCAAACACAAATACGTTCTTTTGAGTGCAAAAATTCGGTAAACGTTTGGTGTAGAATCTGGGGGGACTCAGGCAGTTCTGAAATCCTCTCGTTTCATGCGAGATCACGTGCCGTTGCGTATCGTCGTTCGGAGTGAACCGGGGTGCGGGGCGGGCGCGGGTCGAACGGTGTTTTATGGGGAACACACTTTTAGTATCATTTTTAGAATGTTTGGATTTCGTTATGAGTTTGTAAGCGCTTGGACGTAAAGTGTTCTTGGCATGCGCAGTTAAAGGGAGATTAGAAAGTTTTCACTTTTTAATGGTCTGTAAATAATATGAGTTGTGTCATAAATGGAACGATGCATCACATTTGAAAGCACTATTCGTAGTCAGACAGACTCCTTGGCCGTTGTGATACGATTATAATGTTTGCTTGTTTTTGCACCCAGTTCTGATGATGGGTCCATGATAAATCGAGGGAAATACTCAAGTATAAAAGGAGTACATTTATGCGATTTTATCATTTAAAGTAGTTTTTTGTTAATTTGTCTATATTGTCATGTATTAAAGAAAATAAAAAAAGTTTTTGTTGCTATGGCGCCTATTACCGCCACAGGCGATCCATACAAACGGTAGCCTAGTTGCATTTATTTATTTAGATTTTGTCCTTATTATGTTTTAAGTAAAACTAGCTGACTCGGCGAACTTCGTAGGTACCGCATCGCACCCCTATTGCAGCGCCACCTGCCGGGTTCAAAAATATTGCCATTGCTTCTCTCTGATAATATAGAATTTTATGAGTGAAATGAATTTTAAAATCAGTTAGAAGTTTTTTAGTTTATTCATAACAAACATTTAAAAATGCAAATCTTGTCTCATTATTGTGTTATTAGCACATACATATATTATAATATAGATAAATCTTATTTAATTCAATATATTTACTATGGATTGGTTGTTTTTACTAGTTGGTGTGATGTGAAGATGATCACATTTGTTTTTTTTTATATTAAAAGAAGATAGAATTTTAAAAAAATAACTGTGGGGCTATAGGTACCTATTTTTATTTGTACCTATGCGGCAACTCTTTGCAAATGGCAATAAATCTGTCAAGAATCATCTGGCATAAAGATCACTATCGTATAATCAGCTGTTGAAGATAAAACTTGAATTAAAAAATGGCCGCTAACATGGCCAGCGAAATAACATAAGAATTTATAAACTTGACACTGGCGGAATTGTGTAAAACCAAACAAAAAAAGCCATAATATAAAAAGACAAGACAAGATAAAATTTTCATGGTTTTCCTCAAATAAAAATCACCGAATTCTAAAAAGATGTACAACTAAAGTTGTTTCTTGGGGAGGACAGAATCACCCCCTCTCAGCTTAGTACACACGTACACCCTGTAGTTTTTTTTTTTTTTTTTTAGGTGTGGAAATCATCATATGACTTCTCCCGCTCTGGGTGGAGCGGGAGGACGTGTCAGACTTTTACTGACTAAAACCACACCTGTGTCCTTCAGTTGCCCTTTGCGTTCTAGGACTACGGGTTTCCTTTTCAGAAATTCCCCGCGGTCCTAGCTTGCGGGCATCGGCCCTATCGGCCCCTACGGTTTGTACCATTTCTTTGAGGAGCGCGTGGATCACTACGCGCTGTTGACGACTGGGCTTGGTCTGGTCGATTACCGGACAGCCGGACGGCGAGCTACCCATTGCTCGGCGTCCGCAAGCCCGCGTCTACCGTGGCTGGTAGTCGGGGTCGGAATCTCGGCGGCTGGGGCGTGAGGACGCTCGTTCCCTCACCCAAGCGGCCTTCTCCTTCGCTAGCATTACTGCTTCGCAGAAGGAGGCGACCGCCTGCCACTCCTCCTCACTCCGGACCATAGCCTGAACCAGGGCCCGGCGCGAGAGGTCACTGCCACCGATTGCCTCCACGAGGACACGGCGGTGCTCCGCCCAAGCGGGGCATACCTCCACCGTATGCTCCACCGTGTCCTCCGGGCGATCATCACAATGATGACACCCGGGCGATTCTTCCGCCTGAATCCGATGCAGGAACCTCCCAAACTTGCCGTGTCCGGTGAGGACCTGCGTCAGGCGGAAGGTGAGTACGCCGTGTTGCCGCTCCAGCCACTCCTCAAAGAGGGGACTTACCGCCGTGATTATGGCGTGCCCAGCACTGGGTTGTGACAGTCGCAGTCGCCATTCCACCATGAGATCCCGCCGAAACTCTGTCCGCCATGCCACGACTTGTCGTGGCAGCGGTGTTTCGCCCCGGCGTTGCATCTCCACGCGCAAATCGTGCATGCGTTCAAGGACTGTTGCCTCCAGATCCCATGGTGGCAGGCCAGCAAGGAGGCTCGCCGCTTCGCGGGAAACTGTGCGGTATCCCCGCACCATCCGGATGGCCATGACCCTCTGGCAAGCGTTCAGCTTTGCCACCGGTCGCTTACGCAGCGACGGCGCCCACACTGGTGCCCCGTAAAGGGCCATGGACCGAACGATCCCCGCGTAGAGCCTCCGGCAGGAGGCGTCTGGACCCCCTAAGTTGGGCAGGAGCCGCTTAAGGGCAGCCGCACGTACACCCTGTAGATGGGATGGAGTTTCAGATTTTCCCATTTGAACCCAAACTTACAAGGTAGGTATAACTTTTTAAGCTATCATGGCTGTGAACACTATATTTTATGCAATATTTACAGAATGTTTATCCGTGATCATGACGTGTGGAACTGCGCTGAAGTATCGGGAAACTCAAAAAGAATCAAATCATGGTAAATTAGTATTTGTGTAATTATTATATATAAACATATATTTGTATGTGTATATCAAATTATATGTTGGAATTTAAATATTAGGATATTAACACCACACCCCATTCTTCCATTCAAATCCTCTCCATCCAAAGGTTGTCTGGAAGAAATCGCTCTGAGCGATAAGACCGCCCATTGTGTATTTTCTGTTGTTTTTGTAGTTTAAGTTAATTTTAGTTATTCTTGTTTTTATTTTCTGTATGATTTACACAATAAAGAGTTTATCTATCTATCTATCTATCCCGTAAATATTATATATACCAGGTAGGTACTAAGAATATCTCCGCTACCGTATACTAAGTTGAAATCTGTTGACCAGTTTATCATCGTACGTACATGTAAGTAATCAAAGTTGCCTCATAGCGGACACGAGTTCAACTTTATTGGGCTTGAGTACCGTACGATGTAGTTTCAATGTGGGTCGACGTAACTCGATGTCTGCAAACCAAATTTACTACGAGCAGATTATTCAATGAATAAAAAGAATTTTAATACATATTATACGGCTTTTACTACGTACTTAAATAATTATCATCTTGCTGGCGTTTCGTAGGCCACAAGGGGTCCTTCTTCATGAGCACCGCTTGTGGCCGCCTCAGAGTACGCGAGACGAGAACTGAGAAAGAAGCTTTTTGCTGTGGGGTACCGGCAGTGGAATGTTACCCCTCCTTTCATGCCCGTAGATGCAGTAAGGCTCAGCAGTGAGTATGCATCCAAATATATTTATAAATTCGGTTTGAAAAAGTCTGGGTCTTTTTGTCTTTAAGTTTCATGTACTCGTATAGTTAACAAACATCATATAACAAGAGCATTAAGCTACAGATACTGTAGCTAAATGCTTTAGTTTAATACTCATTATGTTTTTTATTAACGCAAGCTGTCCACTGCGAGATCAATGAGCGGAGTTATTATTCGAAGGTACATGTAGATTATTAACGGTTTTCCTTAAAATAAATAAATATATTCATTTACAAGAAAAGGTCTCCAAGATCATGTTCGTTGCCATATTCTCTACGCTTGGCAGAGGGGTTGGCAAGCCCAGTACGGGATATTGGTACACGAAAAGACAATACTGCCCATTTTCGGAAGTATCTCTTTGCAGATTCTTACCGCATCGACAGGTAAGAGAAGTGGGGCAACATTCTACTGCTGGCACCCCACGGTTTTTAAATCACTCATCAGTAATAGTTTCTGTCTCGGGAATCAATTCGGACGTAAAATAATATCATCGTATTCCCTGTAAAGGCAGTATTGTTAACACTGGAGCTTACATTGCGTCCGGTTTGTGTGACTGTACACGTGTCCAGGAAACTCACGTAGTTACGAGTTATTTAGTTATGTAACAGGAAATATCGCAGCGCAGTCGCTTTAATGGAAGTTAATATTGAAGTTTTAAAACGTTTCGTGATGCTTTTAAGCTAGTTACAGTCAGTGGTTTCACAGCTACTCTGTTTTACTGTGAATATGCTTTTAGGCGGCTCCCGTTTATTATTGAGAGCGAAATTTAAAAAAAAAGTAATTTTAATTATATGCCGTGGGGTGCCAGCAGTAGAATGTTATCTCTCCTCTCATGCCCGTGGATGCAGTAAGGGAACCTCCGGAAGATGGGCAGCAGAGTCTTTCAATGAATTCCCGTACTGTGCTCGCCAACCCGCCTGCCAAGCATGGTGAGTATGGCAACTACCCTTCATGAAGATCCATGAGGGAGGCCTGTGTTCAGTAGTGGCCGTTTTACGGCTGAAATGATGAAGATAAATTATACTGGACACTACGAATAGTGCACTTTACAGCACAATAGAGTCCCAAAAGCAAAGCTTGTACCTTGAAAAACAGGTGAAAACATTTCTGTTCACTGTGAATTAGTTAAAACAAGTGAGGTCGAGAACCAGTCCAAGATCTCGATGGTTACTCATAAAAAGTTATGCGTCATCATACATAACATCTGCCGTGGGGTGCCGGCAGTAGAATGATAGCCCTCCACTCATGCCCATGGATGCAGTAAGAGCCTGCTAAGGGATACCTCCGGAAGTTGGGCAGCAGCGTCTATCCGTGTATCAACCCATACTGCGCTGACCAACCAGCCTGCCAAGCGTGGTGAGTATGGCAACTACCCCTCATGGAGATCCATGCGGGAGGCCTGTGTTCATCAGTGGATGTTTAATGGCTGAAATGATGATACATAACAAAAACATGCGCGTCGACATCAGAACCTCCTCCGTTTTTTCGTCGGTTGATAAATCACCTAATTCTTAAATGTCTTTATTACTTTCTCCTTAACTAAGACGTTACTTTGCAAAACCTTTTAATAGTTGTATAGTTAACTTACACAAGCAACGAATAATATCAAAAGTATTTCTCGGCCTTAAAATATAAAAATCCATCTCAGCGGTCAACTCACCGAGCATTTAACGATAATCTCTCTTTTATTATTACGACCAAAATATTGATTATCGCTTTTAAAAATATCAAGTGACCCTTGAAATAGGCACGATTATGGCCTCGTAAAAGTTTGATCGGCTTTTTTTCAATACATTCCGCAAAAATCTTGGGAATAAATATTTTAGGATTGAATTTCTTCGTAAAGCTTTCGTATTTTGTTTTACCCCTCGTTATGGAGGATGTTAGATGAGCCATAAATCTTTTCGTAAAAACCATGAAATTATAAATAATTTTAAACTGTTTACTGTATTTGTCACGTCCGTGGTGACGGGTAGACCAGCCTACCTGTCACCACAAAAGCTACAAGGCACTTGAAACGCCAGGAAATAATAAAACGAGGTAATTACGCGATACAGTCCGGTTTTTAACGGCGGTTTATATTTTTTGATATTTTATTTTCTGGTTTTAATCTACTAATTACTATTAAAATAGTCCTTACTTTAGTTATTAACTATGAAAAAAATCAGACTACTCTGTAAAGTTATTGCGTGGTCGGTCATACATGTATGACCACGCAATTGTAATGTAGAGGTATTACAATCAGTGAGTAAACAATCAATCATCCTCTGTTTTCCTACCCTTAAGGTTGGATTTTTTTAATAAAAAAAGCCTAACCCTTTCATATAAAAAAAGAATTATCAAATCGGACGATTCTGTAAAAAAAACTGTGTGATAAAAAAAATACTTGAAACCTCCTCCGTTTTTTCGTCGGTAGAAAAGTCGATTGCTGCTGTTTCTTTGCACACTCGGAAAAAATCACGGCAATATGTTTGAATGTTCTCATTAAAAGTATAGAGTTAATTCAAACGTTTCAAACTGGCGAGGTTTGTATAGACGACTACAACATGAGGCTTTATAATAAACGGTACGAATTCTTTGTGCATATATTTTAACCCGCTTCAGAAAAAGGAGATGGTTAAAAAGTCGTCATTATATTTTTTAAACTTTGTTACTTACTACGTATCGTTTACTAACCGATTTAGAAATTATTTTTGGCTTCCAGATTTGTCCCATATTTTTCGAAACTATGTTCTGATGATAGGATCTCTTTGAAATTGAGGGAACAACTCAACTATTACAGACATATGTATGTACATACATACGTTTTTGGTATGATCAGTAATTGGTCGATGACCTTTATACATCAGTAGGCGTTAAAGGGCTAAGATAGTGGATGGTTGTAAATGAACCCGTTCTCGCGGTGTACAGCCCGCATAAGTATAGTAAGGTTAAAACTACATTTGTTGATATTAGGGGGCTTCGCCCCATAGCGCTGTCTGTCTGTCTGTCTGTCCGTCTGTCCGTCTGTCCGTCTGTCCGTTCGTCTGTCTGTCTGTCTGTATGTCTGTCTGTCTGTCTGTCTGTCCGTCTGTCTGTCTGTCTGTCTGTATGTGTATGGGACGATTACAACCGAACGCGTTGACCGATTTACATGAAACCTTTTTTGTTAGCACCGTCTAATTGAGAGAAGGGTACTGATTGATTTTAATGACCCTAAGGTCACAGGAACCGGTGTTATTATTTAAGTAATTACAAAAAATAAAAGTCTTCAAATGGTCGAAAACGACCAAAAACCCAAAAATGCCATTTTTGACCTTTGGCGACCTTTTGAGACCTTCGCCCCCTTTCTGGTACCCCCGTACCAATGCTTGTATTGATAATACTGTAAGCTAAAATAAATCAAATAGAGCTAATGGATTTAATTTCGTCGACCTAATAATAAATGCTAAGGTTTTTTTAAGTTGCATAACAACTTCTAACATAATCTGTCAATCGCACTCAATTTATATTTACCTCACATTTCATAGCCCCACGTTTCGGAGGCGCCCTCGCCGCGATATTTGTTTAATATTTTCTTGAAGAGGCACACGACTCTCATACATATTAGATAATGTGTCTTCGCTTCGTCCGCTTTCAGTTTAAACTCCACGGTATACCTTACGATAACGTTCATTTAATGTGAGCTTAAGTGCTTGCGGATTTATAAATGTTTTTCTTTTTCATTCTTCTTCACCTAATGACATGAAATTGTAAGTAATAAGGTTTTTATAGTTAAAATAACTAACTACAACATCAAAAACTAAGTCATCATAACAAAAAATAAAAATATATTAAAACGTAATCATCTGTTCGTAGAATTTGCATAGTTTACATTGTTACTAAAAGATACTTTTAAAAAAGAGTTAAAGTTACTAAAAAAGTTAAAGTTAGTTAAGGCCGTATTGGCCGAGTGGTATGTACCCCCGATTTTCAATCCGAAGGTCGTGGGTTCAATACCAGCCGTGCACCAATAGATTTTTCTTTCATGAAACATGCACTTAACACGTGCTTTAACGGTGAAGGAAACATCGTGAGGAAACCCGCGGCTTAGTTAGCTTCAGACGTATTGACCTGTTATTTCTTCTTCTCTGAAATTTTTGATTATTCTTTCTGATTAATAGCTGACTAAGCTGAGAGGATGGTATAGGTGCTGGGCAAGCCTAATCCATCTAACAATGTCCCAGGCACTGCAGCGTCCCGTACATGATTGATTACCAGTTGCTGACGCTGTATAAACCATCTATAGCAGATGCAAAGGCCTAACTTGCTTAGAGTTACTTAATATAATATCACTCTAGTCAATCCTTATTAAACTTAAATAAGAAACGAAACAGGATTAAAATAAATTCAGTTAAAGTTTGAATGCATGTACCTACAATAAGTAGGTATCTACTTTTGATAACTGCACTTAAAAGTGCTTAAAAGAACTAAGAATTATTATTATTATTATTTTTTAATTTATTACAATACTCATAAATGTCTTAGCTCACTTTTAATGAATCATAAATTACATTATTCATTAATTTCTATTGTTGCTTTCTTTTTGGCATAAAATTATGAGAGCCCTTTCTCATCAGCATTTCAAAGTATTTTTCTAATTTGGTATTTGCAATAAAGTTGAAAAAAATACAATGCTTTGGGGTTTCTTAATTTTTTTTTATCGTTGAATGCCAGTTTATTAACATATTTGAGCTTCTGTGAAACCGATCGTAACAACTCCATTTGCAAAGTAAATTCGTCACAAAAAGTAGATTTGTCTGTCAATTTTATGACAATGGGGTGTTTTCTCAGATTTTACTGTGTAATACTTAATTAGCTACACTTTCATGTAATAAGTAACTAATTTTAAGCACTATTTTAAGATTAATAACAGTTAATCGTGTAGATCAGTTGATAATTACGTAATTTAACTTACTATTTTTTGTTACAAGGACTAACTTACTTGCCAATACCTTTTTGTTTATTTATTGTTTAATTTCAAGTAATCGAATTCGTTTGTCATTCATTTTGCATCTACCTGTGTTGAGTACACAGTTACGTTTGCTTAAATTTGAGCATTTTCGTACAAATTAACTACATTATTTTTGTTGTTTCGAATCAGTTAACTAATTCGGCCTGTTACCGCTTAACACTAGGTAGGCCTTCGGCTTCTCTCGTCATTTAGTCGTATAAAAAACTTGTTGAATATTATATGGTGTTCGGTCGACTGACTCATGAAAACTCGGCCGTGCAAACTGGCTCGAATAGCTATCTGCTGTTGTTGTATGATTTTGTACGATCAGACACATGCCGAAATACTGGACCTTTTTAAACTTTTGCGATCACGACACATTATGAACACATATTTAACCGGGTATTTATCGAGCGGATGTTCGGAAAATAATAAATAAAGGTCAATAACGCTTGCCGTGGGGTGACGGCAGTAGAATGTTGCCTCTCCTCTCTTGCCCGTGGATGCAGTAAGAATCTGCTAAGGGAAACCTCCGGAAGATTGTTAGCCGCGTCTTTCCGTGTATCAATATTCTTTACTGCGCTCGTCAACCCGCTTGCCAAGCGTGGAGAGTATGGCAACAGCCCCTCATGATATTTGGATCTATGAGGGAGGCCTATGTCCAGCAGTGGACGTGGAGAGTAGTCCAAGGGCTGAGATCATGAACGCAATAAATACCCGGCTAATTATGTGTTTCAAATACTTTGGATTATAAATATAAATACACCGTGAGGTGCCGGCAGTTAAATATTACACCTCCTCTCATGTTTGTAAATGCAGTCAGAGACATCCAGGGGATACCTCCGGAAGATAGGCAGCAGCGTCCTTGTATCAATACGTGTCTACATGTATCAACATCCCGTACTGTATTCGCCAACCCGCTGGCCAAACGTGGCGAGAAGGGCAACAACCACCTCGTAATCTTCGAGGTCCATGAGCAACGCCTCTGTCCAATGGACTCTGTGGAATGGACGTGGAAAGTAGTCCTATAGCTGAGATGATAAATGTGACTGGCTGCAAGTGTTTGATCGAGTGAACCACGAAAACTCTGTTAGGCAAACTGACCTAAATACTAGCTCTCTGCTAATGTTGTATGATATTGCACAGTCAGAGACATTCCGTATTACATTTTGGCAAATGCTTTGGACTACATGTGCAGTTTCAGTACTTAATTTACGCTGCAAAAGCATTCCGTTCCAAATTATGACAAGCTCCGTTGAATTGCCATCTCCTGTTGACTGCGAACTATTCAAAAGTGAGCTCCACAATAGTTTGGATGAATTTAATTTGTTCTCGTGTTTAAAGTATCTCTAAAAATTTCCTGACTTTTTCTACGAGTAGTCCTACGGAAATAAGTTTCAACAGAGGTTTGGTGGAAATTCAAAAAGCACTAAATGCCTACAAATGAGTACTTCGGTGAAGTTGCATTGACGTTTTTAACATTATCTGTCTGTCTGTCTGTTCGCGATAAAGGAAAGAAAAAAAATAATTCAAGAGAAAGGTTTTATAGTAAAATTTGTTAAGGTATGGTGTACCTTTTTAAAATGGGGATTTTTAGGTTGGTTAAAATAAAAATTATGTTTTATGTGCTAGTTTGAAAGGTTTATTGAAACCTTAATGTATAGGTTTTTTGTTTCCTCTATTTTATACCTTACATAAATGTGAAGAGATACTTTGATTAATCGTTGATCACTTAAACTCTAGAATACAGTAAGAAATCGCAATGAATACGATTTGTTTATCTGAAAGAAATAAGTTCAACAAAAGTCTGATCAAAAGAGTAAATCGCCATCTCGAGACGTACTCAAAATAATTTTCTCAAAAGGCTGCAAAACTACATTTGTTGATATTAGGGGGCTTCGCCCCATAGCGCTGTCTGTCTGTCTGTCTGTCCGTCTGTCCGTCTGTCCGTTCGTCTGTCTGTCTGTCTGTATGTCTGTCTGTCTGTCTGTCTGTCCGTCTGTCTGTCTGTCTGTCTGTATGTGTATGGGACGATTACAACCGAACGCGTTGACCGATTTACATGAAACCTTTTTTGTTAGCACCGTCTAATTGAGAGAAGGGTACTGATTGATTTTAATGACCCTAAGGTCACAGGAACCGGTGTTATTATTTAAGTAATTACAAAAAATAAAAGTCTTCAAATGGTCGAAAACGACCAAAAACCCAAAAATGCCATTTTTGACCTTTGGCGACCTTTTGAGACCTTCGCCCCCTTTCTGGTACCCCCGTACCAATGCTTGTATTGATAATACTGTAAGCTAAAATAAATCAAATAGAGCTAATGGATTTAATTTCGTCGACCTAATAATAAATGCTAAGGTTTTTTTAAGTTGCATAACAACTTCTAACATAATCTGTCAATCGCACTCAATTTATATTTACCTCACATTTCATAGCCCCACGTTTCGGAGGCGCCCTCGCCGCGATATTTGTTTAATATTTTCTTGAAGAGGCACACGACTCTCATACATATTAGATAATGTGTCTTCGCTTCGTCCGCTTTCAGTTTAAACTCCACGGTATACCTTACGATAACGTTCATTTAATGTGAGCTTAAGTGCTTGCGGATTTATAAATGTTTTTCTTTTTCATTCTTCTTCACCTAATGACATGAAATTGTAAGTAATAAGGTTTTTATAGTTAAAATAACTAACTACAACATCAAAAACTAAGTCATCATAACAAAAAATAAAAATATATTAAAACGTAATCATCTGTTCGTAGAATTTGCATAGTTTACATTGTTACTAAAAGATACTTTTAAAAAAGAGTTAAAGTTACTAAAAAAGTTAAAGTTAGTTAAGGCCGTATTGGCCGAGTGGTATGTACCCCCGATTTTCAATCCGAAGGTCGTGGGTTCAATACCAGCCGTGCACCAATAGATTTTTCTTTCATGAAACATGCACTTAACACGTGCTTTAACGGTGAAGGAAACATCGTGAGGAAACCCGCGGCTTAGTTAGCTTCAGACGTATTGACCTGTTATTTCTTCTTCTCTGAAATTTTTGATTATTCTTTCTGATTAATAGCTGACTAAGCTGAGAGGATGGTATAGGTGCTGGGCAAGCCTAATCCATCTAACAATGTCCCAGGCACTGCAGCGTCCCGTACATGATTGATTACCAGTTGCTGACGCTGTATAAACCATCTATAGCAGATGCAAAGGCCTAACTTGCTTAGAGTTACTTAATATAATATCACTCTAGTCAATCCTTATTAAACTTAAATAAGAAACGAAACAGGATTAAAATAAATTCAGTTAAAGTTTGAATGCATGTACCTACAATAAGTAGGTATCTACTTTTGATAACTGCACTTAAAAGTGCTTAAAAGAACTAAGAATTATTATTATTATTATTATTTAATTTATTACAATACTCATAAATGTCTTAGCTCACTTTTAATGAATCATAAATTACATTATTCATTAATTTCTATTGTTGCTTTCTTTTTGGCATAAAATTATGAGAGCCCTTTCTCATCAGCATTTCAAAGTATTTTTCTAATTTGGTATTTGCAATAAAGTTGAAAAAAATACAATGCTTTGGGGTTTCTTAATTTTTTTTTATCGTTGAATGCCAGTTTATTAACATATTTGAGCTTCTGTGAAACCGATCGTAACAACTCCATTTGCAAAGTAAATTCGTCACAAAAAGTAGATTTGTCTGTCAATTTTATGACAATGGGGTGTTTTCTCAGATTTTACTGTGTAATACTTAATTAGCTACACTTTCATGTAATAAGTAACTAATTTTAAGCACTATTTTAAGATTAATAACAGTTAATCGTGTAGATCAGTTGATAATTACGTAATTTAACTTACTATTTTTTGTTACAAGGACTAACTTACTTGCCAATACCTTTTTGTTTATTTATTGTTTAATTTCAAGTAATCGAATTCGTTTGTCATTCATTTTGCATCTACCTGTGTTGAGTACACAGTTACGTTTGCTTAAATTTGAGCATTTTCGTACAAATTAACTACATTATTTTTGTTGTTTCGAATCAGTTAACTAATTCGGCCTGTTACCGCTTAACACTAGGTAGGCCTTCGGCTTCTCTCGTCATTTAGTCGTATAAAAAACTTGTTGAATATTATATGGTGTTCGGTCGACTGACTCATGAAAACTCGGCCGTGCAAACTGGCTCGAATAGCTATCTGCTGTTGTTGTATGATTTTGTACGATCAGACACATGCCGAAATACTGGACCTTTTTAAACTTTTGCGATCACGACACATTATGAACACATATTTAACCGGGTATTTATCGAGCGGATGTTCGGAAAATAATAAATAAAGGTCAATAACGCTTGCCGTGGGGTGACGGCAGTAGAATGTTGCCTCTCCTCTCTTGCCCGTGGATGCAGTAAGAATCTGCTAAGGGAAACCTCCGGAAGATTGTTAGCCGCGTCTTTCCGTGTATCAATATTCTTTACTGCGCTCGTCAACCCGCTTGCCAAGCGTGGAGAGTATGGCAACAGCCCCTCATGATATTTGGATCTATGAGGGAGGCCTATGTCCAGCAGTGGACGTGGAGAGTAGTCCAAGGGCTGAGATCATGAACGCAATAAATACCCGGCTAATTATGTGTTTCAAATACTTTGGATTATAAATATAAATACACCGTGAGGTGCCGGCAGTTAAATATTACACCTCCTCTCATGTTTGTAAATGCAGTCAGAGACATCCAGGGGATACCTCCGGAAGATAGGCAGCAGCGTCCTTGTATCAATACGTGTCTACATGTATCAACATCCCGTACTGTATTCGCCAACCCGCTGGCCAAACGTGGCGAGAAGGGCAACAACCACCTCGTAATCTTCGAGGTCCATGAGCAACGCCTCTGTCCAATGGACTCTGTGGAATGGACGTGGAAAGTAGTCCTATAGCTGAGATGATAAATGTGACTGGCTGCAAGTGTTTGATCGAGTGAACCACGAAAACTCTGTTAGGCAAACTGACCTAAATACTAGCTCTCTGCTAATGTTGTATGATATTGCACAGTCAGAGACATTCCGTATTACATTTTGGCAAATGCTTTGGACTACATGTGCAGTTTCAGTACTTAATTTACGCTGCAAAAGCATTCCGTTCCAAATTATGACAAGCTCCGTTGAATTGCCATCTCCTGTTGACTGCGAACTATTCAAAAGTGAGCTCCACAATAGTTTGGATGAATTTAATTTGTTCTCGTGTTTAAAGTATCTCTAAAAATTTCCTGACTTTTTCTACGAGTAGTCCTACGGAAATAAGTTTCAACAGAGGTTTGGTGGAAATTCAAAAAGCACTAAATGCCTACAAATGAGTACTTCGGTGAAGTTGCATTGACGTTTTTAACATTATCTGTCTGTCTGTCTGTTCGCGATAAAGGAAAGAAAAAAAATAATTCAAGAGAAAGGTTTTATAGTAAAATTTGTTAAGGTATGGTGTACCTTTTTAAAATGGGGATTTTTAGGTTGGTTAAAATAAAAATTATGTTTTATGTGCTAGTTTGAAAGGTTTATTGAAACCTTAATGTATAGGTTTTTTGTTTCCTCTATTTTATACCTTACATAAATGTGAAGAGATACTTTGATTAATCGTTGATCACTTAAACTCTAGAATACAGTAAGAAATCGCAATGAATACGATTTGTTTATCTGAAAGAAATAAGTTCAACAAAAGTCTGATCAAAAGAGTAAATCGCCATCTCGAGACGTACTCAAAATAATTTTCTCAAAAGGCTGCAAAACTACATTTGTTGATATTAGGGGGCTTCGCCCCATAGCGCTGTCTGTCTGTCTGTCTGTCCGTCTGTCCGTCTGTCCGTTCGTCTGTCTGTCTGTCTGTATGTCTGTCTGTCTGTCTGTCTGTCCGTCTGTCTGTCTGTCTGTCTGTATGTGTATGGGACGATTACAACCGAACGCGTTGACCGATTTACATGAAACCTTTTTTGTTAGCACCGTCTAATTGAGAGAAGGGTACTGATTGATTTTAATGACCCTAAGGTCACAGGAACCGGTGTTATTATTTAAGTAATTACAAAAAATAAAAGTCTTCAAATGGTCGAAAACGACCAAAAACCCAAAAATGCCATTTTTGACCTTTGGCGACCTTTTGAGACCTTCGCCCCCTTTCTGGTACCCCCGTACCAATGCTTGTATTGATAATACTGTAAGCTAAAATAAATCAAATAGAGCTAATGGATTTAATTTCGTCGACCTAATAATAAATGCTAAGGTTTTTTTAAGTTGCATAACAACTTCTAACATAATCTGTCAATCGCACTCAATTTATATTTACCTCACATTTCATAGCCCCACGTTTCGGAGGCGCCCTCGCCGCGATATTTGTTTAATATTTTCTTGAAGAGGCACACGACTCTCATACATATTAGATAATGTGTCTTCGCTTCGTCCGCTTTCAGTTTAAACTCCACGGTATACCTTACGATAACGTTCATTTAATGTGAGCTTAAGTGCTTGCGGATTTATAAATGTTTTTCTTTTTCATTCTTCTTCACCTAATGACATGAAATTGTAAGTAATAAGGTTTTTATAGTTAAAATAACTAACTACAACATCAAAAACTAAGTCATCATAACAAAAAATAAAAATATATTAAAACGTAATCATCTGTTCGTAGAATTTGCATAGTTTACATTGTTACTAAAAGATACTTTTAAAAAAGAGTTAAAGTTACTAAAAAAGTTAAAGTTAGTTAAGGCCGTATTGGCCGAGTGGTATGTACCCCCGATTTTCAATCCGAAGGTCGTGGGTTCAATACCAGCCGTGCACCAATAGATTTTTCTTTCATGAAACATGCACTTAACACGTGCTTTAACGGTGAAGGAAACATCGTGAGGAAACCCGCGGCTTAGTTAGCTTCAGACGTATTGACCTGTTATTTCTTCTTCTCTGAAATTTTTGATTATTCTTTCTGATTAATAGCTGACTAAGCTGAGAGGATGGTATAGGTGCTGGGCAAGCCTAATCCATCTAACAATGTCCCAGGCACTGCAGCGTCCCGTACATGATTGATTACCAGTTGCTGACGCTGTATAAACCATCTATAGCAGATGCAAAGGCCTAACTTGCTTAGAGTTACTTAATATAATATCACTCTAGTCAATCCTTATTAAACTTAAATAAGAAACGAAACAGGATTAAAATAAATTCAGTTAAAGTTTGAATGCATGTACCTACAATAAGTAGGTATCTACTTTTGATAACTGCACTTAAAAGTGCTTAAAAGAACTAAGAATTATTATTATTATTATTATTTAATTTATTACAATACTCATAAATGTCTTAGCTCACTTTTAATGAATCATAAATTACATTATTCATTAATTTCTATTGTTGCTTTCTTTTTGGCATAAAATTATGAGAGCCCTTTCTCATCAGCATTTCAAAGTATTTTTCTAATTTGGTATTTGCAATAAAGTTGAAAAAAATACAATGCTTTGGGGTTTCTTAATTTTTTTTTATCGTTGAATGCCAGTTTATTAACATATTTGAGCTTCTGTGAAACCGATCGTAACAACTCCATTTGCAAAGTAAATTCGTCACAAAAAGTAGATTTGTCTGTCAATTTTATGACAATGGGGTGTTTTCTCAGATTTTACTGTGTAATACTTAATTAGCTACACTTTCATGTAATAAGTAACTAATTTTAAGCACTATTTTAAGATTAATAACAGTTAATCGTGTAGATCAGTTGATAATTACGTAATTTAACTTACTATTTTTTGTTACAAGGACTAACTTACTTGCCAATACCTTTTTGTTTATTTATTGTTTAATTTCAAGTAATCGAATTCGTTTGTCATTCATTTTGCATCTACCTGTGTTGAGTACACAGTTACGTTTGCTTAAATTTGAGCATTTTCGTACAAATTAACTACATTATTTTTGTTGTTTCGAATCAGTTAACTAATTCGGCCTGTTACCGCTTAACACTAGGTAGGCCTTCGGCTTCTCTCGTCATTTAGTCGTATAAAAAACTTGTTGAATATTATATGGTGTTCGGTCGACTGACTCATGAAAACTCGGCCGTGCAAACTGGCTCGAATAGCTATCTGCTGTTGTTGTATGATTTTGTACGATCAGACACATGCCGAAATACTGGACCTTTTTAAACTTTTGCGATCACGACACATTATGAACACATATTTAACCGGGTATTTATCGAGCGGATGTTCGGAAAATAATAAATAAAGGTCAATAACGCTTGCCGTGGGGTGACGGCAGTAGAATGTTGCCTCTCCTCTCTTGCCCGTGGATGCAGTAAGAATCTGCTAAGGGAAACCTCCGGAAGATTGTTAGCCGCGTCTTTCCGTGTATCAATATTCTTTACTGCGCTCGTCAACCCGCTTGCCAAGCGTGGAGAGTATGGCAACAGCCCCTCATGATATTTGGATCTATGAGGGAGGCCTATGTCCAGCAGTGGACGTGGAGAGTAGTCCAAGGGCTGAGATCATGAACGCAATAAATACCCGGCTAATTATGTGTTTCAAATACTTTGGATTATAAATATAAATACACCGTGAGGTGCCGGCAGTTAAATATTACACCTCCTCTCATGTTTGTAAATGCAGTCAGAGACATCCAGGGGATACCTCCGGAAGATAGGCAGCAGCGTCCTTGTATCAATACGTGTCTACATGTATCAACATCCCGTACTGTATTCGCCAACCCGCTGGCCAAACGTGGCGAGAAGGGCAACAACCACCTCGTAATCTTCGAGGTCCATGAGCAACGCCTCTGTCCAATGGACTCTGTGGAATGGACGTGGAAAGTAGTCCTATAGCTGAGATGATAAATGTGACTGGCTGCAAGTGTTTGATCGAGTGAACCACGAAAACTCTGTTAGGCAAACTGACCTAAATACTAGCTCTCTGCTAATGTTGTATGATATTGCACAGTCAGAGACATTCCGTATTACATTTTGGCAAATGCTTTGGACTACATGTGCAGTTTCAGTACTTAATTTACGCTGCAAAAGCATTCCGTTCCAAATTATGACAAGCTCCGTTGAATTGCCATCTCCTGTTGACTGCGAACTATTCAAAAGTGAGCTCCACAATAGTTTGGATGAATTTAATTTGTTCTCGTGTTTAAAGTATCTCTAAAAATTTCCTGACTTTTTCTACGAGTAGTCCTACGGAAATAAGTTTCAACAGAGGTTTGGTGGAAATTCAAAAAGCACTAAATGCCTACAAATGAGTACTTCGGTGAAGTTGCATTGACGTTTTTAACATTATCTGTCTGTCTGTCTGTTCGCGATAAAGGAAAGAAAAAAAATAATTCAAGAGAAAGGTTTTATAGTAAAATTTGTTAAGGTATGGTGTACCTTTTTAAAATGGGGATTTTTAGGTTGGTTAAAATAAAAATTATGTTTTATGTGCTAGTTTGAAAGGTTTATTGAAACCTTAATGTATAGGTTTTTTGTTTCCTCTATTTTATACCTTACATAAATGTGAAGAGATACTTTGATTAATCGTTGATCACTTAAACTCTAGAATACAGTAAGAAATCGCAATGAATACGATTTGTTTATCTGAAAGAAATAAGTTCAACAAAAGTCTGATCAAAAGAGTAAATCGCCATCTCGAGACGTACTCAAAATAATTTTCTCAAAAGGCTGCAATCAAAAATACTGTTTCTTTGCTAAGAAATAGGAATTCATTTTGCGAGAACATTCTTTCATCAAAAAACACCGTCGAAAAACTGCACTGCAAAGAACCCCGTCTCTCAAAAGTAATCATAGTTCCACAGACGGAAAAACTTGAAATAATATCATCGCAGAGCATCGTGAAATTTCAAGTTCACGTGGCGAGCACGTTGTGGACCCACTTCCTCTGCGCTGCCCCTAGGGATCACTCACACGAAGCCAGTAAATATTAAATACCGATGATTCAGATTACCTAGAGGACAAAACCACTTGGGATGGAATCTGCTCCAACTCCGTCAAACGTAACATAAGACAAAATAAAATTGTTAAATGATGACTATAACGACCGAGTTAGGTTCTTCTGTTCACTTCTTTTCCTAACTCGCGTGTCATCTGAAGTGAACAGATTCAATTATGTGCTTTATTCTATTTATTTGTGTTGTTTTATTTTGTAATTTGTGACGCGTCAATAAGGTCCATGCGGCCGCACTGAATAAAGTATTTTTTGATTCTTGATTCTTGATGCGCAAATTACTAAAGCATTGTGCGTTCTTAATAATCAACAATTTCTTAATTCACTATTTTTCACCGACTTTACAAATATACGAGGTTTTCAAGACGTCTGTTGTTATTCTTGTATATTACATAATATAAGTAATAAAAAAAAAGTTGCCGAAATTTTAAGCCCCGCCAGCCTATGGTATTTTATATAGGGGTAAATCAATAAATAATTTTTTATTGATAAATTTGAGTTGGCTCTTCTTCAATTGTCATTGCCATGCTTCGCTTAATACCTTACTGTCTCAGTAAACAACCTTCAAAGAATAGGATCACTGATAAATAGAGCCTATGGATTCAACTGTTGTGGTAAGCGATTCGCTCACCCCACTGTCTCAATGTGAACAAACTTCAGAGGCAGAAGGGGTCTTGCCCTCTTTTATCGGTGGATAATTGAATTTCCGCGCGCCGCTACTAAACAGGAAGTTGTGCTGGTTCGCGTCCGCCGAACGCATCCATGCTGATGGAGTTATTATTTAAGGATTGCGGGAGTTTTGGTAATTGAACGCCCTTTGGTTGATATTGTTGATATATGTATACATAGGCCTTGCTTATGCATCTCTAGGATCATGAGGGGGTTTTTGCCATACTCGGCACGCATGGCAGGCAGGTTGGCGACCGCAGTACGGGATGTTGACACAAGGAAAGACGCTGCTGCCCATCTTCCGGAGGTATCCCTTGGTAGATTTTTACTGCATCCACGACCCTAATTTAAAGACATTTAACAGTTGAACTCATTTTATAGAACAAACACAATAACATTATAGTATATACGAGTATATATAATATGAGCAGGTTCCCTAATCAATTTCGAAGACGGCGACCTAATAAAAATTATACGAAATATATATTTATATGCTACAATGGCATAATATTATATTAAATCACTTTCTGAATAACATATATCGAGCGCAAATGGATAGTCTATTTGCGCAATCAACGCGCAATTATTAACAAACCTAAAAACAAAAGAAAGTACGAACTCCAACGTAAAATTAAACGCACTCCACAATCACGCTTCGCTGTTATTGGGGACCAACATCCTGTCTCGATTGCTTCAAAGCCTCTTTATATAGTTTTGAAAGCTTTATTCGAGACCTTCTGCTTGTGACTTCCCCTACCCTTTGCAGGCTTCCGTTCTTATTTACAGAGAACCTTCAAAGTACCAAGTTATTCTACAATTTCCTAAGCGATTGTTGAGTCGGAACGTGGTAACGGAAACTGGTAATCAATAGTTATTAGTTCCGTATACAGGGTGAATTATAATATGTGTACTAAGCCTAAGATGGGTGTGAATCTGAGCACTCTAAAGAACACCTTTAGTTCTATGACTTTCAGGATTCGATGATTTCAGTTCAAGGAAAGACCACGAAAGTTTTAACCTCAACAGCTGACGATGATACGAAAATGGCAACCTACTCGAAAGCTGATTTTTGACAGGGTCATTGGCTCCGGCAAAATTTTCTGTACAGGTACAAATAAACACACATAAAACCACACAGAGGTTTTTTTTTAATATAAAGGAGCAAAGATTATAGAGTAAAACAAAAAACCCAACTGCAAGGTCCAACATACTCTTGGCCGATTTAAAGCCGAAGTAGAAAAGAAAAAAAAATAGTATAGAAAATGTTT
This sequence comes from Pasiphila rectangulata, assembly GCA_963082625.1. Lineage (NCBI taxonomy): Eukaryota > Metazoa > Arthropoda > Insecta > Lepidoptera > Geometridae > Pasiphila > Pasiphila rectangulata. The sequence goes on along the minus strand of OY720242.1, from coordinate 8,999,588 downwards.
ATTTATGTCTCAAAGATACATACATGAAAAATAACACATTAAGGTACAGAAACATAAATCGGTCACCAACTCAGCACACGCCGTGAGAACACGACACTGATTTTCAGTGGCGCGATTTAAAGTACGACCATCACTGATTTTAACACACACTGTAACAAAGTACACAGCACTAATTTTAAGTACGACCATTTTAATGCATTGATTACAAATTTATTCGAATAATTGAATACAAATGGTTGTAATTATTCCTGATTAAATTTAAATACAATAAAATACATATTGTACATTTGTGTAATTTCCCTTATTTTGATACCCTACTCAATTTGGCTTTGTTAAAAAAAATTTAAACTACCTACAATTTGGCAATTTTGTGGTAATAAATTGGATAGGTGACCGAATATTTTTGTGCTTTTTTATACTTTTTCCTAAATCAGATCAATTATTATGTTCCTACATAGCTACGGAACCCTCGGTGGGCGAGTCCAGCTCGCACTTGTCCGGTTTTTTCATACTTGTATTGATTTGATCACCCCATTATCAAAATTTCTCTGACCCCATATAACGTTTCATAAGTATGGAGTTTTTCGAGTTGTTTTACGTTTGCATGTGACTTCTAACGGGAAGTGATCGGACCAGAAAACTTTGGAAGTAACACTGTATTGAAACCCATCAGTCATTACACGATGGTCGAGCCATCGTCAGCTCATGTGTGCTTCGTCGCTTATGAATCCAAAACTATCTAAAGTTAACTTACTGATGTCGGCACAGATTCAGTTTGTTCAGTTGAAAAATCTGAGAGTTCAAATAAAAACATTCAGCGTATTAAAGCCTCCGAAAACCGTCAGTAAGCGAATTCTCCAGTTATTAAATTTTTCTTCTCAAAATCAGCATATTAGGCGGAAGGTAATTTATATTCCAATTTATAGTTATCATGAAATCTAACGAAGTACGAAAATTTAATTCTGTCGAAACATATAATTAAAACATGACATTACCAAAGGCACAGACGGGAAGTAGTACGTTATAATTTTACCTTTATTGACTTTCCAATAGCAATATTAATACAGTGAAATAGGGATTTCTATAGGCCTTTGATGTTGTGAGGCTTGACGCTCCGTGATTGTATTCGTACAGCCACAGTTGTGGTGCCTCGCCATCGATGATATTAATATGGCATTTATGCAATAGGTACCGGTATCATTTGTGCGAACGAAGCCGAAGAAATAAGGGGCAATTTTTCAAACAAATAAGTTGTGGCTGCGTAACTGAGAACCAATTTAATTTATAATATTCGATTAAATAAAGCTTTTTAAATATGAAATATTATGAACCTAAGCCGTGGGGTGCCGGCAGTAGAATGTTACCCCTAGTCTCTTGCCCGTGGATGCAGTAAGAATCTGCCAAGGGACATCTCCGGAAGATGGGCAGCAGCGTCTTTCCGTGTATTAACATCTCGTACTGCGCTCGCCAACCCGTCTGCTAAGCGTAACGAGTATGGCAATAAACCCCTCATGTTCATGAAGATCCATGAGGGAGGCTTGTGTTCAGTAGCGGACGTTTAACGGCTGAAATGATGATGAATGATGAGGCATCCTAAAATAATTGTACAATTTTGGCCATAAGACGAACGAGTAGGAAGCTTGTTTTACACTTAACTTCTAAATACTTCTAGTACAGTAACGAATTGAAAATAATGAAAATGACATCAGGCTAGCAGGTGATTTAGTTTAGATGTATTTATTTCCCATTTTACAACTCACACACACTTACAGTCACTTACATAAGAAACTTAAGCTACTATACATTTTTTGATTAAAGTTCTTGATAGAGAAAGTAGAAGTTATTCTCAGGAACTGCCATTTTCAAAGCCTGGACACAAAGATAATTAATAGGTCGCAGCTTAGCTAGTTAGAACGGTTTACACCGTGTTTGGATTCGTTGAAATGTCCAATCTTATATAGTATTTGGATGCTTGAACTCAGAAACCAGTACTTTATTTAGTTCTCGCTCGCTAACATAGCGAGCGCATGTTAACTGTCAAGTTGTGATCGTTATGCCCCATTTAACATTGTATCAAAACAAAAATGCCTAGGTATAATCAAAACAAAAAAAATGCTTTTGTAATTTACTCGATTTACTTCGCGAGAAGATGAAGGAATGAAGTTAAAAAAATATATTTTATGATTTTTACACACTTATTCATATTTTTTAAAAGTTGTAAAATATGTTAGGCATCATAAAGATACACAAACATTTCTATTCATTTATAAATCTTTTCATTTATAATCATATTTTATAACATGAATTTGGGGGAGGACTTAAAAAATTAAGACATATTTTTATAAGTGTAGTACACATCTCTTAATGTAAAACAAAGTCGATTTCGTTACACCACACATAAACTAAAACTCAAGCTTATTATTTACGTAGTTGAGTAGTTGTCGAGTAGTTGTACTCGTATTAGAAGAGTAGTAGTACTTGCAGAATAATTGTAGTTGTAATTAGTTTTAGTAGAAGTAGAATAGTAGTAAGTAGTTGTAGTGGTTGTAGAAGTAGAATAGTAGTTGTTGTAGTAGGGCGGTACTAGTCATAGTGCACCGAGGCCGGCCATCGGGGGTGTTAGTGAGTAGTCGCGAGACAACCTCACATAACCATGCTGTGCTTTCACGCTAGCAGATTTCCCCCTCGTCACCAAAAAAAAAAGGCGGTACGAAGTTTGTCGGCACAGCTAGTATTGTATATATGTGAACGAGGCACCACCGAGAAGAAAACGTTCACTTAAACGAATCTAACACTGTCTGTGCTTTCGACACCATTAACAACCTGCGCAAAAACTCGTGTTTTATTTTTAACATGTTCTTTAAATACAACATAAGACAGATAAAACAGAATGCATAAATGAAAACACAGTTCGTGTTTCACAGAGATTTAAGATTTCAACTAAAAAGCATCTTAAACTACGCATATATACACCTTCACTATTAGCAGTAACTACTTGCCGTGGGGTGTCGGCAGTAGATTGTTACCCCTCCTCTCATGCCTGCGGATGCAGTAGAGCCTGCTAAGGGACTGTGGCGGAAGATGGCCAGCAGCGTCTTTCCGTGTATCAACATCCCGTACTGCGCTCGCCAACCCGCCTGCCAAGCGGGGAGAGTATGGCAACTATTACTATTCATGGAGATCCATGAGGGAGGCGTGTGTTCAGTACTGGACGTGTTACGGCTGAAATGATGATTTTATAGTCAGAAGAAGAAGATTCCACTAAGTAATTCATCAGATTTAATTAATTGTGTCTAAGGTACAAATCAAAAACACTGTTGTTATTGAACACACACTCTTTCTCTGCATCAATCGATGCTTTCAGCGATAAGGCCGCCTATTGTACTTAATATATTTTATATTATAAGTTACACTTATTTTACTGTTATGTACAATAAAGTGTTGATTAATTAATTCATTCATTGTGATAGAGAAACTCTAATGAAAACACAATCATGTATTCATTCATTTTGAACTAGCCGCACTCCGCGGTTTCATCCGCGCAGTTTCCATTCCCGTGGGAATACGGGGATAAAAAATCCCGTGAAAATACGGGCCTATGTTCATCAAAAATAATGTAGCATTCTAATGGTGAAAGAATTTTTTAAATCGGTCCAGTAGTTTCGGAGCCTATTCAATGCATACAAACAAACAAACAAACCAACAATTAAATCTTTCCTGATTATAATATTTGTGTAGATAAAACACGTTCTTTAAACGCAACATAAGAATAAGCAGAAAGCACAAATGAAAACACGGCTCGTAATCCACAATTACACAGAGACATCGGTAAGAGATTTGAGATAAACGTGTAATCCGCCGATCCGGAGGATTGAGTCTGCGCTCCCTCGGAGCCTGCTTCAAGTGCACTTGGTATTTTATTTAATTGTTACAATAAAGTAAGGGCACAACATATCTGGAAGAAGATTGGATTAAAAAAATTAAGTTACTTCTTTGAGTTACGTGAATTACACTTCAATAATAAAAGTTGATATAGAAATAGAAAATATTTATTTAAAATTGTTGTACCTAAAATTCATTAAATATGTTAATAAAGTTTTAACAATAAATACACTATAATTGCTATCGTGACTTCCTTTCGGCGGTTAATGACCACAATTAGAAATGACCACAATAAAAAAGGACCACTTCTTAAAATTACCACTTCTTAAATGACCACTTCTTAAAATGACCACTTCTTCGTCTACAGTATATAAAGTGCTTGATGTAACCCAATGTGCTCAATTTATAATTATGTCAAAATGTTTGTTCAATCATAACTCTGTAAGTATCAGGTGAGTTCGAAACAACCTACAAAAATAACGCTACAACGCTACTACGTTAATTTTGATTCTTATAAAATAACGATGTATAAAACAAGTTACTTTTACAACTTTTAACTACATAGTTTAACGAAACCCTTTTTAATCGATTCTATTTTCAAAGACTAGTGAACACCAACCGGATTCCGAACCGTTTCCCGAAAGTTGTCAGGGAATTCGGCCGCTGCCGGATTTACTGTACTGTCGTCGGCCAGATGTACACGAGAAGAAAAATGCTTTGAGGCATTGAGAAAGAAAATTGATGGCATATCCAAACTTTTTATTACAGTGATGTTATTTAAAAAATATATATAAATATTAAAAGTATTTGTTTTAATGCTAAATGCATTAGAAAGAAAATACCCTGTAAGTTTTGCTGTTCTATATATATATTTTTTCTTCTTGTATTTTAATCTTGTACATGTTCTTTAGTAGGAATATCTTATTCTTCGGAGGTGGGCGCTGACTGTGCTACTCAGTTTTTTTTGCAACTTTTGCAGCAGTCAACGTTTTCTTCTGTGGTTTGTACCCAAGAGTTTTTAACACATATTAGACGAGCTCTGTGGCGCAGCGGGCGAAGGTCCGCCTGCGACGCAAGGGGTTGCGGGTTCGATTCCCGCCTCGGGACAAATGTCTGTACGATCTGCAGATATTTGTTCAGGGTGTTCTGGGTGTTTTTCTATATATAATAAAAATATCTATCTATGTAGTATAATATATTAAGTATATCAGTCATCTAGTACCCATAACACAAGCTCTGCTTAGCTTGGGGCTAGATGATGCTGTGTGATTTGTCCCGCATTATTTATTTATTATTTATTATTTATTTATATTTAACCGGTTATTTATCGCGCTTTTTACCTTTATTAGTTTTTGTTCCGCAACAATATCATTATATTTAATTTTTATTTGCAGTAGGCAAAGCTTTATTGTGTTTGGTCCATGCTCAATGCTTTGCCGTTTGCAAATATATTATTGTTTCCAACAAGAGTTAATTTATGAATTTCAATTCTGTTTTTTGATTCCTTTTTTAGTACATTTATATAACTGCAATATCTCTTTTGTAAAAAATGTACCTCTTTGATACTCTATGGCAGCGACAAAGTTGCTCTTTGATTCCCTTTGTCAAATTTCGCAGACTCTAGAATAGAGCTAATAAATGTTTAGAAATTTCTATCGTAACTGTACCCTGATATTGTTACCGGACGAGAACTAAGGACCCACTCGTATTTTCCGATAGGGCGAGCACGGTATCATTCAACTTTTTTATTATCTTCGAACAAGTCGGACTCGAGTTGTATCGATCGGATATAGTCTCTATGGAGATCAGATGGCAAATTATGAAAAAGTGCGTGTAATTTTTAACAGTTAGCGGTATCAGTTCATTTATGGGCATTAACCTCTTCCCAGAAGAAAACTGCAAGGTAGACTCAGAAGAACGTGCTTTGTACGAAAAATGTAGATAACTATCTCCTAAAAAAAACTCAGGAAAAGGAGAAGGTTCTCACGTCCGTTGTCTGTTTAACTGATTTAAAAAAGGAGGTTCTCAATTTGCCAGTATGTTTTTATTGTATGTTTGTTACACGATTACCCCGCCGATTATAAATGGATTTTGACTGTTCATTATCATTTTAGCCGTAAAATGTCCGCTACTGAATACAGGCCTCCCTCATTGATCTCCATGAGAAGATACTCGCCACGCTTGCAAGGCGGGTCCGCGAGCGCAGTACGGGATGCTGTTACACGAAAAGACGCTGGTGCCCATCTTCCGGAGGTATCCCTTAGCAGGCACTTGCTACATCCACGGGCATGAGAGGAGAAGTACAATTCTACTGCCGGCACCCCACGGCAATTTTTGTAAAGTAGGCCATGTTTCAAAGGTTTTTCGATTCTGATGATAGAATCCATGAGAAATTAAATAATTGTGCCCATTGCAAATGCCCTAAAGTTGAAATTGCAATTGTTTTTTTTTCATTTAATATTAATTGCTTTGTTTTTACACTGGTTAGAGTATATTTAGAAACCAATCAAAGATTTATGATTAAAGTCGTTTTGTTGTTGAAAAATTAACGAGATTTATCGAGGCGTAATTAAGATGACATTTGAGTTGGATTCTACTCGAAGCAAGTTTATTAGACAGTGTTATACAGACTAGCAAATGCTAGAGAGAAGAATGCGAGGGACATTATTCATATCGTCATCATCATCATCATTTCAACCGTAAAACGTCTACTACTGAACTAAGGCCTCCCTCGTGGATGAGGGTAGTTGCCATACTCAGCACGCTTGGCAGGCGGGTTGGTAAGCGCAGTATGGGATGTTGATATACGGAAAGACGCTGCTGCCCATCTTCCGGAGGAGGGACTCCTCCGCTAAGCAGGTTCTTACTGCATCCACGGGTAGGAGAGGAGAGGTAACATTCTACTACCGGCACCTTACGGCTATTATCCATATAAAATATATAAAAGATGATGGAAGGAAGGTATTGACAAAAGATGAGGATATAAAAGATCGCTGGAAGTATTATTTAAAAAAGTTAATGAATGAAGAGAATGAATGGAGTGGTGTTTTAGCAAAAGCACCGGTAAATATGGGAGTTGTGAATGAAATAAGTACAAAGTATGAAAAACGGAAAAGCTGTGGGGCTTGATGGCATACCAGCTGATGTATAAATGTTTTTGAAACTGGATGGATGGAAGTGGCTGGCTTTATTCTTCAATAAGTTGTTGCAAGAGGAGGCGATCCCGGACGAATGGCGCACAAGTTCACTGGTGCCAAAACTGCAACAACTATCGAGGAATAAAGCTAATGTCACACAGTAGGTATGAAGATTTGGGAGAAAGTATTAGCGCGACGTACGAGAGATGAGAGTGAAATAACACAGAACCAATTCGAGTTTATGCCGGGACGAGGGACAACAGACGCCATATTCGCACTACGGCAGCTGTGTGAAAAATATAGACGCGCACATAAAAATTTGCAAATGTTGTTTGTTGACTTGGAGAAAGCATACGATAGGGTACCCTGTAAGGTTCTGTGGTGGGCTATGAATGAGAAAAGAATGCCTGGAAAGTACGTGTAGCTTGTGAGTACGATGTATGAGAGAGGTAACACACACGTCCGGTTCGAAGCAGGAGTCAGCGATAAGTTCGATGTAGCAGTGGGTCTGCACCAGGGATCGGCTTTGAGCCCTTATTTGTTCCTCTTGGATTTAAGTAGGAACAAATAAGGCTTAGTAGAAACAAATAAGAGCTCAAAGCCGATCCTGCACCCTGGTGCCTGCTATTCGCCGACGACATCGTACTTGTCGGAGATAATACAACTGAGGTCCAGAGCAGACTGGCAAAATGGCAAGAGAGACTGGAGAGTGTCAGACTGAAGATCAGCAGAACAAAAACCGAGAACTTGTTCTGCGACTTCGGTGGTCCATCCAGTTTCTCCCCTATTGCCTTGACGGTGTATCCCTGCCAGTTTGCTCCGACTTCCAGTACCTTGTTTCATTAATCCAGAACGATATTGACCATGACGTGAAAAACATAAAAAATGCGGGATGGATGAAATGGCGACAGGTCACAGGAACAACGTGCGATCCACATATGCCTCTTAAAATAAAGAGGAAAATCTACAAGACGATCATAAGAGCTGTCGTTATGTATCTGGATCTGAGAGTTGGGCAACCAAAGAGACGGATAAAAGAAGAGTGCATGTTGCGGAAATGCAAATGCTGAGATGGATGTGTGGAGTTACAAGAATGGACAAAATCAGGAATGAGTATATTAGAAGAAGTTTGAAAGTTGCGCCAGTAACGGATAAGTTGAGGAGTTATAGGTTGTCGTGGTGTGGGCATGTTATGAGGAGGGAAGAGGGTCATGTGACGATAAGAATGTTAGTTTTAAATGTGGAGGGATGTAGCGGAAGAGGCAGACCAAAGAAAAGATGGATGGACTGTGTGAAGGATGACATAGGTAAGAAAGGAGTAAGTATTGAGATGACGGCTGATAGAACGGAGTGGAAGAGGAAAACCTGTTATGCCGACCCTATATAAAAAAGGGATAAGGGCAGGGAAATTATGATGTTATACATTCTTACTTTATTTTTTTAATACAGGATTCTGTTGCCGTAATAACTTGTATGGTAGTTATGTACTTCGTAATAAAGTATCATGTTCGCAAATTATAAATGTTAAAACTGATATTTTTGACATAATATTGGTATATATGTATAAGGAAACCTTGTTATGCAACGGAAAAGCCAAATTCTCCGTTGCTAATAATACGTTTAAATATAGGCACAGGTGAGTGTGATGATAACCGACATATCCGGTAAATAGAAAGCTTGAATTAGCTCTGATCCAGCACGGCCGACTAAAAATACCCATACAGCGAACGGCAAGTAAATTCAATAATGTCCGGTGAAATCCAGAGAAAATCCCTGTTGATAAATCGAATACCACCGACTGTCGAACAGTTGCTTTTCACCCCCTAATTTACAGTTACAACAATGGCTCTGTTTTCAGAGTAAATTTATACTGATACAGTAAATTTGTACTGTTTCTGTAACTACTCCAAATTTAAATATCACTGAATTTTATTTATTATCTCCGGATTTTTCAATGGTAAAACGGACATTTATAAAGTATACTAGCTTCAAAGTCAATAAGTGATAATGTATTAGAGCACAAATATAATAAAGTTACTTGTTAATGTCAATTTATGAAAAGAAATAAGACACATTTAAATTGAATAAAGATCATTATTAAACTCGTTCGCCTACAATATTTTTAATTCAAAGTAGGATGAACGAAGGGGATTTCATTCACTTATTCACTTCTTTATATATTAATTGCGACAATGGTGGTGTTTCGGTTGTTGCAATAACGAGCTAAAGCTAATTAAATTGACATAATTAGTTTCTGTAATCTGTGATAATACGGACTAAAATGACATAAATAAATTCTGTTAGTGCCGTTCGAAAATTAAAACGGAACAAACATACCCAATTTTACGCTGACAGCTCTAAATTTAGAAACGTCATATCTCTTCTTATATAGTTTTAGGAAGTGTTAAACAGAAACAACACCAATTTTTGTCTTTATGTTATTCTTAATTTAATGTCCGCTAGGTTATTGGATAATTTCTGTTATGCAAGATGACATTAATTCCCTATCGCGGCAGAACCGAGCATAAACACCCGGCCCAAATCGTCAATGGTGTTTTTGTATGATATTTTGTTATATAAAAAGCGTAAACCTATGAATGGATAGTTCGGTCGTCTCAGATGAAAGACTATTATGGAAGCGCAAGCGCACATAGTTTCCCTTGTTATGTATTTTTACTTTTTTGAGTCTAATCTTGAATTATTTTTATTTCTTGTATTTAAGGTATATAAAACACATCTGTGGATAAAATTAGTTTTAGTTTTTTGTACAGTAAATTTTCATATCTATGATATCGACTTTACTGTAATATATTATTGAAAAGTTAACAGTTAAAATGCGAATTTTTATAAATCATTCTCTTATAGAGTCGCGATATTTAATTTTGTAAATTGAACGTAACTTGAGAAAAAATATCAGTCTGTATTTCTGGCGCCCTTCCCCAAATCAGGATACCATACTGACATCACACTATGGAAGTAGTTAAAATAAACCAGTCTAGCTGTAGTTTCATAAGTATACTTTCTTATTGTTCTAACTGCATATTCTGCCAAATTAGGCCGAATTTGCGGTTTCCATTGAAGGGTTTTCATCTTTGGGTTTGCCTTAAAACACTTGAATTGAGAGCATTTCTTCTCCCAACATCATATTATTTTGGTAGGAAATTATTTTATATTAAGGATTTAGCTCAAGTTTTTTCACAGTAAACCAATCGTGTACTGGTGTCAGTGAATTACTTATATCGTCCTTATTATCTTTATTCCTATAAACTTCAAAAATCAAAGAAATATCGTCGTCTCATAGATAGATATCACATAAGCGTTTTGCAAAGAAAAGGAGGTCATTTATATAAATCAAAAACAAAACAGGTCCTCAAATGTGTCCTTGAACCACACCTAATTCTATAATATCCCTCTGATCTCTGGCCGCAGACATCAACCTTGTGTAATCTATCAAATAAATAGGACTTAAGGAGATCAAGTGCCTTGCTTTCAATGCCGTAATATTTAAGCTTTCTTATAAAGGATGTTGTGACAGTTTATTGATCCAGCATCGGTTATTGATCTACCTTTATTGAATCCAAATTGATTATCATGGTTACGATGCTTGAAATTAGAATTTAGTTCGTTGGGATTATTTTTAAGATTTATTAATTGTGAGTAGTTTAGAAATGTATGTAATCGTATGTCTGTAATCGGATCACTGTGACTACCAGACTTAAACAAAGGAACCAATTTACTCTATACTACATAAGATCAGGAAATAATCCTACTCCAATCATTTCAGCTGTAAAATGTCCACTACTGAACACAGGCCTCCCTCATGGATCTCCATGAGGGGTAGTTGCCAAACTAATCACACTTGGCAAGCGGGGTGGCGAGCGCAGTACGGGATGTTGATACACGGAAAGACGTTGCTGCCCATCTTCCGGAGGTATCCCTTAGCAGCCTCTTACTGCCTCCACAAGTATGAGAGGAGGGGTAACATTCACCTACCGGCACCCTACGTCAATTCTCCTATACAATTGTTACAAATATGAGCTAATCAAGGAGCAATGTCATGAATAATATGATCTAGTCATAATTTCAGCCGTGAAACGTCCACTACTGAACACATGCCTGCCTCATAGATCTCCATGAGGGGTGGTTGCCATACTGGACACGCTTGGCAGGCGGGTTGGCGAGCGCAGTACGGGATGTTGATACACTGAAAGAAGCTGCTGTCCATCTGCCGGAGGTATCTCTTAGCAGGCTCTTACTGTATCCACGGGCAGTGTGATTAATTTTCTACGTGGCTTTGGTTTACTTGTTTCAGCGTTATTAAGTCTCCACGTCACTTTTATTTTATCAGATGATCTCAATAATTTGATTTTAAGAACAGGGATTTGGCTGTATGACTTGTATATTGCAATACTTTAGAATAATTACTTACACTGCGGGAATACATGGCGCTTTTTATTTTAATATTCTAATTCTATAGTTCCAGTTTGATTTGTAGGTAAAACTTGATACACATTCAAACAACCGAATGTTTGTTTGAATGTGTATCAAGTTTTCAACTTTTCTGTCTTATAATATTAGTGTAATATAATCTTGTAGAATGATTCGGTTAAATGGTGTGTAATTCATAGCATTGATGTTTAGTTACAATATAAAATAGTTAGAAAATAGAAAGAGAGATAGTTAACATTGTACTTAACTTAATACTAATACAAAATAATATACAAGTCACAAATAATAAAATAACAAAACTAAAAGTAGCAGTTCAGTGGGCGACCTTTATCACTATTAGCGATCTCGAGACTTAAAACAAATATCACATTATTTGCCTATTTAGTCTACCGGATATATAGCAACTTGGTATAATTCGAGTATTGAGTCCTAAAGTAGTAGACGAAACTAATTTTGAACTCTATTTTCATTCTAATAAAGTTGATTACAAGGGCGGTTCATAAAAACAACGATGTGAATATTTAATATTGTCTTCTAGAGCTCATAAAGCGACTAGAGTGCGCAATCATAATGTCTACATCATGGAATATTGGATACTCCATAATGTTTATGTACCAAATTGTAGAAGCAATATAAACTCGTGGTTTGAAAGGGAATAGAGTTATATAGCACTATAAAGACGTCTGTAGTATGATCGAAATATCTGAAAATACATAATACTGTGTAATGTCAGAATTCCATGTAATAATTTTTACGCGTAGTCATCTTTTACGGGAAATACATATCTGCTATACTGATTTAAATTAGGATTCCATGGAATATCGTTAACGTATAATAGAGGTAGTATATAGAGGTATATACATAGTAGATTCTGGTTATTTGCACTGATGGATAGTAACTGATGTTTCGTTGTGGAAATCATCATCTCAGCGGCAGGGTGATTACGTATCTCGCGACAGGTTTTGCAACAGGCAATTGCTGTCAAATGTCAATTCATTGCTGTACTCTAATACAGAACTGCTGTCCACGTTCACTGCATACACAGGCCTCCCTATAGATCTCCAAGATCGTAAGGTGTTGTTGCCATACTCGCCACGCTTGGCAGACAAGTAAGTTTAAGTCAATCCGTACAAAGTGAACTTATAAGCAATTTTTTATTTAAAGTGTAAACCCACACTAAGGTATCATTATAGAAATGAAAAATGCAATCAAAATTTTGTCTCCGACGGGACTCGAACCCGTAACGTTCAGACGAACACCTTCAACGCAGGCTGCCTTAACCGTTCGGCCACGGAGCAATTAACCGTCGGGTCGAAAATCTTGACTGCCTTTATCGGTTTCGAACCGAGTGGTGACATCTAGCTGAAATTCTTAGAGATATTCTAGCCCACTGTCCGACAACAAGTAGTCAGTAGCAGTGAAGAGATGTCGCTTTAGTTAATTTTATAAGCAATTTTTTATTTAAAGTGTAAACCCACACTAAGGTATCATTATAGAAATGAAAAATGCAATCAAAATTTTGTCTCCGACGGGACTCGAACCCGTAACGTTCAGACGAACACCTTCAACGCAGGCTGCCTTAACCGTTCGGCCATGGAGCAATTAACCGTCGGGTCGAAAATCTTGACTGCCTTTATCGGTTTCGGAGGCAGCCTGCGTTGAAGGTGTTCGTCTGAACGTTACGGGTTCGAGTCCCGTCGGAGACAAAATTTTGATTGCAATTTTCATTTCTAAAGTGAACTTAGCTGCGAGTTTCTATTTCAGTTTTAGTTTCATTAAATAATGAAACGTGCTTTATCGGTATAGACAAACTTCGCAACAGTGAGAAACTCGCAGCTAAGTTAACTTTGTACGGATTGACCTATACTTACATACCTCTGACTAAAATCCGAAAAAACTGGGAGGGTTGTATAAGTACTGGGTAAGCTTGAAAAAAATATGTATATCAGAAAAGTAAGTATATCAGTGAACGGTCAAAGTTGACCACACACGACCTATGGACGGAGAGTCATGAAGAAATTATGAAAGAACAATTCTATGGTTTCCTATTATTACTCATAGATCGAATATGCAATAACGTTTTATTGAAGGTCCAACGTTATGTTCTATTTCAATTTAACGAGAGCCTTAGAACAGACGCTTCATAACAAGTTGTCATACCAAACGGTACAACATTTGAGCATTGTTATTCCCAAATACGCTTCGTTGCAGCAAGGAATATACATTGTAACGTTTAAGTACTTATGATATTTTAATTGAAATAAAAAAAGTTTCATCATTCATCTTCATTTCAGCCGTTAAACGTCCACTATTGAACACAGACCTCTCTCATGGATCTCCATGAGGGGTAGTTGCCAAACTAATCACACTTGGCAAGCGGGGTGGCGAGCGCAGTACGGGATGTTGATACACGGAAAGACGCTGCTGCCCATCTTCCGGAGATATCCCTTAGCAGGCTCTTACTGCATCCACGGGCATGAGAGGAGGGGTAACATTCTACTGCCGGCACCCCACTGCAACATACATTTTGATGCAATCGATTATTTATTCTCCCTTTCACCTCCCTTATCATGTAAATGTCTAAATCGATTTTGAAAAAAACTTTTTAAGAACCACCGCTAAAAAACGTGCTTTGGAATAAAAAAAACTGCATCCAAATCGAAAGACACACAGAAAAGCACACCGACACACACAGCGCGTGTGTCAGTGTGCTTTTCTGTTTTATCATTGTATTGTCAAACTTATAACACCCCCCTTTTTTGTCGCGGATTAAAAAAATGCGGTCAATGATTTTTTTACTTAACTAATATTCTGTTTGATATATGTATATATAACAATTATATTTTATGACAACATACAAAAAAAGTGATATTTTATTTACACAAAATATTTTTTATACTAAACTTAAACTTTTATTGGGTTTGGAAAAAACTCAATGTTTAAAAACAACTAAATGGTGGCTGAAACAATGACACTGAAAGAATATACTGCCTCCGTGGCTCAGTTGGTCTAATAGTAACCGATACGCAAAATAAATACATATATATATAATTGTTTCGCAGATATGTCTCAAGTCTGGGTATTTTACTTTGATAAGTATGTTGTTACAGAATAAATGCATAGTATTCTATTAAGCATAACATAAACTCTTCTTACGTATGGGTAGTGTTGCTGTGTAAAATATCCAGCATTATTTATTTATACAGATCCAGACATAGCACCCTACGAGAGCGATCGCTAATTTCTTTTATTCAATTTGCGGAACAATCTTGTTCTTTCTAATTAGATCGGCAATGGGTAGCACCTGAGGCAAGTCTTTTGAACGGCGGCGCAGTGCAAATTGTCTTGGTGACTGATTTACACTCGATAAATGCCGGGTCTTGCGGTGTCCAGCAAAAGCAGAATATTATTAAAGTGTAAAACAAAAACTTATTTTAATTTAAACAAAACCACTTTGATGTAGGTGATGATGATTACAAAAAGTAGGTAGGTATAACATGACACCTATCCCGTAATCCGTTATTATTTTAAAGTTAAAGTTTTTAAAAATTTTGCTCTGCAGTGGGAAACAAATCAGGTATACATATAAAAAAAAGATTTTGGATGCCTATCTGTAGTCTTCTTCATCAGTTTCAGTTCATCAAATCATACTTTCTTAGTAAAAATACTTGACTTTTGCTGAAAATGCCAATAAAGCTTTAATTTTTGAGGAGTTGCCTCATTCCCTAATGGATTTCATTATCAGAACTGAGTATTAGACCAATCTAAAAGTGTATCTCGAACCCAGAAAGAAATTTTCCAAACCGTCTCTATAAATAACGACTGAGTACTAAAGTAACAAGGATTTCCATGAAACATACAGACAACTTAAGAACCTTCTCCTGTTTTTGAAGAAGTAAAACTTGTATATCTAGCATAGACCTATCTGTATATATAAAATTCAAAGTCCTGACTGACTCACTGACTGACTGACTCAACGCACACTGGATCTAAAGACTTGAAATTTGGCACACATATATATATCTTGAGTATCCTAGAGGTCCACTAAGAAGGGATTTTTCGAAATTTCCACGGTATAGGGTATAAATGGGATTTAAATTTTCGAATCAAAGTGGCTCTGCGTGAAAAAGGGGATTTTACGTTTTATGACTTCCATGCGGACGAAGTCGCGGGCAAAAGCTAGTCGATTATAAGAGTTACAAAGACGCCTTTTAAGTACGAGAATATTTACTTCTTTGTGGTCTTAACTAAAAATATTATTCTTCGATATAAAATTCAAAGTCCTGACTGACTCACTGACTGACTGATATATCAACGCACAACCTAAACCATTGGACCTAAAGACTTAAAATTTAGCACACATATGTACATATACCTTGAGTATCCTAGAGGTGCACTAAGAAGAGATTTTTCTAAATTCTTACAGGATAGGGCATAAATGGGATTTATATTTTCGAATCAAAGTGGCTCTGCGTGAAAAAGGGGATTTTACGTTTTATGACTTCCACGCCGACGAAGTCGCGGGCAAAAGCTAGTCGATTATAAGTGTGGTACAAAGACGCCTTTTAAGTACGAGAATATTTACTTCTTTGTAATTTTAACTAAAAATATTATTCTTCGATGACTGCTCAAAAGATTCAAGTTGTTATGCAAAACAAACAATCAAGGTTGATATGGACTTAAATAAATAAATAAATAATACTGGACAATTCACACAGCATCATCTAGCCCCAAGCTAAGCAGACCTTGTGTTATGGGTACTAGATGACTGATATGCCTACCTAAGACATTATACCACAAATTACAGAAACTAACTGATATGAACTGATTGTATTGTATGAACTGATTATACTACATAGATGCTTTTTTATTATACCTCTATATAGAAAGCATCAAGAATACCCTGAACAAATAGCTGCAGATCGTACAGACATTTGTCCCGAGGCGGGAATCGAACCCGCAACCTCGCAGGCAGACCTTCGCCCGCTACGCCACAGAGGTCGTCAAACTTATGTGTCGTTTACAGTTTTTTTTACATATTTGTAAAAAAATCTACATTGCAGGCAGTTGAAGTAAGCTTTAATAAGAAAGGTGGCCGAGATAGAATACAGAAACGTTGGTAGTGCAAGATAGGCAGACGACGTTGATAAAGTCGCGGGCAAAAGATGGATCGGACTGACGCAGGATCGTGGTGGATGGCACGAACTAAGGGAGGCCTATTATAGCCCGAAGTGGGTGAAGTTGGGCTGCGCATGATGGTCATGATGATATGTAGATTTTTGTACAAATATGTACAAAAAGTAGGAATAATCAGGCTAATCAATAAATAATGTAAACACTTAAGTGACACCCAAGTGTCACTTATGTTTTTGTAGTATTCTGCCATAGTGACCTGTGTTACAGTGATCCTGTGCGCTCATCCATCTGTCCTTTATGGATTAAAAAGCTATTACAAAGGAGGTTCCATCTTTGTTCAATATAAACGTGTAGAGTGTAATAAACTGTATTTTCCGGGTAATGGAAGTGCAGTCCATGCTCCGCTAGATACGCCTGATGAAAGGCGCCGTCGAATTACGTGACATAACTTTGACTTTAGTGGAGCGTGTTCCGTACAGTGTAATTGGGCCTTTAGTGCCAATTTGGCGCAATACTGCAGTTTAATATACAATATAATGCCTTAATGATCACTAGGTATGAAAGAGGAGTTATTCGGAATATTGGCAATACATTGGATGGAATATAATCAAAGCACTTTGAGTGTAATTTTATAGCGTCCTATATTATCAGCTATGGACGCTGGCAGATTCATCTGGCAAGCCGAAGACTAGGCAAAATATAGCTAATTGGGGGTGGCCTAGACGGTGGGGCAATTTGAATCCTTATGGGTAATTGACCTGAAATTTATTGATTCAAAAGTTGTTTTAAGGGTTCGAACCGTTATGGGATCACTGATGATGCCTTTATAAATCAAGGTTCAATCAGAACTTAACAAAAAGTTATATGCAATATTTACAGGATTATACCATTTAGCAATATTTTTGGATGAATATGGCAAAAATGGGAAACCTATAGGGTATTTCTAGAACTCTCACAACTCTGAAATTTGGAATGGTGGGAGCTTTGTAGAACAAGTTTACTATTGCCACAAAAGTATACATTTCCTTTAAAAATTTGGGATTTTCGTTTATTTACCACATAGTGCTGTATTGAAGTTGAAAAGAAGAATAAATTAAGTATGTTTGGGAAATAGCTTTAGTTATTTGAGCGACTATTTCTCCGAAAAAGCCGTGTTGGCCGAGTGGTATGTACCCCCGACTTTCAATCCGAAGGTCGTTGGTTCGATACGGGGCGTGCACCAATGGATTTTTCTTTCTTGAAAAATGTGTGTCCACACTTAACACTTTAACGGTGAAACATCGTAAGGAAACCCGCAGCTTAGTTAGCTTCAAACGTATTGACCTGTTCTTTCCTCTGAATAATAGCTGACTAAGCTGAGAGTATGGTTTAGGTGCTGGGCAAGCCTAATCCATCTAACAATGTCCCAGGCACTGCAGCGTCCCGTACAGCATGATTACCAGTTGCTGACGCTGTATAAATCATCTTTAATACATACAAAAGGCCTTACTTTTATTTCTCCGAAACTTAAAAAGCTAGTTTCACCCTTATAACTTTCCTTGTTTATGGTTAAAACAACATTCATGTTTTTCTTCAGATTTTTAAAGCTAGCAGTTTAGATTGTAGAGGGGGTGACGCTCGAAAAAAGGAGTAAAACTGGAATATTTCGCAAACGGAACCATAAATTTAAAAACTGTCTTTGCAAACCCGAAATGTTTTTAAAATACCTATTTAACAATACCTACAAGATGGAAAAATCAAGAAAAAAAAGTTCCTTACCTATATAGGAGGTATTATGTTATGAGTAATTAACCACTTTGTATTCAGTACAAAGTAGTTAATTTGACAAAAAAAGATGTGTTGTTTTACTACTTGACTAATAATACCTACTACTTGAATAATGTACTTATGTCATTAACACAAAATAGATATCCCAGCAAATTGCGTATAATGGTTAAAGCTTCTACTGCCTAGCATATATATTTAATCAAACATTATAATCTTCAAATATCGGAACCTTTTAGGCGCGAGACTCGTACTTGGCTAATTTATTTCATCACAAAAATAATCGTTCTATTTTTTTATTCTTAGAACAAACTTTTCTACCTTTTTTAAAAAGGTAGATCCAACGAGCCAACATTTTTGCCCACCCTGTAAACATCAGTGGATTTGTGCCTACAGTCGTACATACTTATTATGAAGCTCAGAGCATATCATTATTTTGTTCTCTCAGATGTAAAAAAAATGTATAGACCAGGAAGTGTAAACAGAAAAATTGCACACAATGGAATGCAAACAGCTCTACAGCATTAGCAAGACCGTCGACGAAAGCCTATTTAAATGTCGAGTTGATGCAGCGTCGCACAATAGCACGTAGACTAATGCCGCGAAACGAATCGAGAGCGGGACAAGTTCATTGTAGCTCGAACATAAATAAGCATTTGCGGGGTTAAGGTGTGGTAAAAGTGAGAGACGACGGCGTTTTGAATTAGGTAATATAGAATAAACGTTTGTGCAATCTATAAATAAAAAACTTACTGGAAATTATCATGGACGCCACTAAGAGCTGGATGCTTGGTTCGTTCTTATTTTAAAATTCTCACCACTGCGTTTGAAACAGGCTATGAAAACGGAACTTACCTGAAACAAAAATAAATGTTGGTTCAATTGCAGTCCTCTTACCTGGAGTAGGTATATAAACAAGTACATTAAACGTGTATGCGAGTCAAAATTAAAGTCGAATATTTATTCAAGTGAAAAGAAAGTAAAAGTGAAAGTAAAGGCCACATGGAATTTTAAATTTACAAAAGAATAACAAAACACATTTAAATTTAATATAACACATAATTTGTGTGTAGGGTCTAGCATTATTTCATAATTATTTTATTCGAAAACTTGCTTCAACTTGAAGCTTAAACCAAAAAGGACAAAAGAGGTGGCCTGGAATTAAGATCGCACCACCCAGTGATATATTATTGAGACCGCTGAGCGCATTTATCATAAGCAATTATTTTCACTGTGTGCAAACGGGGCTTAATGAGAAGTGGTACTGGCTTGAGTGATTTTGTGGCCTTTTAGTAATTGTTTAGAAGATTGCCTATTAAAATGAGGTGGTGATAAATTACTTTGTGTTCTACGAATAAGTTTGGAGTGAAGTTATTGCGATAATAGGTTTTTAAGTGTCGGTTTGCGTAACATAATACGGGTGTTCGAGGAACATTTGGTATCGAATTATATGGTTACAAAAATTTTGTGAACCATACTGTCAATTTAATTTAGTATTTCTGCAACTACTGCTGCCCATTCAATTTCATGGTGATATATTATTCTTGAAAGTTTTAGCTTGGTAAGAGATATCAAGTTTATTAACCCCGCTACAAAAAAATTTGTTATATCATGTTTTTGAAGCAACTTCATCCACACTTACCATTTTTCTACCTTCCTAACTACTACTGAAAATCATAAGAACGAAGCGGCTATACTGAACCTTAAGACAAGTTATTTTGGGGAGGCTTACGTTTGGTAAGCTTTTATAGCCCCTGCCAAAACCAAAACATGCATTGCTCATTCTCATGTACGAACGATTCAGCTCAGTACCTAGGTTGAATCAAGTACGCATATTCATACACAACCTCCGCGGAAGAGAATTGAATTTAGTACCACTACAAACATAAAAGCTTCTGCGGTACTGTCGTAATGTTAGCGGAATATTTATTGCTATTAAAATTGTTATGAATATTTTTATATGTAACTTATAAGGATTCCTTTGCCCATTAGTAGGAAAAAATAAAGTAATTAACAGAATTTAAAGATGCTATCAACATTTTCGATTCTGACGGGACTCGACCCCGCAACGTTCAGACGAACACCATAAACGCGGGCTTTTACCGTTTCGGCTACAGAATCAATTACCTATATCTTGATTAGGTCGAAAAACTTGACTATTTATCGGTTTAAAGTAACATTTTGCGCCATCCAGCAGAAATATTAGGAGATATTCAGCTCACTGTCTGATAACTAACTTGGCAAACATAAAATTGTACTTTGAAACTTTCTCGATCTATAGACATATTTTTAAACTGTCTCACAGAGGTAAAAAAGGTTTTATCGCGTAATTCTACTCGTGACCACGAGGGCTTCAAGGCACGTCAGGATATCATAAAACCGTTTCAAAAAATTCGTTAGTTTATATTTTTAAGAAGTCATAATAATGTCAGACTAACGTTGAAATAAATAAATAATCCTGGACAATTCACACAAGACTTTATAGCCCCACAGTACGCATAGCTTGTGTTATGGGTACCGGATGGTTAAAAAAACTTAAAAACATTTTATTTTTACAAATACATACATTATCATATCTATCATAATATAGAATCTATCTGAAGAAAGAAGAAGAAGAATATCTAATAAGATATAGGTTAATCTTTATGCTTCATTGCAATATTTTTTACAACATTAAGAACTGTGTGCTTCATTAATCGCTGCCACTGTAGCCATACAATAAAAGAGACTCCAACAAACAATTTGCGAACTAAATTGATTCTAGGAGTCTCTCGTGGTTCACGGAAGCGAACATATTCACCGTATAAATTATAATGTTACTCTTTGGTTTCTTTCAAATCTTTGTTATGTTCTGTATGGAGGTTGTGAATCTAGCAAAGTTGATGTTATAGCATTTTTAGGAAGAATATCGTAAGTTTTAGTAGTAGTAGATGTTTTTGTGAAGGGTTCATTCGGGGAAGTAATAACACCATAACTATTTCTGCCGCCAAGCAGTGATGTCTGCATTGCTGTGTTCTGGTTTGAAGGGTAAGGGGGGCGGCGTGTCTCGTCATTTAGTAGTGTTAAAAAAATACATGACCAAGAAAAACTTACCGAATTATCTGAAGACATTAGGAAACTTTTTTATTGTGGTGCGGTATATATGTAATATTTTGTTATAGTTTTAATAAAAAAAACTGGTTTGATTATGCTTCAACACTAATATTTAAAAAAAAAAAACTTTTTGTGCGAGACTATTATTTCTTGTTTTTAATTTTTTCTCTTGGAACTAGTTATAACGGATCACTGTTAATTAAATCATGTTGTATACTAAAACGGTAAATACGCATTTTTTTAATTACTAGCGGCTCCCGCGGCTTTATTCGCCTTATAACTTTTTGCGCTCAACCCGAATTATTTTCTTTAAAATCTTAGTTACATAAATAACTCCTCATAACATCAGCTATCTGCCGGTGAAGTTCCGTGAAAATTCACAGCTGTTTCTGGTAGTCGGAATACATAGACAGACTTTTTTAAACTTTCGCGATCACGACACATATTTAAACGGGTATTTATCGCGCTATTTACCTTTATTATTGCCCGACGTTTCGACAGGATTGCACCCATCGTGGTCCCGGGAAGACTGACATGTTAGAAGTGACCGCAGCAAAGCGAAGGCGTCTTTTCAGACTACCCTCACTTGATCTTCATAAATATAAAAACTTGAGATTAAGGCTGTTTCACACTAGGACAGCACACTACACTAACTGTATCAGCACACTTAGCTTGATCTTAAATAGCGCGATAAATACCCGTTTAAATATGTGTTAATAATACATAGACAGACATGAATATTAAAAATAAGTTTTCGTTATAGGTGTCGTAAATAATATCATATGCAAAAAAGCTGTTGTGTAAACATTTCAAACAGACACTTCCATTTAATTTATCAAAAAGATAGTATTGATATTTGAAAAGTTTGTTAAATGAAAATAAATATATTAATATATAAATAAGTATAAAGGAAAATAAGAAAACGAATATCTTAACGCACACTCATAAAAACAACGAGTCAAATACAAATATATTAAGTTGTCCACCGCTTGATCTTATTTTATTTTGGGTTTCCTTTGAAACAAATTGTATGCCATACATTGTAACCATTCTACGATCGATAACCCGAACAAAATAAATGCATATTTCATGAAATGGTATTGAATAAATGTGGGGCGAGTATCGGCCTCTATGGAATCCCTTTCGAGTGAGGAGTATTAAAATAGCCGGATCTTCTAAGTGTATTAGAATCTTATGGCAGAACATCTGGCGGGAAGTTTTATCTACCTAAGCCTTCCAAATCTTATCTATAAACTTTTATGAAAAAAGTTTTTTATTTCATTTAATTATTTAGTTTCATTTATTAAAAAAAAACATGTGTTTACACTTTCATGCAAGGTGATAAATATTATATAAAGGTCACAACATGCTTTACCAAAATCAGAATATATACAATATTTGAGAGTGGCATGACAGTTTAAAAATAACTAGGTAAATACTCAGATTACAAATACTATATAAACATAAATTATATAATTTTATAAAAATTCAAATGTATCATTTAGACATTTGTAACCTTCTAATAACATTATTATTATTTTTTAATTTAAATTTAAATTTATTATTATGATGTTTAATTACTATCACTCTTTTAGTTTTTGTCATCTGTATCCCATCTAGAATTAATAATTTCTCACTAATATACAAAAATTTAAATTAGTGAGGATATAGATGTATGCAATTGTAACCTATAATGTATTTTTAAAAATAAACATTATGAATTATTATAGTCTGTTTCGGCTTATAATCTAGGGCCTGAAAATCTGTGATTAGTAATTTTCACAATCTATCGGCCGTAATACTTTTAGTAAACTTCTAAAATTCTTATACATTCTCAACCGATGCACAAAAAGGTAAAGTCAGAGTAAACAGCAAAATTAATTTAAAACGACAGTACCGCAAACTATTAATTATTCCAGAAGCGTGATTTGTTTTACGCTAAAGTTAAATTTATTCACAACAGCTCTTGCCTAGGCTTAAAAATTCATGAGCTAGGAGCCGGGTTGATATAGCTTATACTATGTTTTTTTTTTGTTGGGTTTTATTTTTAAAAATATTCTCGATACACAAAACGGAATAAGTAAATTCTACGATAGTACGAATATTCTTAATCGTATTTATATTGTACGGATGATGCCATGATGTAATGACATTTTATTGGTTGTCAAATATTCAAAGTTCTGTTCAGAATGTTTATAATGTGATTAACTTAAGATGTTTGTATTTTAATCTTTGTAGTAGTACCTAGTAAGTAGTTGTAGAGAAGTAATAGAGATGTAGTAGAGTAGTAGTAAACTAGTTGTAGTAGTAGGTAATATAAAAAGTTCGCCGGGACAGCTAGTATAAAAAAAATCGAAAACATTGTCTTCAAATTATCCCGGTAAGGTTACCCTTGAATCGAAACACATTTTCCTATTAAACAAACATAAATAACATTTTGAACAAAATGAATCTAAACGTTAGATTAAAATAATCGAAACCTTTGGATCCCTCACTGCTTGAATACTGTACAGGTTTTGAAATTATGAAATATCAATAAAAAATATTAATTTATAAAACTGCTACGTTATGAACTCTAAAAAGCTAATAATTATCATTTTTGCAAAATCGTTGTGTGTACGCCGATAAGATTTTGAAGTGCAGTGAAAAGGTGTTATAGAGTTCATCATTCCAGTCATAAAACGTCCACTGATGAACACAGGCCTCCCTCATGGATCTCCATGAGGGGTAGTTGCCATACTCACCACGCTTGGCAGGCGGGTTGGCGAGCGCAGTACGGGATGTTGATACACGGAAAGACGCTGCTGCCCATCTTCCGGAGGTATCCCTTAGCAGGCTCTTACTGCATCCACGGGCATGAGAGGAGGGGTAACATTCTACTGCCGGCACCCCACGGCTAAAGAGTTATAGAGTTAGGTTGTCAATTTGTCTTTGAGTCTCCTGTGAAGAAATGGACCTCCATTGTAAGAAGAAGAGTCCTAAATGAAGTATTACGAGCAGTTATCAACTTATTTTTTGTACATTATTCATTCGTATAGCAGCAGCAATATTTTAATCCCACGAGAATAATTTTATTTTTCGCAATATTTTAATCCACATTCGATTCGGCTGTTTAATCACTGGCTATACCCATAAAGACTCGGGCAGTATTCCAGCGTCGAACAATTTTGCGGTTTGAAAAGTATGTAAACAAGGGATATAGGTAGCGTAAAAAGTTCCATGCAACAAGAATTTATTTATATATTTTCTGGGATGGGTTCTTGTGTAAATAACTTAAGGATATCTCATTATGTTTTCGTGTTGTTAATAATTCTTGCAAACATGTACCTGATGTCATAAACAAATACCAATACCGTAAATGTAAAAGTTAATCTTATAATAACGAAATTAAAAGATAACGACACAAATATTTTGATAAACTTAGCAAGTTCGGACAGACAACACCTACAACTGGATAAAGCGACAACAAAGCAATGCTAAACAGGAAAACACCGCCGTAAAAAGCCAAAATAAAGTACGTAAAGCATTTTATCACGATGAAGTAATCGTGCTTTACGACTTGTCGAAACAAAGCACCCTAATGGCAATAGAGTTCAACAGCGGCGTACAATGCCTAGTTACTGAATCGCGAACGTTTTCAGGGATCGTTGGCGACGAAATGCGGTGGATTTATCCGCGCAAACATTCGGCTGCTGCTAATAAATCACGCCGTTTTGTCAGGTGCTACAATTTGTATTGGCTAACGGAAGATTTTTCAATTTTTCAGCTTGTTATCAAGGAGACGGGGATGAATAATGTGCTCTATGGACAAGGCAACGGGCGGAAATTAAAATTGGATGCGAATAAAAATTCTATCGGCTTCAATGACTTGAAGATTAAAGTTTCAAAAGCTATAATGTTCAATAAAAATTTCGCAGATAAAGATTGGAGTTAACTCGAGAACCCGTAACTCAGATGTAAACACAGACTTCAATGATAAAGAGCTTGAATGCCAGTTAGTAAATGGAAAAACACGTTCAAATAGCATACTAAGTAATGCGATAGGAGCTCACGTCGAAGTCAAAGCACAGACAGAATTGCACATTTATTTAAATAGCACACCCGAGCAAATATTTAAAGTAACATAGAAATGGCTGGTTTCGGCTGCTCACAGACGACGTACAAACAGAATTAATGTGATCAAACCTCTTAATAATTGAATTATATTGTCTGGGAATATTCGATAGCAAATTTGTCTCTTGTTTGATGAGAATCTTGTTTAGTTTCATCACGGAATGATTTGTTTTGCAGTGATTTCAAAATTCGAATACAAAAAGGTGTAAAATTTAATAAATTAAACATTATCGAGCGCTATTTCGACTTAAAAGCTTTTAAAAATCCTTGTAGAATGGTTTTGCACTGTTTTGCACTGATACAATTTCAATCAAATGTCAAAGTATAAATCTTTAAAAAAATTATTAGTTTATGCATTAAATCCTTAGACGAGATAAAACAGGATAAGGCACGCGCCTATTTCTCAATACCAAAATTCTGCCATTTTTAGCGGGAGGGAAGAAACACACACATTGAAACCATAGCTACACACATGAA
This sequence comes from Pasiphila rectangulata, assembly GCA_963082625.1. Taxonomy (NCBI): domain Eukaryota; kingdom Metazoa; phylum Arthropoda; class Insecta; order Lepidoptera; family Geometridae; genus Pasiphila; species Pasiphila rectangulata. Next base: position 8,973,537 of record OY720242.1, on the reverse strand, counting down.
AATTGTTTGTGTGTTTATAAACACACACAGACATATATTCTCAACAAAGGTTTAAAATTTGGGAAACATACGCAACGCTACACACACATTCATGACTGACTTGATTTACTACATGTAAAAAAACTCAAAAGTGATACCAACGTCATCATTATTCACCCTCATTTTTTTATTTTCCTCAACCGCTTCTCCCGCGGCTTCGTTGTGGAATTACATAAGTAGAAACAATAAATCTATATTATTATGTTAGTGTTTATAATAAAACAATTTTAAATCTTATATAGTCGGGACATTGCTACATTTTTATTACAAAATGAATCCATTTACGCGATATTATATCAATAATATCGCGTATTCTTGTTTGGCAAGTCATCAGACTTGACAAACAAGTATAAGAAAAAGCATTTTAAACTGAAGGTTGTATGTATTATATACATATGTGTTTGTATTATTGCGGATTACAAAGCACCGAAAAAATAATTACATGCAATAAATGAGCGTAGGACGTCCACCTACAAGATGGGCAGACGACTTGGTGAGAACTGCTGGTCGGCGGTGGATGCAGACGGCTTCCAACCGCAGTACTTGGAGATCAATGAGGGAGGCCTTTGTCCAGCAGTGGACGTCCTACGGCTGAAATGATGATGATGATGAATAAATGAGCATTTATTTTCCCTAAATGTCAAAAGGTCAAAAATGGCATTTTTCGGAAACTTTCGCTCCCTTTTCTGGTACCCCCGTACCAATGCTTGTTAAACTTAAACACTGCAATAGCCATAACAAATTGATTTCAGTTTTACATTTCAAGTAGGTAACTACTAAATTAGTAATTTTATCCGCTCGTTTGGTTTTGGTCAGTTTACTTACCAAGATTTTTTAGCCGTCGTTTGGTTTTGGTAAGTAAACTGACCAGTGAGTCATCGCTGAGTCATCGTTCCACGAAAACAATTGTCATTTTTAAACTATGGTGTTTATCAACTTCTTCTTTGTTTTGTAGCCTTCTCAATGAAGTTGACAATGACAATAACAAATAAAATTTACGTAGCCCAAGAAAAAATAATTTTATTCGATTAAATTAAAATTAAAAAAAAGATTACGCAAAAAAAATGCATAAAAAATGCACTTTATAATTACGATCAAAAAATATTTTGTTCTAAGACACCTAAATGTTATGTTATATATAGTGAGGTTATACCACATACTATGTATATACCGCAAAACATGTAGATATATGATAATACATTTTGAATTACAAACAAAAGTATTTTTTATATAAAATTAAATCAATAATTAATAGAAAATAATTTTTACGCTGTATATCCCGAACACAGACTACATTATGAATGATTCTACTGACAAGCTTCATTCAAACCCTTTCCATAGAGCGTAAATACCACGCTACGCTCCATTGTAAAAACCGAGCCAGTATCCACTTAGCGCTGACGCGGAGCGCCCGCGGAGCGCCCGCCGTTTTTCCCGCCAAAACGCAAACCAATTAAGGGTCGAAAAATTATTTTCGCGTAACCAAACTAGTGGTTATATAGATTAATTTAACTTATTGATTAAATAAATCCGGTCACTGTGACCCTAGGGTCACTAAATAAGGTTTGATGTAAATTGGTCAACGCGTTCGGTTGTAATCGTATCATGCACAGACAGACAGACAGCGCTATGCATAATAGGAAGCTTCGCCCCCTAAAATAGTAAATTACTTAGCAAGAAAAAAACAGAAATTATTATTACAGAATCCTGAGCGGAGCAAGGGATATAACATCCCAGATGAATATTTGTTCTGCAAATCAAATAATTATAGCTGCTGTGAGCATCCTAAGGGATACTCCGGAAGATGGGCAGCAGCGTCTTTCCATGAATGGAAGGCATTTCGAAGGAAAAATCTAATCCCTTAAACAAGTATCGGTTACAAACAAGTACTGATGCCCTCTTTTAATAAGGTATAAAATTACGTTGATGTTTGAATGTACATATTTGAAATTTGACATAATTCTCAGGGCAATAAAGTTCAAAATATAAGTAGAAAATTTTGTATTGTTTTCTTTAAGGATTTTAGTAGTCTCGTGGGGACTGCATATCTTGTGTAAATATTTTGTGACCTATGCACAAGAGTTGGCGAAAAAATTATGGAACTAATGTTACACATTAAAGTCTGATTGGTTTGAAAATAAGGTTGATAATGTTATAGAGATTTAGAAATGTTACGGAATTGGTAATTATTTCAAAAAAAAATATACTCACAGGTAAAATTTTATTCCATCTTTTTGTAGATTTGAGGTATTGGGTTTATTTTTGCATCCGCTAACAGCACAAACAGGCATTTTCCCAAGAGCCTATCACACTGCAAAAGCGATTCTGTGACTGGGAAATCGATTAGTGAATTAGTTTTTATAAACCCGTTAGATTTTTGGCGAATAGGATTGACAGACGGGAAGGTCCGTCGGTGAGTAGTCCATATTTATCTCGTTTAAGATTAAATCTCTTAAAAGAAACTGCTATTATGACATTACAAAATGTATGCCCTTCACATTTCTTCCAACAATATATGTCATATACGAGTAGCTTATAAAAGCCACTGTAGGCTAGCTTTAATATTTGTCACAGGAAGCGCCCTTTATTTACCCTATAGGCACACATCCGGTCACAAGGCATTCCTACCCTTCGATATTTGTGTATCGGGACCCTAGTAAATAATGCTGTATTTGACTTGGCCAGTTGGACATTGAATATAAAGCTTATTCTTGGAAGTATTGAAAGGAGTTTGTATCAAAAAATATTCTCAATTTCAGGAATATCCGGCCTTGTTTGCAAACAATGGTAAATAGTTTTATATTGGAAATCAGATATGGGATTATTTAATAAGATATTTTAGATAGAGGCCAGTCATTTGAGGCTATTTCGTTTGTCAAGATAACAAACTAAAACGTGGAATGTTATATGGATAAGTTATTTGTAGTCACATTCAAGCCACTATCATATTAATGCATTGTTAACTGTTGCCGTGGGGAAGTTTCATCTCCACTCTCGCCCGTGGATTCAAAAAGAATATGTCAAAGGAAACCTTCGGAAGATGGACAACAGCGTCTTTCCGTGTGTCAACATCGTACTGCGGTTGCCAACCCGTGGCTAGTATGGCCACGACCTCCTCATGATCAAAGAGATCTATGGAGGAGGTCTTTGTCCGCTAGTGGACGTGGACAGCAGTCTTACGGCTGAGATGAGGATTGTTTACAAGGTCATTATTAAGTCAAGATAACGTACAAAAAAGCTATACAGAGAATGTTTACTTGATTTCATACGGAAGTTCGTCCAGATCTCAACACAATCGGACCTAAATTAAAGATAATTTAGGTCCGATTGTGTTGACCCTAGCGTAACCCTATATATCGTTTAACTTAAACCTAGATACATAATATATTGATCCTAGGGCTTTTCTTAATTATGTAAACAAACTACAACACTGGAAATTTGCTTGCTTTCTCAGCATTGGTTTTTGACAGATCTGTTACAACGAAAATTGATAGGAGTGGTAGGGATCGGTATAAAAACTCTTTCTTCGAAAAGTTTAAAACAAATGCGAATGCCTAATTATATATAAAATCATTTATAAGACAATGTGAAATTATGTGGATCTATTCGGGTATGTGTGAATTACTAGCCTACTATTGTTAATTTCTTTTAATTTGTCCTTTGTAAAGCACTATGTGTATCTTTAAGTGGAAACTTATTAATACTTACTTATTATTACACTTATAGCTATTGTGTATCTTGTGCTGATGGTTTTCGTAAGATGAATAATTAAGTAAATAAATAAATAAAAATCCACATAACGGAAAAAAATATTTTAGTTTAAGTATGTTTGTTTAATGTTTTTTAAGTTTTTTAATATTTCGTAAACATTGAACTTGGCAGGAGTAGAGCATGTAAATTCACGGCAAAGGCAGAGTTTAATATTTAAATCTCAGTGATTCAACACAAAATCACAGCCGCCATCATAAACCTCAAGTTCAGTTGAAAAGGTTCTATTTGTTATTAGGCCGGGATTGCCCGACGCATACGAATGAAGGCACGTTGTTACTCACACTTCATGTATGAAAATACCCGTCGCGTGTACACCCAGTTTTGGTGTTTTGAATAAGAACAAGCGAATGCCATTAATATATATAATTTGGCAGCGGAACATTTCTGGTAGAGTCAATTATGCCGATGTACTCGTTTATTCGCCGTCGGACTTTTTTGAAATTTTATTATTGAAATAAATTTAAGAAAAAAATTAGAATGTGCTTTTTTGTCTAAATAACAATGCGTATGGTTGTATCAATAACCATATACATATATTTGTTCCTAATATACTAGATCTGTCACCTAAATTGTCAATAAATTTATAAATATATTTGTTTGTTAAATAGTAGATCTGTGTATACATGCTTGGTAAAGCTTAAGTTTCTTCACATTGATTATAATTAGAACGCTGTTTGTTTTATTTAGTTATTTATTTACGGGAATGGTCTGTAGTCAATAAACCTAAAGATCAAATTCCATAAGTATTTTTATTTTTCTATTTACGTAATCATTTACTTTAACTGTCTGTCTGTCTGTCCGTCTGTCTGCATCTTTGCGAAAAAGCTACTAGTCCTAGAAAGCTGTAATTTTTCATGGGCATATAAAATAATGACGCCGTGATAACGCTACAAATAATATTGACAAAAATATAAATATGAAATATATAACAAACCCATAGCAGTATGGTGGGGAAAAACTTTTTTCCCATGAGGTATCATTGGATACGTTTGCAAAAATGGGTCGTGCGCGCAATATCCGGCATCCCAGGCGACGTCTCATGCAGAGACTTCTTTAAAGAGTTGAATTCTACCCCTACCATGTAAATTGATCTACCAAATGGCACTCACACTCATTTGGACTAGTTTTAACGTCGTGGTGTCAACCACGTCCGTTACCTGCGTAGTAACAAATACCACAACCGCCTCGACACACCACTGCATAAGCTGAGAAAATCTGAAAGGTCGGTCTACATCATGAGCCCGTGAGTCTGTTTATCACCGGGTGCCAGTAGATATCAAGTATGCGACTACCACCGCGATATTTAAAATTAGGCTAAAAAAGCTTGGCTTTTAACTAATTCTTTTTACACCTTAGAATAATTCTATGCACTGCCCGAACTCTAAAATGCAATTAAATTATTTATAAATATCTAGCTGTCCCGGCTAACTACGTATCGCACCTACTACAACTACTACTTACAACTTACCCTACAACTATCCTAAAACTAAACTACAACTACCCTACAACTACCCTACAACTACCCTAAAAATAAACTACAACTACCCTACAACTTACCCTACAAGTACCCTAAAACTAAACTACAACTACCCTACAACTACCCTAAAAATAAACTACAACTACTCTACAACTACCCTACAACTACCCTACAACTAACGCTGAAACACGTGTTAATAATTTTGGTAGTTATCTGTTTATGTGAAATTAGACGTAAACCAAGTGAATAAAAATATTCCCCAACAAATTTTCATCCCCTATATTTTCATTAAGGGGATGATTTTTGAAAAATTCTGATACTCAGGTTCATTAAATTTTAAATTCTAATATATTTATGAGACAAAAATAACGATTTTTCCATACAAACTTTCATTCCCTTATTTAACCCCTCGTGATTTAATTTAACTAAAAACCTATGTCGGTCTCCTGGTTTTAATCTACCTCCCTACCACTTTTCAGCCAAATCGGTTCAGCCGTTCTTGAGTTATAAATAGTGTAACTAACACGACTTATTATGACTTACTAATTTTTGAATTTATTTTATTAAGAACATTTTATTTCATTTTTATGAATAATTAATTTTATAATAAAAATAAATATTTTATTGTATTGTATTGTAAGTAATAAGAAACCATTTAGGGGTTGCAAAGACCATTTTTCGATTATTGGTTCCGTTTGCGAAATGTTATCGTTTTTATTTTTTTCCCTCTAAAATCTAAACTCCTAACAAAACTAAAAAAAATTCTGATTGTAATTTTCATCATGAACTTTCGTTGAAAACTAGAATAAACTAAAATAGCTAATTTTAATTTTGCATACGTTTGCGCAAAAAAAGGTGATGCAATTCACCAAGCATACCGGAATACTTTAAACAAAAAACACAATGAATACCTGTTAAAATATTTCGGTACACGTAAAAAACATACACCAACTTCTAACAATAGGTTAACTACGGAACTCTACATAGCGCGTGGCCCGACACGCACCTGGCCTAATTTTAAAAGTTCTTTATTCAAAAATATATTTACAAGCTACAAGCTTTCAGTGTGAATTATTGTGTGTTAAACATTACGTGCGTTTTTAAACAATGTTGTTTGTCTTTACTTCTAACGTAACACTCATAAACTTACGGTAATTCAGGATAATGCATGTTCGAAAGGTAGTGTACTATTTACACAAAAAAACTATTATCTACTATTTAAGTTTTAAATGGAAGCGAAATTATTTTCCGAAGAAAATCATTAGTGCACGGCTAAGATTGAATCACATACGGTTTTAAAGTCTGAAACTCCGCCTACAACTTATTTTTATTTACACACAAAAATGCAAAAATATTCCGTCACAGCCAGTAACGAATGCAAAAGTTGGAAGCCTCCGCTATTTAATTATGTTTTATTGGCGTCAAATTGCACACCAACCTAATTAACAACCTCGCAAAATTTTCATAAACGCCCAAACATTTTACGCGCAAGAATGCCCACCGTAAAAACCTTAGGACACTTCGGGGGGCGTTTAGTGCTTTATATGCGAAAGGGATTTATGTTATTACCGAGCATATTTCTGCGGACCGAAGCCGCTGAGAGGTCATGAAATCTTGCTGAAAAGTGCTCTCTCTCTGGCAGATATTGGCGTCCCTCTCACTCCCATCAAGTCGATTTAAAGCGATGAATATTAGGAGATGGTATTCGGATCACGTAGAACGCGCAACGCTCTTATGAACTCTGATGGCAGAATATATGAAATATACGTAACAATGAAAAAATTTCCCCTGAAGGTAGAAGAGTTGCGATGACAACTTCCAACAAACTTGGTAATCAGTTGTAACGAATTTATGTCTTGTGCGTGAGAGTTGTGTAGTAATTCGACATGACGGGTTGTTTTGGGTGTTCGGGAGGCGTAATTGTCTTATTTAAAGCTTATTGTGCGGATAAAGGAATGAGTTGGAAACATTTCCGATGTAAACTTTCTTTTCAGGTAATACAGAAATAATTATTGCTTTATTAAACATATTTTATTGGTTAGGAATATTTTATTCATCTTTAGGATAGAAGTAAAGAGCCAATATTTAATTCACCTTGATGCAAAAGCTAAAGGTAAATCTAGTTTAGGTGTTCAAAACAACGGTGCCCTAGAGTTTATCATACAATGTATATTTACGCTGTGCACAGAAGTCCGCTGATGGTTCATAAAGTCCGGGGGCGACATAAAATCTGAATAAGTAAATGATCGGAGTAGTGGATCGGTGATTGATTCCGTTTTGGATAGCGTAAGTGATGAGTAAACAGAGTTTTACTTTTTTACTTTCGAAACACTCGTGAGTTACACTATTCATTGTAATGTTAAACAGGCTTTCTACTCACGTTGATTATACGTCGAAAAAAGGTTTCCAACGTGTTCAGTTCCTCCAGGGAACTTGGACTGGGAGGAACTGAACACGTTGGAAACCTTTTTTTGACGTATAATTAACGTAAGTAGAAAGCCCGTTTAACATTACAAAGAGTTTTACTTTTAAGGAAAGAAAAACAATATTTTTGACGCAACTCCATCTTACCCCAAACTAAGCTTAATTTATTGAATACATATTTATTGACATAAAAAAAACGGAGACCCGGGACAAATATCTGCAGAACAATTACAAACATTTGTCCCGTGGTATCCTCCTCCTTTGTATCAATTGGCTACTAGGCCAACGAGCCATGGAGGAGACGAGAGAGGCTCTTAGAGGAACTCATAATTGAAAACAAATTAATAATGTTAATCTGTAATTATAATTAGTTTTTTAGTCGCCGTGGGGTACTGGCAGTAGAATGTTACCCCTCCTCTCATGCCCGTGGAAGCAGTAAGAGCCTGCTAAGGGATACCTCCGGAAGATGGGCAGCAGCGTCTTTCCGTGTATCAACATCCCGTACTGCGCTCGCCAAACCGCCTGCCAAGCGTGGTGAGTATGGCAACTACCGCTCATGAAGATCCATGAGGGAGGCCTGTGTTTAGTACGTCTTACGACTGAAATTATGATGATGATGATGATTACTTTAAGTACTTTAGAAAGCTCAATGGCATCTAAACGATAACAGCTGCATATTTATAAAGCGCGTGGCTCAACACGCACCTGGCCTAATTTGTTTACAATTCGCGTAATCTTTACTTTTACACCGTCAGCCATGTTTATGTGACGGACGAGTTACGACATTCACGAGCCAGGGAGCGGTTTATTCGCACTTTGTAAACTGGCAAGAAGTTTTAAACTCTAACTTTAAAGACATAAGATACATTGTAAGAGTATAGGTTTCGCTAAAAGCACTATCGTATGTTGCAAATTATCGTATTTTAGTATTCTTGTAAAGTCAAACGCAGATAAGTAACAATGTCGCTCTATTTGGGAAACATACTAGCACAGAGCTGTCTACTCTGTTTTATGTGCATACGAGCTTTTTTGAAGAATGTTATGACTTTTTACTGTCAAGGTGTCATTGATCCATAGTTTCATGTTTATGAATGACAACATGAGACTTGGTATGGATATATTATATCCCAATAGAATAAATATAATAATAAAGAAGAAAGTTTGTTAGTATGGAGGTTTGTTACCTCTTCACGCAAAAACTACACCACGGATTGAGCTGAAACTTCGCACACGTATAGATGTAGGTCTGTATTTACAACACATAGGCTACTTTTTTCCGGGTACAATGCGTGCGAAGCGGCGGGCAGAAGCTAGTGCATATATATTATATTCAGCGTGCTATACAAAACAATCATAGTATGTATACATAGCTATTTAATAGTTTAAAAAGAGTTAAGGCCATTAATACCCGAATACATTAATACACGCATTTCACTTGACCCCACCTGTTATATTACCTGCAAACAACCAGTTTTTAGCCCTGGTAAGATATAACAACCAATTAAAAAGACAATTGATTTTCAAATCTTCCTCATTTTAAATAGAAATATGAACATCTTCATTACCTTACTTTAAAAATGTCTAACAGCTCATTAGAACGCAAAGGTTGCTCGTAAAATGCGAACAAAATTTTCACTACGCCATAAAAGGAATAATGATCGGTCCCTTTAAAAAGCATTATCTAGAAACTGGAAAAGCATAATCTCTCCCTGAATGCATAAAGAACTGTAAACGCCAGATATCATCTAATTGAAGTTAAAGTAATAGCGGGAGGTGGAGGCATTAAAATGCCTAAAGCGTGGGTGAACGGGGGCACAGAAACCAAAGGGCCAGGATGAAATGACAGTATCTAGTCAATAAATTCAAATGTATTTACCTTGTTTTTATTACTACACTAGCGAACCCCCACTTTGTTTATAACGAATTATACTCATAAGCTTTTAATATGAATTTGAGGTATATTATTAAGCTTATTGCTGGGCAAGCCTAATCCATCTAACAATGTCTCAGGCACTGCAGCGTCCCGTACAGCATGATTACCAGTTGCTGACGCTGTAAAAATAATTTATAATAGATGCAAAAGGCCTTACTTATTGAAGCAGAAATTTAGGTCTTATTTTTTTTTGCCTAGCCTTTAAGTAAGCAGAATACGTTGTGTATACTATGAGAGTGCCAGAAGGTTGGAAGAATACCTAAATACTTTTTTTTTGTAAACTTGTCATAACTTATCATTATATAGAAAAATACCCAGACCCGGGACAAATATCTGCGTCGAACATACAAATATTTAACCCGCGGCGATAATTGAAAATCTACTGCACCATAGACTGCCGTCGTTGGAAGAAAGGGCGTAACTCGGTTGGAGGTGATTCTGAGAAAACTCTAGTTTTGTCTAAAATGAAAACCAGAACCTATTAGAGACCTTGCTGATTTATTTTGCATATATTTTTTTGATTCACTGTTAGAGGTGTCTTTTATTGATTTAAACTTTAAATTATTTTGATAAGCTCAAGCTTTATGACAACCTAATGCAGATATTTCAGATGTTGCCAATATCAAAACAAAAAGGTGGTGTGCATAGTAAATTACCAAATATTATTTATTTTACAAACGTATAAATTTTGATACAAACATTTCTATCATAACGTGAGCGTGAAAATCCGTGTCTCGGATTTGAGAGTTTCTCGCTATCAAATCGTCGTAGTTTAAAGTTTTGTTCACACCGAGATAGTATTTCACTGCTAACTTATAGAACTTTATTACTTTAGTGGATTATCGGGTAATTATCGCGTAATTACCTTTATTTTATTCGATTCGATAATCCAATATAGTAATAATGTGTTGTGATCGCGTAAGCTTAAAAAAGATTATAGAACTTTAATAAGAAACACGGTACTTTTTTTGGTTCCGTGATTTTAAATCGATTGTATGAGACTTTTTCCAAATTTATCTTTTTCAGGATCTTACAAGGTTATTTTATACATTAAAATAGTAACAATATTATCAGAATTTGACCTAATAGTTTCAAAATAACATTCTTTTTGCTAGGTATTTCCACTAAATCATAAGCATTGAAAACTTATTTCTCATGAAAGCTGTTTTTCTACGAAGAAAATAAAACTAGACGAATAAGACTAGACGTCAAATAAATCCCCTTAAGAAATAATAAAAAAAAGATAATAATCAAAGGTATTACGCGATTAATTCCCGTGTTTTTGTTATTATATTATAATGAATTGTGATCGCAAAAGTTTACGAAAAACTAAAGAAATTAAATAAATAAATAATGCTGGACAATTCACACAGCAGCACCTATCCCCAAGCTAAGCAGAGATTTTGTTATGGGTACTAGATGACAGATATACTTGATAACATTTTTTTTTTTTTTTTTTTTTTTTTTTTTTTTTTTAATGCTGGACAAATCACACAGCATCATCTAGCCCCAAGCTAAGCAGAGCTTGTGTTATGGGTACTAGATGACTGATATATTTAATACTTTATACTACATAGATAGATATTTTTATTATATATAGAAAAACACCCAGAACACCCTGAACAAACATCTGCAGATCGTACAGACATTTGTTCCGAGGCGGGAATCGAACCCGCAACCCCTTGCGTCGCAGGCGGACCTTCGCCCGCTGCGCCACAGAGCTCGTCACATTGTACTACATAGATATATATTTTTATTATAGATAGAAAAACATCCAGAACACCCTAAACAAATATTTGCAAATTGCACAGTCATTTGTCCCGAGGCGGGAATCGAGCCGATATTATGAGACTATAATATACCTTAGCAAGATAGAAAGAAAAGTAAGATTGCCTTCAGTGGAACAAACAATTAAAGCTTAAAAAAATAGTTTTACAAAATTCCACAGGTTTAAGATTTTTGTTACTCAATTGAACACCCTATATACTCTTTATATGATGAAAATATTCATAAAAATACTCAATAAGTATTTAAGAGCTTAAGGCCTTATTTAATTTACAATAAATTGTTAAATAACTACCATATAACAATTATTTTGTCCGTTATGAGCTACAAAATGGCTTATCACATCCATTAAAGATGATTTATCAGCTCCATCAACTCTGGTATTCAGGTTAGACAGAACGCTTTAGTGCCTAGGCCATTGTTAGATGGATTAGATTTCCCAGCATCAAACCATCCTCTTAATTTATTAAGCTATATTTCTACAAATCCTATAGATACAGAAACTTTTGTAATTATTTGAATTGATTTATGCATGCTTGTACAAATATATGAAAATAAAATTTATGAATTATGAATTCAGGGAAAAGAACCTGTCAATAACTCGAAGGCTACCTTTAAGACAAAGATAAACATTTTGTATTCTATTCTATTCTAAAGCTGACTACACCGAGAGATTCATCGAGATGTTTTTCTTCACAGTTAAAGCTCCTGTAAAATTTGCACATACATTTTAAATACAAGCGATCAATTTTTGTGTGCTTATTGTTGAAGGAACTTGTTATTGTTATTATAAATAATTTAAGTAAAATTAAGTTACCAAGAGTGAAAGCAGGGAAGGGAAGCTTTTGCCTTGGACAGGAGAGGCTAAAAAATCATCATCAACATCATTTCAGCCGTAAAACGAAAGACGCTGCTGCCCATCTTCCGGAGGTGTCCCTTAGCAGACTCTTACTGCATCCACGGGTAGGAGAGTAGGGGTAACATTCTACTGTCGGCACCCCACGGCAAATAATAGGCTAAATAATAATATAATAATTATATTAAACAAGTCAGTCAAACACTCAGTCACTTCACAAATCTGAAAAAAATATGAATTTTGTTTTTATTATGAACTTTTTAGGAAAACTACAAGTTTTGAGCTAGCTTTTTTAGATTCGAATAAATAGTCGCTCAAATAAGTGATGCGGTTTCCCAAACATACGGGATTACTTTAAACCTCGATTAATTCCTGTTAATATGTTTTGGTAAACGTAAAAAAAGCATACACTAACTCCTAATAACAGATCTTTGGTTAACTACGGAACCCTAGATAGCGCGCGGCCCGACACCCACTTGGCCTAATTTATTTTTTATAGCATAGATTTAGATCTTGACTTCATTCTTGCCTAGTCAAGGACGCTTTAGTAATTAAGGCTAATCTTGTATTTTTCTAGAAAACAGGTTGTGTAGCTCCGATATCAAACGACTGAATTAAATAAAAAGTTATAAAACATAACATAAGACACACCTGTATTCACTAGGATACGAATTAAAAAGCAAACCTTAATTTATCATACACGACACCTCAATAAAATTAACTATGATGAATGAAAAAAATTGTCGGTTGGTTTCATCAATCAAAAAAGTTAGTTTGTAGCTATGAGCTTGCTTTGGGTGTACGATACGATTATATTAATCACATAAGGAAACTTGCTATAACTTGAGTGATTTTGCAGACAAATCAAACAAAATGTTGTATGCGATCAGCAGCTACTACTTTATACCTGTTTATAGTTATAGCCTACGAGTATTTTGTCATGCTATTTCCTTGAGACAACACTATAAAAGTTTATAATCAGTTACACAAGTTTGACAGTTTTGATAACAGAAACGAAAAGGGTTGGAAACTAAAAGGATGTTTTTCTTTAAAATAATTTTGAAGATAATCATTTCTCAATCGGTTGGTCAACATTTTAGTTAAGAGTAATTCTGATTAAATTATATTTTTATAATTACATTACATTTACAATTTTTTTCATTTCAGCCGTAAAACGTCCACTACTGAACTAAGGCCTCCCTCATGGATCTCCATGAGGGGTAGTGGCCATACTCACCACGCTTGGCAGGCGGGTTGGTGAGCGCAGTACGGGATGTTGATATACGGAAAGACGCTGCTGCCCATCTTCCGGAGGTGTCCCTTAGCAGGCTATTACTGCATCCACGGGTAGAGAGAGGAGGGGTAACATTCTACTGCCGCCACCCCACGGCAGACAACAATTTATGGTATTATATTTTTTTATATTCTTCAAATACATTTTAGTGTTGGAATATATAAATTAATAAAACAAAATAAAATACTATATGTTGCCACATATAGCCTTTAGTTTTGTTTTATTACCTACTAGCCGCACCCCACAGTTTCACCCGCGTAGTTCTCGTTCCCGTTGGAATTTCGATCCCTCCATAGTGCACCTCTAAGATACTCAAGGTACATATATGAGTGCCAAATTTCAAGTCTCTGGGTCCAGTGGTTTAGGCTGTGCGTTGTCTGTCAGTCACTCAGTCACTCAGTCAGAAACGGAAGAGATTATAGAGGTATTGGTTATTCCTTTAGGCGTTTATATTATGTTCTAACAGTGTGTCTACCATGAGTTGTCAATGTTAGATAGCTTTCCGTTACTACAGTAGTAATAGTAAACTATCGTACTCGTACTCATGTGTGTCTACCATGAGTTTTCACTGTTAGATCGCCTGCCGTTACTACAGTAGTAATAGTACGTTACTATGACATCAGTCAGATTTGTAACTCATGGTAGCAAATTCTAAGCAAATGAAGCCTAAACTACAGTCACTGTAGTATAGTTTACTGCGTATTTTAGTACCAGACTATCCACAAGAGGCGCTGTACAAGTTTTCATACATTTTCTTAACTACAGTCGCTAGCGAGTATAGATTGTCAGAAGTCATGGTAGACCTACTTGTACCTAATCCTAGCAAATTAAGCTGAAACTACAGTCGCTGTAGTATAGTTTACTGCGTATTTTAGTACCAAACTATCCGCTAGAGGCGCTGTACAAGTTTTCATATTTTTTTTCAACTACAGTCGCTAGCGAGTATAGATTGTGAAAACTTATTGTAGACCTACAGAATGTCGTGACATCTAAACGTCTAACGCTAAGCATCTGCCACTAATGGCGTTGTTATTGTGATAAGCGTTGGTTTTTAATCATCTTCGCTGACAGTGTGCTAATTTGTTAGTCCTTTCAGCTAGCATAGCTAGCCGTGGTGATATATCTCTATCATTATCTGTTTTATTTGATAATATAATGACTTTTATTAATGTATTTATTCTCTTTCTTTCATTAAAAGTTTGTTGTTATGTCGACGTTTGTAACGCGTGTATCTCGGCTTCCTCTGATCCGATAGCGTTCAAACAAAACTTGGTTATATAAGCTATTTTTGTATTTAAAGTGTAAGCCCACACTAAAGTATAATTTATAGAAATGAAAAATGCAATCAAAATGTTGTCTCCGACGGGACTCGAACCCGTAACGTTCAGACGAACACCTTTAACGCAGGCTGCCTTTACCATTCGGCTACGGAGCAATTAACCGTCGGGTCGAAAATCTGGACTGCCTTTATCGGTTTCGAACTGAGTGGCGACATCTACCAAAAATCTTTAGAGATATTCTTGCCCACTGTCCGACAACAAGTAGTCAGTAGCAGTGAAGAGATGTCGCTTTAGTTAATTTTATAAGCTATTTTTGTATTTAAAGTGTAAACCCACACTAAGGTATCATTTATAGAAATGAAAAATACAATCAAAATTTTGTCTCCGACGGGACTTGAACCCCTAACGTTCAGACGAACACCTTTAACGCAGGCTGCCTTTACCATTCGGCTACGGAGCAATTAACCATCGGGTCAAAAATCTAGATATCATGCCCTTGAAACGAGAAACCAGTGTCTCGTGAAAACTGTTTTTTCTACGTACCTACAAGTTAAAACCAGGAACCATAAAATAAAATCCCCTTAACACAATATTCTCTGTTAACTGATCTCCCTATTTTTGTGTTTTTCGATGCATTTAGTGTTTGTATTTTGGCTTTCTCTGATCAGATTGAGCTCAAACAAAAATGGATATTTAGGCTCTGCAATCACTTAAAAAATATAAAAAATAAATGTTTATTGTATACATTATTGTTTTTTTATGTAATATGAAAACAATTAACGATAGGTCGTATTTTTCATTCAATCTATTTAATAATAACCAAATAGATCAAGTTTAAATATTACACATAATGTTGGATTCACAAATTGGCTAATTTTATCTAGGTAACGGTGTAAGATAAACTGGTAGGTATACTTCTTAAAAACTTAATTCCTTTTGGCTGTTTTTACAAAATAGGAAAAATAACTATTTTTACAAACCCGTAATATTTCATTATGTGTAATAAATAAATGAAAACAAAATAATTTGCTGTAAAACCAATTTGACACTGCAATAATAAAACGAAATGACACATTTCGAACAACATAAACAAGCCACAAAATTGAGCTGAAACTATTCAATATTTCAACCTCGAAATGTGATCAGCGAAAGCTACTGAGTCGTGAGTTATTATCAAGCCGGGGTTAATAAATAAGCAAATAAAGTGACGTCATCAATATTCATGGCGGAATTACCGATGTACGTGTCGAGTCGCCCCGTCGACAGCGGGTAGTGATTTGAGGGGATTATTACTCTTTGGCATTGGGCTTAAATATTTTGAGAACAAGCTTAGTGACAAAATTTATTTCTACGTTAGATGCGTACGCTGTACATAGCTTATTTTTAATTGACACGTTGATGAGATTGGAAACACCTTTGCTTTATGGACTAAAGAGTTCAATTCCTCTTAATTTGCAGTGCTATGGAAGAGACCTATTTACTCAGCATTGGTTAGAAATTGGTTGAAGAAGAGAAGGGTTCATGAATCCATGATGTCTTTTTCGATGGCCCAACCACCGAAAAATAAGAAAATGCCTATGTAAGTAAATCCGTGTCTCAAAATGATAAACAATGGTTTGAAGCACGTCTTCATAATGCATTCTATCCACATTCATACACACTATATCGTCCCTTACAATTTGCAACGCCCTCTTTTCCTCATTTAACATCCACTTTCATAAAGAGAAGTCCTACAGAAAAAATAAATATCAATAAAAACAAAAAATGGAGTAAACCCAACTCTAGCTAAAACTGGTTCATCTGTCATCGTTACCCAATCCGGGGGCAAGGAAAGGCAAGGGTTATCTCCAGGTACAGGAGGCGGTTAGGGAAAAGAAAAAACAATTTTGTACAGGATTTGCCGACTTCTTTATGGAGTGTTTGAAGAGCCAACTTCAGAATTACGGTTTTTCTAAGTTCAAAAGATGTGATTTAACTTCCCGATTTTTTGTAGGCCTTAATCTTAAGTTTCCTGCTGAATTATTAAAACGAGTTTGCGTGAATTCTTTGTTGAGGAAGTGTTTAAAGCCTTTATCTTTGGGATTTTGGAAGGGGTTACATCATGTTGCTAGAGAGTTTAAACAATTTTGGTGTGCATATGAAGTGAAATTAGAAGAAATTGTATTAAACTTCCACGTCTACTTTTGTACCATGAGGAATCTTTTTTTAGTCTTTGTAAAGTTAAGTAAAAATTGATACAATCTTTTTAAAAAGTTTCGTAGATCTTACTTATAAATTATCGGTGGGATTATTAAAGCGGAATTCGTTTGACACGTTTTAGTTAAGTAGTAATGAGTACAAAATGAATTATTATAATATATAAAAACACATATTTTTATTCAGTTTTTGAAACTCCAGTTCTGTGGTCTGCTTCGTATACTTTTAAATATACAATAATACAATCTCCTCAATAAGCTGGAACGTCATCATCCAATCACCTTCTTTAGACACCAAACATCTTTTGTTGACAAATCCTTTTCTGTTGAGGCTGTTAGAATATGGAATGAGCTTCCTTACCGTGCATTGTAAAGGTTAATTCTAAAGAATGCTTAAAAAGCTTTCTCGAGAGCATTTTTTTTTAATTGTAGTCCTTTATTATAGCTTTTTATTCAAATTCATTATATGTTTTTATATGCATATATATAATATATATATTGTATATATTATCTTATTTATTTTGTTACAAATTAATTTAAAATATATGTAGTTTGGTACTTAATTAATTCTCAGAAAAAAAAGGCAAAATCTTAACGTAGTACCAAACGATAAGATTTTTCCTCATTTTACGTTAAGTTTATATACATATATGTATGTCACATATTAGCACACCTTTTGACTGTTTTTCACCATGTGGTTGACAGGTAGAAAATGCCTTCGGCATTATGTCCACCGATTGTACCCTAATTTAAGTCATGTGCAATAAAGTATTGAATAAATAAATACAGTTCATTCCAAAGATTGTCTCTGCAAGCCAAGTCATCATTGTCAAATCATGACGCCGAAGCTACCAAACTCAGTTGAGCTCGAAATTCTCTACATAGTCAAATACAAACAGCCGAATAGCAAACTTTTTACGACACCAGACAATCGTGAGCCATTTAGAAAGAGCTTACTGAAGACTTACAAACGAACTACTACTAACTATTTCGAAGTCGGTAAAGTCTGTTCGTATCGCAAAACTGTGGAACTTTATTCACAAATTGACTCCACGTATTCGCTAAAGATGCAGTTTCTTTCATCCAAGCTCAGCTTTTTGTATGGTGTTTGCAGTGAAGATTTAGCGGAATATAGTTGGTTATACAAGAAGTCGTTTACTTTCAACTACATTATCATAATTTAAAGTTTTGATATCCTTGTCTTGTCGTATTTATCCCTGTACGATATGTTGCTCCTCCTTTATTTGGTCGATAATCTGATAAAGTTGCAAAGTAGGCAGATTCTGTGCATAATATTCCATGCAAAATAGTTTTTCATAAGTTATTAAATTAGGCCAGGTGCGTGTCGGACCAGGCTCTATGTAAGGTTCCGTAGTTACCTGTAGATCAGTTGTTAGAAGTTTGTGTATGTTTTATTTAAATAACCAAAATAATAATAATGCTATACAGGTTTAAGGTATGTGTGGTAAACCGTATCACTTATTTCTATTTTCGAAATTTCATGATAACTATGTGTTTTTGAGATTCGTAAAGCAGCAGTTTAGATTTAAAAAAAAAAGAGGGGAAAACTTAATAAATGTAAGATTTAAATATTTCGCATTTTATATTCTAAATCAAAAATTTGTCTTTGAAACCCCTAAATGCAATGTTTGTAACACACACAACATCCAACGATACCTCACATGATAAGAAAAAAAATAAAAATAAAATCATCCCTATCTACCTACATATATGTGAAAAAATAAATAATTTGGGGTTCTACAACCCCAAATTAATTATTTTTTTAGTATATTTTTTTGTTATCTGCGTCATTATTTTCATATGTCTTATCAATGGAATTACAGCTTTCTCAAACGATTTCTCTCCGTAAGGCCGCAGAAAGAAAAAGACGAAACTGTAAGGGTTCCTTGTTCTGCTTCGGAACCTTAAGGTAACCTTAGGCCTTTGACGTTTATTTAGATTAACGAAGCGTCAGCTACTACTACGAGTAATCTAGTGCTGTTTGGGACGCTGCAGTGTCTGGGAGATTTTTATATACATCATATCATTAGGTAAGCGGTGGCTTAGTTGAACGATTTGTTAAACTGGTTTTTTTTTAAACTTAATATTTATAAAAATAATCTAGACCTAAACCGTTAACAGGTAAATTAATGTAATAATTTCGGTTAATCGCTTCAGTTCCTACAATAAGTTTTGGGTTGTATTAAGAAATAGGAAAAACGAAGCGGCATTTTGCTTAGCAAAATGCCATTCCAAAGAGTTTTGCATCCTAACTTTGTTTCACTTAGTTTTGTTGCTGTTTGCCAGTTCGAAAACATAAGACGAATAAAGTGTTAAGAAAATAGGTCCCTACTTTTCTAATAATGTGAAAAATAACAAGCTCATTGACCAAGAAGATGAATTTGTAGATCACGAATAACACCAAATACTTACTTGTAAATAAGTTATCGTTTTTGTTTTTGTTTGCTCGATCAGTAAAACAATATATTATACAGCAAAACAGAAATATTATTTTCACAACCATCATCAGACAATACAAACGCTGTATGTAAAAATTTACACGTAAAATATAAACAAGCTTGAACTAAACCAAACTTTTCAAGAAAACAATCGCTGATGATCAAAACAGGATCGGACCCAAAGCAAATAAGCGAAAATGAAGTCCACAACATCAACTTTAAATACGTACCCGAAAAACAAACTGCCGGGATTCAAACAACAAACGTAACAGTAAATTACACAGACATCCGGGCCGGACTAGTGATGTTCCAATATAGATATAGAGGACTATGAACGGCACGTTGTTCAAGTTGTTTCTATAGCGTTCTAGGTTAACAAATATTTGTTATTCATGTAATCAAAAATAATGTGAGAACATAAACAAACAATTGGCAACGCAACAAGAGAAACGTTGAACCATCTTTAAGAAATTCATTTAAATATTATTTGAGAATTAAATATGACGTTTAGTTATACCATTTTATAAAACTTTTCAATAGCTTTTAAAACGTAAGTTAACAAGTATTTATTAAAAACGCTTGACCAGCAGCAACGCAGATGCAGCTTAAGCTCATATAGTTATGCCAAAATACGAGAATGTATCTCCGTTCGTAAGCGATTTATAATTAGAAAAAAATATAAAAGTTGTCTCATCCCTACCGTTACTGGAATACCGGTACCGTATCCATGTTATTTGTTCAAAAGCAATCTCTTTCTGAGAGATATGATTAGAACGGTGCATAGGACACCGCCAGGGGAAATCACGACGGTCGCGGTGCATAATTAGCACTCCAAAGGCAACTCTCGGCTGTTTGATAATATCGTAGTTGTACTACTGATAGTGCATATACTTCCCTATATCACAACCACTGTGCAAAGTTCCCTTGTTTGTAAAGCAAAATTATCTGGACTCCATTTATTGGTATGCTTATGTGGTGTTTATGAGCTGAAACACGTTGGGATATGTGGTCAGGTTAAGTCATTTAATCTCAGAATTGCCCAACGAGCTATAGAGAGGGTTATGATCGGGGAGCCAGAAAGAGATATCGTATACGAGGTCGGGTCACCGACAAAGGTAAACGGATTAGCACGTTGAAGTGATAATGAGCGAGCCATGTAGTGCGCAGAAAAGATGGACGTTGAGACCGAAAAGTTAGGCAGACGACCTGCAACCGCAGAGGGAGGCTTTTGTCCAGAAGTGGACGTCCTACCCATGAAATGACGAGGATGATGATCAAGTTACGTACCAATCGGTCTAGATATGTATGTGTAACGGATACGTATTTTTTTTTGTTTTTCTGAAGGACTCCATGCCGTCTACTAAACATACAATGTTCTCAAATGTTCTAATATTTTTCTGTAAAATATATCACACGGATTGAACTACGTGAAGACGTGCCTAAAATAATCTCATTATATGAAATAATTATCAAACATTCACATGATTATGTACCACGTCTTTGAGACTCGCATAGACTATACGAGTCTCAAAGCAGTCTATTGCAAGAAAGATTTGTTAATGAAGACACTGTTCTTAACGCCCTTTTGTTTCTCACGTCTGTGTTTTAGAGCTCATTAAATTATAGGACGAGTACAGTCAACGACAGTGGACTGGATATTTTCGTGATGACCCGTTGGGCTCGCCAGCATCGGTGTGTCGAATGTAAGTCACCTTCGGTATGTCTGTAACTTAGCGACATAATCAATATTTCTACTACAAAAAAATAAGTAGTTACTAAGACAATGTAAAATGTCAAATCCTTTCTGGCACAAAACTTACCACATTGATAGAACCCGATTTTAAAATGGATTGATATTAGTTACATTTAATTAACTTTTACAAAATGTTGCTGAACCTGTATAAACTATCTATAATATAGATGTAAAAAGCCTCATTGTAAAAAACTAGTCAGATCGATCCCGGTTATAAAGTGTTTAGTTTTTCAGTTTCAATGAAATGGTTTTTTTACTTAAATTTTGAACATTGAGAACTTGCTGAGTTCTGAAACTTTGCATTATATTTATTACTAGCTGACCCAGTGCCCACTTCGTTAGGCGGTAATTTATAGCCTATGACACTAACAAATACTGTGGCTTTCTATTAGTAAAAGGATTTTGACAACCTCACAAACTCACAAACTTTAACCTCTTTATAATATTAGTATAGATTGATCTTTAACTTTTGTAAGTGACTGTACTCTAAGCAAACGTTTTTGTTAGCGTAGCGAGTTTATGCGTATCGCGGTCGGTATTGTATGTTGAGACTATAGTGGTTAGAAAAGGTTTTGTTTATATTGGACTAAAGTAGGTTAAATTATTTTGTTTATAGAGTTAATTTTAAGCAGAGTAGTTTATCTAATATAAATTTAATAGAGAAGTGGGGAAGAGTTCCTTATACTAAGCGGGCCCTCCACTGAGGGCAGATCAGGGTTAATAATGCTTCATATTAACGTGCAAACTTTACATAACATTAAGTTCAAGTTAATTTAATGACAACGTAAAGGTTACAAGTCAATAAAATTACAATATCTAATAATAATGTGAGTCAAAGTAATAACATTAACAAATAAATACATTCAAAGAATTATTAACAATTAAATAACTATAGTAAGAAAAAAATAACACCATAAATTGATAAAATAAAATTAATAAAGAATAATAAGTAATACATTTATTGAATAGTATAATGGCAATTAAGAATAAGCTGAAAGTGAATTGAAAAATAAATAATTAATCACATTATCTTACACACATTTGGCACACTGGCATTGATTGGTATTGATTTGTTTTACCTTTTTTTTTATCTATTTGCATTGACTCAAAAAATTACAATCCGAGTAGTGGATGCATTCGAGAAGCACGATCTGCCCCATTCCACATCAGACGAGCCGTTGTAATATCTATTTGTCATTGTTACACGAAAATATATTTGTCATTTCTTTTACTAACATCGCGGCACGGTGCCGTCTAACACCTACTTTCCCAGAAAGCCGTTTTTCTGTTCCCCACAATATAATACTTAGAGAACTGTTACGTTTAATGCTCTTAGTGCGAATGGTGTCATAATATCAGCGTCGTCTATTGTTAAGCGAGGAAGTATTGTACAACATTATTTTTAGTTTAAGTAATTTTGTTAGGAGAACAGGGCAAGTTCATGGAAGAGGGTGTAGGAATAATAGATACCTTATATTACCAACTATTTACAAACTCAGCAAAGCTTGTTTTATGGAAACCAGATGTTTAATAGAATAGGTACTTAATTAATAATTGTGTACGTTTAATTAATAAGTTTTGTGAATTCATACTTAACATCCTACAAGGATAAGTTAATTGACTAAATTAAATGAACTGGATGTGTATAATTTACATCTTGGTTTAGGATGGTAACTCGTTTAATCTATTATCAAAAATAAATCTTATTCAGTTTATTTGGTGGCGGTTTAAATACAATTATTTCATTGAATTTATTCATACGAATATGAAAAATTGTAGGAACATTATCTGTTATGTTATGTCAAAATCTAATTAAAGACAACCAGCTAACTCTTCTTTCACTTTTACGTAGGAATTTTTTTTATTTTGTTTTTATTTGCTTTTGCTTGGCTTAATCATTTTGTTTTCCGATAATGTTGTGGCTTAAAATTGCCTAACGCGCTCTCAACACGCTTATGATACTTTTACCTACCTGACACTGGCAGAGTTACAGCAAGTGGCATGCATCAGCCATTAGAAAGAAAAGAAGAACTAGCTACCTCATCTTACGCAGCACTGTATATTTTAAAAGTATTTTTAAACTGTAAGATTCCTCCCACATAAAACAATTGTATAGTCATTTTAAAAAATATTGATAAAAGCGGGAAAGCCATTGTCTCGACTTTTAAATTAATTAACATTGATTTTCAACACAATACTGTATTTTTTCTGATTAAAAACAACAACAAAAGTCTCTTAAATTGTCACACTAGTTCAGTGTTCATAAACCAGTGAATGGGTTTGTAAATGAGACAAGCTGTTTTGAATTTTAAATGTGTTTACGCCCACTCCACTATGTTTTCACTAACCTCTAAATGAATAAATATAATTTATGCATTTTGTCATTGCCATTATTTAATTTTGATTGGATTCCACGTGAATCTAAAATGACTATAAGTAGACATAGCTAACGTCATTTATTATTAGTATTTTTTTAGCTCTTTTGCTCACAGTGTAAATAGCATTTTTATACCTTACAGGCAGCCTTTAAATCCGTCTTTATGATTTATCAGCCTTAGAAACCGTTATATAATAGAAGTGCCTGATCGCGGTCTTTAAAGCTAAGTTATCCGAAAAAAAACTAGCCAATTATTTATGTAATGTTCAGTACCATACAAAAAAATATTTTCCAATAAACTATAGCAATACATTTTAGTTAGCAAGAAGAACGAGTCAAACAAAGCTAGCATAGGATTATGATTTACAACTTTCTAACAGTTACAAAACTTTGTTCCAATTAATTTATTGCAGCAACAAAATTGTATCCCAATTAACAAATTAAGTGGTTTGCATCCAATCGTGAACTAAAACGCACGTAACATCTTGAAAGGACAAAATGCTTGGTCCGAGGTCGCTCCGTTATTCAATTTGCATGCAAATGAGCGTTTGTGACCGTGCCAATAGTACGCTGATGTGTCGCGTCAGTCGTGTACTGCGAAAAGCTGAGATGGTACAATGTTTAAGAAACAGCGTCAAACTCATATTAGTTTATGTAAAAAAACTTAAACCTATACGTACTTTGTCATAAATACATGTTTTTTCTCTTACTATTATAACTATAACATGCAATATTTACGGGATATTTACCAGTAGTAGTAGCTTTCCATAAGAAAAATCAAGAATGTATAAGATTGATTGTAGCTGTGGGAGCTCTTACAAAGGTCAAACCAAGCGGACGATTGCCTGCTAGGTAAAAGAGCATATACGGGCAGTTAAAAAAAGGCGGTTACCCAAAAATCAGCTTTTGCAGAGTATCTTTTGGACTCAGGCTCAAATCGCTGGATCGAGCTACATAATCCACAAGTAATCTCAACTGAGCGACATGATATACCAAGAACGGTTTAGGAAGCCATAGAGATTACTAAGCTCAGGAATTTCAACAGAGAAGATGGTTTTCAATCATCTGGAGCCTGCAATCCCGTTGAAGAAATGTAGGAACCGAAAAAGTGCAGTATTAGCCGTAGTACCGTCAGTCTTGTGTGCCGGGATCGAGTTGCGTTCGAAAGTGAAACCAGTAGTAGGGCCATCATTCGCAGTCAGAGACTCCTCGTCTGCCAATGACTACCTATATAATATTCACAACCATGATAGTTTAAAAAGTCTTTCCTCCGTCGACCAAAACACGTTCTCGGCTTGTCCGTTGACGAGCTCACCGAAGCTAACCCGGCGGTGACGTCAACCCGTCCCACATTAGCTGTTAGGGACACCTATAATAACCGGCCCACCGGCGGGGCCGAAGAATACACTCCTCCGTATTTAGGTGCAGTTTTTCACCAAGACGTTAACCATCATTGCTTATGTGTCAATAAGGTCCATGCGGCCGCACTGAATAAAGTATTTTTGGAATTTTGATTTTTTTTTAATTTTATAAAAATCTGGCAACAGTCCAAGCCGTGGTTAGAACCTAAGTGATGCCCTTGAGCTTGTTGCCCCAGCCTAACGTTTGCGGCTGGGCGCCCTCTGCGCTCGCCATAGTCCGGTAACATTGCCATAGTTATCTGCGGTCAACAACATTTAAAGTTATATAACCATCTATAGTTTGAAAAGTTTTATATTTTAATGTTATTTTACATTTATTTATCACAGAATATAAGCAATAAATTACTTTTAGGATATATTTAATAACAGAAAAAAAGTTCAAGTCTTTGATTATTGTTTGCTGACTAAGGCTTTTGCAAAATCATGTTCGTAAAATATTATACGACGTTTGTAAGTTTTAAATTGTTACAAAATATTAACATTACTCCTTAACTTTGAACCAAACGTTGAGCGCGTGCAAAATAGGAAGCTACACAGTAGGTGGGTGATATTGATAGGTCACATCAGATAGCTGCCGGGTTTTTAACGTCTAAACGAACACTTTGTAAAAAGAGTGCGATAAAATTGGTGTTTGTAATTTTTGTGAAATATGAGTACTACTAAATATTTTTAATTGAAACATTGGCATTAATTTTCTTGTGGATCTAACTTCAAAATTTTCCAAATAGCTAAAATTTGTTTTTTACTGCAGATACTGCAACATCGAGGCAATTATTACAGAATATATGTATGCACATATTAAAAAGGGTTGCCTATGTTGGTTAAATTAAGAAATAACCACAAGTAAATCCCATAACCGTGAGGTGCCGGCAGTAGAATGTTGCTTGTGGATTCAGTAAGAATCTGTTAAGGGATACCTCCGGAAGATCCCGGGCAGCAGCGTCTTTCCGTGATCCGTGCAGCGACAACCCGTACTGCGCTCGCCTACCCACCTGCCAAGCGTGGCGAGTATGGCATCAACCCCTCATGATCAGTACGAAGTGATCCAAGAGAGAGGCCTTTATCCAGCAGTGTACGTCCTACGGCTGAGAATGATGAAATCCCATTGGCTTCTATGTAAAATTATGATTGTAGGGTCGGCCAACAATTTATACTGAAATGATTTTGAGTTAGGATGCATTGTACAAAGTACAAACGATGATGCAAAGTACAAAAGCTGTCTACAGCATAGCATTGCTATGGCGTAGGCGAGCTACGCCGTAGGCATTCTACGCAAGCTATGTAATCAAGCGAACGCGCCCACTTCGTAAAACCGTTACTTTATTTTGGTTATAACGTAACGGTGACATGGTAAATCCGGTTAAAAAATACTTAAAACCTTCTTAATGCAAAGAACACCTTAATAATATGGGATGTTTTAAACTTACCCTTCAACAACCTTAATGAGAGATAAATTTATGCATTCGATTATTTATTTTCATATACTAAATTCGCTTTAAGCGATATCTACTTTTTATATATATATATATATAATAATAATATAGATATCTGCTTAGCTTGGGGCTAGATGATGCTGTGTGATTTGTCGAGCATTATTTATTTATTTATCCTACTTTTTTTTCATAATACTTATATCTTGATTGCGCCTAGAATCTAGCTTGCCTACGTTTTGTTCCATTTACAGGTCTTGTGGGGTTCCGTTGTATTACAAGGATCCCTTACAGTTTCGCATCGTTTCTCTGTCCGTCTGTACAACTTACAACGAAAAAACTATTCGTCCCTGAGATTCGTCCTAGCAAGCTGTCATTTTGATGGACATATTACACTATTAATAATAGTCAATTTCAAGAGAAAAAAGACAATAATTGTCTTTTTTCTCTTAAAATTGACTAGTTGATTTTTCTACCGATCTTCTTATGCATTAGGCAAGAGTCAATGATTACTGTATTTATAGATTTAATATAGCCCGTAAAACTTAGCTTGATCGCTGCTACAGCTGTCGGAGTCCAGCTCATCAAATTCAGATTTTTTACGCTATGAATGGCAACCTGTGGCAACGTCGAACCATATTAGTAGGAATGCACGAATAGATGCCAACGAGAGATCGAAACCAACAAACGTATTATATCGTCATATTTTCAATGTCCGTTCGTTGCCGTGGGGTACCGGCAGAAGAATGTTACCCCTCCTCTCATGCCCATGGATGCAGTAAGAGCCTGCTAAGGGATACCTCCGGAAGATGGGCAGCAGCGTCTTTCCGTGTATCAACATCTCATACTGCGCTCGCCAACCCGCCTGCCAAGCGTGGTGAGTATGGCAACAACCCCTCATGGAGATCTAATGAGGGAGGCTTGATTTCAGTAGTGGATGTTTTACGGCTGACATGATGATTTTCAATGTCGAACACATATCCAATAGAGGGGAAATAAGTCGTGGGGTCATGAGAATTTCGAAACTCATTAGTGCTTTATACTGCAATACGATGCAATGACAACTGTCTCTGCCTATGACAGTACAGCGCCAACAGCCGACCTGTGTACTTTTTCGTACAATTATGAATTGTGTGAACTGTTGTTTAGACAAAATAAATGACATTTCCTCTCTATTGCGCATGTTCTCGATGTCCCAGCCCCAAAAAACGAACTATAAAACTACACTTTTTTAAAAACCAAGACGTCATTGAAACGCGTTGCAAATGTTGCCAATCGATCTGGAAACCGAGACATCAACGAGAAATAGCGTGTTAAAACATTTGTGGGCGCGCCAAGTACTGCTGTGTGCTGGTGCTATTGGCAGCTCGCAATCGAGGCTTGTGGTTACTGTCGATTTGTTGCGGTAACTGTGTACTTATACTGCTTGCACGGGTTGTTGTATTCAATACTTTTAGTTAATGCTATTTGTTAGTAATTTGTTTGAATAAAAAAATAATACTGGACATTTGCGTTGCATTCTCATTTTGTCCTCCGGCGGGGATCGAATCCGCTACGTCATGCGATTCAGCCGGCTATTAAACCAACTGTATTACGGAAGTCGTCATACAAAAATTTATAAAGAGTTTTTAGGACAGATACGAGTACTTTGGCGCTTACATAATATAAATTGAGCAAAAATCATAAAACTCTTCCGTTACTGACTGAGTGACTGACAGACAACGCACAACCTAAACCACTGGACCTAGAGACTTGAAATTTTGCACACATATACCTTGAGTATCCTAGAGGTGCATTAAGGAGGGATTTTTTGAAATTCCCACGGGAACAGGAACTACGCGGGTTAAACTGCGGGGTACGGCTAGTAAATAATATATGGTTGGTTTATATTTCTCATTTGCTTGGAGCCCTCTCTTGCCCGTGGTTGTAGAAAGAATCTGCGAAGGGATACCTCCGGAAAATGAACAGCAGCGTCTTTCCGTGTATCAACATCCTCTCGCTCGTCAACCTGCCAAGCATGGCAATAAATCCTCCTGATCAGTACTCAGTTTTCAATGATGAGAGAAAAAGCTTAGAGCCACCGCAACAATGAATTCTCATCATCATTCAATAGTTATTAGGCGATTGCAAATTACCTAGTTAAGAAAAATATATTATGAAAACTTTATAGCTAAAAAGGGTAATATAAAAAACGACCAACATTCAAATTCAGACTTTGATTAAAAATATTTTCCAAACATAGTTCATCCCGAACTAAATAAACATAGATCTAAATAAACAGATTCAGCGCTGTTTGCTCGCGATCCATCTTTCTGCGATACACGAGACATAATGCATAAACTTGTTTGCCAGCCAGATGAAAAATCAACAGAATCGTAGGATCCCGTTTTTGTGCAAAGCCGACGCAGGTTTTCGAGAGTTAGACCTGATTTACAAAATTTGACAATCTAATATTTGTTTTTGGGTATTGATAAGTACATCATAAGGAAGAGGTTTGGACCACAACACATCACGCTGTTTGGGTTGGTAGGTAGATCACTAGAGACTTGTCTGTTAATTAGCGTTAAATGGCGAAGAGTGGAAGAAGGGAAGGAAGGGCTTTGCCTTGCAGTATTACAGTGGAGACTAAATAATAATAATAATTGTTGATAATGTTTGAAAAAGGAGTCACCTTTGTCCAATAATAAGATAAGGTAGCTTTTCAATAAATTTACCATAAATCTATTATCTGATGATCAAACGAATACATATTTTTTTCTTCTAATATAATATAATAATATAATATAATATGCTTTCATTTTATAAAAAATACTCAGAACCGAAACGAATATCTGCAGAAAAGCAAACATTATTCCCAAGGTGGGTATCGAGCCCGCGACCTCTTGCGTAATAGCCGGCTATTAGACCAAATTAGCCACGGAGGTTGTTAAAAAGCAAAATTTATAAAAGGCAGGTATAGAATGGCAAAGAAAAGGATATGTGGAGTCGAGAGACCAACACGATCAGCTATTCTCCCATACGGTCTGTGGATAGTGACCACAATCATGATAGATCAATAACTAGACTTAAAACCGCTTTTAAGTTCTAGTCGTAGGTTAGCATGCTTCCGACTAGACTTTAGAATTTTTTTATGGAGGATTAAAAAAACATGGGACCCGGGACATTAATGTATGAGTGTACCTGTCTGGCATTTACAATTACATTCTAACAATGAAACAGACTGAATGAATGTCAACGGCAGTAGAATGTTGCCCCTCCTCTCATGGCCGTGGATGCAGT
This sequence comes from Pasiphila rectangulata, assembly GCA_963082625.1. Lineage (NCBI taxonomy): Eukaryota > Metazoa > Arthropoda > Insecta > Lepidoptera > Geometridae > Pasiphila > Pasiphila rectangulata. The sequence continues at coordinate 8,943,764 of OY720242.1, read as the reverse complement.
AAAAGCCTGTTAAGGGATACCTCCGGAAGATGGGCCGCAGCGTCTTACCGTGTATTAAGAATCAAGAATCAAGAATCAAAAAATACTTTATTCAGTGCGGCCGCATGGACCTTATTGACGCGAAATAACATCCCGTACTGCGCTCGCCAACCCGCCTGCCAAGCATGGTAAGTATGGCAACTACCCCTCATGGAGACCCATGAGGGAGGTCTTTGTTCATTAGTTGACGTTTTATGGCTGAAATGAAAATGAAACAGACTGATTGTAATCAATACTTAATACTTTATTGTGTTCTATAATGAAGATACAGTGGTGTAAACAATGATGTTAGGTAGCATTACTCCATAAATGTAAGATTCAAACGCCCTCAAATATTAGTCTACCAAACGTTATAATACAATATGCAAACACATTTTCAAGTAAATGCAGAAATATATTGCACCATCTTCAATAACCATGTTTTCGCAGCCATTTACCAGACGTAACGACTTCAAAGAATTGAAAAATAAAATAAATTAAAAAACCACAGCTATAAAGACAAACGGACCAAGCCAGTGAAAGCAGATTAAATCTCTTCACACACAATTTGGTAGCAGTTTTTACGAACCGTCTGCAAGGGAGAATCGCTTTTATGTCAACAGAATAATCGTTAACTCTGGTGATAGGTAATATGGCTGGTTTGTTCTTGGTGATGTGACAGGGCATTGTTCTGATGTCCGTCTCTCTATCGGTGTCTGGTTACAATTTGTATGGGGATATTGTAGAGCCATGAAATTCGCGATATAGGATTGATATTTTAAAATTATAGCGAGACTGGATAGACTAAAATGTTCCGTTCATAAATACTTTCATAATATTTTCATACTGTTTTTTTTTTGATGGTGCATAGCATATTGGACCGTTGTTTTACAATTAGAGACGTCTCTAAACTGACCAAATACTGAACAAGTTATTTTTTTTTTTAATATTTATTGTTTAGGAAAACCGACGGTTTATATCTAACACAATGTTGCAATAATTATCTATGGGAAAAGCCTTTTAATTGGTCCTCACGACTAATTACAATTTAAGGGATTTATTTTATTTTTATTTTATTTTATTTATTTAAACAAAATAAAAATAAAAAAATATCATAAACTTGAAAACATAGAAACCTAAATACTCATATAATTGGATACAGTTATGCATAATGAGTCCAAGCGCCAAATTGCATTTTTTCATTTTTTTGCATTTTCGTAATCTCCAAGACATAATTTAGCTATAGAAAAAACACTTATGCAGCAAGCTTCACTCTGAGTTGTATTTTTTAATACCCAGTCCAAGCGCCTTCTATAGCAAACGAGATATTTTGATACGCAAAACAAGCCCAAAAACCAATTTAAAACTAACAACGAAATTTAATAATGAAAAAACACATTTCCGTTTATACATAACAAACCCAAACGACATATTGTTACGCATCAGTAGTCCACGCGACATTTATTTGTGACTTGGACTGGTTTTGCAAAACTAAAAACATGAGTTTGGTTTCGAACGCAAACCAATCATACAAACATTTTTCGCATGGTCTTGTAACTACCATGACTGCATAAATACCATAGGGGTAGAAACACAGTAGAAATTGATGTTGAGAGAAAAAAAGGTAGGAAAGGACATACATGTTTTAAAGGGGTGCCCATTTTATCTCCGAAAATCGATTGTCCGAAAATCACCATCAATAACAAGTGTCTCTGAAACATCACCATCCAGGATATTATGGTCCCATAGATAACATTACTGTTCATCCTTATGCTCTTTACGCATAAAGCTATTTTACCTTATATATTATTTCCATAATTTTCATCGTTATAAACATATGCGTCATAATAATAACGAATCATAAAACTTATTCTTCCGAATATTTTCGAACGATTATAAAACTTCCAATTTCCAACCGAGACGGAAGGACAGTAGGTTATTAGGTTTTTTTTATAACTATCCGATAACATTGCCTGTGACAGAACCGAGATGGAAAGACAGCAGGTTATTAGGTTTTTTTATAACTATCCTAAAACACTGTCTTTGACAGAACCGAGGTGGAGAGACAGTAGGTTATTAGGTTTTTTTTGTTCAGGGTGTTCTGGATGTTTTTCTATATAATAAAAAATATCTATCTATGTAGTATCTAGTACCCATAACACAAGCTCTGCTTAGCTTGGGGATAGTTGATGCTGTGTGAATTGTCCAGCATTATTTACCTACTTATTTTATTTTTATAACATCCCGAAAACACTGCCTGTGACAGAACCGAGATGGAGAGACAGTAGTTTATTAGGTTTTTTTTTATAAATAACCGAAAACACTGCCTGTGACAGAACCGAAATGGAGAGACATTAGGTTATTAGGTTTTTTTATAGCCAACCAAAAACTCTGCTTGCGACAGAACCGAGATGAAGAGACAGTAGGTTATTATGTTTTTTTAACCATCCAAAAACACTGCCTGTGAAGAATTTTTCGTCAGGGGGCAATTTTCGTATTATTTATTGGGCCAAGACGGCGCTACTGTCTACATAAAGTAGATACTGGGTATATATTTAAGTAAAACTCCAAAATACTTAATACGAGCAACCGTAGTGAGCGGCCGCCTGAGGAATTTTATTGAATTGAAGACTAATTTAAATAAAATTACTCTTGTCTTGACAACAATAAAAAAAATCACTAAACAAGCGGTTTCATTTGCTTGTTGAGGTGCTAAATACAATCAACATACAATGTTATGAATATTACAATAATTCTAATAATCAACATAATCATTTCAGCCGATAAACGTCCACTACTGAACAAATTATAAATCAAATTCTAATAAAATGATTTAGTTAGTTAATAATGTTATGGATTACATAATTTATTGAGAATGACTTTATGCGTGTTAATCATTATGGAGACCGACATAAGTGGTAACTATATTATAGATCCTGATTATTCGAGCAAACGATGATTATGAAAAAAAAATATGAAATACTATAATATGGATGTAAAATTTCGGAGACGAAATAGAGAACCGTTGTAAAGACATGGTTAAACCTCTTTGGCCTAATGGATAGCCTGTTTCGGAGAAAAAACTAAGATTTAAAAATCACTGATCCCATATAACCCAAAAGATTTTAAGTCATTTTACAAAAAAAAATATTACAGACGATACGATTGATGATGATGTTAAAGGGTTTGATGGTAATTTAGATTTTGATCCAGAACATGTTGAAGAAGAGAAGATTTAGCATCTACTCGATGGCATCTACTCCATCTACTATATCGTAAGTTGTTAGGTACTAGACAGGTTCTGGGGTGAGGGTGGTGTTGACTAATATCATCTTCAATCGTCTCTTTGTCTAAGAAAATACATCTGGGACTATGTTAAAGAATACATGTTTAAATTTTTTTGGTAAAATTAGTTTGTCTTAAGATTGTTTTTTTTTGGATATTAATCTTGCCATTACCTGTGTCATTTAATTAGTATTTTATTTAGCTTTCTCAATCCTCTTTACCCTGGTTTTAGATGCAGATAAACCTATTCTATCAAATTTAGTTACACATGAGGAGTCTAAACGACATAAATGACTCTTGGACTCGTTTTGCAAAATAAAAACATCGCATTTATCGAGAGTCCAAGTGCATATTTAGCTATATCTTTTAAAATAAATATTTATTTTGTATTTTTTTCTTGTGATATGTTAAATTACAAATAGAAGCGTCGATGTATATAGATTTACTTTCAGATGAAGCAAATTCAACTCTCCTGTTAATAAAAACGCGTTTATGTCATTTGCCAAAAAAGTGAAAATGGCGCTTGGACTAGTTATGCTTAACAGCATCCAATTATAACTACGTAATTATAAATAACTTATTATCATGCCAAAATACATTAACATAGGTAATACTTAACGTATCTATTTACCTAGCTGGAATTAAACTTACTTTATTCATAGAAACCCTGCAGCCATAGGCTGACTTCTCAGCAGCCTTGTCTCATTGTCTTTACAGATGTTGTTGAATTTGGAACAGGCCCTTCATATAAAAGAATTCTACCTATAATTGCTATAAACAAGTGGAACATATAGAGGTGGATTGAATCTTTTCCGTCTGGAGGGGACATTTAATTCGATTTTGCTAAGTAGATCAGGACAGTCGATATGACTGGATGTTAAATGATATATGATATATCAGAAACTTGGCGTATTAAAAATAGGTGGAATCTTTTACAATTAAAGCGGTAATCATCTGACTTATAGTGGATGTGTTGTTTTAAGCGTATTTCATAAATTTGTTTTGGATTTGCTCAACATGTTGTGTTGTATCAATGTCATACCGTGGGTTCCAAATTCTAAGATACAACAAACAAAAAGTGCAGTAAGTATCTTTAGTGTTTTAGCTTTTTTAAAACCAGTGGCACTTCTCATATTAGCCTTTAGGGATTTATGTGCTTTTTTAACAATATGAGAAATATGCTCGTCAAATAATAATTTGAAGTCGTGAATCACACCTAAATCTCTAACGACGTTGAAAGATAAGTGCTGAAGCGTTTAATTTTTGTTTGTATAAGACGTAGTTATAATGTCGGATTTGCGGGTAAAAGAAGTAACGGTTCATTTTGACGACTTTATATCCAGTTTATTTTTAAAACAGTATTCGTCAAGTCGTTATAGGTAAGCTGTTTGGCATCCAGAACAGTAGATATTTTCTTGCAAATAACATGATTATTTATTCAATAAAATAGATAGATAGATAGATAGATAACACTTTATTGATCACCACATGTAACAAAAAATATACCGAGGTATAAAAACAAGCAAAAATATAATACAATTTTGGGCAATTCAACGGGCGGCCTTATCGCTGGGAGCAATCTCTTCCAATAATAAATATTTACTGTTCTGGATGCCAAACAGCTAAAAGACGTTCGAAAAAAGTTTAAAACTTATATTCTTGTTTTACTACGGAACCCTAAACATTTCACAAGTATCTATCTTCATTCGCGTTCAAGTAGCTTCCGCTTTCCGCTAAAACTCCAGCCCACCCCTGTACAGTTGCTAAGAGTAAACAATTAATCAGTTATGACGAAGGTGCTATGGCAACAAAGGGTGTCTTATTAAGGTGATACTCAGCCCCTTTATGTAGGATGTTGTTGTTGGCTATTGTCTAATGCTTGGACGGTTTCAAGTAACTTCGGTAATGCCGGGTTGTTTTGCAAAATGTTTCCTAAGAATATTGTTAAGGAAAGAGAAATGAATAAATTGAATTTACATGCTTTTTCCAGAAATTGTATTATGATGCTTCAATTATTTGTTTTATTTCAGGGCTTTAAGGCTTTCGTTTCAGCTGTAAAACGTCCACTATTGAACACAGGCCTCGCTCATGGATCTCCATGAGGGGTAGTTGCCATACTCACCACGCTTGGCAGGCGGGTTAAACTGAAGTACAGAAGGTATTCTTAGAACAGGTAAGCAGACTTCTAGGCTAATCCACCGAACGATGTCCGAGACACGACAGCGTCCTATACAGAACAAATAAAGTTGCTGACGCTGTCATCATCTGATAACATATGTTACAGGCCAATTCACTTTTACAATTAATTCAATATCATAATCTTCTCACACTAACGTCTCTCAGACATAAGTGTCCTTTAACGGAACCTTCAAGATTAAGTTATTTTTCACCTCAAAATATTGTTTCAATTTTCCTCTTATTCGTCACGTTCCTCGCTAATGGTCAAAGTGTGAAGTTCCATTTTGCGCTTATTTTTCTGGCTTGGTACGTTATATTGCTAGCATCCAATTATTCTCGTGGATAAAACTGATTACTGCAAAGGCAAAATTGCTCAAGGCGCTTGATTAATTGGGTTTTCACATCCGTTATACAAATGATATCACATAAAATATTAATATAAATATATTTATTTTATATAAATATATAATATGATATTTTAGGATGATGATGACCTAATACAAAAGCTCGATAATTTTATTTCTAATTTGTAAAGGTTACTACTGTTCTGTCATCTGTATCTGTCACTAAACCTGTTTGCAGTGTGGCAGAAGACCCTAGAGCCAAGCTGACCCGACATTATACCGAAGATATCCCGGACATCAGCCTGTACGAGATCAGGATGGCCCTGAAACAGCTTAAGAACGACAAGGCGCCGGGGGAGGACGGAATCACTTCAGAGCTTCTGAAAGCGGGTGGATCACCGATACTTAAAGTCCTTCAGAAGCTCTTCAACTCCGTCTTGTTCGAAGGTATTACGCCAAAAACATGGAACAAAAGCGTCGTGGTACTGTTCTTTAAGAAAGGTGACAACACCTTGCTTAAGAACTACAGACCGATCTCGCTTTTGAGCCATGTTTATAAGCTGTTTTCAAGGGTCATTACAAATCGTCTCGATCGCAGGTTTGATGACTTCCAGCGTCCCGAACAAGCCGGGTTTCGAAAAGGCTACAGTACCATAGACCACATTCATACGCTGCGGCAAGTGATACAGAAGACCGAAGAGTATAACTTGCCGCTATGTCTCGCGTTTGTGGACTATGAGAAAGCCTTCGATTCGATCGAAACATGGGCGGTGCTCGAGTCTCTCCAACGATGCCGAATTGACTATCGGTATATCGAAGTGTTGAAGTCTTTGTATAGAAACGCCACTATGTCTGTCCGAGTACAGGAACAGAGTTCGAAGGATATTCCCTTAAAAAGAGGCGTAAGACAGGGAGACGTTATTTCTCCGAAACTGTTTACGACCGCTTTGGAAGATGCCTTCAAGCTCTTGGAATGGAAAGGACTAGGCATCAACATTAACGGCGAATACATGACTCACCTTCGGTTTGCTGACGATATTGTGGTCATGGCAAAGTCGATGGAGGAACTTGGCACGATGCTCGAAGGCCTCAACCGAGTCTCCCAACGGGTCGGCCTTAAAATGAACATGGACAAGACGAAGATTATGTCGAATGTCCATGTTGCGCCTTCCCCAGTTATGGTTGAGAACTCGGCTCTCGAAGTTGTCGACGCGTATGTATACCTAGGACAAACAGTCCAATTAGGTAGGTCCAACTTCGAGAAAGAGGTAAATCGACGAATCCAACTCGGATGGGCAGCGTTTGGGAAACTACGCAACGTCTTTTCGTCCAAAATTCCTCAGTGCCTTAAGACGAAAGTCTACAATCAGTGTGTGTTACCAGTGATGACATATGGAACCGAGACGTGGTCATTCACGATTGGCCTCATGAATAAGCTCAGAGTCGCTCAACGAGCTATGGAGAGGGCTATGCTCGGGGTTTCTTTACGCGATCGAATCAGAAATGAGGAGATACGTAGAAGAACTCGGGTCACCGACATAGCCAAACGGATTAGCACGTTGAAGTGGCAATGGGCAGGCCATGTAGCTCGCAGAACAGATGGCCGATGGGGCCGAAAAGTTCTCGAGTGGAGGCCACGGACCGGCAAGCGCAGCGTAGGACGTCCACCAACAAGATGGGATGATGACCTGGTGAAGACCGCAGGTCGACGGTGGATGCAGATCGCTTCCAACCGCATTAACTGGATATCCATGAGGGAGGCCTATGTCCAGCAGTGGACGTCCTACGGCTGAAATGATGACTACTGTTCTAAAATTATATACGGCATCAGTTACTGATGTTTATGGTGTGCTTAGGACATTGTTATATAGATTGGGCTTGCCTAGCACCAAGTATGCCATCCTCTGACCTTAGTCTGTTATATTCAGAGAAAATAAATGTATAGACAGATAGATAAATAACTCTTTATTGTACTTTGACATCTATTGTTGACATTACATGACAAATATAACATAGACAAAAATATTACAAAACTAACAGTAGAAGTACAATGGGCGGCCTAAAAATACGTCTGGAGCTGGCTGAGGCGTTTGATATATATTTGCAAAAGGTATATATATAAGTTGGGGCTAATAATGTGCTATGGTAGTCAGATAAACAACATGCTATAAAAAGAAGTTTAATAGATTTAGATTATTTTAACTATTAATCGTTTTTATCGTGTAAATAATTTGGATCTTAAATAAAGATATTTAAAAGTCAGTTACCCAGCACAAGCTTTACATTAGGCGTTATATAAAACTAAACCGTTTCAAAGGTAAGAGGTATAGGTATAGGTAGGTATGGGTTTTTTATGTTTTTTCGCACATAATCTAAAAAAATAACTCTTATTCAAAATAAATTTTCTTTGTTGAATAAGTACCTACAATTAATCTGCTTATATAACGTTTTACCTTTCCTTTGACGTAGAATTTAACCTTACTGTAGATAAGCTTCTACAAAGTGTTTTGATTCAAAGATTTCCTTCTACCTTTATGCTCTCAGATAAGATCTTGGTCCATTGAAAGTAAGGTCGTACATTCTGAAGGTAAAAATGTATTTTATTTTATCATCCTAATAATACAGCATTTTGTTAAGTCTTTGGTGAAAACGTTTGAAAATAACTTAGAATTTTCTTCTTCAACTTCCGTGAATCTATTGGTCTAAATAAAGATAAGCCGGCTAAGATGACTATGTTTTAATTTGTGATTCTTTGTATCATTTTATTCTACATTTTGTATAATATTCTAAATTTCTAACAAGAACCATTACTAGTCGCATTTCGTATTAGGCCAAAACAACATCGTTCCCTAAAAATGCCCAGTTTCATTTAAAGGGCCATCCAAATTAATTGATCTGAAGATTCGCGAAAATTGCGCCCTCCACCCACCGTCTCCCAACAGTGTATCTTTGGCTTTAATTTAGAATTGTTAGCGCAAAGGGAATGCAATTTACGTAAAATAATGGTTTGATTTCAAACATCCCAGCATTCTGGCTTACCCCACTTTGGGACCTTAATTTGCTTTATGAAAAAGGTCTTGACCAGGGTAATTTAATAAAATCTGTTTTACTTTAACTAGAATTAAATCCTAATCGAACAAAGCACAAATTGCCTCTTCTAATTATTATTTTCCATCCTGGAAATAACACATTTGATTGTAAAATACTTTATTATATTGTAACTTAAACCTATGAGTATTAATGATTAATTCACAAAGTGCCGTCGAAGAACCGATACGTTTTGGTTTAATGCGAGTAAGGATCGCGACTTGACAAGCGTGGTTTACGACGCCAACCGGCTGCAAAGATGGAGTGATGATTTGCCAACGGTCGCTGGGAGACGCGTGTGAAATGGTGAAAATTAAGAGAAGCCTTTGTCCAGCTTTGGACTGAGAAGATAAGACAACAACATTTCAACCATAAAACTTCCACTACCGTACACAGGCCATTATCCCTCAGTATGGATTTCCATGAGGGATAGTTGCCATACTCACCACGCTTGGCAGGCGGGTTGGTGAGCGCAGTTCGGGATGTTTAATACACGGAGATACGCTGCTACCTATCTTCCGGAGGTATCCCTTAGCAGGCTCTTACTGCATCCACGGGCATGAGAGTAAAAATTCACATAAGGAATTAAAACAAATTACAAATAAGCCGTAGTATTATTATTTATTACTTATATTTACTTATAGTAGGTATACCTATGGTAGGTATAGCTATAGTAGGTATACTAATGATTGTTATCTTATTTAAAACATAATAATCATTGTATTAGAAAACCTAAATGGAACTACTTCATGAAGATTTTCTAAACTAAACCTAAGCTAAATTTTTACACCTAAGAATGTTAAAAATGCTTGCGTAGTAGCATTTCATTCTAGTATTATATGATAGTATTAACAGAGTAACAGTTAGTTCGATATAGCTTATAACTTTTATGTATCATCATAAGACATGCTCTGAAGTGTTTACATGAGAGATTTTGTACAACTATTGTTATTTAATGGGAAAATGTTAGCTATCATATTAAGTCTATTGTAGAGAATTGGACCTATAAATTATAAAACTAAGTTTAGAAGGCGTATTTTGTTCAGTTTTGTTAATTACCTGGGGCAAACAATGTAATTACGTCTCTTGTTAGTAAAATCTGTGCTGTAGGGAAGAGTTGTGTGTTGTTTTAGTATAACATTTAATATAAATAACTTCCGAACAATTAGCACTTCGCAGGATTGAAATAGAAGGTAAGTAGGAAAAAATAAAAGGTCGGTAAGCTTAAACCTTAAGTACGGGCTCTTTGTGCTCTCTCGATTGGAAGTAATAATGTTTTACTTAGAAATGCAGTTTCACAAAATAGTATGGCAAAGGGCAAAGTAAATTTCTGATCCATAATACAACGTAACTTTTTGAATAAAAATATCAATTTAGAAGTTCATCATCATTTTTTTTAAAAGAGGATAGTATGGAAATAGGTCTCTAATAGATCCCGATTTATACACAGGGACAACAATAACTTTTTTCAAGCCCTCGGGAAAAATCCCCGTAGAAAAGCATTGGTTAATAATATGAGTTAGTGGTGGGATTATTAAGTGCCTGAATTTTTTGATAATTTTGACTTGTATATTCAGTCAACCCGGGACCACGATTGTTGAAACACAGTCGAAACGTCGGGAATAATCAAAAGGTATTACGCGATAAATTCCCGTGTTTATGTTATTATATTATAATGAATTGTGATCGCGAAAGTTTACGAAAAACTATTGTATATTATCCCATCGAACTGAATTTTTTTAACTCATTATTATGCTTTACTCTTCGCTCTTATCGGTAAGTAAGGCAAAAGACGTTGGAGTTCTATTGTTTTCAATAAAAGGACCCGTAGGGAATTACGAGTGTCGTTATTTTTTTCTGCTAGACACTTATGTACCTACATTAACAAAGTAATTATTTTGCAATGCTAGCAGATTGAAGCGGTGAAAAATTTGTTTGCAATAAACACGAAGATGACTCATGCTTCTTGTTAGAATATGTTACGTTTTTTTATAAAGGAGATGTTTCACGAATGTATGGAATCCAGGCTAACTAGGTGTACACGTGCACAAAAATGGCTAAATATTTATTAAACATTTTCCCATTATCAGTTTTTTAATATGTTGCTTCGTTTGATGCATTTTCCTAAAAATAACTAGCCTAAGTCGAGCAACACAAAACTGTAGAACAATATGGCGGGTCAATACAGTTGGTGACGTCATTTTGACAGCTGTTGACATAATAGTGAAATGAATGATTTATGATAGAAGCTAAATCAAAGTCAACCTGAGGTATTTCAATTTTCGAGTACCTAAGTACCTCAGGCTACCTACGTAAACTATATTAAGAGCCTAGCTACTGTTAAAAAACTTCAAAATCTTCAACTCAAACACGTAAAACCATCTGTCAAAATCATTAGGCAGTGACAGTTACAAGAATTTATTAGAAACTGTCTTGGCTGCCTAGTAAAAATGTTACCAGTGATAATTATGACTCGTATTTAAAACATTTATAAAACAATCATTTTAGTTTAAATTAAATAAAGAGTATTTTTTCCGAAATCACCGATTTTTGCGCAATTTTTCAGTCTGAGTACATAGACCTAGCCCATTTTGAAACATCTCCTTTCCAGATCTTTTTACTATTCGTACCCGCCACTTTTTTCAGTAAATTGATACATCGTTCCAAATCACTTTTAACATAAGATATTTTAACATAAGATAAGATACAAAAATTACGATAACGTTATGATAACTGCAAGACTAAATTATTTGGATTTGACCATGCTTTAATATGCAGTTTGTCTCTGTGTTTCATACAACGAATAAGTCCTGCGGTAATCCAAGTTCATGTTTTAAATTGAGACATTTACTGCTTAGAACAACCTTGTAAGAACATTTATTGAATCGCTTGTTGTAGTTTATTAATAAATAATTACATGGAAAAATGCAGGTCAGCGGAAAGATAAACTGAAGCTAAGTCAATGTTACATAATTCATCTTCGAGTTTATTCATATTTAATTAGGAAATAGTGCGAGTGTGTTGTTAACTTTAGGTAATTTGCAATTTAAGCTTAATAGGGCAGCGCTGTAATTGGTTACTAAAGAGTTTGTAACAAGAGCGAGTGACAGAAAAATTGATTTGAGTATAATTAAGATCTAAACAAGAACCAGTTTGGTGCTTAGGGAATGTATGCGCCGGGAGTAAACCGTGGAAGGAAAATAGATTTAGGTAGTCCTGCCCGACTGAGTCACTACATCCGGTAAGGATATTTATATTATTGTCACCAACTAAAATTACATTTTTAAACATTTTGCAACGTATCATTTAACGAGTTAGTAAAATTGTTAATATTTTTAAAAGGAGGTCTGTATATAGCAATGCTCGTCGGTAATGCAAACTCTGCACCGATCTTATTTAATAATCTATTGCAGTCGAGTATATTTGCTTCTTCTACAGAGACATCGAGATGTTTCTTCACAAATTTAATATCCCTTCAATTTGATTGTAATTAATATTACTTTGGTGAGACTTATACCCGGGCATTTGTGGTACATTATATTTTTAGAGAGCTATTAATGTAGGTTGATGATAATAATGATACACAAAGTAAGCCTATACACAAGATTGCATAAAATAATATTATACTCATTATATATACAAATATTCGTAGTAAAACGCTGCAAAATTCAGCTCATGAGAACATTAGATGTAACATCCTTTTGGCAAAGTGTATTTTAGTTCCAACTATTTATTCACTAAGGACTATTTTACACGAAACATACTTATTCTTTTGTTTCTAATGACAACAAAGAGGATTATACAAAAATAGTAGCTTAGTCTTAGTAACACATGACATCGTAATCAGTGTCAAATATAAGTTTGTTTACTACTTACATGTAATATTTATAATAAACACAAGACTTTTCAGAAAGTATGTTTAAACGGTTAAACTTAGGCTTGAAAATTATTAGATTTCTTTAAAAAAAAGTTCCTTAAGAGCTTACTGTCATTTTATGGCTAACTGTCATCAAACTTATCAAAAAAATGGCCGCCAACATGGTCAGCCAAATAACATAAGAATTTGTAAATTAACTTGACAATGGCGGAATTGTGTAAAATCAAACACAAAGCTATAAAATAAAAATACAAGACAAGATAGATATTTTTAACGGGAAATTTCAACAATACCCGTTGCCAAGGTTCTTTAAACGTCATTTTTGCATTGCGTCATTGCGTGATTTCTATTTATTTACTTAAAAAGAACGCATTCTATCAATCATCTGGTTTCATAGTACAAGTTTTGCTTAGTTTTCGACTAGAAGGTGCCAGCATTATTTATTTCACAGATTGGTCATCAAAATGGTAATTTAGTAAATAGGCTGACAAGACGTCAAATACAGTCAGCCGATGGCACATAATACGCATGGAGTAACTCACTCGACTCGTACCGTGTAACCAAGGTCTTACCGCGACTGGCACAGGCGTAGCACCTGAGATGATTACGTATTCAAATTACCCTTAACTTGTGCAGACTGGGAGCTGTATCAAACTTGTTATTTGTGTGTTTTAAGTTCTGTGATGATTTACGCGCACCGAGTAATGAGACATACGAAAGCGGTAGACGATAAACATGTTTTATTTTGGTTATTTTATCTGTTTGATAGATTAATGCAGAATATTTTGAACCATATTGTGGGATAAGGGCAGTAAAATGATGATGTTTTTTTTTACATAATAAAAGAAGTGAAGGTGTTTTTCGACTTAAGAAAAAATATTTATTTATATATAATATCATATACTTGTGTATGATATTGTACACCATTTTCTTGTCGGAAAGTCATATTCGCTAGTGTAGAGCCATAAAAATTTACATGTACCATTATGGGAAAAACCGTGGCCCACTATTGAAATAGTTTCATTGCATTTGGTGGGGAAACAATATTTATTTTACTATAATTAAAATAACCCAATACCTACTGTCATCTGTCATCATACTGCGCCGTGGGGTGCCGGCAGTAGAATGTTACCCCTCCTCTCCTACCCGTGGATGCAGTATGAGCCTGCTAAGGGACACCTCCGGAAGATGGGCAGCAGCGTCTTTCCGTATATTAACATCCCGTACTGCGCTCACCAACCCGCCTGCCAAGCGTGGTGAGTATGGCAACTACCCCTCATGGAGATCCATGAGAGAGGCTTGTGTTCAGTAGTGGACGTTTTAAGGCTGAAATGTTGAATACCTACTATAAATGGAATCTCATAACCATTTCATAAAAAAAGTTGTATTCTAGCAAAACTCCCACTGCAAAAAGTATTGAACATGCAATAACACGGTCCGCAAACTATTTTCAACATGTCATGGGGTACAAATTGGATTTCAAAAAACCGAAAATTGCAAAATATACCTAAGCGACACCCTATTGAAAGCTCACCATCCGCTTTGTAAGTGTGTCACGCGCGTTAGTGAAGCGGTGTTACTGTAATTGGTTGAGACTGTACCAGGTGCTGGCATTGACTTACGGCGTTTTACGCTGAGTGTCTCTCGCAAACCGATTTAGCATCATGTGTAGGAACATAAATTACTACTTTGTGAGAACTGTTTTCATTGTTCTCTTTGTATGAAGCTTTGTATTCCAAGATATTTTTTATAGATATGCATTCGGCATCTGGTCTGGTAATATATTGATAAATCTTATTTTATTGGGTCAAGGTGAAGCTTAAGTTTTGAGCTCATGACAAACAATTAATAAATTTATGTCTATGGCTTACGATTAATAAAGTTATTATCATCATAGAACGTGCGTATTTTTTTAATTTAATAAATTATTCTTAAATAAATAGTCATAATTTATATTCATTAGGTAATTTATTTTAGCACATAGTCAAGCAGATTTTTTGATGTCTGGCTGATTTTAAGGTTTCTTTTGGGATAAGCCTATTAGGGCCTCTCTATATTGCCAATAATTTTTGTCACAAACTTTGTGGTATCCACTCCATACAAAACTTTATACGATATTAAAAGTTAATTTGATGGATATCAAGGGATACTGCATCAGATTGTTACTTCAGAAGGCCTTGTTAAAGGCCTAACAGGTGATATAAGGTATAAAATATCACGACGATTAAGCGTTGATTCGAAATTTTGTCTCGATTTTGACTTTGACAAAAATATATCAAAATATCTTTACTTACCCTCATGATGTTAGAGATCCATGAGGGAAGCCTATGTGCCCAGTGGACGTGGATAAAACAGCAGACTTACTTACGGCTGAAATAATGATGATTACATCATTTCTTCTGCACAAAATATCACTTCATTTCGTGTCATTATTTGGGTCTAAGTAGTTTTAGAAGGAAAATAAACGGATTACCAAAACTACTGCAATATCTGTAAAATTTGCTTTAACTTGCAGCATAAAACAATTTATGCACAATACAACCACGCCCGCCTACGCGACGGCCCATGACGAATTTAATGAAGGTTCCCCAATAAATAATAGAGTTCGTTAGGTGAAAATCTCATTTTGACGCTATTATAACGGTGATTACTGGCCTTGTATTATAAACGATTATCGAGCTCAGTTTGAAAGCAGTTTAGGGTGACAACTATAGGGTTGGGAATAAGGTTTAGGTGTTGGCATTGATTAACAATTACCCAGAATTTGTCTCATGCATCTATTAATTTTGTCTTGAATACATAGCGGTAAAAGCATAGGGTAAAAATCACAATCTTATTATTGAAAGCTTTCGTTCGCTAAGGCTGTTTATGACTATTACATTTAAGTTATTTATAACTGCAGAGAGAAAAATAATTACGCACAAAGGTTTTCTGGCAAGCAACACTTTTAGGTTTATTCATGATCCTGAAGATGAATTTGAGTTTTAACATTCTCTTATGCAGTTTTCTTAGTTGAATTTGTGTACCAAAGTTAAATGCTCGTAAGGAAATAAAAATGAATGCAGCTTACTACAATTTATGAGAATGAAGCATTTAAGTGAATCTTTTGAAACTTTCTCTCTGTGACTCAAATCTACAAGAGTACTCGAAATCTACTAGACCTTCGTACGATGTACAATACTTCCTGGGCATGTCGTTCGTTTTATATGTTACGAAGAGCGCCTGCAATGCACTGCGTTCAGACTGGGCTTTGGCCGTTCTAACTCAATAATAAAACCTCTTCGGTAGCTGTGACGTCTCGTTTTTGGAGTACCGTGAAGTACTTGAAGTAAATTGAAATTGAAGGTACCTTGGCCATAGAGTGCCGAGAAGTAATTTTGATTAAAAAAAACCATAACATTTTTTTTTTATTGAAGTTCATCATCATTCCAGCCGTAAAAAGTCCACTACTGAACAGGCCTCCCTAATGGATCTCCATGAGGGGTAGTTGCCATACTCACCACGCTTGGCAGGCGGGTTGGCGAGTGCTGTACGGGATGATGATACACGGAAAGACGCTGCTGCCCATCTTCCGGAGATATCCCTTAGCAGGCTCTTACTGCATCCACGGGCATGAGAGGAGGGGTAACATTTTACTACCGGCACCCCACGGAAATTCAATTTAAATTTTTAACAATTTTATTTTTAAAAACAATGATTATACAGATACAAATATAATTAATTATAAATAATTTATATGATATTATCTATATATTATCTAAGCCAAAAATATTGTCTACCCTAGTAAGCTGTCATATCAGGGAACCAGATTATTTAACGGAAAGGCCTACGTACCTATTTTACCTAATAATTTTCTACTTTAATAGTTTATGTATTTTTCATTTATAAATGTTTGCTACCTCAATATAAGTACAAGGACTCAAATACTGGCTTCAAAAAATGTCAAGTTGGAAAAATAAAATATGTTGTAAATTTCAAATCTTCTAATCGATATCCTTCAACTGTTTCGAGTTTTTTTTCCAACATTTTTTGCAAAATAACGTTACTTTCTAACTCGGAATATTACGATATGATGTTATGCGTAGGCCATGAAGATAGCAATTTAAATCGTGCTCGCGAACTGTATCGGCAACGATTTATCGATGGTAGACCCCCACTGAACAGCGACGGCTACCTTCGTACCAGTGTTTTCTAAACATGAAAGACGACTAAATTCCACCGGCTCTTTTCATCGGTCTACTGGAAGTGGACGTCCAAGCACAGTCGACGCCAGGCAGGCTGAATTAGTGTTAGAGCATTTTGAAGAAGAGCCGACCACAAGTATGAGGCGAGCCGGAATAAGATTCAGTATAAACCGTGTTGCAGTTTGGCGAATTCTTCGTGACGACAATCATCACCCTTATCATTATACGATATTGATAAGAGTGACGATCAGCTCCTGCTGATACCCTCCGATTTTGCACCAAGGAGGAACTTCTGCGAGTGGTACCTCAGGCAGTTAGAGGAAAACCGTAATTACGTAAACTACGTTCTTTGCACGGACGAGGCAACATTCACGAGGTACATTTTGCGTAGTTTACTTTTTTATTTTACTGTAATAGGGTTTGCACATCAGTAAAAATAATAATATTTTTTTATTTTTTTGGGGTATGTTATACAGCGTTACTACGGTTCTTAAATATTATGAATGGACTCGGTATAAGGCCCCATTTAACCTCCTTTCGGCTTTACGGGTAGTTTTGTAACACCCTGTATATCTGTACAATATCTATAAAATTGTATGACGATAAGCACGTTCTTCAAGCATTAGCTATCGCTGAATAAGCTTTAAACCAAAAAAAAAATTTTTCTTTTGGTTTTGTCTTTTTGGAACTACATGTATGATTCCTCGACACTCTCTTCATGTAATTATCTTGCAAATGTTTTTTATTATTGGCTAATAACATATGTATAATTTTATTTTTTGATTATAAGCAACGTCAGTAAAAGTAACACATGCTGAACGAGTGGGACGCTGTGGTGCTTCAGACTTTTATAACTGGTAGTCGCTAACAATACCTGCTTTTTAGGAACGTGAAATTGACAAAATTCGACGAGCGTCCTAACGAATAAAGTTTTGGGCATCATGGTTTGTGAAATAACATAAAAAAATGTATTTGATGACCAGAACCACTATAGTGCCTTAGTGCTCGAAATACAAATCTTTATTTTTTACTATCTATGGTCACTTAGGCGCTGGATATGAATGAGGAAGGCCTTTGTTCAGCAGTGGACATCCTGCGGCTGACATGACGATATGATGAAGGTCGTTTAATTTAATTAGCCTCCATACGAAATTGATGAATTTATTTCATTTATAAATTAAATTAGTAAGAATTCCCGATTTTTTTTCCCTTCCAAAACTACTTATTTTCATGCGCTGAAACCTCCCCTTTTGGGTAAGTACACATACATAATATATACATAATGTATATAGTATTCGAGCTAATGTAAAAAATATCCCACATTTTTTTCTATACTAAATTGATGAAGTTGTATAAGAGTATTTAATTAAATATGTAATAATATTTTCTTTCTCAAGAATAACCTTTGTTAATATTCGAGCAGATGTTAAAAAAAATCCACTGGTTATTGTAAAATAAATATTACAAATGATTAAAATTGTTCAGTTCACATTAAAGCTGCTCTGCATTGAATCTGTCAGCTGCCAAAGCCATTGTCCGTCACAACAAAACGCTGCAGGCGGTATAAAATACGTATTGTGTTATTTTAATTTGCAGGTTTATGTTTTCCGGATTATTGACAAAAGTAATAATGAAACACGTACAACGTGAAAAAAACAATTCTGTTTACGAATGTTTTGGCCCTCAATCTTTTGACGAAACTTGGGACTTGACTTTTAATAATAATAAGTTTCCTCGTTATTTTTTAATTTTCTTGGAATTATTGTTATTTTTTGTTGATGTTTGTTGATGCTTCATCTAATTCGTGCCCAAACAAAGATCATCATCATCATCGGCCATATTATTCTACTCCTGAACAAAGGTCTACTAAACCTGCGGCCATTTCACCCCTACTCTAAGCACATTCAGCATCTGCCAGCGTTCGCAAATCATCATTTCACCTAGCTGGTGGGCGTCCTACACTACGCTTGCCAAGTCGCGGTCTCCAGTCAAGAGCTCAAATGTAAATATGATATAATTTACAAGCACGCACCAATGACCATACAAAATTTAAGCAAAAATAAGCTTAAAAAATACTTTATAATAAATAAATTTATTAGGAAAACAAAAAGAATGATAAGAAACCAAAAAAATGTTGTAACTTTACAATACACCTGTAGAAAAATAATTGATAAATTTTATCTATGTATGTACTGTACAGCTAAAAAGTAATAAAATGAAATATGAGACCGAAATCTTGGAGTTGCATTGTGAACTTGGCCGGTTAGAGCATTCCCTAAAACATATTACAAGTCTATATGATAAGTCCTGAATTGAGGTAAGGGAATACAATCTGGCCATGGACAAATTGTCTTTAAAATTTGTTTTGGAAATAGGGGCAATGTTAACAAGTCTGATTTGATAAACTTTATTAATTAAAATTTAAAAAAATGTACTGTATACATTCCCCTATTATGGTAATAGGTTGCCACAGTCAGAAATCAACACTTGATTTAAACTAGATTTAAACTCGTAAAGAGTAAAGAGCTATCGGAATCATTAAAATACAAATTACATTATTTAATCAAAACATTGATAACCCTGCTCTCAGGAAAACCGGACCAAACTTTTGTACATACTGTTATCTAAGTACAAAATAAAAAATAAATACAAAATATTGGCGTTACGTCGAATATGTTTTAAAAGATGTGTTTAAACCGAAAATGGACTCTGACCTCCCAAAAACTATCGCACATTTAGAAACATAAGCTAACACATATGTTATAGACGTTAAAGTCCAAATACAGAATACAGAATCACACACTTATAAACACATCACACGTGTTCGTACACGTGTACCTGCAAAAGTCCTCATTATACGCACTGTTCTTGTATATAACGGAATTATTTTCATCGTATGTCATATCAATTTGTACCGCTGCATTGTGCAGCATACCAGTGGTTTGGCTTTGATGAACCTGGATACTGGTAAAATGTTTTACAATTACCCTTGATTGGTTGTCCGGTATTGGTTTGCCTCGGTCCACGCGAAATTTATCAATATCTATCCAATAAATTTTTCAGAACTCATTGTTCTGAATCTATTAGAAACTACCAGGCGACAGCCTGTCGGTACTACCTGTCTGGGAAAGTTATATATGTTTGGATTAAATGAAATTATATATGTTTTGATCAAATCCTTCATTATGTGGCATTAAGTTCTCCATTTGTGCAATTATTGTATTTTTTGTGCGATAAAGAATTAAATTAATCAAGTTCGCTCTCTGCAATAAAGATTTTTAAGCACTTTTTTTGTCAGTTTTGAGCCGAAAAGCCATGCTGACCAAGTGGTATTCACCTCGACTTTCGATCGAAAGGTGGTGGGTTCGAATAGAACTGCAATGTTGATACTTTTACCACTTTGACCGCCTTTATGTATCAACGTAACAATATCAATGTTACGTTGGTTACGTAGAGATGCATCCACATCGCAGTTATTTCTTGTAGAACAACACTGCAACACGGTAAAATTAGGTATCTTAGGTATCTACCTGTAACTTTTGTGGCTTCTTGTTACTATTTTCATCACTTAGAAACATTGTTCTTCAAAAAGTACTTGTGGTGTAGCACCTTTACACAGGAAAGTGTTAGTCAAAATCTGTCTTCAAATAATGCACATTTAATAACACCACTTCAAAACTCACCAAAATGCTTTATTGCCCTAAAGTTTTAAAGCCGACTCAAGTCGGAGATAAAACTTTACAAGCATAATGAATCTTAATCGCGCCGCCAATTCACAAAATTGTTCGGCAGTTTTGCTTTAAAATAAAACTTGGATTTGTCTTGTTGGCATTAATTTCCGCGTTTTATTGCATAATCGATTACCTGGTTGAGCATTTTTTTCACTTGACGGAAGATTGTTTGAAAATGGATACCGTAATTATTTTTTACCGGTTGCTTTGGATTTATAACTAAAGTTTTACGGGCAATTGTATGGATAAATAATGCCGGACACTACACAAAGCTACAATAGCTTTTAGCTCCTAAATTAAGTAAACTTTACTAATGGAAACCAGATTGCTGATATGACCACCGTTTGTGTAATTTTAATGTTTCTGTGTAAGGTGTCTGTAATGTTATAAAATGGCGCTGACGGAAGATCAGCTTTGGCCAATCAACTCAATGGTTTACAATATTGACGCGTTCCATTTTCACTTTACAAAATGAATATTGATGTGTATTGTTGTTATATCTAATGTACTCTGGGAGATTACTCCTCATTTGACTGTGTACCTTTTGTTTACTTAACATTATAAATAAATGTATTATTATTCTGAATAGCAGAAAAAACAAGAATTTGTAACACGGTGGGGATTTATCAGAAATAATGCTGGACAGATTACAAATATTGTTCATTATTAATTTATTTTCCATATAACCAGTTTTAGAAAAGCGCAATGCCAGTCATAGTCGCGAGAGAAAACGAGGTTAAAAATCACGAAATAAAAGCAAGAGGTCGCTACTTTAAGTGGCTAGTTGTCAACAATATACATTATCATTTATTGCTTTTTCTTTACAACAGCCATTTTGTAACTCGAAGTGAATTCCCATGTATATAGGACCCATGAGATAATAACCATCCATCACGCAAGTGATTGATAGAACTATAAATGACGAATCGAAATCGGACGGTTGTGCTTACCAATGCATGAAACTTTTGTGAATTTACGCTCCATAAACGGCAGGTACCTTTCATTCCCGGGACATTTTTTCTGTTTTTGCCGTACATTTCTGCAGAAATTGTCCAGAAATCTTTACACATTTTATCACTACATTTATAAAATAAAGCCGTTGCGGTGTGGCCGGTAGCAGAATGCTGCGCCTCTTTTCTTGCCTATAGATGCAGTAAGAATCAGCTAAGGGATATCTCCGGAAGATGGGCAACAGCGTCCAATTGCGCTGCTTTCCACTTCTTCTAAAATATTTGAAACTGCCATGTGCAAAAGACTGTACTCCTTTTGTGAAAAGTATTCCATTTTTGATGAAAGCCAGAAAGGTTTCAGGAAACGGCGTTCGACGGTTCTTGCTGTTTATAAGTTCATTCAAGAAGCATTAAATATAATAAATAAAAAGCAATATGCTATCGGATTGCTCCTAGATATGAGCAAAGCATATGATAAGGTCTCATATCCAATATTGCTTAATAAGCTTTATGGCATAGGAGTAAGAGGTACCGTTCACGCCTGGTTCACGTCACACCTAAAAGATCGTGAGCAATACGTTGAGGTTGAAAACTTTAATAATGAAACCAGAACTATACGTAACTACAGGTCAGCCAAAATTGTGATGAACAACTCATTACCACAAGGTAGTGTTTTAGGATGTATAATGTTTTTAATTTATATTAACGACCTACCAAAAATACTAAATGAATTGTGCGTATTATTTGCTGATGACATTGCAATACTTTTACCGTGCCAATATAATGTGACAAATTTAAATAAAATAGTACATGACACTTTAGACAAAGTAGTGGGTTCGCTTGAAGAACACAATCTACAAGTCAACTTTACAAAAACAAAAATAATACAATTTCGACCGAGGCTTTAAAATAATCAATTAGAATGTGTAAATAACTTGACATTACTAGGTTTAGATTTAGATACTAACATTAATTGGAAATCTCACATAAATAAAATCAAATCAAAATTAATTAGTTTTACATACGCCTTACTAGAACTGAAAAAAACCACCTCCTTAAAAATTGCCCTGTCATCATATTAAGCGTATGCACAAGCCTGGATCCAATACGGCATTATTTTGTTCGGCAATAGTACCGATATCGAAGACCTGTTCATAACGCAAAAAAGATGCATACGCATCCTAGCACACATCGAAAGTACGGAAACTTGTAGGCCCCACTTCGTAAAATTAAATATATTAACAACTACATGCATTTACATATTAGAGGTGTGTAAATTTGTTAAAAAATATTCAAACTTTTTTATTACAGCAAAGGACACATATACAGACAATCTAAATATTAATCTAAGACACAGAAACCGGTTAGCGCTTCCAGATTCTACATTGGTAATGCATAGTTCTAGTCCACATGTCATGGCAATTAAGATTTTTAATCATCTACCAAAATTTATAAAAGATTTAGAATCTGAAAACATATTTATAAAGAAACTCAAACGCCACCTTGTTCAAAAATGCTATTATAATTTGCAAGAATATTTTGATGACAAGTGCACAATTTTGTTATAACAATCTGTAAAGGAAATTTCAGTGCCCCAATACTCCAATTTATATACCTTGTAAATAAGACGTAGTACATCATTATTTTCATGACAAATTTTTTTATTGTAAAGTTAAGGCTTTAATCATTTTAATGACTAATTTTCTAATTCAATAATATTTAACTGACATTATCTTGCATGATACCTTCCTTCTTATACCTACATTTAGATTGCAGTGCCCATCAGGGTTCCATTCTGTACTATTTACTTATGTTTAAGACCTATGTTTACAATGGAAAGCAATAAACAACTGAATACTGAATACAGCGTCTTTCCGTGTATGAACATCCCGAACTGCGCTCGCGTTGCGAGTGTGGCACTACCATCTTATATTATCGCACTTGGAGATCCATGAGGGCGGGCAAAATCCAGCAGTGGACGTCCTACGCTACGACTGAGACTTTTGTTGTAATTAGCGGTCTACATGGCGCAGTTGGCTTAATAGCTGACGACTCAGGCGCGGATTCACTTCCCGTCGCGGGACATATTATGTTTGTAATTTTTCTGCTCATATTTCTTTCCTGGATCTGGGTATTTTTTTGGCAAAATTCTACTGCCGGCACCCCACGGCAAATTACAATAATAGACAATAACTCTTAATACCAAACTTAAACGAGTTAATTTTAGTAACCAATTCGTGGTGCAAATGGATTGATTGATTAATACAATCCACTCCTGCCGATTGAGCCCAACTTATAAACGTTGATTAAATTAAACAACAGTTAGTCAGCGGTTTTTTGACATTATTTTATACAAAACTGTCTTAAAATCATCAAGTTAAGTGCTGACTAGTCTAATCATCGTGTAGTATGTAGATTAATCTTTATGATTGTTGTCAAAATTGCTGTATGAAATATTGTAGTTGTTGACTTGACAACAACACAGAAAAGACAGGATGAAAATTAAACTTAAACATTTCGCTCATATAACGAAAATTAAATCGCCTGTGCTCAAACTTTGCACATCAAAATTTTATTAATTTCAGTCAACAAAACAAATATTAATTTCACAGCAGTTATTTGTGCAAAGTTTGTATCAATACTTCTCTGTACTTTATAACAGTATTCAGATTTTAATTAATTGTCAGAAACTGAAACATTTGGTACGTACTATTATACCTTCTGCGGTTTGATTGAACACTTGGGAAAGTTGTTAATTCTGTTTGGACAGGTTTAAGACAGGATTACCAGTGTTCCCGATTTGGCTTGCATTGTCACATTGATTGAAAATGTTTGAAACAGTCCGGCTATTGCGAGTGTAAACAAGTGTTAAATTTATTAAGATATCCCATGGTTAAAAAATATCATCAACATTTCAGCCGTAAAAAGTCCATTTCTGAACACAGGCCTCCCACATGGATCTCCATATAGGGTAGTTGCCATACTCACCACGCTTGGCAGGCGGGTTGGCGAGCGCAGTATGGGATGTTGAATACGGAGAGACGCTGCTGCCCATCTTCCGGAGGTATCCCTTAGCAGGCTCTTACTGCATCCACGGGCATGAGAGGAGGGGTAACATTCTACTGCCGGCACCGTTTACAGCAGTTTAAAAATATTATCAATATTTTTGTTTGCCGATTTATGGAACATAATGTTCGGAGGAGGCCGCTAAACATTCTTGTTAACAATAAAAAAAAAAATTTTAATTTATTATTAATCTGGTACCTATTAAAAAGCATTATGCTCGTACCAAAACCTACCATAGCAAAAGCTTTGACTATTTTGAGGCTATTGCTGTGTAAAATGTCAATCATGATTCAAAACCTCATACTATAAAAGTCTTTGACAAACATCATCTCATAAGACATCAAAACTCTCAGCAGAGAATATAAGCTAGAAATATCAACACCTCTAAAATTCAAGGTAAAGTAGAAGCAGAGTAAAGTAGAGTAGCAATTTATTTGAGTCCGCAAACAATCTAATTTAAATGTAGAGTGAAGACTGATGTGCCAATTTTCTCTGTCTCACATGGCCTAAGGGGTTTGTCGGTTCCAGAGAGGATATCTTTGCATTAAGCGAGGTTAGATATTAACTCGCTGGAGTAACTGTTTCCATTATGAAAATAGTTCAACGGCATTCTGGTAGTGATGATACAGTTTTAAATAAATGTTTATGGTATTTACCACTCAAGTAAAACATTTTACTTTATGAAAATAAAAATATATATTTTTAGGGTTCCGTACCCAAAGGGTAAAAACGGGATCTTATTACTAAGACTCCGCTGTCTGTCTGTCTGTCACCAGACTGTATCTCATGAACCGTGATGGCTGCACAGTTGAAATTGTCACAGATGATGTATTTCTGTTGCCGCTATAGCAACAAATACTAAAATAAATATTAATCATTAAAATAAATAAAACCGGGCCAGAGCGAGTCGGACTCGCGCACCGAGGGTTCCGTGCCATCATACAATATAATATATGACAAAGGCGGTTTTATACTTGTAGGAGAACCTTGACAGCGCCATCTCTTGTCTGATAGCGGAACTTATGTAGATTTTTTACACTTTCGATGATTTCTAAAAAAGTATGCTATGTAGAGAGATTGTAATAAATTTCCTCTAATCTTTACATACACTTCTAATAGTAATAAAAGTTTCAGAGGTTTATCTCTGCAAACTTCGGAGATAAGGGGGGGGGGAACGCTATTTTTTTCAACATTTTTGTAAATAACTCAAAAACTATACAACTTAAAGGAAAACTAATAACTGTTTATTAATGTGCAAATGAATATCTTTCATATGATACCCCACATCACCTAGTAACTTTCCAAAAATTTTGAAAACCCCCCTTCCACCCCCCTTGTCTAAAAAACTATGCAAATTAGAGAGTTCGCTACAATTTTCCTATAAAGTTTACATACACTTCTATTAGCTATAAAAGTATCAGGGGTTTATCTCTGCAAACTTCGGAGATAAGGGGGGGGAACGGTCAATTTTTCAACATTTTTGTAAATAACTCAAAAACGATACGGTTTAAAGAAAAACTAAAAACTGTATATTGATGTGCAAACTAATACCTTTCATATGATACCCCACACGGTCTAGTAACTTCACTTAAAATTTTTGAGATCCCCTATCCGCCCCCCTGCAATCAAAATAAGAATATTTTTTAACATTTTCATATATGCTATATTAGTAAAAAAGTGTTGTCTTTTACCATTTTAAATTTCAAGTCAATAGCATCAGTATTTCTCGAGATATCCACTTGACAGACAGACAGACAGACAGACAGACAGAGTGATTCTATAAGGGTTCCTTTTACCATTTTGGTCCGGAACCCTAAAAACGTGATTTTTTTGCCGTTATTTGGTTGATTATAATAACGACAACACTTCACAGAATATTTAAGTTGTTTTGTCAAATAATGGCACGGAACCCTTCGTGCACGAGACCGACGTGCACTTGGCCGATTTTTTTTAATCAGGCGGTATTTAAAGCCGCATCGATCGGATTAATACTTGACCCTCCCTAAAGCCGGAAGTGCTTTAACCTAGGTTTGGGTATGCATGCTGCACTGACAACCTAGTTCTCCCTGCATGTGCATAATTAGTGGGCGGGAGGGCGGAGCTCCTGCATCTCAGCATAAGCGGAATTAAAACTAAATATTTTCATTGCATTTTATTGTCATGGGTTTCCGCAAAGTAACGCCTGATTCCATTAACTACTTAGTAGTGTTGAGAGGCCTTTTACATCAATTAAAGATGATTTTGCAGTATCAGCAACTGGTATTCATACTGCGGGACGCTGCAGTGCCTGGGATATTCATAGATGGATAAAGGCTTGGCCAGCATCTACTTATAATATACCATCCAATAAGTCTAAAGCTAACTAAGCCGGCGATGCATTGCTTCACAGTTAGAGTTAGTGTTAAATGTTATCAAAAAAGAAAAATCATCGGCTGGAATCGAACCTGGAATCTTCGGAACGAAAGTCGGGGGTACACAATACTCGGCCAAGACGGCTTCATAAGTGGTAGGTAGGCAAAGTGGTAGTAACAAAAATATTTTTGGAAAATCCCGATGGGTCCGAGCCTTGGTTTTTAAGTTATTTCTTACTTCCCCATACCTTACCTACATTAAATAAATTATTTTCTCATCCCAGGTCCACGTCCCAGGCACTACTTACAGCGCGTCCCGAACAGCATGGACAAACATGAGCTGACGCCCTATATATAATCTCTAGGATTTTAAGGACCATTTTCTAAACACGTGAAAGTTAAATTTAAGTTTTAAATTTGTAGGCATTTGAAAAAGAGAACATTTATTGACACAAAATCAGTGAAACTTTGCATGTATAGACTTCCAAATTGGTATCAAAGGTCAATTGAAAAACCATTAATTCCCGGCGGGCATTCATAATTTTTAGTATCCTAAAGTTTATGTGTACCATTACGAATGAAACCGGGGCGGGTCCGCTTCTCCTATAAAATGTAGATTTTGTAAGCTTCACAGCAAATACTACTCCTGAAGTTCGTAAAATACAGTATCCGTATCAATGCATTATCATTATACAGGGTGTTCGGCAGAAGGTAGAACATACGAAAATGGCAAATAGATTTTAGTTTTTTTTAATGCAATGCAAAGAAAAGCTTAAAATCATGTTTTACCCCTTTTTGTAATGTTTGAAGGCTTTAACTTTTTGTCTAGCTGTTATCTGCACCAAACAATAATTTAAGAGGATCTACCAACAGTCGAGACAAAAACAACAAAAGTGTTGCCAGTTTCGTCTATCCTACATAAAGTAATCTTACTCCAATGTTTTCAAACTCTTAAAATTCGGTGATAAAAAAAAATCTATGGGACCTAGGTCAAATCATTTGGCTTGGATAGATAGCAGACGACCCCACCTATCTGCCGTTTTCGTATGTTCAACGTTGTGCCGAACACCCTGTATAACCATTATGTCTTATATTTTATGTATATGACTGAGAGCGGATGGTTAAGATGTCTGGCGTTCGTTACTTCACTGGTTGGGTTCAGCTAAATATCAGTGCTTAATGAATAGGTATTAATAATTAATATGTAGTTTATTTTCGTTGTGCACCTTTTACCTACCATTCTTCATCACTTCAGACATAAAAAAACGTCCACTACTGAACACAGGCCTCCCTCATGGATCTCCATGTGTGGTAATTATCATAAGCACCATGGCTGCAGGCGTGACGGCTAGCGCAGTACGGGATGTTGATGAACGGAAAGACGCTGCTGCCCATCTTCTGAAAGTATCTCTTAGCAGGCTCTTACTGCATCCACAGGTATGAGAGGAGGGGTAAAATTCTACTGCCGGCACCGACGGATACTATTCTTATAAAACATTATTTTAACCCTCCCATTTTAAATGTGTGTAGTGTCCTATTTGTGGTTGTATCAAAGACACATTTATTGTATTTATTGTCTTACCTGATTCCTCAGATCAGCGGCATGCGAATTGCTCAGCGCCCAGTTGTCGCGGTTTTGCACGGCACTTTTACCTCTCATCAAGTATTTTAGCACTATCGTACCTGGTTATCTATAAATGAGTAACCTAGATTAAGTTGGACAGGTTTGCTTTCACACTTTCATGATTAGTGTGAGCAAAAATCACTGAATCCAAGATCATCAAATACAGACGGCATTAGCGACTGAAACGCATTTGAAAGTATCAAAAGCTACTATTTGCGCGAGAAATACATGGTTAAGTATTTGAAATGTGTTGTAATCGCGACTGTTCAAGAAGGTTAATAGTTACCTAAGAAGCCGCTTCGTCCCTGATGATTTGAACAACTTAATCTTAGTTCAACCTGATTTACTGATAACACGCACCCGGTTATTGATTCATCTGTTATTTTATTGATAGGTTTGAGAGACGGTAGCTCACTGGCGTCGCGTATCACTACAGCTACAGCAACAGGCAGCTAGGGCGGAGTTAGGGGCGCGCCTGCGCACAAAGCGGTTGTTATGGCAACGCGAGGTGGATGTTTCTGATAAGGAGACGTTGTGATTGACTCTCCTATTTAGCGAAACTGAAGCATTGATTTTGTAATGGACGATTTCCGCCCCTTGATTGGTTGTAATGAATGCTTAAGTTTGTAGGACTTCTTACCTTACAATCAAAGCTTTCGAGAAAGAATGATAAGATTTCCTGCCCTAAAGCGTCGGTAAAGTAGTCTACAAAATTCTACAAAGGAGGAATATGCTCGATACATGGGTTACTAAAATAAGAAACAAAAATATTTACAAAAACATTTCGCGTTCAGTAATCTGTAGCCAAAGTGGTAAAGGCAGCCTGCGTATAAGGTATTCGTCTGATTGTTGGTTAGGTTTAAGTAAGAGGCGAAAAAAAAATCATTTTTCGTTTCACGAAAATTTAATTTTTCTATTTGTTTTTTTATACGACTAAATGACGAGTCAAGTTAATTCATTTTCATAGATTTAGGTGTACATAGGGTGATGATATTTTTTGGTTGGCAATTATTTATAGAGCGTTCAAAAAATTTACATTGTTACTAAAGTAAACCCTCAACCTGATTATATTTTTGGGAAATGTAGGTAGTAGAATAGTTGTACTAGTACAGCAATAGAAGTGAAGTTGTTATAGTCCCGTAGTAGTGTAGTCGTAGTAGTAGAGAAGTCGTAGTAGTAGAGAAGTCGTTTTGCACGCTATTTTTTGCCGCAGAGTGATTTTGTAGTAAAACAAAAATTTGCATAACTTAAAATTTGCACATCTTAGAAACCGAGTACAGTGATTCCGTTTTTTAAGTAGCCTAAGAACTTATGTACCTGTATTCATGCAAATAAATCATTCATTTATTCAAACTCCCATCTGCGTTATTTCCTCGTAGCTTAAAAATGGAGTGCTTCGAAAGGCGAGTATTTTCCTTGGCCAAAAGCCGGCAGCGCATCAGCCTCAGATGCCATGATGTCCATGGATGACGGTGACCACCTTCCAACAGGATGTTAACAATTAACTGACTGCCTCCGTGGCTCAGTTGGTCTAATAGCAGACTAAGGCGGTTAACATACTGCCACGCACCACGCTGCATGTTGCATGTCGACGCACCTACGCGTGTACGCACGGCCTTCTTGCGAGAGTGCAGATCTGCATCATCGTGCGGGTTTTTTACGCACTCACGCGCGTAGTTGCGTTTTGTAGATTCACGGCGGCTCTGACGTATTTCATTCAAAGCTGTTCGCTATACTGCGGGACTCGGTGTGCCATACCTTACGTCTCGGCCCGCACCAACACGTGGAAGTGCATGTTTCTCCGCGCTTCAACGCGTGATCTGCATGAACTTGCGTGGATGCATTTTCTGTGCGTTGGACTGTGCGTATTTTCTATACAAACGGAGATACTTACAAGCAACATTAGAACACGCATTCACGCAACATGCAGCGTGGTGCGTGGCAGTGTGTTAACCGCCTAACACGCAGTAGGTAGCGGGTTCGATTCTCGCCACGGGGAAAATGTTTGTGATTCTTCTGCAGATATTTGTCCCGGATCAGGGTATTTATCTATGTAAATTAAGTATGTATTTTCAAATCTGGTTTTCATAGTATAAGGTTTGTTTAGGACTAGATGATTTTGTATGTTAGTGTCCAGCATTATTAATTTTATTAACGTTTTCAAGAACTTATCGAAACTTTAATTGCTAAACTAAACAAAGATTTTACTTTACAAGTATGCTCTACACTCTAGCCAGAGTCTAGCTAGGTGCTTTTGTTTATTAATATTCTTCTAAAACATTTTAGTGAACACAGGTCAACGCCACAATGAAAGCTTTAGTAGATCCATAATGCACCGGGATTACTACCTACCCTATATAAATCCACCAATATGTAGTTGAATAGTACTCGAGGTAAAAGCATCGGACCATAAAGTTTTGTTTCACTATGAGTGAAAGCCGTAAGGTACTTACAGACTAAAGGGTGTACGTTTTATGAAGATACAGACTTCTGAGACAGAGTTCCGAGTAGATGAAAAATACGGTATTATATTTAAATAAATATAAAAAAACTATCTATGAACGAGTGTTCGTATGAAAGGCCAATTTACGAGTCAATAATAATATAAAATAATGTTGGACACTACACACAGCTCCCAAACTTAGCAAAGCTATTTACTAACTATAGAAACTAAATGATTGATAGAATACTTAAATACATTTTTTTTGTAAAATTTTATATAACAAACATACAAAAGACTCAGACCAGAAACAGATATCAGTAGATTAGCAAACATTTCTCCCTCGGCGGAGATCAAACCCGCAACCTCATATCTCAGCCAGCTATTACACCAACTGAGCCACAAAAAGTATGATGGGACGAGGTTGTAATTTGTTGTGGCATGGCTTAAAAAATAATATTTTGTTTGTGCAAATATCTGCAAAAAAAGTCATAATAAAATAGTAATGGTTCATAAAATATCAATAATAATAAAACCAATAGACAAGATTTCCTATAATGATTCTTCATCTCCTTCAAAATTGTCTAATCATACACAAAACACACCCTGTTAGAAATAATCCCACAAGGGTTCAAAGTGGTTTGGCTGAGCTAGTGAGTGAAGAGGGGAATGAGAGGACTATTTGGAAGTTGGTAATAACTATGGATAGTTTCGTACTGCGATGAAGGGTTATGAAATCCAATTAAAGCAATGAGAAACGAGAATAACAGATTGCTGAATTATATTGTGAAGGTGAATGCTATATGAATAAAAAATAATAAAGCCTACGACACGTGCGATGAAAAGTACCAAATCGGAGTCGTACACCGACAATGAATTGGACAGCACAGTCGTACCACTATCCATCATAGCACCATCATCAAGCATAGCCATGACAGAAAACATGCTGCAAACCCCTGTCTTGAACATCACCCAGAGTTAACGGAGGAAACCGAGTCTTGATTAAGAGCACCCTGGCAAATGCGAATGCCAGAGTACCATTTACTCCATCGTCGACACACCACGAGCTATTCTAAACATCTTGGGAATTTTTCAAGGTGCACGTCCCGCTTTGACGGGTTGACGAAGAACGCGGGCGAGCTGGCGGCATGCCATCAACGTGTACCGCGACTACATCAACACTAGCGAGGAGCACGTGGCCCATGTTGCTGGTCGGTGAGGCCGCCATCTTGTCAAGGCATCCGTTCCAAGGGGGAATCAAGGCATCCGTTCAGTCGACGCGATCCAGCGACTTCGGGGGATGTTCGGAGTGCCAAGACCCGCGTACAAAATCTTCAGGGACATTTTCTCGTGCAAGAAAAAAGTGAACATGCCAATATATTATCAAAACTACCCTATGATGTGTCGGAAGTGATGTAAGTATATATAGTGTACGGGTTTTATACCGTAGAATAAGGAAGCGTGTGTCTCGCTACGCGGTGGACGATCTGGAACAGCTGATTCAGGTTATTCGAGGAGTCATTGGCAGAGGTGTTTACATTAAATATCACTACAAATGTGAGCTTTGATAACCCTCGAACCGCGCACACTAACACGCGTTAACCCTGCAACTGCTGTAGGTGAATCTGTGAACTCACCCAAACCTACCCAGAGGTTAATGATCAAATCGCGGAAAAGTAACGCAACTTGTTGTGATAGTAGTGAGGGATCAAAATCGCGTCCGGCTGAAATTCAATAACAAACTTTTTAGTCATACGATTGATAATTGCTGACGCCTCGAAAATAAAGATTCGAATAACTTAGAAGACAGTTCGAATAAATCGTGTTATAATATGTTACTCAGATAAGTTGTTACGGATGCGGCCAGGGAGTCGTGCGTTCGGAGTGTGAAATATGTAAAAGCGCACCTAGCATGAGTACAGGTGCCCCTAGTACGAATAAATCCGATTTTTTAACGAGTAAAACTGTGACTCGCAACCAATAATTGAGGTGTAGTGAACCAAAAAGGGGTAGCTATTCTAGATACCAGGGCAACCCATTCTGCGATAGAATGTAATTAGTTATACGGCTTACTTGTAGATGCTGGCGTAGAGTTTGTAAGTGCTTCCCGTTCGATGGAGTTTGCCGACGGTTTCGAACGAGTTTGTACCGAGCTGGACCGTCGTCGTCATTTGTTTTTAGTGTTACCTAATGCGCAGACGCGGACGGTATTAGGTAGATATTTTTTATTAGACGCAGGTATTAGGTTGGATTTATTGCAAACCAGATGGAGTTTTAGCGAGTTTTAGCGAGTGCCCCTAGGAGATGGCATGCATTTGTTACGCGCTTTAACTTACCTACTGATGCTGCGAGGTACCATGGACACCTGACCCCAAGTCAGCGAGCCCATAGGAATAAGTTGTCCCAACCATCACGTGGCGACGGAGCCGATAGCGACCTTTACATCGCTGAGGTTCACACATCGTCGCGTAGCCACAGAGATGATATTTGCGAAGACATATTCGCAATAGATGGAAAAAACATCGAGCGAAGCTAAGATATAACTGCTTAAGTCGTCGCCCTACCCTGGATTACAACTCGGATGATCTAGGGCTTTAGAAGACACAAGGCCGTAACGACACGGCAAGCAGCCAAGTAACACGTAGGGACAACCGCGTAGGTAGGTACCTACCTACCAAGACTCTCAACTCATCCCATTCGTGTGCGATGTAGAGCCGCCAAGCCGGCGCCGGCGCAGGGAGGTTGATGTTGTAGCGCGACGACAACGTTTCCTTAACGTCTTCAAAACACATCAGCTTTGACTACCTCGGCTAGATGGCGCGCGCGGTCACATCCAGCCAATCTGCTATTACGACGAAATCCGAGAACCGGCCGCATTAACGTGCCGCGATTTATTGTGTTTGTACCTGTTTTGTACTGATTCTGGTTTATTCTATCCCGTGTGTTTCCTGATTATATTTTTACCTTTTATCGTGCAACGAACTCTTTTAATTCAAGCTAAAAACCTGAGAGACAAGAAAGTACCAAGCCTACAATCATTATTAAAAGATACTTTAAAAGCAATCTTAAATGGACAATGAGCCAAAAGCAAACCCAACATTTTTTGTAATAAAAATACTGGCTAATTCATTATCCGCGGGCTTGGATTCATTAAGACTCCGTGATTCCAATTAATTAGTATGTACCTTTTAATCCTCTCTCGTATTACAAAAACAAGGAGCGTTTTACCCGATTCTCCCCTTTTAAAAATCTATCCTTTTCGCATTTTAATTTGGGTATGGCGAATTATCGATAAGGATAAGGGTTAATTTCAGGGTTTTTTAATCAATTAAAAATATGTTCCAGTTATTTTTTTAATACTTGGCTAAAGTTCACTTTAAATAAGCGGGGAGATGAATACAATTAGTTGAAAAAAACAGGATTTAATCACGTATCTTTTTCAAGAACACTGCTACGGGGTTGAAACGTCTAGAAAAACTAATAAAGGTACGCGATAAAATCCTGTACTTATTTTTCATTATCTGTGTGTATTTTTTGGTCAAAATATTTATATAAGCTAAACCATTTTAACAAATTAGGAAACTTTAACATCATAGTTTTTTACATTAATTTCATTAATGTTCTCAGCCGCGTCTGTCAGTCTGTCTGTTTGCGCAAAACTCAGAAACTACTAAAAGAATTTTCATGCGATTTTCACTTATAGCTAAAGCTATGCAAGAGGAAGTCTTAAAACTAAAATGTATAAAGATTTGGTGCAAATTCGCTAAACTATGATGCTGATAGTTGAACATGTCGGAAAATAGATAGCCGACTGGGAGTAAGTTTGGCGTGCGCCGCGTAAACCATTTAAGTTAACTAAATAATAAATAAATAATGCTGGGCGTAATGCCTAATACCTAATGCGCCGTGGGGTGCCGGCAGTAAAATGTTACCACTTCTCTCATACCCATGTTTGCAGCCGTAGAACGTCCACAAACGCCTCCCTCTTGGATATACAAGTACTAATCATAAAGGGGTTGTTGCAGACTCACCACGCTTGGCGGGCGCACTGGCGAGTGCGGTACAGGATGTTAGTAATCCCCGTATTTTTAAAATGAATATTTTGTCTCACATTAGTTTTGAAAATGAAAAATTTCGAGTTATTTTCAGCGGAAATACTAGGTAAAATCTGGTAAAGCTGGGTCAGCTTAGAGGTGAGATTGCGGAACCTATCGCTCCAACTTTCAGCGCGGCTATAAATTACTGCGTCAGTTTTACAGCTCATGAGAACATACGGCTAAACTTTATGGACGGCGTGCAGGGCGAGATTTTAGCAGACCATTGTTAAGACTTGAGTTAAGTTCTTGATAATTTTGTTGCAGATTGGTAGGATGTCGGTGTTTTGTGGATAGAAGAATATATTAAACTAGCCGCACCCTTGCAGTTTTACCCGCGTAGTTCCCGTTCCCGTAGAAATTTCGAAAAATCCCTTCTTAGTGCACCTCTAGGATACTCAAGGTATATGTGTGCCAAATTTTAAGTCTCTAGGTCCAGTGGTTTAGGCTGTGCGTTGTCTGTCAGTCACTCAGTCAGTAACGGAAGAGTTTTATATATATTGATTAATAATGAATAGTTTACCTCGCGTTGCCTCTCTTCTCTAGCCGTTAGACATCGTAAAAATCTTCTAAGGGATAGTTCCGGAAGACGGTCAGCAGTGTCTTTCCGTGCATTACGTACTGCGCTCAACCAACCCGCCTGCCAAAATTTGTGTAGCAACAAGCCTCTCATGATCAGTACTTGAAGGTCTATGATAGGCTTAGGTTCAGCCGTGTACGTTTTATATACGGCTGAGATGATTACTTCTGGTTAGTAACTATAAAACTGTGCTTCTGGTTAGAAAATATTCCACTATGATGTAAATAAATGTCAGTAGAGCTGGCAGGTATGAGAGGTGTTTGTCCGCTTGCAAGGCAATTTATTTAACTTTGAGCTTAAATTTGATTTACATTGCCTATTCATATATACAGCGATCTTTATATCCCCCTTATATGCGGCTATAGAAAAACCTTCCTATGGGCTTGGAAGAGACTCTAGTCCTATTAAAAATATGTTATTGATTGGTAGACCTAATAGATTTTCTGTAACTTTATATTGCTTTTTCCCAGATAACCAGTTGAGAAAAAACGGCCGAAATGAAATTTATGTTAATGGGTGCTTAGGTATCAACAAACCTCCTTGCTACTTAGTTGTTATAAAAATAAAACTTTGACATGGGTACTATGGGTTTGGTTTCAGACATACATGTTACATTGTATCCTTGTAACGATTATAGCTGACATCGCTCTCACCCACTGAACAAACCGTAAAGAAAGCAATAAGATATTGATGGTAAAATCATTTTCAGTTCATGTTTTCATCCTCTAAATGTGGAGTGGAATTTATCATTTAAACGTTGTCGTATGATATTATTATTTATTGGAAGACCTACTAATTCCTCATAGGTTTCATTACAGAAATACCTTTGAATGTTTATTTTCAGAAATTCTTTGCCTTTGATATGCTACGCCGAGCAAGACATCATCTAATTTTCTCTGAGTAACATAGCTGCCAGTTCTTAGCACATTACATAGCTTTGTACTATTACAATTAATGTTAATATTTGAGTATTGAAGTCAAGTGTGGAGATTTATTTCAGTTTCGTCACCACGTTTATTTACATAGGGACCAACTGAAAGTATTATTCCCGTTCGTGACCATGGAGACGAAGCGTAGGGACGCGCGGGAAAAACCATCAAAATACATTTGTAACTGGCTATTTTTCGCATAAATTACCTTTAGTATTTTCCTACTTTACGTTTCGCTTCGTGGCGGGTGTTTTTCTATGATTAAACATTATACTATGCTACCTAGTGTCATCATCTTCATCATCACAATTAGCCTTTATTAGTCCACATCAGGACTAATCCTAACTTCTGCTAGCCGCTTCCATAGACTGTCAGCGACCGTTTCGCAAACCATCACTCCACCTAGCAGCTAGATTCTAGCTGGTGGGTGTCCCACACTACGTATACCCACCCAGTGTAATAAAAAACCCTGCCTTTCACATCTATTATCTGGATTATTGCTATCTACAGCGCGCGGAAAATAAACATGCTGCACGGGACGTTGCAGAGCCAGGGACATTGTAACATGGAATGGTTTGCCCAGAACCTATTTGATACTAAATATAATTAGCTTTCCCTAAAATATACAACATTGATAATTTTGTACCATTGACCTTTATGAATAAACGATTTTTTTATTTTTTTTTTACTCTCATCTTAGCTACAATCAGAGGAATGAACAATAAAATTGTCAATACGTCTGAAGCTGACTTAGCCGCGGGTTGCTTCACGATGTTTTTCTTCACCGTTAAAGCTCGCGTTAATACCTCCCAGAGTATCTACACAAATAGGTACCGAACTTGGCTGTTTTTGACATAGTTGAACTGAATGTAGGAAAATGTTCCGGACCCTTTACAGTCAAGTGCAGTTACTCCAGGAAATGAGACCGCCTTAAAAGAAGTTACTCAGCTTAACGTTTTTTATTGATTTTTTTACACTGCGTTCTTATTTGGAGTTGAAGTGAAATAACTTTGACTATTTTCTTTGGCTTTCAGAATGGCGTGTTTATAACGTAAGTTTCAAATACTTAATTAATTGGCCAAGACCGATCTAATAACTAACTGAAAGTGAAATATAAGTTGGTCCGTACGAAGAAATATTATTTTATATAACTGTGTACCCCGTAGATTAAAAAATAAAAGATGTAAACATATGAAAATAAATTTATTTAGTAAAGACCATAGTTTTATTTACCATACCAAAAAAACGGGACTCAAAATCGAGTGATAGTGACAGTTGTGTTTTAAAATTTATAGAAATGTTAAAATGAGGCATCTTTGACACGTGATTCCAAGGTAAAATAGAAGACAGCGGGTGGTGGGAAAAATGTTCACGGGATAACAAAGCACACGTAAACAAAACTGCGTAAAAATACTTAACCTTTTTGCTTATAGCTTCCGGCACGGCTTCAGGTTTGAGTTTTATTTTTTTAAACTTAAAATAAGCAAAATCATCAACGAGTATGTCCCAAGGAAATCGTATCTCACATAACATGACGGATCATTCTCAGGATACCTGTTAGGTTACCAGCCAAACCAACCTAATTTAGTAGCACATTCGTATGCGTCACTATTAGTAATGATGCAGGAAGACATCTGTATGATGTAAGGATCCTCGGGAAATCCAACATGATGGATCACCGTCTGGTATTAGGTTTGCAGGTAGAGCTCAGAGGTTTTGACTACAGTACAACAGTTATTTTGTAGTATCAATCAACCTAGTCGACAAAATTTCCTTTGGCAGTAATCAAGGTGATGCATAAAATAATACAGAACAATCTAGCCCCAAAGTGAGCAGAGCTAGCGGCGGTATGGGTAGAGATGGTTGATAAAACACTTAATTTTTTTTTTGGAAAATACAGGCTTATCATAAATAGAAATATATAACAAATGCAGAAAAGCAAAAAATACTTAATTTCAGCCATAAAACGTCCACTGATTAACACAGGTCTCCCTCATAGATGAGGGGTAGTTGCCATACTCACCACGCTTGGCAGGCGGGTTGGTGAGCGCAGTATGAGATGTTGATACACGGATAGACGCTGCTGCCCATCTTCCGGAGGTATCCCTTAGCAGGCTCTTACAGCATCCAAGGGCATGAGAGGAGGGGTATCAGTCTACTGCCGGCACCCCACGGCGGGTAAAATGCCTTACTTAGCCGCAAAACGAACATTGTGTCTTTGCAACGGTCAGTATTGCTGGTAACACACAGTAAATAAAGTTGTTATGTTACTTTATTTGTTTGTTGAGGTGAAACAAAAAAGTAGAAACACACTATTGTTTTGTCGGAACATCGGTTTCATACAAAGTAATGTTGATAACATTAACAGACACAACATTGTAAATAAATCCATGATTACACTAAGTAACCTAACCTGACAATATTAAATGCATGAAATAGATTTGCAGCTGATGCAAAACTACAGAACCGTGGGTTACTACACTCGAACTAGACAGAAGCAGATGCAGGCAGACTACAGGCGGAGAGACACTTGATACTACGCTGCACTGCCACAAGTGACTCAAGATCAACGGAAGAAATACAGAAGCTCATCGAGTCCTGTTTGAGCTCATCTGAGCCATTCTTTTACATCTGCATCTCCTTTGGCTCGTGGAATGCTGCCAGCGGCCTTTCTCCGGTATTTCAAAGAATTGAACCAGCTAGCTAGTTCAAGTCTTACCCCGACCCTAGGGTCGGGGTAGTGTCTTTGGTTGGATCCTTGGGGGTCCATCTAAACCGCTTGTTGGTGCTCGCGTAATGTCGAGGTCGGGTTCAGTGTTCGTGTGGTGGCTGTGATCTTCGCTGGAGCCCGAGCGTAGTCTGGTAGCGTAGCTCTTACCTTGGCGCTAGGTCTTGTAGGTGACTGCAGATCGAGGTTGGGTAGTGTCACGTACGACATAACACAATGCGCCCCAGCGTAGGACTATGCTCATCTGGTTTC
This sequence comes from Pasiphila rectangulata, assembly GCA_963082625.1. Classification (NCBI taxonomy): domain Eukaryota; kingdom Metazoa; phylum Arthropoda; class Insecta; order Lepidoptera; family Geometridae; genus Pasiphila; species Pasiphila rectangulata. The sequence goes on along the minus strand of OY720242.1, from coordinate 8,904,046 downwards.
CAACACCGATATTTGAACATGAATTTGAAGCGAGCGTTTTTAAAATATAGTTCGAAGGTGATTATGGTCATAAATACCTGATCTTTTTGGGAGTTCGTGCTAGAATGACTTCACATTAATTGCGCAATTATTATGATCCTTCACAATAAATTGTTTCTTTATATATATTTGTCAAAGACTTACCTGAAACAAGAAAAACAATAATATTAAGTGTTCTGTATATTTCCAAAGCAATAGCAATTCTTTTTAGGGTTCCGGACCATAATGGTATACAGGAACGCTTATGGTATCACTTTGTCTGTTTGTCTGTCAAATGGATATCTTGAGAACTACAGTTGCTATTGATATGACATATAAAATAGTATAAGATAACGCTTTTTGACTAATATAGAATATATAAAATGTTGAAAAATATTCTTATTATGAGTATATTATTATGAGTAGTATTCTTAGTGTGAGCGAGTCCAACTCACTCTTGGCCGGTTTTATTAATTTATACATTCTTAATTTTTGGTACAGTTAAAAATGTACGAAGAACAAAGTTATACCCACCAAAATGTCAAGCATGCAAAACGTGTGTATTAATGCTATAATTATACAAGAAAAATACTAATTAGAACACAAACAATGTATCAAATACATGATTTGCAAGAGAAGAGTAATTTATAACAGACGAGATTACCTTAGGGAATCTTGCTTTAAGCTTAGCGAACATTTTAGCAAGTAATTTTGTCTGTTTTAAAATATTTCATAACAATAAAAATTGCTACTTTCACGACTTTCCACCAGTTGGCCTGCTTGCTCATTTTCCTGTTTATAACATAAGAAAACAAGCTTTGTGAATGAGAGGGAATTAATGGTGTGAGTAGTAAAATGACGACTGAGAGAAATTAAGTTCATGAATTAAAATGATTCAACAAGCAAAAAGTTCAACTAAATCTGAAATCTGACACGTAGAGACGTGTCACATCACCAAATACTCTAACAACGTGCAGCGTCATTAGTGCGCTTTGAATCCTGTTATTTACGTTTCTAACGACAAATAAAGAGGTTCATTAGGATGTCTCATGTGGCGCTTGTATCTGCCAAATGCCTGGTCCAAGTTGAACAGTGCGTATATAACGACTCAGTTGCCCCAAATTAATAATGCATGCAGGTATACGCTTCTACAACAAACCCCCAAGTCAGTTGAAGAAATGATCATTGAATAAATTAAAAAAAATTGTCGAACGCAATATAAGCAATACTACAGCTTACTATAATTATATTAGATTACCTAGAGGACAAAACCACTTGGGGCGGATTATTCTCCAACTCCGTCATACGTAACATAATACGAAAGAAAATTGTTAAATTATGACTACAACGACCGAGTAAAGTTCCCGAGGTTGTCTGAAACGTGGCCGAAGGTCGCGTGGGGAGAAAGTTCCGGGCGTGAGTCCCTTACTGTGGTGTCATTTTCCGCTCTTAATCACTATTAAGGGGTCTTTGGGTCGGCTCGACTGAGCCCGCAAACCCGGAAAGACCATGAGGTTTAGCAACAGGCTAGACCTCATGGTCTTTGCGGGTTTGGTTTACGGTGTGGACTGTTCGTCATCCGTGTTGAGTAGTTCTCTTGCGTAGGCTTTGCTCTGAGGTTGGCGGTCGTACTTCAGTGCTATTTCCTTCGGGTGGGAAGTCGTCTGCCCATCTTGTAGGTGGACGTCCTACGCTGCGCTTGCCGATCCGTGGCCTCCATTCGAGAACTTTGCGGCCCCATCGGCCATCTGTTCTGCGCGCTATATGGCCTGCCCATTGCCACTTCAACGTGCTAATCCGTTTAGGTGGAGAGGTCGCTTCGGCGGAACATATTTTTCACGAGGCGTTTTGAACTCTTCCAGTGGTTCCACCTGCAGGACCCTCCTGATAGTTACGTTTTTGACGTAGCGAGGCATATCAACCATTTTCCTCAGGGTCATGTTCTCCTATGCGCTCAGCTGTGAGAGTAGGGCGTATCAAGCGGGAGACGCGTTTGTCAGCCGTGGGCGGATGGACCCATATAGGTGCGGTATATTGCCAATCTCAGCCGGATCGACATATCTTGGGCGGACAGGATGGGACAAAGGTTTATCCGCGCCACTTTTGCAGAGGCGCAGGCTCGCCTTGTTTGCTTGACTTTAGTAAGGCCTTTATCGAGGGTTACTCCTAGGTAATTGGCGGCTGATATCCGCTCGATGGACTGGTTGAGAAGATGCAGGTATTTAAATGAGGTGGTGAGCTTCCGGGTGAAGGCTAACTCTTGCGATTTGCGGCCGTTTACGGATAGCCTCCAGTTGGCCAGCCATTCCGGGTATCTAAAGTGCGCTGCATCTTTAGCCGAACATGAGATAATCCCATCGACGTGGTGATGTAGGCCGCGTCGTCGGCAAAGAGGGCCAAGAGTATATTGCTGGACAAGGAATATCATCGGTGTACCACGAGTAGCAAACTGCCTGACAGGCACCTACCCTGTGGTGCACCGGCTTTTATAGGGCGCTCTGTCGATAGTTGGTCTTCCACTCTGACCCTAATGCTTCGGTTCTTGAGGAACGATGCCACCATCTTGGTTATCTTCGGGGGGTCTCTGACAGTAGCAACTCATACAGAATCTCGTCGTGCCAGACCCGGTCGAAAGCCTTTATAATATCCAGAAATACTGCTATTGCGTGCTCCTTCCTGTTTCTGGTGTGCGTCAAGTGGTGTAGTACCCTGGACAGCTGAAGTGTGGTGCTGTGTCCCGAGCGGAATCTGGGATTGAGATGCGGCAGCAGGAGCTTCTCCAGGATTTTTGGCATTGCTGAAAGGAGGGTGATGGGACGGTAGCTTTTCGCGTGAAGTATATTTTCCCCCTGTTTTAGCAACAATTACTCCTACTGTTCCTATTTTCCACATGGTTGGATAGTGTGCGGTGCTTGATAATCGTTTAAAAAGGCGTGTAATTGCTTCCAAGATTTGACCCATACTAACAAACGGGCAAGTCAAATAAAAGCTTGTCATCATCATCATATCAGCCGTAGGACGTCCACTGCTGGACGTCCTACGATCTCCAAGTACTGCGGTAGGAAGCCGTCTGCATCCACCGCCGACCAGCAGTTCTCACCAAGTCGTCTGCCCATCTTGTAGGTGGACGTCCTACGCTGCGCTTGCCGATCCGTGGCCTCCATTCGAGAACTTTGCGGCCCCATCGGCCATCTGTTCTGCGCGCTGTATGGCCTGCCCATTGCCACTTCAACGTGCTAATCCGTTTGGCTATGTCGGTGACCCGAGTTCTTCTACGTATTTCCTCATTTCAGATTCGATCGCGTAAAGAAACTACGAACAAGCTTGTAATTATACACAATTTCACACCACGATACAATTATATTACTCATTCTTGGCCTCTGCATCTGCAAATGATGATTTAAGTATTGATCATTCTAACACTGTTAAAAAAATCATCCAAGTTCATTCGTAGTGTTTACATTTCTGCATAAAAAACCTAGGTTTATTTTACTGACACTATTCCGATAGATCACTTTAAACTACCATTTCCAGAGATACGAGATAGACAAACAAAGGTAACTACTATACTTTTCTCTTTAATCCATGCGTTTTAAACATCAAAATAAAGTTGTAAATCAAGTCTCATACAACCGAAGTTTAAATCCCCAAACTCCTGCACTCCATAGAATAAATAAGACTAAACTCCTTTCGGCCAACGAAGACGTATGGACTATCGCACCCATTTCATTCTTAGAGTCGCCGCTCTGAATCTGTTTTATGGACGCTACGTGAGACCGGACTTGTACTTAGACGGTCGTAAATCTAGTACATGGCTATGCTTAGGCAGCCTTAATTGCTAAGACCTTAAATAGGAAGTAAGTATTTTGCTTAGACAACAACAATACGTGGTACTTTACTTAATACCTTAGGCGATGCATTGATAAACAATTATTTGAATTTAATTCTTAAACTTACAATGGTAAAACGCGAACAGAGGGGGGCCAACTGCGTACAAACTGACGCCAAAAGCTAGCTTGAAATGAAAAGCCGTAAGCGCTAAATCAGTGATTCTTTTCAACTATAAAAACTATTAGTAATTTAATATGTTAAATCAACCTACAATGTTGAAAAAGATGTATAGAAACTTTAGAGACATAAATCGATTTTGCTCACCTGTAAAGTGAAAATATATGTTTTTAGAGATCAGTTTCTCGGTTTTTATTAGTTTAATTATGTATCTTCTCTGAAAGACAGTTGGTAAGTGCAGTTGGCACTTAAGTAGGTAAAAAATGCGGTATACAACCGTTTAAATAATGAGTCGTGATCGCAAAAAAATTATAAAGACTATTTCGTGTACTTTTATGAATATTTTTTTTATAATTACAGATAATGCCGTGGGGTCCGGCAGTAGAATGTTGCCCCTCCTCTCTTGCCCGTGGGTGCAGTAAGAGCCTGCTAAACCTCCGGAAGATGGGCAGCAGCATCATTCCGTGTATCAAGATCCCATACTGCGCTCGCCAACCCGCCTGCCAAGCGTGGTGAGTATGGCAACTGCCTCTTATGGAGATCCATGAGGGAGGCCCGTGTTCAATAGTGGACGTTTTACAGCTGAAATGATGAAATGATGAATTATAGATTTATTGAAAGTATCTTTATTGCATAACACTATACAGAAAATAAAACATTACAAAAATTAACACAAATATAATTAATTATAACTAAGTATGAAACATACTAAGATGATACATAAGGCATAATAGCATCTTGCAATATAGAGATCATGGAAAATGTTTATCTTGAGTAAAAGAGAGTTCAGTCTTTAAAAAGTTTTAAATAAAATAAGAACTTTTATAAAATCAGAAATAAACTTAGAAAGAAATAAACGCAAGCAAGCCTATCAAACAAACCACCAAAAATTACAGAAATCAAATTTAATAAATCAAAAGGAGAATAAATCTACGCCAGTAAAAAAATGAATTTGGTTTAAAATTGCTTCGTTCTGCCTACCAAGCACTGAATCGGATGGCTTCCAATAAAAAAACGACGGTAGTATCGAAAACCGTCAGGCCAAGTTCAACTGTATTTATAGTATAGGATTGTGATGTATGAGGGCTGGCATAATTTTGATAGTCAACGGCTTTGTTGAAGGCTCAATTGGCTGATTTAACAGTGAATTTAGAGAAAGTTTTGTCTCCGCTTGCCAAAACTGAAATAAAAAATTTTAAACGTTTTTCGCCACGAACTTAGTATGAGCGATCGACTTCTTTCAATAATTGCAACATTGTAATTGAACTTGGTTTGTAGCGGAAATAAAACCTGTTGTAGGTTCTATTCCCGACACAAATAAAGTTTAATGCATCTCCTGCGATTTAATCGACTACTAACAGTGTGTTGGTAAAATCTCCCTTTGTTTAGTTTATTGTGCCCCATGAAATATTTGTTTTATTTTATTTTTTTATTTATTTTTAAAGTGAATATACAAATAAATATTCTGTGAATATTTCAAGCGTCTATCTGTTGCCGTTATTAAAATCGATCAAAAAACAGCAAAAAAAAATGTTTTATGGGAGCCTCCCTTAATGTTTATTTTATTATGTTTTGAGTTTTTGTTGTTATAGCGGCAACAGAAATACATCATCTGTAAAATTTCAACTGTCTAGCTATCACAGTTCATGAGAGCCTGATGACAGAGAGACAGACAAACAGACGGACGGACAGAGAGACGGACAGCAAAATCTCAGCAATAGGATCCTTTGGGTACGGAACCCTAAATACGGATATTTTCTTCTCCTCTTTTCCACCTCTGATTTTAATATCGACCATTCAGCTAAAAGCAAGTCTTTATCGCCTATAAAATCCTTGCTATATGTGGGCTTACCGTACACCTGGATGATACAGCAGCTTTTAATTTAATTCAATAATTAACTTAATGGACGTCCTACGGGCATCAAGCTATCAAACAAATTCAACCCATTTTAATCTTTGAAATCCCGCCGGATGGCAAAGTGATATTGTATTTGCGAAATCCACTCAGTAAATAGCTTTTTATTCGTCATTAAAACACAACCTAAGATGTATCTATGTGTTTAGGTGACGGATCATCATATTAAGGCAAATTAAATGTAAAACCGCATAAAAAAACGAAATGTATTGAGAAAATAATTTTCTCAAAACCTTTCATTAATAAAATCCTACTTGAAAGAAGAATCAATCCGATCTTCGCAGACCACCTGGAGAAGCAGTTTTCTCCAAACCCAGCCAGAGAAAGCCCCCACAAATCACTTGTGGAGTTGACGGTTGAGGGACTTTAGGACTTCACTTTAGGGACTTTCTCGCCATCCCATCACCCAAGCCAGACGAGTCACCAATACACTGGTCGCCCAACAATACCAAGAAGGTAATAATGACAATAAAGCCACGGAAGGCACCGGGAGCGGACGGTATCACCAACGCCATGCAGCGCAACTTGCCGCTCAAGACAGTGGCCGCACTTACACGCCTGTTCCAGAAGATGGGCTGCATCGTCTTTCCGTGTATCTATAATCCTTACTGCGCTCGCCAACCCGCCTGCTAAGCGTGGCTAGTATGGAAACACCCCTCATGTTATTTGTTTATTAAAGTTACAGGTCAATCATTATTAAATTTTCCAGGCGATAAATAAAGCAAGTTCTCTTAACAATCGAAGTTGTTGTATAATATTCACTGCACTTTGATCAAACTAGGTCCAACTTGCATGCACTTTGAACTTTTGCTCCTATTTTCATGCTTTGTTGCGACAATCCAGTAACTACTAGCAACAAAACCTCGTATATCATTAATTGATTGACTTCGAAAGAAATTTTATAAACGAATAAAGTAACATAATATATCTTTAGAATTAAAGTTGTAAGTCTAGAAACAAAAGTAATTAGGTATGCCTGAAAGATTTATAGTTAATGTATGACGCATATTTAGCTCAGCTAAACTTTAAATAATTAACCATTAATAATCAATCATTGGTTCTTATAACTATTAAATATTGATCCATAGCTAATTTAATTCCAAATTTTCATACAAAAATGTTTTCGCTATTATTTACCATAACAACTTAGAAAGCATTTTGTAGTACTCTATTGGTAAAGTACTACAAATGTTAAATGTTTAATGTTAAATGGTGTACGTAAATAAAAAATCAGTAAACGCGACACAACAAACGCAAATAAAAATAAAATAAGCTTATTATACTGCTTATAAACTAAATACCCTCAGTAGGTACTTTGTTTCCACGAAATCTTACCTAAACAATTAATAACATGTCCTGTCCATAACGTAAGTGAGTAAGCTACTTTATTGTACTGGTTGTATGGTCCCTCATGGATCACCAAGTACTGCGGTTGGAAGCGGCCTGCATCTACCGCAGACTTGCGATCCTTACCAAGTCGTCTGCCCATCTTGTAGTAGACCGCCCTACGCTGCGCTTACCGGTCCACTGGAGAACTTTGCGGCCCCATCGGCCATCTGTTCAGCGAACTGTACGCCTGCACTTTGCCACGTGAACGTGCTAATCCGTTTGGCTATGTCGTGACCCGAGATCTTCTACGTATGTCCTCATTTCTGATTTGATACCGCCTAGAAACCCCGAGCATAGCCCTCTCCATAGCTCGCTAAGCGACTCTGAGCTTATTCCTAAGGCCAATAGTGAAGGACCAAGTCTGTCACAGTTTCATTATGTCATCACTGGTAACACATTGATTAAAGTTTTTCGTCTTCAATTCGATCAAATCTTTATATACGTTATTAATCATAGTTGCAAATGAAGACGACAAAAACGGAAAGTCATACAATTTACAAGATAGTTCTAATAAATCGACGAAAACGGAGCATCACTTTAACTTTGGCGTCCGTACGACGAAGAACGAACGATAAACATTTTTATAATGCTGACAGCATCAGCAGCTGATGCAAAATTAAATTTTAAATATCGAACGATGTGATATTCTATTTACCGCAACATATCTAGGAATAAAGACGTAACATATAAGCCATTAAATAAATGGACATTTTTGAAAAGGTTACGAAGATTTTTCTATGAAAACTGGCATAGAAAATGTTTGTACTTTCAAGCCAAAATTTAAGTTGCTACACAAAGTAAAATTTATATAATTATATGGATAAAGGTCACTTTTGGGGATAAACATGTTTTATAATGTAATGCTCTCAAGTGACACGTTACGGTGATTTAGGGGGTATGGAAATAAGATTTCCATATAAACACTAAATGAACAACTGCTGTTGCCGTGGGTTGCCGGCAGTAGAATGTTACCCCTCCTCTCCTACCCGTGGTTGCAGTAAGAGCCTGCTAAGGGAAACCCCCGGAAGATGGGCAGCAGCGTCTTTCCTTATATCGACATGTACTGTGCTCACCAACCCGCCTGCTAAGCGTGGTGAGTATGGCAATTACCCCTCATAGAGATCCATGAGGGTGGCCATTATTCAGTAGTGTACGTTTTACGGCTGAAATGATGAACAACTGTTGAGCTGTGTGACCTCTGAGACACAGTCCTTCGACTGGTTTAGACAGAAACGTACGCTCGGCGTCACACAAAACCGTGCTGTGCTTATCAGCTTAGTTTAGTTTAGTTTCAATAGTCTGTAAAAAATCGTAGTACGCGATAAGACCACCTTTTGTAAAATGTATTTTTTTTATTATATAATTTATGACGAATTTTCAATCCATAAATAAAGATTTACTTTTGTAAGTTTTTGTTTATCTTCTGTGGGTGGCTCAAATAAATAAATAACTGTCGATAGATTTCACGTTTTTGCTTGAAAATTGCAAAATACCTCGTTATATTAGACTTTAATAAAACCCTCAAAACGCACGACAAATTTGGACAGACCGCGCCTACGGCGAAAGACGCACGGTCGTTTATTCGCTTCTGAGAAAATTAGGAAAATGATGACGATATTAAAATTAAAATCAAATGTCAACGTCAAAAACTGCGTAATTTGTACTGCGAATCTTTAGTATTCGGTACTTTTTAAACCACTATATGAAAGAAAACTGAAACTACGAGTATCCTAAGCCGTTATCAAAATATAATTTACAATTTAAAATACATTAAAGGAACACTATAATAGTTGATTATGTATTTTTTCTAACCTATTTCGCCAAGATCTCTTTTAAACTAGTCAAATATGTCAGTAAAAAAACCCAATGGCCATGCCAAAAAAAAAATAACCGTCACTAAGAACGCACGCAATTTACTTCCCTTGGAATACCAGGCCATACCCCAGGCGGCGCCACCGTAGCAAATCAATAGGACAGCGTTGCTTAGCAACGATCATGTTGCAAAATAAACAATCAGACGAGCCCCAGCCCTGAGCAAATTTACCTTCTTATTTTATTACTTGTGTCAACATTTTACATCTATATTATTGGATTATTTACCCGTGTTCCTACATTGAGTATCATGTTTTTTTGATTTGTTTATTGAGATTGATTTGAAAGATGATTCTGCTGCCACCTTGTGATCCTGATCAATGTGGAAGAGATTTTAGGGAGTCGCTGAAAAAACCCAGTCCAAACTATGTCAAAGGGCATAAGCCGAGGAAACCTAGGATTGTTCCCGCTTTTACTATTCAAGGTAAGACAGAACCTCTGCTAATTTATAATCTTTTGACAATCTATTCTTTTCTGGAAAAAGTTCGAGAGTTTTGATTGTTGTTCAGCATAATTTGTATAAATACGAGTACCTATTATTAATTCTGACTCTTGAATAATTCAAGTACCTTCTTACTGATACCAAATGTTTCTTAGAACTTACGAAGTTGTAGCGCAGCAGCGCAGAATAATATTACTATATACTTACTTTGTAGAAAATTAGTACATATATATCTACCCTTTTCCTTGAATCTCGCTGATTGAGTTATTATCATCATCATAATCATTATATCAGCCGTAGGACGTCTACTACTGGACATAGGCTTCCCTCATGGATCTTTATCCTTATCATTAGGCATTGTTGCCATACTCACCAGGCTTGGCGGGTCAGCGAGCACAGTACGGGATGATGATACACGGAAAGGGGCTGTTGCCCCTTTTTTTGGAGTTATCCTTTGGCAGATTCTTAGTGCACCCACGGCTAAAAGAGAAGAGGCCAAATGTATCTATCAGCACCCCACGAATCAACATAATTTACACACGGCCAACCGTGCGTAGTTTGTCATCACACTATACTTAATAACTGTTAACATTTTTAGCATTACAAAAGAACACTAGAGTGGTTGGACCTCCAAAATGCGGCATCAGAGACCCTTTGCCTCTAAAACCTACATTGTTCAGGAAATGCTACCAGAGGGGAGAGTTTCCTGTTGGTATTGAGTTCAACACCTATGGGAAGCAGCTCGTTTGGAGGGTAAGAAACTTAGAACTGTTAGAACGTTTTCTGGAACTTTCGCGATCACTATTCATTTTGAATACATCATTAACACCAGAATTTTTTATGTATACAATCTTGGAAAGATTGGAGAATCTGAAATATCACCGGAAATTAGTAGCAGCGTTCACAAAAACAATAATTTGTTGTCCAGAATCCTGAGAGTACAAATCTTTATGATGAAATTTACGCCTAAATTAGTAATTTTCAACTAAGCATGCTTCAGCTTTTCTCAACCTTTCTGTTATTCTTTAGGTGCCGATAGAGAAATTGGATTTCCACCACTACCTGCCGCTATTTTTCGACGGGCTAGCCGAAGGAGCCTATCCATTTAACTTTATTGTTGAGCGGGGGATCCACGATCTGGTTACTAAAGGCTCTTTCAAGGTGCTACCAGTAGTACCACAGCTGATCATTCCTATAAAAAGTACGTTTTAATTTTTTTTAACCTCAACCTCTATCCTGCATTTTAGAACTGTCTGATTTTACTAACACAACGGTTTGTGAGACGAGATGATCATGGTCTGTTTCATACAATACAGACCAGGACAAAGGAGACCCAAAATGCATGAATGGACTGCGTGAACGATGATGGTCAGAAATATCATGGTTTAAATGTGAAAGGGGTGAATGAAAGAAAAACACATGTTATACCGACCCCACCTAAGTGGCATTATAAGAGAAAGAAGACGACTTTGCTGAAGCATGTCTAATAAGAACTACTATAGACCTACGACGCTCGTGCTACTGCAGCTGCGCTAGGGGGGACCTGAAAAGGCCTCCAGCCTCATCCACACCCGTGTAAACGCGGGCTCCAACAGCAGGCTCAACCGAGCCGCCCCGAGGACCATTTAATTTTAATTAAGGGCGAACACATCGCAGAAAGGGGCTCACGCCGGGAACTACCTCCCCAAGTGGAATTCACCCACGTGAGAAGATAACCCACCGGTATACAGACATTCCCACAATTATCTTGCTTTGATAAGCAAGATAATTGTGGGAATGTCTGTATACATTGAGACAGAACTGACTGAACAAAAATGCACGAATTATGTGTGTTGATAATTTAACCTTCTTATAGTAATTGCAAAAATAGCTGGTGGCAAAAACAGGGCTAGATGTGGTATTAAATGTAACTTTTTCTATAACTACAGGTTTCAATGATCGCAATTATCTTAAGTATGTTAATTTACAGATGCCTTAGCAACAAAACGTCCTTTTGTGATCTGCCATGCACTCAGATGTATACAGATGTTGGTAACAGGATGTGACAGAGTTGGAGAAGCGCTGGTTCCATACTACAGGCAAATTCTACCCGTCCTCAACATTTTTAAGGACAAAAACCGTAAGTTATTTTTATTATATGTATACATCATAAGGGAAACACCAGGTTTTATATATATTTGCTTTGCATGCATTGCACCCGGATAAAAAGAAGCCTATGTAAATAGATAGATAGAAAATGCTTTATTGCACACCTTAAACTAAATAAAATAATAATATAAATAACTAAATACTGGTCAACATTTCAGCTCAATCCGTAGGGTAGTTTTTGCGTGAAGAGGTAACAAACACCCAAACATCTATGCAAACAAACTTATAGCTTTATAATAATTATAAGTGCGATAAATAAATAAAATATATGAAGTTTGCGATTACCACTTGAGTCCAAAATAAAAGTTAATTAATATAATATTAACGTTTGCTAACTGCTCGGAAAGGCTCCTTTCTATTTACGTGCTTATTCCGGTCTATGGTTAAAGCATACGTTTTGGGAAAACCTTTAAATAAATCCGATAGTTCTTATGGTCTGCTTTTGTTTTATTTATTTATTTAAGCCTTATACAGATAAATGATTTAACATAAACTTAACAACGACATCAACACTAATAACTGGTTCCCCTTTTTTGGCAAAGGGAGGGGCCAACCTTTGCCCAAAATAAATGTAACTTTGATGTTTTTGTAACAATTTAAGATTTATATAGAATTGAATTGGAAAAGATACAGATATACCTAAACTATTTGATACATTTTACATAACGATTTTTTTTACATAACGAAGCGCAAGACGGGTTCCTTCATGTGAGAGGTGTTTTAGCTATATAATAAATATAATTTTAATTGTTTTTTAAAGTCCAGATCAATACTTGCTGATAAACTAATAGTTAGAGGTTTCTTGTTCGCTTCTTTTCCTTACTTGGAAAAAGTAATCTGAAGCTAACGAATTCAATGATGTGCTTTATTCAATTTAAATGTCTTGTTATTCTTTTGTAAATTGACGTTTCTGAGTAGTTTTGTGCTCTTTTGAATAAACTATTATTTACTCTAATTAAAATTGGGTTGTAGATGATAAAAATTACACATTGATAATAAACATACAGCATTTTCGGCGTAACAGCCCATCACGTACTTTAAATCTATTTCAATGTAGATGACATGAAAATAGAACTCAAGTAAAACAGAAACTTGTCAGAAATTAGCAAAACATTTAACTTTGTCACCTAATTTACTCCGTCGGCTCATTTTAACCAAAGCTCGGTTGAACAATAATGAAGTACAATTTACAAAACATTAGCTCCGAGTAAACTGAGCACAAAAACGACACTTGTCGACCGCAACTATTTCGCTGCGAGAGATGTAGCCACCTCATTTGGGCTTTGTACACTTGCAACTTGATTGATGTGGCTATATAATTAGAAGGATGCCACATTATGAAGAAGCTTTCATAGATAAGAGTCTGCTTCAAACGAACAATGAGAGTCTGTCTTTTAAACTGAATTACTATTGATTATTATTATTAAGGCAAGTAATAACTTATATGGAATAAATATTAGCAAAATATTCACGTAAATATATTATACAGTAAAAACTAAGGATTATTATGCAACTTATTAGCACTGAACCAGTCCAGTTACGAAAAACATTATAAGCTGTTAGTTTTAATAGCGTAGTAAGTTGGCAATGCATTCTCTGTTTTTACCCGTTTTATATAAAACATCTGTCCTGCATTGTATGCCACACAGCTGATGAGATGACTGTTACAGAATTTTAGCAGCTAATTCTGTTGAGGCTTTTGTTATATCTCGGTTACCCGTCTGTTATGCTCGTGTCATGTCAAAAAGCTGTAATTCCAGGAACGCGTTGAATTCCCTAACAATGCGGTTAGGTGTCAACTGATGGCGATGTACCCTGCCACATCCTTAAACAACAAAACATTTATACATGTATTACCGTAGCTATAAGATTCATTTTGCGAAATCTGTTGTGTATCTAGTTAATATACTGTTGCCCCGACAAGTCTATTACAGAAAATAATATATCTTGTGATGGGTGTCAATTATGGCGTAAGTTTGATTGATGTTTGATCTTGCCATGAAGCCGCGTTTCAGTTTTCATGTATCTTTAAATATATCTATATAATAACAAAGTCGCGTTAGTTACACCACTTATAACTCGAGAAAGTCTGGACCTATGTGTGTGTGTGTGTGTGTGCGTGTGTGTGTGTGTAACTCCGTTTTCCGCATTTAGACTCTAAGTTGGTTCATTATGCGTGAGGTGTCTGGCTAGCATAGCCAGACCAACTCCGACCAGAAGCGCAGAATCTTCCTGGGTGACCTCGGTTCTTTGAGGTTTCTTTGTCTTTGTGCTGTTACTCCCTCACATTCCAGGACTACTTGGGCAGCTGATTCGACCTCCTTCAGACATCCTCTGCAGGGGGTCTGTGGCTCCGATGTTGAAGAGGTGTTTGTTAGGGTGCAGTAGCCCGTTAGTGTCCCCCCACCACTGTGTTTAGGTCCGTTCTTTGTAGTTGTAGTAGGCATCGTGAGAGCCTTGGTGATAGCGTTGGAAGCGCTGCTCCTGCTTGTCGGCAGTCTCGCAAGCCTGTCCAACGTGTGTTGTGTAAGTCTCTGGTTTGAAGCCTAGTACAGGATCGGAGTTGTGAGAAGGGTAAAGGGAGGAGCGGTTCAGGGCCTACAGTAACCGTTTCCGATTCCTTTCGAGCCAGTGCATCCGCGGCATCATTCCCCAGAGAGTTTCTATGTCTTTTGATCCACTGGATGGTCACTTTGTTGTTCATGGCGACTTTTTCCAGGGTCGTGTGGTATTCGTGTATAAGCTTGGAGCTGTAGCAACTGGCTTATAGAGCGCGGAGTACTGCTATACTATCAGAGAGGATACGGATGTTGTAGTTGTTGATGCATCTTCAGATCATTGCTGTAGCTGATTCGGTTATTGCTGCACATTCGCATTGGAAGATGGAACTGTTTGTTCCCAGTGTCATTGATATATTTATATTGAGCTCATGTGAGTGAATTCCTGCCCCTGTGCCGGTATTGGCCTTAGAACCGTCTGTGTAAGCCCGGACTTCGTGGATTCCTGTTGTGTCACTTTTATCCTCATATAATTGTATCTGGTAGTATTTGTTTGGTATGTGTATGCAGGATATTTTGTCACAAGGGGCTCCTACTAGCGGTTGCCGTTCCAGGGCCTTGTCTAGAATAAGGGTATAAGGGCTTCTTGAGTTACCGCATTGTCCTTGGTATTTCAGTCTAAGAGCTACCATTGTGGCTTCTTGTCTTATGTATAGGTAGATTTCCATGGCTGCGGCTGGTGTTGTTCTCATGCATCCAGTGATGGATGAGCATGCTTGTCTTTGAAACCGTTGTAGTTTGGTCATGGTTGTGTTTAATTCGGTTCTGGTACACCATACGAACGCCCCGTATGTTAGTGTTGGTCTTATCTCAGTGCTATAGAGCCACATGGGTTTTTTAGGCGAGATACCCCACGTTTTCCTAAACATCTAGCTGCATTGAAAGAAAGTAGTGCATGCTCGCTGCAGTTTGTGGTCAAGATGCTTCCATAGAAGTTTGCTGTCTAGTATGACCACTAGATATTTGACCTCGTGTGTTAGGTTTATGTCAGTATTAAAGAGCTTAGGAAGGGTCATCCTTCCTTGGTTCCTCTTGTTTGTGAACATTAATAGTTCGGTTTTGGTAGGGTAACCGATGGCCCATGGTCGTTACACCAGGTTTCTATTGATCTTTTCGAAACATCCGGTCGTAAGGATCGCGAGGTCATACCTATCCTATCCTATTATCCTACTGTTAGTAGGCCTGGTCCATTGAGTTTGCTGATAAGTTCGTCCACGACTTTGTTCCATAGTAGTGGTGAGAGTACGCCTCCTTGTGCTTCTGGCCACTATGCGTCGGGTGGTTGTGTTAATGGCTGGACCGATTTGAATGGTCTTAGATGTTTAAGATTTATCTGAGCCTGGGTATATAAAGGCTATGTTTAAACATCGTAAAAAATCACAAAAAAAATATTAATTACGTAAATTCATTCTTGCATTCATTTTACACAGATGATTTGATGATGATTGAGGTTCGTTCTGAAAGTTTATATTGTGATTAAACTTAAACTTAGATGTTTATTAAATTTGTTTGTATTGTAGTAGTAGTATAATAGCAGTAATAAGTAGTTGTAGACTAGTATGTAGTAGAGTAGTTGTAGGATAGTAGTAGTAAGTAAATGTAGTAGTAGGTGCGACACGAAGTTGTAGATTATAATGTGAAGCTAAAACTTTATGATGTCGTCCTCTGTAATTTTGTACTTTGTTTTGTTTGTTTTGATTTTCTTTATTTTTTTATTCATCAAATCATTTCAGTCGTAAAACGTCCACTACTGAACTAAGGCCTCCCTCACGGATCTCCTCCATGAGGGGTAGTTGCCATACTCACCGCGCTTGGCAGGCGGGTTGGTTAGCGCAATATGGGATGTTGATATACGGAAAGACGCTGCTGCCCATCTTCCGGAGGTGTCCCTTAGCAGGCTCTTACTGCATCCACGGGTAGGAGAGGAGGGGTAACATTCTACGGCCGGCACCCCACGGCTCTAATTCATCAAATGAGTGGTGTATATTAAAGAGTTATCTATCTATCTATATTTTTTCATTTGTGTTTTTATTATCAACCTAAAAATGCATGATTTTATTCCCAAATGTTTTGTATTTTTTGATGCAAAACGTGTGTGTATATTTTTTTTATCTTTGTAAAAAATGGAGAAAGCGAACGCTATTCAAAAATGTTTGATTGGATCCAGAAATACATATGTGTTTTTATATACTCGTATCAACGTTAGATATTATCGGGAATATTTTTCTATGATATGATTTTATAATCAAGTTACACTTGTCATCAAGACATTTCGTAACTTGATCCTATGAATCTAGGTGATGCTGTGTGAAATAACCAGCAATATTTATGTTTGACCGCTACGTGTGTGTCTGTCGGTGACTGCATAGCTCTCAAACGAGTGGACTAATTTGCATGTAGTTTTTTTTATTTGAAAGCTGATTTTCCGGCGGTGGTTCTTAAACATGTATGTACATCAAAATCGGTAATAAAGTTTGCAAGATACGGCGGGTGAAAAAGGGGATAAATAATCGAATGTATCTAAATATAACAGAGTTTTAGATTAAATTAAAGGAAATAATGTGTAGATTGCAAAACTGAAAGTTAGATAGAAACCGGTCGTGTATGAGATATGGGGGATGAAAGTAGGAGTGAACAATAAAATGTTTTTAAATATACCCACCCAAATGTGGTATATATAGTAACCTCCGAGACTAGGTAAAGACTAGACTCAGTAACCCTCGATAGTTACTTTAAATTTTTAATTTTGTATACTTGTTTCTCCTCACGCACACTTCATCACCGCGTGTTTGATATGTACGCTAACCAGTTAAATAACTTTTATCATAGTAACCTGCGCTTGTTCTAGAAACATTGGGCGAAGGTATAGATCATACCACAACCAGAGGCGAGAATGCAGCCGACATGATTGAGGATACACTGCAGATCCTTGAGAGATACGGAGGTCCTGATGCATTCATCAACATCAAATATATGATTCCGACATACGAGTCTTGCGTTCAGAACTAAATCTGTAAAAAACTTATAAGTACGCCTATCGCGTTGTCAGTGACCTGATTGAATTGAGGCGTTTTTATAAAAAAAAGTGAGTGTTTTTCAAGCGCTTATTAGATATAGGTTTGTTACTATAAATTTGTTGTTCATTGACACATTTACGCAGAATCAAAAATATGACGTTGGTGTTGCTTTATTGTTAGTAAACTCAATTGACAATGACAGAACTATTATTACCTTGCTGGTTCTGCTTGCTTGCTCCATCTATTAGCTTTGTTAGCAAAAACTTTTCTATTTTTTTTTTATAAAAATAGCTCGTTAAAAAGCTAGCATAAGCATATTCTAGCGTAGCAGGTCCATTTTTTTATATAAAAACTGTACGAGTATAGTTGAATACTTAACACCATTTATAAAAGTCTTTCTCTACGTATGTGCTTGTGCTCTTGCACTTTCGGTATTGCGCACTAAACCTTTTACTGCAATAAATCATCTAAAGTATAAAAAACACTTTTATACGTTTTTAAATTCGTAAGGGTCGCGCGAGTGTGACTCCTCTGTTATAGCAAGCGTATCTTATATAGGTTATGGTAACCTCTTAAATACCTGATAGAGGTACACCGTATTATCTGCAACCTTTGTAGTTTATATATAAAATATTTATCAACGTTTTGATAATACTCTTAATATTAAATTATTGCCATACTATTGTATTAAGGTAATTATTATTATTATTTAGTTTGTAATGAACTTCGTTACATGTTACCAACCAAACGAATTTTTTGAATGCTTGTGAACTATTCCACTATCTATGCATACGCAGTATGCACCGAAAGTGGAACATTTTACAAAATTTCTGAGTGTTTTCATTGTAATTTTTTTAAATATGCATGATTTATTGTAATAAAATATATCTGCTATATTTTAATGGTTTTAATTTGATGAAAATTTCTGTAGACCATACGAAACGTTTATTCAGCCAAAGATGTGTAAAAAACGTAAGCAAACTGTAACTTATAAAATTTTCGTTGGTAGCATTTATTTTTTCGTAACATTGATTTTTTTTTCAGAATTGATTGTAATTTAAATTGATAGGAGCGGTCAACAATCCCCACTAAATATGTCTATTGTATCAGTAAGCGGAAAGTTATTAAGGTTTAGTAATGACAGTATTTTTACATTTTGTACATAACAAATTTGGCTGAATTAAAGGTACCTTTAAGATCATTGGAACGATTAAATATTTGCTCGTAAAAGTAACTTTAAACTCGAGCAGGGAAATTCGGAGTTTGTAAGAAAGTACGGGTAGATAAACACTATCTGATTGCGTCCAGTCTCGAACGATCGCTGAGAAATTGGAACGGGGTACACTGATTCATTGTTTGCTTCAAAAAACTTTGTACAGTTTTTAAAGTAAATGTAAATTTCTATTTGATGTTGTCACAGTTGTTCACAGTTTACCTACAGTGTTAAACTGCTATGCGAGGTGTACAAAATTAAAAGCATTCTGTAATGCTTTTAATTTTGTACATAACTACTTACAGAAGCTAGCCATCGTAAGTAGTTATGTACAGGCGTGAAAGGTTTACGATTGTATTATGTTAGATTAATATGCATGGAGAGAAGAGCGAGAGGCAGGTAAATGAAGCGATGGATGGTGTACAAGAAGATATGAGAAAGAAAGAAGTAAGTTATGTGGTGACCACTGAGAGAGGAGAGTGAAAGAGGAAAGCATGTTGTACTGACCGCGCATAGAGTGGGATAGGGTCATAGAGGAAGATGATGATGATCTTGGAGGGAAGAGAGACTCTGTAATGCTTTTAATTTGGTCGGTCATTGCATTAGTGCAAAATCAAACGTCAGCAAGATGATAATAAGTTAGGTACCTACGTGGTGAAAGCCGTATTCTATTTATTAGTTACGCAAAGCTTGTTGGGTACCAGATGATTCACAGAATACCTGAATAGGTAGATATTTATTTTTCGTAAATACCTACTACACTATATGCGTACATATAATAAATCCTAGATATATTCGAACCAGCTATCTCTTGCATATCAGCCGGCTAAAGGATCATCTGAGCCATAGAGGTCGTCAACTATGTTACTAATGTCCGGCCCTGTATACGTTTGATATTATTGCTGACGTAATTTCCGAATCAAACACACAATCTCAAGGGACTAACAGATCGTGCCGATGCGATTCACAATCATCCCACAATCTGTGAACCAGTGCGGAGTTATGCATGCAGGTGATTTGCATCACATGATGCTTGGTTGCAAACTAACACGTTTGAACATGTAAGATTCAGGTACGTTGTACCTATATTGCATTAGAGCGTGAATAGTTATTACATAATAAATTAGGAAATATTATTTTATTATTAAACGTCTCTCCATATATCAACATCCCGTGTTCTAGACTTGAGTATGACAATAAGCTCATGATCTGTATTTGGAGATCCATGAGGGATATAATGTTCAGTAGTGGAGTCCTACTAAGGCAAAGATAAGTTAATGTTAACAGAATACTGGATTGCGTTTACTGAACAACTGACTCTTAAGATGTTTTAACTAACCAAATAAAAATGAGTCTGAAACTCTTCGTCTTAACAGCTAATTTCCTTATTTATGGACTTCCAAACAAATGAATTCCTAACATATAAACACATAAATAATTTGCCTTAAGTCTACGTCCAGGAGGAACCTTTGCCCAGCAGTGAAAGAGTACAGGCTCAAAAAAAAAGATCTACGTGTCCCTACAATTACAGGAAGTCACAGCATGCACGAATACAATACTAGTAACATTAAACAAAGTCCTAATGTATGACTAAAATATAAGCAAATAATAGTTACGATGGCTAGCTTCTGTAAGTATATGCAAGAAGTCTTTGTGTGATCAGTGGGTAATTGCTTGGTGCTTTACATATATTCAATGCAAATAAAGATGACTTTCCAAGAATTTCTCTTATAATGTTCGATATAATAAATACCATAGCAGCATCTTTAGCAGTTTAGCAGTGAACTTTTTAGTTTAAATCCAGCATCCCGGGAAACAGCAAGTTCGATTTCCTTCCATCCTACGAACCGTTCGAGGATTCATTACGCGATCGTAATAGTGCTGTGAAAGCTTCACAGTCGCAGTATCCTTACCTTGGTAGCTTACCATTGAGCTTATTGAAGAGCTAATAACATCATTCCGAGCTAGCCGCTCAGGATAACAGTAGCAGTAAGCGAATCGCTCGTGCCCCAGCATCAGCAACCGTTGTCCCGGCGCGCGGCGTTCATTTCGTGGGAGGGCAGAAAATGCTACAAGAAATGCAGGCGTTCATTTCTTGTACCATTTTCTTCCCTCCCTCAATGCTGTGGGCACCCGAAACACAATCGTTCATAGATGCATTTTGAAGCGTTAGGGAAGTAGTTTTGCTGCTCGTCTTCAACTAGCCTACGGAGAGTCATCATTGTGAGAAACGGAGCCTTATGAGCGGAGGATTTTTGTTTAGGAAATGATAATAAACGACTACTAAAAAATGTTGCTGCATAGCAGCCGCAAACAGCCACCATTTTTCACATTTAAAACAGAAAGTACCTACTGCAAAAACGGGATACAATGGGACTACCTAGGACGAATCCACCTTTTTTCAATGTGATCTAACAAACACTTAAACTATCTAGGTCAAACAACTAAGCAACTACAGAAGGAGCATGAAATCATGTTTATTATACAGGAGTTTACTCAAGCAGCAATGGCAACCACAAACATGATCCGAAACTTGAAGCATAATCAGGAGACACTTCTGCCACTTATCGATACTTTGACACATATGAATCATGGCAAGATAAACCTACACCTGTCAACCCCAAAGCCACTTAACGACAAGCTTCAAATAGTTTCTAGTCACATTTCAAAAGAGCTAACACTACGGTCGGTGTAACGTTACAACCCAACCTTTATAAAATTTATCAACTATTAAAAGTCAAGGCAAGAATGAGCAGTGATGTCATATTTGAAATCAGCATGCCTTTAGTCAGCAGAGACAGTTTCCAGCTTTACTACTTGATACCAGTACCTCTACAAATCGAGAACGACATGATCCAGTCTAATGAGAGACTCTCATCTACGAGTCTATCGATCGAACGATCTCTAGCATTGACCTTCACGGCTGGAAATGTTAAGAAGAAACATTACTTCTGTCAGCTACAGGGCCCCATCAAACACCTGGGTGCAGATTTTTTTTTTGTCAAATTTAACAGATATACCTGCAAGATTATAGGAGAAAGCTGCAAGAATCAATGGGTTCAGTTACATAACCCGTCTATAGTAGCGCCCTCCAGCACCGAAAGTGTCAGTGCGCGTATTCAATCCGTTACCTAACCAGTGTTCAGTGTTAGTAAGCCCATGCGCTGGTACAGTCTACGCAAAAAACCCATCAAACACAGTATTTCTAACATTCATTCAGCATAAGAACAATATTGTTTCATCTAAGTATGTTTTACTTACCCCTTAAATGAATCCCCTGAAATGCCGGATGAAATGATGAAATTTGAGATGAAATGAGGCGCTAGCTTCATTTCATCATTCTCCCTCGGCACACCGTATCGGTATCATCAGCAGTATTGCCTAAGTTGGTCGTTCGCGCCGCGAGTACGTCTGGACGATCAACGTGAGTCAGTCCATCATCCACACATACCGCACTCGTAAGCATTAAATTTGAGTTTAAAATAAATAAATTAATAGTTGTAAACCAGCCCGGGAAATAGCAAACTACAATCTCTTTGTGCCATTACTATTTTACCAGCCGTAGGAAATATTAGTTATTACACAAAGCTCAAAGAAAAGCAAATATTCCACTACGATCGACAACGTTGAATAAACAAGGAAATTTTAATATCGCCTTATTGCTTCCCCGGACTTATTACTTAACTTGTAAACTTCCCTCTAGTGCATTCAACGACAAAAGCGAGTTCTTAGAATACCTCTGAATTTCCTCAAAGGGAATCAGTTCCTCGAAAAACTGTTTCTAATGGTCCTATATTAAATACTAGCTGACCCGGTCTGTCTGTCTGTCGCCAGGCTGTATCTTATGAACCGTGATAGCTGAAATTTTCACAGATGAAGTACTAAAATAGAATAAAAAAATAGGTTCGAACCACGGCTTGGACTGTTGCCAGATTTTTATATGTTAAGATGGATAATGGATAGTTTCCGTGGGGTGCCGGCAGTAGAATGTTACCCCTCCGCTCATGCCCGTGGATGCAGTAAGAGCCTGCTAAAGGGATACCTCCGGAAGATGGGCAGCAGCGTCTTTCCGTGTATCAACATCCCATACTGCGCTCGCCAACCCGCCTGCCAAGCGTGGTGAGTATGGCAACTACCCCTCATGGAGATACATGAGGGAGGCCTGTTCAGTAGTGGACTTTTTACGACTGGAATGATGGTTAACGTCTAGGGGCTTTTTTAAGAACACTTTTTAATAGGAACTATTCCGCCATGCGTGATGGCTACGTAACGTTAACTATTTATGCAGCGCATCCAACGGAAGCTCTCAAAAGCAATTGATATTCCCCGTTTAATATGCAACATTTTTTAATGATGCATTTTGGTCATAGCGTGATATTAAATAGCTTAAATAGCCTTTCTCGATAATTGGACTATCCAACACCGAAAAAATGTTTGAATTCATTGCTGAGATTAGTGCGTTCAACAAAACAAACAAACTCCTCGGCTTTATATTAGTATAAATAATAATATTACGAGCCTCACTCTTTTGGTTATGTACCTACCTCCATCACGGACTAAAACTTATAATTTAGCCAACCAGTCTAATTTTTCGACAAAACATTTTCTTTTACCCAGTTCTTTCTTTTTTGATAGAAAATTGTTACCCAAATGTTTCCATATTGAAATACAAACAGTCTTTTGAGTACTGTTATTTGACAAGGCACAGTTACAGAAGATCTCGTACCTTACGAGCATATGCATCGCTATTGCTCTGACGTCACAACAAGAGAATTTTATTTTGCTTTGTTCACATTTGAACAACGAAAAATTCGTTGATGCTTTTTCTGAATCAAAGCAGGGTAATTATTATGAAGCGTTTCAACTACTTCAGATTTGAACTTCATCGTTTCCCATACTGGTATAACTTATTTCACTTTTAAAATTAACGTGAGATATACAATTTTTTTTTGTAAAACCGGGAATTACTCACGTAGTAACGTCGAAAATACAAATACAAATTACAAATACATATTATTTATTTTATAGTAATACATGTCTTGGTACTTACTACAGTTACAATACTGTACATTCCATAGTACCCGTTTTTACAAAATATCATTATATTAATAGATATTGTATTCGTATCAGTCATTATTTTATTATATTAACTGTTAATATAATTAAAATGATGAGTGACCTTAGTTACTAAGGTTTAACGTTTTTAAAATATTATGTACTCACCTTAATAATCTATGGTTTATGTGTGTTACATATTATTAATCCAAAGGCACCGCGAATTAATCGCAGACGAGGTGAAATAGTGCTGTGGGGTGCCGGCAGTAGAATGTTACCCATCCTCTCATGCCCGTGGATGCAGTATGAGCCAGCTAAGGGATACCTCCGGAAGATGCATGGGCAGCAGCGTCATTCCGTGGATCAACATCCCGTACTGCGCTCGCCAACCCGCCCGCCAAGCAAAGTCAGTATGACAACTACCTTGTTGTATGCACACAATTTAACAATAAACATATATTTATTGTTATATTTACCCCTCATGGAGATCATGAGCCGTAAAACGTCCACTACTGAACACAGGCCGTGTTCAGTAGGGGATGTTTTACGGCTGAGTTGGTAAGGTGAAACCATTGTAACCTTGACAAAATTGTGTACTATTTAAACAAACTGTGCTTTTTAATGTTAAACATTAGTGCAAAGACTTGAAGAAATTGCAAAATATTGAATGACACTCTCGGTGTGATACGAGTAGCCTCCGTTAGTCTTTTGTTCGTTGTAGATGTGCCTCACGTCGTGATCATAAGGCCGCCTATTTATTGTAGGTACGTTTTATTTTTTTAATTATTTTCATATTCACATTGCCACGACAGTATAACAAAATGTACTTCTATTATAAGTTAAGTTTTACTGTTGTGTACTTTATGCACGCCAAGTTGATATTCCGACAATAATTGGTTGACAGGTAGAAAATGCCTACGGCATTATGTTCGCCATTTGTGCATCTTTGTTAAAATTTTGTGCAATAAAGAATTTATAAATAAATAAATAAAAAATAAAGTGGTAATTCATTCATTCATATACAAGAAACCAACGCTCCACAAAGTTTGACGTTCACCAATAAGCCTAGAATCAAGAATCAAGAATCAAAAAATACTTTATTCAGTGCGGCCGCATGGACCTTTTTGACGCGTCACAAATTACAAAATAAAACAACACAAATAAATAGAATAAAGCACATAATTGAATCTGTTCACTTCAGATGACACGCGAGTTTTTGAGTTTGAGACCTAGGTACCTACGTACCTACTTGATTAATAATCGAGCGCCATGCGGCTTACGGTACCTACATTTATCAGCAGGCTGCAGACGTGGTCGGGATCCGCGCGACACCTTTTTAGTCGTCCAACATTTATAACCACGGGGAGTTTATGTAAAGGTATTACTAGATGGCGCTGATACTTAAAAACGTACAATTTCGTTACTTCAAAGATGAGGGCTGGCTGGAGTCAGGAAAGCACCGAGAACAAACTGACGTCACTGAAAACCAGCGCAATAGTACGGTCCGTAATATTATGAAAGGTACTCTATTCATTCATTCTGCCCTGGGGACACCCATGTACCCTGCAGTAGAATGTTAACTCTCTTTCTTACCCGTGGATGCAGTAAAAATCTACCAAGGAATACCTCCGGAAGATAGACAGCAGCGTCTTTCCGTGTATCAACATCCCGTACTGCGCTCGCCAACCCAACTGCCACGGGTGGGGACTATGGCAACAAACACCTCATGAGCTTAGAAATCCATGAGTGAGGCCTATGACCAGCTGTGGACGTGGGCAGCAGTCCTATTCATCTGGCTTGATGACTCTTTTATTGCATATGCTGGGAGACGACCAACTTCTGTACTTCTAACTTCTGTACCAGTGTTAAAAGTTTTTAGTAGTACAGGAAGGGGCTCATTACGATCTCCCGTGAAAGGGATTATTAAACTTTTTTTTCAAAATTTCCCTTCCGGCTCTCGAAAGGAACGCAAAGGGGATTTCTGGACAAAAGTTCCACAAATACCTATCCATAACCAACTAATAACCATATATTAAAAAATATTGTATTTTCATAATATGGCCAATGACTATGGCCAATCCTTAAGTTTTAAAAAATCATTAAAAAATGCATAACAGCAAATGTCAAAAATTCCAGTAAATGTCAAAATTATCGGCAATGTCATAACATTTCATAAATGACAATAAATGTCATAAATAACAGTGTCATAGATGACAAGAACCCTTCCATTTTCTAATCGTGAACACTTTTAATTTGTTTGTTCGGTAACATTGTGTTAAAATTAGAATAAGATGCTGGTAAAATAGCAAACAACTTTGATCACGGTGTAAGGCAGTATTATTTTAACTGCCACGCCCTGCGACTCGAAATTCAAAAATAACTTGATGAATTATGAGGGAAACAGCCGTTTACAAAATACCTCTTACAAATAAACACAACAACAACAACACTAGACAGTCTGCTCAGGTTGTTTATTATATTGTTGCTTAGCATGCCCGTATTTACCCTTCTGATATTTAAATCATGATCTCAGACATAGTAATGCTGTCCGCGCCCACTATTGGACATATATCTCCCTCATAGACCTCCAAGATCGTTAGGGGATCGTTGCCCCTACTCGTCACGCTTTGCAGGCGGGTTGGCGAGCGCAGTACGGGATGTTGATACACGGGAAGACGCTGCTACCCGTCATCCGGAGGTATCCCTTGGCAGATTCTTACTGCACCCACGGGCAAGAAAGGACCACATTCTACTGCCGGCCCCCACGGTAATATATAAATACTTCTTACAAAATACCGTCCTCTACCAAAATAATAAATTATAAGGATTTATAATTATCATCTTTTGAAAGTCGCATCTAGACCAAGGCTTTCTACGAACTAGACCGACTTGAGACTTGTATAATTTATCTTGGGAACAATCAAGAGTGTAATTTTCGTGAGCAGTGCACTTGAAACTATTGCAGAAAGTTCAGTTCCATTACACTGGGAAAATGAGCAATGTTTATATTAGCAACTTTTTGTTATTTTCGTAGTTTTTACTGTTTTTAGAGCTCCGTACCTTAAAAAGAAAAACAAAACCCTTATAGGATCACTCTGTTGTCCGTCTGTCATAGCCTAAATATATTTTAAATATTTTTTACGATAAATGAATAAGTAATTATAAGATTTGAAAATGTAATTTTGGGAAAAGCTCGAGAACACCACCGTCCACCTGGAAAGCCTATTTACTTGTGCTTACCTTCAAAGTATTTAATTTTTTTACAGGAAGAAAATAAAGTTGTGAATACGAATCTGTGGCTCGTGCCACAGTTTATTTATTGAAGGAAACGTTTGGTAACCGCATATTTTCACGTTTCGGACCCGTGAATTGGCCTCCAAGATCGTGCGATTTAACGCCGCTTGTCTATTTTATATGAGAATATGTGAAGTTGCTAGTCTACGCCGATAAACCCGAAACGATCGACCACTTGGAGGACAACATTCGTCGTGTTATTGCCGCTATACGGCCACAAATGTTGGAATAAGTTATCGAAAATTGGACCTCCATACTAGACTACGTCCGAGCCACTCGTGGCGGTCATATGCCAGAAGTCGTATTTAAATTATAATGCAAAAAGATTATCTTTCAAACAAAGTAAAATTCATCTAAATTTTAAAAAATCATCTTGGTTTTATTTCATTTCAAAGTTCATACCTCTAAAAAAACACCCTTTACAAAACATGGTGAGGAACATCACAATTTAGTCAGCTACAGACGTGTTTTTCCTCTGAATATGGCTGGCTAAGCTTAAAGTAAGGCATAGGTGCTGGGCAAGCCTTATCAATCTAACAATGTCCAAGAACTACAGAGTCCGGTTTATCATAAACTAAAATTTGGATGGGCTTTATACACCCTCACAGCTTAGTCAGATTCAGACGTGTTAGGTAGGAACAGGTAAGGGGATGATTCCTGGCACTTCAGCATCCGGAACATTATAAATGAATAGGTAGCTGGAGATTGTATACTTTGTACATATAGAGGATAAATTCTAATTTATTTTAAGAGATACGGGTAGAGGTACCTGGGCGCGAATCTTGAAAGCTGAGCTGCAGTCTGTCAAGATAAAGCAAACTCCGAATACAAACCAGCCTGAATTGAAATTATCGTGGTTTGACATCATTTAATAAATATAATACGGCTTACACCACGTACCTAACTAGTTCTCGTCTCGCGGCCCTCGGGACTCGCCGACTGGCGACAAACGGTGCTCATGAAGAAGGGCCTCTAAATGGTCTACGAAACGTCAGCAAGATGATAATAAGTTAGGTACGTGGTGTAAGCCGTATTATTTTAATTAAACAAACCAGCCTAATAAATAATAAGGGCATTTTTGAATTAGGGGCAAGCCGTGTCAGTATTAGTAGAATAAGCTGTGTCAGTAGTACTAAAAATCGGCCAAGTGCGAGTCAGACTCATTCACGAATGGTTTACCATTATTCAATCAAAATCACGTTTGTTGTATCCACCACCACCACCACCACCATTTCAGCCGTAGGACGTCCACTGCTGGACAAAGGCCTCATCCCTCATTGATCTCCAAGTACTGCGGTTGGAAGCCGTCTGCATCCACCGCCGACCAGCAGTTCTCACGACCACAGTTTGTTGCATGGTCCCCATTAAATATTTATTTTATTCTTTTTTTAGTATTTGTTGTTATAGCGGCAATAGAAATACATCGTCTGTTTAAATTTAAACTGTCTTGCTATGACGGTTCATGAGATACAGCCTGGTGACAGACCGACAGACGGAAGGACAGACGGACGGCGGAGTCTTAGTAATAGGGTCTCTTTATTACCCTTTGGTTACGGAACCCTAAAAACAGTAAAGTCGTTTTCTCCCTATGGATTCTGATCTCGTTGGCTCTTAGACTTGCTATTCCGAATCAGAAACTGGTGTGTTTTTATCGGCGTCGATTGGCCGACAAAAACCTAGCTCGTAATTTCAGTTCTTTATGAAATACATAATCATTATACTTATTTAATTAAAACAGGTTGACGTTCATTGAACATTCGTAATTTACACTAATTATTTATTTACCTCCGACCCAGTGGGTAAAGTACTGTTCTCCTAGCTAATCTCGTAGTAACAGATAATCTTTGTTTAGAAGTAACAGTCCCGTAGGCTGATAACGAATCTTGCGATAGGTTTGCAACAGACATACCTTAATCTCGAGATCATTTACATATGTCAAACGTCAATTCCTTGCTGTTAGCTAATGCAAAATTGACTTTTGTCAGCAATGATCGAGATTTACGCCTGTCGCAAACCTGGCGTGAGATATGTTATAAAATATTTTTTTTTTCATATTTAAGATAATATTTCTTTTTAGAGGCTCCAAAAAAACAAACTTATTCGTGATAATCTTCTTGTAAATTATTTTTCTTTTTGTTTTATTTTGCTTTGATTTTTTTGCCTAAGGGTGCCGGCAGTAGAGTGTTAACCATCCTCTCATACCCGTGGATACCTCCGGTATCTAATCTAAAATCTAATGGATACCTCCAAAAAATGGGCAGCAGCGTCTTTCCGTGTATTAACATCCCAGCATACACAACGTGGTAAGTATGGCCAGTACCCATCATGGAGGTCCATGAGAGAGGCTTGTGTACAGTAGTAGACGCTGTAGACGTAGTCTTTTTTAAACTTTCGCGATCACAACACATTATTAAAATATGGGATTATCGGGTATTTATCGCGTAATAACCTTAACTTACCGTAAGTAATTACGCGATAAATACCCGATAATCCCATATTTTAATAAAGTAGTAGACGTTTTAAGAATGAAATTATGAAAAAAATATAAGTATTTTCAAGTTTGACTCAGAACTGAACTTAACATATTTGTAACCACAAACTAAAACTAGGAAATAAGGCGAACAACGTATAAATAATTAATCACGCGCACGGCAACAGAGAAAAGCACTATACCTCGGTATACGTAGTCAAGGTCTACAAGCAATAAAGTATTCCGGTGGAAAAATCGTCTGTGATTAATAAACTCGCCGGACTGCAAGCATATTTTTCATGATTATGTGCTCATTAAAGGCAGCTCCTGAAACCAGATCAGAAAAGAATAATAAAATGTAGAGACGCAAGTTTTAACGTTTGAAAATGGCAGTTAAGTTAAGTTAAAGATTTTCAACTGTATGTATGTATTTATGAATGAATAAGGCTTTTTTGGAACTAACAAAGCACAGACATACATAATAGATGAAGAAAGTAAGTAAAATAAAAAAGAAATGAACAGCATTAATTTTATAGGGAATACTAAAAACACCAGTCTCCGACGATAGGATAGATTCGTTAACATATGTGTGAACTCAGGGTCAGTGTTCAGGCATTTGGAGAGTGAATTCAACCATGTACAGGAGGTATTTTTTGCCGTACGTAAAGACGTAAAGGGGGTGACGGATAAAATTGGAAACATTTTCAGGATATTTTTAAAAAAGTCAGTTTTCACTCCCCACACAAAAGTCGCTCAGCAACTTCGAACACCTTAATGTAGGATATCACTGCAAATGCCAGGCGTATACAAGATTGACTGTAGCTGTGGCCGTTCTTACATAGGGCAAACTAAACTGACGATAGCCGAACGGGTCAAGGAGCACATCACAGCAGTGAAAAATCTGGAAGTATATAAGTCAGCGATTGCTGAACATCTGCTGGACTCAGGACTTAATCAATGGATAGAAATGCATGACCCAAAAGTTATATCCAAGGAACACCACTATTACAAAAGGATAGTTCGAGAGGCGTTTGAGATCAAAAAATACCGAAATTTTAATCTTGAAGATGATTATCGTCTCTCATCTGCATGGAATTTTGTAAATAATAAGTGTGTACGTTGTGTTCCAACTGTACAGCAACCTGACACCGTCAGTGCCGTCACCGTTAGCGCGTCGTAATATGAACCGGGACGTTTCTGATTCTGAAGACGAACTGAAGTCGGGCGGTAGCTCCCAGAAACACCAGTCCTCCCGCGACCATGACCAGATGCAATCTGGTCGAAACGTCGGGAAAATAATTAAAAATGGTACGTGATAAAATCCTGTATTTTAAAAACTAATAATAAGCTCTCTAATTGTTTTGGCTAAAAATCATACTGAAAGTTATATAAAATGTGCGGAAAGGCATCGCTTCATTAGTACAGCGACGGGAAAAGCAATAAATAAGTATACGGACGAACGAGTTTTGAGTCAGTGAAAATTATATTGGATCCTAGTTTTGTTTGTACTAGTTTATTAATTCCCGTCGAGGTAAATATGTGATGAGTCTCTGATGGGTCCGCACTTTATGACAGTTTTGACGTTTATTTGTTTATTATATCAGACGACCGACTGCGGGTGCCAGCAGTAGAATGTTGCCCCTTCTCTCTTGCCCGTGGATGCAGTTAAAGATATTAATAGGCTAATGGATACCAGGAAGATGGGCGTCTTTTCGTATATCAACATCCTGTACTGCGCTCGCCAACCCGCCTGCCAAGCGTGGTAAGTATGGCATGGTAACATGGATGGAGGGAGGCCTGTGTTCAGTAGTGGACGTTTTACGGCTGATGTGAATGAACTTAAATAATTTAATTAGACTATAATGCTTACAATATGCTGCCTTGATTAATAATTGTCGATACAGGGACACCCCACGGCAATTATTTAAGTAAATTTTAAGTTTCTTTGTGTACCAGTAAAGTGTTAATTAATTCTAATACCAGAGCACAATCATTCATACAACTCCCGCGGATTACACGCAATCACCACGGTGATAAAGACAGAGATGTATCCCATAATTTTGTATTTCCAATTGAAAGAAAACAATCTAATCAATTAATAAGCCCTGCCTTTGAGCTCAGCCAGTTTCGATGCAATAATAAATATTTCAAATCAACATGAAAACTCACTGAAGTAAATGTATAGGTATTTTTTTTAATTTCATTGCTACCCATCCCGACTTACAATTAATTGGGTTATCCTTGAACCCATTTAGTTCGCAACTTTAATAACATTTATAAGCTGATTGCAATGTGTAATTTAATTTCTGTATAATATTGATTTTAAAATACTCTTTGTTGACAATGCCCGTGTTCGGGCAGCTCTCGACTATTGTTATGAATTGATAACCTATTATTTAAAGTTTTATAATGGTGGTACTTGAATAAGTGAAATTAGTTATTAAACACTGGCATAACCAAGAGTACATGTTGACATTGATACTATAATAAACTAAAAGTAAAAATACTTTTTTACAAACAAGCTTTTATTAAAATTTACTAAAAAAAATAAAATAAGCATTTACCATGAAAGTAATGTCAACTTAAAACGTCTTTACACAATTTATGTAATACAACTTGTCGCGAGATATAAACAGGTACTCGTATTATCATAGTTTGAAAAATAAATAAAAATCAATTAGATCAAGTTACAGGTGCACAGGTAAATCTCGCGACAAGCTTTTTTATCACATAAATTGTGTAAAGACGTTTTATGTTGACATTAAATTTTTATGCAAAATGTTTATTTTATTATTTTTAGTCCGTTTACATAAAAGCTTGTTTGTTAAAAAGTTTTTTAATTTTAATTTATTTTTTACTGTTAAGGGAAGTCGAAAGGTTCTATGGACAGCTCTACGATTCGGTCACTAAACCTGTTTGCAGTGTGGCAGAAGACCCTAGAGCCAAGCTGACCCGACATTATACCGAAGATATCCCGGACATCAGCCTGTACGAGATCAGGATGGCCCTGAAACAGCTTAAGAACGACAAGGCGCCGGGGAGGACGGAATCACTTCAGAGCTTCTGAAAGCGGGTGGATCACCGATACTTAAAGTCCTTCAGAAGCTCTTCAACTCCGTCTTGCTCGAAGGTATTACGCCAAAAACATGGAACAAAAGCGTCGTGGTACTGTTCTTTAAGAAAGGTGACAACACCTTGCTTAAGAACTATAGACCGATCTCGCTTTTGAGCCATGTTTATAAGCTGTTTTCAAGGGTCATCTCAAATCGTCTCGATCGCAGGTTTGATGACTTCCAGCGTCCCGAACAAGCCGGGTTTTGAAAAGGCTACAGTACCATAGACCACATTCATACGCTGTGGCAAGTGATACAGAAGACCGAAGAGTATAACTTGCCGCTATGTCTCGCGTTTGTGGACTATGAGAAAGCCTTCGATTCGATCGAAACATGGGCGGTGCTCGAGTCTCTCCAACGATGCCGAATTGACTATCGGTATATCGAAGTGTTGAAGTCTTTGTATAGAAACGCCACTATGTCAGTCCGAGTACAGGAACAGAGTTCGAAGGATATTCCCTTAAAAAGAGGCGTAAGACAGGGAGACGTTATTTCTCCGAAACTGTTTACGACCGCTTTGGAAGATGCTTTTAAGCTCTTGGAATGGAAAGGACTAGGCATCAACATTAACGGCGAATACATGACTCACCTTCGGTTTGCTGACGATATTGTGGTCATGGCAAAGTCGATGGAGGAACTTGGCACGATGCTCGAAGGCCTCAACCGAGTCTCCCAACGGGTAGGTCTTAAAGTGAACATGGACAAGACGAAGATTATGTCGAATGTCCATGTTGCGCCTGCCCCAGTTATGGTTGAGAACTCGGC
Source organism: Pasiphila rectangulata (assembly GCA_963082625.1). Taxonomy (NCBI): domain Eukaryota; kingdom Metazoa; phylum Arthropoda; class Insecta; order Lepidoptera; family Geometridae; genus Pasiphila; species Pasiphila rectangulata. The sequence goes on along the minus strand of OY720242.1, from coordinate 8,870,769 downwards.
TCTCGAAGTTGTCGACGCGTATGTATACCTAGGACAAACAGTCCAATTAGGTAGGTCCAACTTCGAAGAAAGAGGTAAATCGACGAATCCAACTCGGATGGGCAGCGTTTGGGAAACTACGCAACGTCTTTTCGTCCAAAATTCCTCAGTGCCTTAAGACGAAAGTCTACAATCAGTGTGTGTTACCAGTGATGACATATGGAACCGAGACGTGGTCATTCACGATTGGCCTCATGAATAAGCTCAGAGTCGCTCAACGAGCTATGGAGAGGGCTATGCTCGGGGTTTCTTTACGCGATCGAATCAGAAATGAGGAGATACGTAGAAGAACTCGGGTCACCGACATAGCCAAACGGATTAGCACGTTGAAGTGGCAATGGGCAGGCCATGTAGCTCGCAGAACAGATGGCTGATGGGGCCGAAAAGTTCTCGAGTGGAGGCCACGGACCGGCAAGCGCAGCGTAGGACGTCCACCAACAAGATGGGATGATGACCTGGTGAAGACCGCAGGTCGACGGTGGATGCAGATCGCTTCCAACCGCAATAACTGGATATCCATAAGGGAGGCCTATGTCCAGCAGTGGACGTCCTACGGCTGAAATGATGATGATGAATGAGTTATCACTGGACACAGGTTTCTCAGTCTGCTTATCTCATTCAACGTATTAATTTGGAACAGTCTAGCTCTTCTATAAGTAGACCTTCTATCCAAGAAACAAAATAATCTTATAAGGCCTTACTATAGGGTTTCGCTCTTGTAATGCTCTTATTAAAAACAAGATCTTATAGAATACCATTATTATAAGTATAATCAGTTTTAAAGCAACACGTTGCAAGAGCAAAGCCACTTGATTTCAATAAAAGCTTGTAATAAAAATGAACATTGTTTTTCATATTTTTCACTTCTCTAGTTCCTCGAATTTTCTTGATCCTGTCAAATGTTTTAAACTAAACTAGTCACAAATTAAATAAACAATGTTTTTACAAAAACCTGCGCCATTCTAACGAGCGTCGCAATAACGCTACTGCAGAGGCAGCTAAAATAAATCGCCACGAGCCACAACCTTAGTTGTTACACCGAAATGTAATAATAATAAAATCTTTATCAAAAGTTTATCAACAGACAAAAGATTTAGGTACTGATTTTTTTCACAGTGAAAAAAAACAGGATATCCTAAGACATGTCTACATAAATTACTACTACATAAAAAAACAAACAAGACATCGTTTAACATAATAAAATTATTTAATTTTTCAACAAAAAAAGCGTCTTTAATGATAAAATCTAAAATGTATATATACTAAAATTCTATAAAAAACTGTATTCGAATTCAAAAAGGAATTTCAAAAATGGTTAAAAAAACGAAGGAATTATAACGGAAAGGAATTAACAAAGCATTAACAAAAATTAAGATCAAGAAGAGCTACAAGAAAACAAAAATAAAATTTACACAAAAACGCGCGATAACCAATCTGACCCGCTGATGTTTCAAATCAAATTATTGATTTTTATGCAAGCTTATGAAAATAGCTTAACTGTACATTGATTGTCTATAAATATTAAGATCTCACGTGGAAGCTTTGGATCGACAAGCGCAGTGTAGGACGTCCACCAACAAGATAGGCAGACGACCAGATTAGGATCGCAGTATTATGTGTGGGAGCATAATGCTGAGTCAAGCCCCTTTGGACTCACACAACTTTGTGAACTGGTTGTTCATTACTTGAAATAGTATTATTCTGCTTTGACCCGCTGAGTGAGCTGCTAACTATCTATTTGTCACTATGTCGCAGAATATTTAACTGGGTAGGTACTCCTAGATTAAAATTAGAAATAAGTCAGTTTTTTACTATAGTTATTTTTACGTTTTGTGTGTGTCTAATAAATGTATTTCTCCTTCTTCTTTTAGTTCAGCGGTAGATGCAGTTCGCTTTCAACCTCTCTAATACTTGGAAATCCATGAGGGAAGCATAATATGTCCAGCAGCGGACATCCAAAGGCTAAAATGATAATGATGCGGTTTTGTTACATTACAGTGTAACAGCAAACCGTTTTTAGACTATTTACAGCTTCGCCTAGACAAATTTTGCAGTGCAGATAAGAAAGAAACAGGACAATAGCCGCATTAAGGGGCTTGTGGTCCTAATAGGGATTATGCGGGAACGAATGACGATGGTCGATGTGAGCCGAGCTTAGTTTTTGGGCAAGATAATGGCGAAATGAATTTAGCGGTCTTGGTTACGGCGGCGTGACTGTGGTTTTCTAGATTTTTAGACGTATTATTTTATTAGTTCATTTAGTTTTGGAAAATTTAGAAGTTTTTTGTTGGTTCTGCAGTACAACCAGAAACCATTTTAGATTTAGGGTTCCGCTTGCGAAGTTTTTAACATTTATTTGAGCGTCGCCCCTCTAAAATCTAAACCGCCAATTAAAACAATTTACAAATTTGTAAAAGAATCTTAATGTAGTTTCTAACATGATCTATCTAGAAAAATCATAACAGTTATGCTAGCTTTTTTAATTTTTGAGAAATCGTCGCTCAAATAAGTGTTACGGTGTACCAAACATACCTTTATCTCATTAGGAGTACTTTAACCTCATTAGGAGCTTTAGCCCCAAGCTGGGTGCTGTGTGAAATTTCCAACATTATATAATAATTAAACTATAAACGTCAATGCGGTTTCTTCTTACGAGAGTTTCAAAGCATGAGCGGTTCACTGTCTGTCTGTGTCTTCCAGTTGATATAAGCAGTGATCGTCGTCCTTACTCTACTGGAAACGTACACGTGTAAGCATTCCCACGTTGTACAGATGTTGAGATACTTTCCTTTTATTTTAATGCTTACTGACATATTTCGCACGGCTGACCAAGACGTAGGTGGCCGACTCGCTAGCGAACTGGACCGACGAGGCAATGAATGAACGTAAACGTCTAAAGAAAATGTGGGTGTATTCAGTGGTTAGATACATAAGTAGAGATAAATATTTTCCGCATAGAGATGAAAAGCATCAAACGGTTATAGATGATTTGTGCAACGTCAGCATTGGTATTGATGCTGTAAAAGACGCTGCAGTACCTAAGTCATTATTCGATGGGTAAGGCTCTAATATTAATGAAATTATGTCAAAACACGAACATTTTAATTCAATCATAGGTTTGGACCTTGGACTTTCCGTATATCAACATCCCATAGTAAGCTTGTTAGCTTGCCAGTCAAGCGTCGTGATATTGCAGGAAACTATCTCTTCAAGATCAGTATTTGGACATCTATGGAGGAGGTCTGGGTCCAGCAGTGAACCTGCCTCCGGAAAAGATTACGGTATTGTAAAAATAAAAATAAAATATATTAGATTTGAATTATAACATATGTAGGTAAAAACTTAACCAGCCTTTAACTATAATAAAGTTGAGGATCAAAACTGTATGCCAGGATATGACAGATTGCTAAAACAACTGTGCGAAGGCAGCACCAGCCGATGCAATTAACGGGGGATCATGGAAACACGATCGAACAAAGCAACTAAACAATTAATTCGGCAGCCGTGGCGTTGACAGCAAATCAATGTACCAAACATAGGCTGCTCGGCCAGGGCAGTACGGAAATGAAGCAATGGTTATCTACTGATGACGCGATAATTATATTACAATTTCCTAATTATTTTGTTCTACATGTTCCCTGCAACTACTTCCGTGTTTTGATGTTCTGCTTGTATAATTTCATAGAATTCCATATTATAGTCTAAAGCCTTGCTCAATATAAATCAGCTATTCAACACTAAAATAATTTTTCGATTCACACCAAAAAAAAATATTTATTAGGTTTATTATATGAGTAAAGTTAAGGTATTCGATAAAGTATTTGTTTGCAATTAGGCAGGATTTGTCAAGATGTTTACTGTTATTTGTTACCATTCTTAATATATGTATTTTTTGTCAAAATGTACTGTTGTTCGTATAGGACGGTGATCGGAGCTAAATTTTATTTTATTTATAATTTCAACGTTTTTATTTTGTTTTTGTTAGAGGAGAGGCAATAATCAATTTAATTTTTTGTGTGTCTGGCTGGAGAGAACCAAGTCCAAGTTATTTCCCAAAAAACACAACGACGCTCGTTGGGTTTTTTTGGGAAATAACTACTTATGTTCAGACCTTGGCCGAAAGCAAAATGTAGGAGTCGCCTGCCGCGCTCGTCTCTAGTACCAAGACCATAAGGTTCCGAGTTTGGCGTTTAAATCACCGATTACTAATGTCCAAGTACCTCTGTGGTTGTCACAAGCCTTGTCGAGTAGGTCATAGAACTCTTCCACTTCGGCGTCTGGATGAAATGACGTTGGCGTATAGATTGATACTTTAGAATCAGCAACACGGAATTTAAGCAAGGCTCTCACAGTAAGCAACAAATTCCATAATATTATTCTGCCATTTTTTAGCTACTAGGAACCCAACGCCGTATTCATGTCGAGTTCCACCCACGTAGTTGAATATGTTGTCTCACCAAAGCACAGAATAGTAAATGTATACAGTATTTTAACTCGGCCGTATTTTTGAAATAAATACCTACAGCCGCGCGGTACGTATACATGCGATAGGGCTGCCCACCTCCAGCATTTTAATTAAATTTGCCTACTTTGTGTTTCCATTTAGTTTTGTGATTGTAAATATTCTTTTTTTATATAAACAAATATAATACTCTGTGAATTAAATAGATAAATTGAAATAATAGTGTACGCAGAAGTACTATAAAATAACATAGTTATGAATTATTAGAATAACCTACAATCTAAATGATATAAGATAATAAGACCCAGTACTTTTACCTAACGTTTTAAAGTTCCACTCTTACTGATGAAAGCGTGATGTAGGTACCTAGCTAAAATTACGCTTAACGTAGGTATTATTTAAAAATATTTTCACCTTCTACGTAAACGAAGTCGTGGGTAAAAGTTAGCGTTAGCCCAAAGAAACTATTCCACGCGGACGAAGTCGCGGGCAGAAGCTAGTTAATAATAAATAAAATACCACGTCTTTACTTTGAATTATACAAATTAACAAAACGAAACACACATGCCCCGAGGTTTTTACACAAGTGTACCTACCTTATCATGATTCATGAACCGCCTATAACTACCTATTTCACTCGTGTCAATCACTTTCCTTTACTCTATTCACTTTATTTAAGAATCCAGACATCTTTTTGTTTCGGGAGATAAAAGGAAATACTTGTCCATTAAAAAGACACACATTCTGTACCTACCTACTAGGTAGTAAGTAAAATTATTTTATAGTTTTACCTTTCAGAGTTTCCACGTAATCTAAAAAAGTTATCTCTGGATGCGTTCTTGAAGATTTCATGCAACCAAAAACAGCACAATACATCCTTGAAAAAATCGCGCGGTTATTGTTAAAAAAATAACACACCTGCGTTCGTCACTGCGGCACAGTCGCGAATGTTTAGATACCGAGAGAGCGCCGAGATCGAGGCGCGTAGGTATAGCTCGCGCTTCGTCCGTTTGTATGAAGTCGGACCACTGTATTAATGTATACAGTGGTCCGACTATTCTGTGACCAAAGTGACCGGACCGTCTTACATCAGAGAGGCTGACAATGTCCCATTTGATGGTATTGAGAGCATTTTCTAGTTTCATTAATTCGACAAAGCTATTGCTAAAATAATAGACACGTATTATTATACGTGTCTATTATTTTAGTATTTATCTACCTGATGGACTAAATAGAATTTTGATTTCATATCCTGTCAACATGCCTCTTACAAAACGTTCGGAATTGATATCATGAGATATAATTCAGAACATGAGTTCTGAATTATTCATGTTTTTTACTTAAAATTGGCCAATTGCTTTTAAACTTAGATTTTTAACTTTACAAATGAGTGAAACTGATATAAGGCTCTACAGTTTCTGTACATAAAAGTCTTTACACCATTTTAGAAATGGTGATTGGATTTTACATTGTTACCAATAGTTTTTATTTTAAACGAGAATTACTGTTTTGCGCTACCGACTTTTCATTTCAAGCTAGCTTTTCGCGTAAGTTTATATGAAACCCCTCCTTAGCCCGTGCTTTATTTTATTATTGTTTTATGACATTGTTATTAAAATAATAACATTAAAATAATTGTTTTGTTTATCAATGCGTCAGCTTACAAAATAGCGAAAAGAAAAATGTACCTATACACGACTTTGTTCTTATAAATGTAAATTTCTGATTTTCTTTTGACTGGCCGTTGGTAAAGTTTTATCTGAATAGTTGTCGGATACAAATCCTTGTTACCGTGAACTGGAAGACGAGACCTGACAGAAGCTTTTAAATGTTTCTTTTTCTTTTGATGTCATAAGGAAATCGGATTGTTGTTTGGAAAGTTGTGGGTGGGTTTTTGTTTGTGCAAAACAATAGAATTTAATGTTATGTTATCAACATGTGCCATGGCGTGCCAGCAGTAGAATGATGCCCCTGCTCTCTAGCCCGAGGATGCAGTAAGAATCTGCCAAGGGATAACTCCGGAAGATGAGCAGCAGCTTCTTTCCGTGTATCAAGATCCCGTACTGCGCTCGCCAACCCGCCTGCCTGAAGTTCTTATTAGGAAACTATGTAAAAATAAATAATACGACACAACACACAGTACTAGTCCCAAACTAAGCCAAGCTTGAACTATAGAAGCCAGATGGTTCATCATCATCATCATCTCAGCCACTGCTTTCCACTGCTGGATTAAGCCTTCCTCACTATGAGGAGTTGTTGCCATGCTTGCCACGTTTGGCAGGCGGGTTGGAGAGCGCCATACGGGATGTTGATAAACGGAAAGACGCTGTTTTCTATCTTCTGGAGGTAGTACCATGGCACGATTCTTAGTGCATCCACGGGCAAGACATAAGAGGCAACATTCTACTGCCGGCACTCCAAGACAACTTTTACGGGGCTACTTATACAAAGTCAAAGTTTGTATTGCAATATTTTTGTTTGAGTCAAAATTGTTAATTAACCAAATTGGTGTCATATAATTAGACCTTTATAATAAATTTATTTTTTTGTATCTATTAGTACATTATCACAACTCTATTTTCAAAGATCTGAATCTATTTCGCCGCAGATAATAAAGATTTCTCCTAACTAATAATCCAATATCCAATACCAAATAGATCTTTCGTTATCAAGGATATTTATCATGTAGTGCATTGAAGCGTGTTTATTGCAAACTTGAATACCATATTTATTGGAGTGTAAACATCAAAATAAGTTTTACTGTTGGTTCTCGATCGGGATTCCCATTATCATGATTAAATCTTTGTTACTCACGAATTATAATATTATTATGTCATAAAACGTCCACTGCTGGACATATGTATGTATATCTAGAAGTAACGATCATGAGACGGTTGTTGCCATATTCGCTTGGAAGGCGGGATGTTGATGCACAGAAAGACGCTGCTGCCCATCTTTCGGCGGTATCCTATGGCAGATTCATACTGCATCCACAGCAAGAGAAGAGAGGCAACATTCTACATCCCCTACGGCATAGTATTGTAATATACGATCAACAAAACAATGTCATTGTGAACCTATAATGTGAACTTAAATATATTGTAATCATGGAAACTTTTCTAAGGCATTAAACACACTTACGCACTTACGGCTTCACTAAAACTTAGTGTTACTTAACTGCGTTCAGACTTAATTTTCTTTATCATCATTTCACCCGTAAAACGTCTACTACTAAGCACAGGTCTCACTCATGGATCTCCATGAGGGGTAGTTGCCATTTTCACCACGCTTGGCAGGTAGGTCGAGCGCAGTACGAGATGTTGGTACTCGGAGAGACGCTGCTGCCCATCTTCCGGAGGTATCTCTTAGCAGGCTCTTACTGCATCCACGGGCATGAGAGAAGGGGTGACATTCTACTGACGGCACCCCACGGCATTTTCTGTACACTTAAATGCCTTCGGCATTATGCCCACCATTTGTATACTTTTTTTTGTAAATTGTGTGCAATAAAGAATTAAATAAATAAATAATAAATATGTTTAAATAGCTCAGTAGAAAATTCATGTAATCTACGAGTCTCATCTGTTGTTCGGGAACTAGTAGTAAAACGAACCGTTAACAAGCTTGCAAGATTTTCGCATGAGTTCACGCACTAACTACGCATTTATACGGCTCGCCGGTGCTAACATACAGCAGAGTAGCCAAGATTATCAACCTTAACACCCCGACATAAGATTATATTTGTGTTCAAAATATGAGATGAATGTCACATCTCGTTAGAAGATTCTCACGTGCGTGAGTTTCTTCATAATACATACCTTACTGATGAAAAGGTGTGGAGTATGGGTACAGTATAACATCTTTCGAATTATGATTTCGGAGAGAATTTTTGACCTTGATTTTGAATTTGTTACACTGCGAAGGCAGTTATGTTGATCCTCTTAAATCTGGCTAAAGCTTATTAAATTGACAAAAAACCTTAAACTCGATAAAACCATAAAACGGACTTATTGGCAAAGGTGTCAACCAATAGCAATTATTTTCAATTCCGGCTGAATTTGAACCTAAGTCTGCTTAGAACACTGTAAAAATTACAAACTATAAAAAATCGCCACCTTAGTGTGGGTTTACACTTCAAATAAAAAATTGCTTATAAAAAATCGGTTTATGAAGTTCTAAAGTTTAGACGGACTTTTTTTCCTGGTACTTATTCAATATGTTTATAACTAATTTAACTACAGATGGAGGGAAGGCATTTGCCCAGCAGTGGGACACACGTGGCTCTGTATTAAATACCTAGTTAAATTAACATAAAAGTTGTCTTTGATGCCAGTAGGAACACGTACCTACATAAAACAAAATCAGTTTGTTGTTCGCTAATGTGGTTGTACAAGTTTATTACAATGTGTTGGAGCGTACCCGCGCACACTGAAAGGCCAGCTACAGTGCTGCAAATTGAACCGAACAGTTGCCCTTACCTATACAATATCTGCGTAGCTACAGAGCATTCCATTATATTCAGAGTGCATCGATATTTTGTCGCTCAGGCTGACCCCTCACTAAGGTTTTATGAATAAAAATTGAATAATGCTGGTAGCGCTTTTCAGAACTGCCAACGTATGTAGGTATGTATATCTTTGTGACACAAAGGTTTAAAAGGAATTTAGTTGCGGACGTCCATAACCACTTTGGGGTTAACAATTTATTTAGAAATAAAGTAGGTTATTTAAGAGTGCAAAATTAACTCGTACATGATTTCCAAAGCGTCAAAACAGTACTCGATGCACGATGATTACACGCAATATTGGGAAGCAGATGAGGCTACGGGCTCTACATATACTGTAAACACGGTACTAAAAACATCGTGTACGAGAGCGGTAATTTCCTTAGGCAGCGTACCTAATGTGATTAAAACCACGGCGAAATCTAATTTTGCAATATCACCGTCGCAGAAAGCTCCATAATGCAATTTCACTGCTATGGATCGTCCATCGGTGGTGCGCAAACAATTTTTTCACCCGCCACCCAGTGACCCAATTTCTGCTCAGGTGACCTAAGCTCATATTTCCACCAATAGTATAACAAGAGCCTGTCAATTGGTTAACTATATTAACCAATGGTGTGCCTAGGCGTGGCGTGGCAAAGTGCCAAGCCAGATGTGCCAAGCTGCATCTTTTACGCCTATTCTACTTGTTGATTTTGGCGGAAATTTTAAACTGTAGGTTGTTGAGAATGTGAGGCGATTCGGCGGTAGGCGGCGGTCTTCGTGCCAGCTCGGAATACCGTAGTAGTAGATACAGCAAATGTAGGCTGGTTGAGCGAACCAGGCTGCCGCATTCCTGTTTTATGTAGGTCTTAAGACATTTTCTTATTGGACAGGCCGTGCCTTGCAATACCTACTTACTCTGCGAGGTTTATTTCAAAGGAGGTCAGGTTGTTTTATTTGTAGCAATTTATTGTGACTGTGATAGTGATAGCGTAATACTGCTTGCTTAAATATTAGGGTTACCCAATTGCTTTAATTAAGATTCAAAACAAAACAGTATTTCTAAAGAACGCGGCCAAATTATTGCCTGAGTCGTTTTTAGGTGTACCGAAATAAAATAAATACCATCGATTAAGTAAGAAAACTAAATATAAATGTGATTATCTGTTACAATTTTCAATCATGGTATATATTTTTACAACCTCGCTTACTGACTGATGTACGCCTTCAATATCCATAAATTCAAATCTTTGTAAATATTCAGACAAGTAGGTACCTGCATACTGAAATGCATACTTTTTGTTCCCAGTTCACATTTTAAATGTTTATTCTTCCTCTCTACAACCCTTCGAAGCCCTGTAAAAGAAGAGCATCCATACAAGAGCAAACTCATAAAATACACCAAAAGGCAATCAGAACGGAATCATATTACGGAAAACTTTGTACGGTATGTTTTCATTTTAATTTCAAAGACTCGAAGTAAGACGATGCCTCTCAAAGTCTCGCCGAGGGCTGAATTAAACGTCGACTCTGCGGACTAGGTAGAGGTATTTATTTATTTTGTTTTATGGGAACCAACCTGAGTTAAACATTTTTTAAAGGTAAAAAGTTTTAAATGGGTAACTATGGCTCTTGGACATTTAGTGATGTTCCCATCAGTTGAGGAATCCCGATTTTTCAGTTGAGGTCCTATCAGAAATAATGTGAGTGCAGTAAAATAAATAGAAAACGTAATTTGAAGTTTGTAAATTTTTGGCGCAAAACTCTGTTATCAATTCTGCAATACTTTGTAACATTGGTTAAAGACACCTTGAGTTATTATAGTATACAAATCACCATGTTTGTTTTTCTTAGCAAGGAAAACCCCAAAGTAATAAGATAGGGGAGAGAGTATGATAGTTTTTAGATTATCCTATATCATACACAATAAAGACGAACGCGAGGCGGCTTGGCACACTGCCTAGATGCAAGGGCAATTTGCTACAACGTTTTAAACATACGATAACGTGGTTCAAGTTATAGGCAATAGCGTTAACTTAAAAATAAATCATCATATCTAAATAACACTACCAGTGCAACATGTAGTCCTAAACTAAGTAAAGCTTGTGCTATGGAAATCACACCTGTTGGAATACTTGCACAAATGTAGAACAACACCCAGACCCACGACAAATTATATATTATACAGATAAATAAAAGATTTGCCCCTCGGCGGGGATCGTGCCCGCCTCCTGCGTATCAGCTGGCTATGACATTAAGCCACGGAAGTCGTCTAATTATATAATTGAAAAATATTTTTTATTATATTTCGAAAACATTTATAATTCCATTTAATAGCTATTAGAATGTATGAAGTTTTCCAAACCTTATAATTTTTTGTCTACTGTGTGAATAAAGATTTAAAAATATTAAAAATATAGAATGATTGCCTTATTACCCCTTTGGTCTAAAATGAGGTGTAGTCAAACCAGGAATACAAATTTGAATCAGCAGAGGTATCTACCAACATCACTTTTTTGCTTAAAGTCGTCATATTTGTTTTCAGTAACAAATAATATAAACGCCAACTCTCGTGACTTTTGGCAGACGAAAGTATCACATGCAAGCAATTTGTTAGCGACAAACTATGGGGTCTCATTTTTACAATGAAGCTCAGTTTTGCTTGTTAGGGCAAGTAACTATGCCGTATTCCATTTTTATTCAAGCTGAAAGGGATTCTACGGACGATACAACTGATCGATAAAACACCTTTATAAGAAAAATGTTCTTACTTGATCCAAGATAAATTTAGACACTGAGATCAAATAGGCATGTTAGCAGGATATGAAAATCAAAATTCTATTTAGTCGGTTAGTTAGATAATACAAAAACAATGGATACGTAATGATTGCTTTTACAAATTAATGCAAAAATACTTAGAGTTGACGTTTAGGAGTGGGGATTCGTGACGTTATATAATAATAAATACACATACCGGGATATATAATACCGGGGACGTCGGCGTGTACCAGCGTATGACTTCACTCGACATTTCGATGTAATGTATCGCGGTTATTTTTGGATTACGTTAAAAGTTTATAAAATCATAATCAAAGCAGGTTTTCCGGCGATGGTTCTTTAACATGTTTTAACAAAATCATAAACTCGTTATAGTCAGGTTAGAGTATTAATTTTTCATTACATGGTTAGGTTTCTAAAAGCTTTTCTAAAGGATAACTACTTTTTTTTATATATAGCATATAATTAGCTGTTAAGATTGATGCAAAGATTTCACCAAAATTATGAAGCTTACCAAATATCTGTAATAATAGAAAATTAGTTTTCCCGAAACCTATTTTGCCAAAAGACAAATATGACAAACATCATTGATATAAATCGTTAGATGAGCCCTTACACAAAACTCTGGCATAGTCTTTATGTCATATGTGTGTTTACTACACTACCGACGCACGCACACTAATTTCTAGTAAAAATGTCATTAGTTTGCGTGCGGTACGGTCAGCAAACTCATCTGAGATTACAGTAGTGTCGGCAGTAGAATGTTGCTTCTTCGTGGATGCAGTAAAAATCTGCCATGTTCAAAATTAAATACTAGTGATGAATAGAAAAAAAAACTTTGGTACAAACATGATTCAGTCAGAAAAAAACGTTTACTGCTGCAAAAGTTTCAAAAAGAACTGAGTAGGAGAATCAGCGCCCACCTCCAATGTATTGGGTGTGAGATAGGACAGAACAGTGACATACTTATTCAAAATCAGTGACAATGTATAGGCGGTATAGTATAAGGTATGGACAACTACTTGGTATTTATATGGTGAAACTAGTGAAAATGGGTGCGATCTCAAGTTTGCCTTAAACGAGGGGATACTGGCTTATTTTGAGCCTTTTCTGGTTGGATTGAGTTCAAAACAGAATAAGGTAAGTAAAGCCTTAAATTACCTGTCAACTACCTACAAAGTTACTGCCTAGTGGGTAGATCATTTTACTGTGATGGTACAAAGTTTGTATTACAAAATATACCTTTGGAGGTATGGTAGAAATACTAGTACCTAGTATGTAATCAGTAATACCGAAACCCTAACTTAGGTAAGTACCTACCTCCAAGGTTGATACTTATTTTTCAAGTAACCTTAACCTAACTTGGAAAAGATTCACATAGGTACTGTTGACGACCTCCGTGGTGAAGTTGGTATAGCTGGCTGAGACGCACGTGGTTGCAGTTTCGATTCTTGTTGCGGGACAGATGTGTGTAAGTTTTCTGCAGATATTTTTATTCTGGTCTGGGTACTTTGTTGTAAAGACAAAAAAAAGGAAGTATTTACCTAAGTATTCTATCAATCTTCTAGAGTACCCATAACAGAACTAAGCAGAACTTTGGGGCAAGATGATGCTGTGTGAAATGTCCAGCTTGTTTTATTTACTGTTTGACCGTCGTTGGCTTAATTATTACAAAATAGGTAGGTGTAGTGAGTAAAGAAAATTTTTTAATTTATAAATGAAATTTTCCAGATTTTATAATCAATAACATGGTCTATTGAATCTGTTGACGCTACCCACCCTCTCAGTATGCATGCGCAATTCGCGTGACGTATGCACAACACGCGTACCGAAAAAATAGTTTCATCTCTTTTTCTCCCACATTAATTGCAAACACTACTTTCTCTTTCTTGCAATTACAATTTTTAATTTATTATTTTGACAACGTTAGGAAAAAAATTGTTATTAAACAAAATCGCAATACCTTCTTACGAGTGAAATGTTACACCTTTGGCTTTATTTGTGTTTCTGGAACTGGTGGTGCACTTTCAAAATGCACAAAATGGCATTTTGTGACACTTTTCATCTATTTTAGATGCAAAGATCAACACGCCCGGCTAACTCTGTGTTTTGATCTGAACTGATTCCAAACGAGTGAGTTCACTCATTTCGTTTGGAAACACAAGGGTGTCAGTACGGTGAGGGCGGACCTAACGATTTATATCAATGACAAAAAGTGCATAATTCAGCATAATAATCAAAAAAACAATGTGGATGTAGGCATAAATTGCAATAATCAGTAGTTGAATTAATTGGGGCTCTACCATCCGAGAGCGTAAGCCCTATTGACAAAGGTCATCCATATTGTTCTTCGCGCTTGCCCGCTCACACAAATTTGGAGTGTATATACTATAGTTTATAGCTATGTCTATCCCACGTTGAAAGGTAAAGACTAGGAAGCGGGGGTGGTTTGAACATAGAAATCCGGATCTTAGATGCGAAGTATTAAAATCGAAGATGTGATCTGGATCGCTGTATTTTTAAACTTTCTATGTTGAAGCCACGTCTACTGAAATCTTTCATAGATTTTATTTGAGCAGTAGCTTACGAAACAAATGTAAAAAAGTAAAAAAAACTAGACAACTCTTCATTTATATTGTACCTTGCGATCAGTGATCTCGATCGCTGTATGATAGATAACTTAAAATTTCTATGTTGAAGCAACGTCTACTAAAATTTACAGATTTATAGCTTAGCAAATAGATGTAAAAATGGTACGCTTTTCCTGAAACTTATTTACCAAATTTGTCGTTGTGTGTATGCGTCATCAGTCCTATTGACAAAGGTCATTCATATTGTTCTTCGCGCTTGCCCGCTAACACAAATAGGAGAGTACGTACTATCTATAATAGCTTCTATAGACCAACGTTATAAGGTATATACTAGGAAGCAGAGGCAGTTTTGATAGAACATAGAAATCCCGAAATGATACTAAGACTTCATAGTTTATGAATTGAAAATGTTTGTACAAAACATTGATAAGAAAGAATAATATCATATTTTTTTCTCAAAATTCTACCATGCGTCTTTACACATTACATTACAAAATTACATCAAGTTTCCCCATTTCACGTTCCAGAACCCATAAAACAACTTTTAGAAGTGAACATATAAAGATGGTTGAAGCTAACCAAATTCTCATCGTATTGAAGCCATATCTGCTACAACCACCTTTGAAAATAACGCACCTTTGAAATACGTTCTATACTTGTTCTGTGTATATTGTTAGGCTGCGTAACAAGCTTTTGTTGTAGTTCACCGGGCGTGCTACGTGACATGTCCGGATTTACTGTGACGAAAACTGGACACAAATATCTACCTATATATTTCGCTACATAGTGACGGGGAGGATCTGTGTTCATTGTCTCTGTATGCTTTATTCAGGATTCCATTTCAAAGGGGTGATGTAGAAATCCATTTTGAAAAGCCAGCTATTAATGTTGAAAATTACAGCACTTTAAAGAATCAACAACACAATATAACGTGATTTCGGGTGCCCATTATGTCTCCGAAAAACGATTTTCCGAAAATCACAATCAATAACAAGTGTCTCCGAAACATCACTATCCATAATATTATGGTCCCAAAAATATCATTTGCAATAAGATATTGTTCATCCTAATGCTAATATAATAATATAATTTCCATAATTTTCATCGTTAAAAACATTATGTGTCATAATAATAACGAATCATAAAACTTATTATCCCGAACATTTTCGGAAAATTACAAAACATTCCAGTGGCAGAATCGAGACGAAAGGACACTAGGTTATTAGGTTTTTTCTCTGAAAACTTTTTATTATGTGAAAACACTGCCTGGGACAGAACCGAGATGGAGAGACAGTAGATTATTACGTTCTTTTTTATAACCATCTGAAAACCCAGCCTGTGAAAGAACCGTGATGGAGAGACAATAGGTTATTAGGTTTTTTTAACCATCCTTAAACCCTGCCTGTGACAGAACCGAGGTGGAGAGACAGTAGGTCATTAGGTTTTTTTATAACCATCCAAAAATACTACCTGTGGCAGAACCGAGATGAAGAGACAGTAGGTTATTAGGTTTTTTTATAACCATCGGAAGACACCTGCCTGTGACATAACCGAGATGGAAAGACAGTAGGTTATTAGGTTTGCGGCCGCCAACAAAATATTATAGAACATGAAAATTATTCAAGTAAATAATTGTGAAAATAATGTTTATGAGTTAATAATGTTATGTATTTCTTTACTTATTCCGAATTACTTTATTGATTGTAATCTTTATGGATACCGATGTTAGTGGAAATTATATTAGGGATACTTTTATTATAGATTGTGATTATTCGGGCGATCGATGATTATGAAAATAAATTTTATGGATTATTATATTATGGATATAAAAATTTAGGAGACATAATAGAGATCTTGTGATTTCAACAAGTGAAAGTTATTGATATTTTTTACTTACAAAAAATTGATCCTAAGTCTTGTCAGATGCTTTTAAATAAGCTTGACTTGTTATCTAAAAACATACCAACATACCTACTCGTACTCCACTCAGCCATGCTCTTCTACTACCATCAGTAGTTATCAAATTATGCTGTCCCTAATAGTATTACATCCCAAAACCACAGCCTGATTAAGAAGAGCTTGGTCACGGAGAGCTTGGCTAGACGCTTAGTTCATCTTTGAATGTCATTTGTAAAACATGTTTTAAAAACAATGCTTATGACGTATGATTTAATTACAAAAGGACTATTTATTTTTATTTTTATTTATAAGCCTGATGTTTCCCACTGCAGGGCAAAGGCCTTAGTGATATGATTTATGATATTATATGACGTATGATTTCATCACAAAAGGACTGATATAATTTTTATTCTAATCACTATTTCATACGTCCAAAAATAGGTAACTTTCTTCCAGAAACGTGTAGAGCATAATGGTCTGATAGTCCTTAATGACCGTAGGTAGTTAGAGTTGAGCAGGACACCTTGCAAGGCGTGGTGATGACAGGTGAAGCAAGACAACAACAGAATAGTGGTCGAGGATGGGGCATAGAAGTGTCGGGCGACCGGTGGCTAGGTTTCGGGTCGACGACCTGGTACACATCGCAGGGCGTCAATGGACGCGACTGGCACAGGATTGTGGTGGATGGCACAAACTTAGGGAGGCCTATACCCAGCAGTGGGTGAAATCGGGCTGTGGATGATGATGATGATGATGAAGGACCGTAGTGAGCCATACAATAAAGAGATCACTTATAAAGTTATAACTCAATAAGAGTCTAGACACATTTTTTAGGTCAGTCCTCGTACTCGCATTTTCAACCAATAAAGGATATCTTAACTAATCTTAAGGAGCAATCTTATGATAACAGGACTACAAGGTATTACTAGTTAAAATTTACCTACTATAATCATGCACACACTGAATAAGAACGTTTATTTTACAGAAAATAAAATGACAAATATTGTTTCGTACGTTAACATTTTATAAACAAGACTATAGTAATGTTAATGCTTGTGTTTTAGGAGGTAATGGCATCCTGAGCACACCGATCCCGGAGTGAATGAAATGGTTTTCATATAGTTGTTATCTGTCTGTTCCGCATCGCCTGTGGCACAAGCATGCTTCTATCTAAATTATGTATACGCTGATGACGTTGATGACATACTATTGTGGCTTAATCATATATCAGACATTAATTATTCAAAGGGGTCTGCGTTTCCACCTAACGAATGGAGTATTTATTGGTGGCATGTTCCGGAATTTGAGCACGTTAGTAACGAATTTCGGTGTTATGTGGTATGTACCTACATTTTAAATCAAAACTTTCTATGTACCTACATTTTAAATAGACTTTGCCGTAGGGTACCGGTAGTAGAATATTGTTTCTCCTCTCTTGCCCTTACATAAAGAATCTGCAAAGGGATGCCTCAGGAAGATGGGCTCGCCAACCCACCTTCCTAGCGTGGTGAGTATGGCAACAACCCGCTTATGATCAGTACTTCGAGATCGATGAGAGAGGCTTATGCTCAGCTGTCACTCATCTTATGGCTGAGGTGATGACGATAGACTTTGAACTGCTTCCTTGAAGTCATATGAAATCAAATGTTTTTTGCAACTTATTAAAACAATGCATAGCAGACGACACTTTACACTGGAAAGGAAAAAAATAATAATAAAAAAAGCAAAACTCTCTAACAAGAAAAGCGTCCAAATGGTCATAATTCTGGAATTTTGGTGTCTGTTGGTGGTGTATTAGTAGAGCCTACGTGGTTTAAGCGGTAGGTATACTGGGTAGACTTTTGTAATGCTACCTGTAATGAAAATACCTAAATAATGGAGATAGCAAATTTCACATTATGGAATAATTACCTGATTTCGAAAAAACAAACACTACATATTCTAAATACGCTTTCCACACCCAGGAATCGAACCAACTAAAATACGAAAAACAACATCCACTTGTAGGCATCAATCGAATCATGAGCATCCAATATCTCTTACAAACATTGTAAATTAAATGAAAGGAAAACAATGGACAAATTTCTGCCTTGTATCATATACCTAATTCCTTGTAGATTCAAAAATGGAGAATCCTTTGTGTCGTGTACTTTTGTAATATTAGCATAATGTATTTGAAAACCAATATGACACATTGTTCTATAATATTTCGAAATATATAGAACAATGTGTCATACATGGGAGGATTTTAAGTCAAGGAAAACTTACGAGTTAGGTTTTTTCTTCTTCTATATTCTATATTCGACTCAGATTGTCTCGTGTTTTCAACTTACCTGTAAATTAAAAATAAAGTGTTAGAATTATACAATACCTTCAAATTAACATATACGTAAATCTTATTTTTAAGAAAAACACAACCAGCATATTTCTTATAAAAAGAATCCCCATATCATTCGTAAAGACATGTAATTTTCGTTGATAAAGACATTCTTACCTTAGTTAAGTGTACTTAGGGGAGGTGTATAGGTAAATATAACCTTCGCATATTGTGGTTAATTATGATCTCAGATTTCAGAGACAAAGTGAACGTTAATTAGCACAAAGAAACTCTTGGTTCGATGAGTCATATTCAACAATAGAATGAGTACCATAATAACGTCAGAAAATGTTGATAGCGTAAGGATGTAATTAGACCCTGCCTAAATATTAATAATTAATCAGATCATTTACTTACGTATAGCTTAATAACAATGTAAACTTTTTTATACATAACTGGGTATTTTTTTCTTAAGGTAAAACATAAGCCGATTCGTAATTAAATTCTGATTAATTCTATGTATTTTTATGTTTACTCGTTTTCTAAGTAGGTGGTATGATCATTTCCACTCTATATGGTTTATTAATCTTCTTTAAGTTGTAAACAAGGTGCATATATATATCCTAAATGCCACGGTCCTAATCAAAATTTTATTCGGGACACAGCGAGGCGTGGTGATAGCAGGTGGAGTAAAGCTTTAACTGAACAGTGGCCAAAACGAGGATACAGAAATTGTTGGTTGTACGGCAGCAAAATGCGCAGACGACATTGATAAAGTCGCGGGCAAACGATGGATCGGACTGCCGCAGGATCGTGGCGGATGGTCACAGTAAAGTCAAAGTCAATAGCTGTTTATTAAATAGATCAAAGGGCTACAAAGAATGGCACAAACTAAGGGAGGTCTACGATGATGATGATGATGAAATAATTACATTCTGTATTATACAGTCTATTTTGTCAAGAATTTTACTACAATTAATTTTTTCAAGATTCCGATTGGTACTGGATGGAATTTATGTAAAAACTATGTTTTTTTGCCATCCTTAAGTGTATCCAAAATACAGTGAGCTTTTGTATAACCAATAAATAAAAACATACCACATACAAATATTGACAGACGATAAGTTCTAGCCCTCGTTAAGGGCCCACCTATACAGAACACGGTGTAATCTTGCCCTACCTGCTGTGTAAACATGTCTATACTCTATTTACGGTGTCGAGTATGAAGGCTCGGGGTATACACATCGAGCCTTGTTGAATTTATCTTTTCGTTCAAAATATTGGTCTGCTCAGGGAGGTTTCTCTAAAAGTAAAATAAAATCGTTTCAAAGTTTTTGCTGAAAATATGCAATTCAAGACTTAACTATTTGTAAAGCGCACAAGATCAATATATGGAAATTATATTATGGTACTTTTCTTCTTTTTCTTTTCCAGCCGTAGGATGCCCACAGCTGGACAAAGGCTATATTGACCACTAAGTACTGATTGATCATGAGGGGTCGTTGCCATATTCACCAAGCTTGGTAAGGTTGGCGGGAGCAGTACATCTCTGTCTTGGACTGTACTAAATCCTTTCAAACAAAAAATGGCCGAGTTAAGGAACGAAAATAATGTTCATTTACATTAACTCGGTCATTTGGCCGAGAATTCGGCTGAGTTGAGGAATGACTCGTGTGGTGTGCATATACGGAAAGACGCTGCTGCCCATCTTCTGGAGGTATTCCTTTGCGAATTCTTACTGCATCTACGGGCAAGAGAGGAGAGGCAACATTCTACTGCTGGCCCCTCCCACTAGGCACTTGTTTTTAGTAAAATAAAGGCAATACACTTTTTACCCATACGCAGTGCTTTGTGTTATATATAACACCCAGAAATACTCGTAGTTATTATATCAATTATAAAAGTACTATTTTTCCCTTTAGAAAATCTGTGTTCTCTTAACATAGCAAGTCAACTTCAGTTTAAAAAATGTTACCTATTCTATCATGATAAACATATTTAGCCATAAACAAAAACAATGTTCATCTGTTCCAAACAAATAAAACAGAGTAAGCTCTCGATAACAATATCGTATTATTATAATAATACACACTCATGTTTCGTAATACAGCAAGTATCTCTTGAACTACTCGATGCTACTTGAATGGCTCATTATTTCTCTACCTATGTTGCTTTACTCGTACCCTATACTGTATATTAAATGTACAGGATGTTCCAAATAGTTTTGTGAGTAGATTCACTTTGGATTTATCAAAGATACGTTTTTTGGTGAATACTTAACTCAATTTAAGCTATGTATCTTTAATAAAGTTAGTACATTTTGAGTAAAAAAAACTTTTAAGCAAATACGTTGTTGTTAAGGTCGAAAGACCTCTCTTAATCACAACTGATGGGCGAGACAAAGATACAAAATGTTGGTAGTCCGGTAGCGAGATGGGCAAACGACATTACCTCTATAATAAAGTCGCGGGTAAATGATGAATCAAAACTGGCACAAACTAAGGGAGTCCTTATACCCAGCAGTGGGTGAGGTTGGGCTGTGGGTTATGATGAAATGATGATGATATAATAAAATTATCATCGCCCACTTATGTTGTTTGTAACGAATCTAATAAGACTAGAAATAGAAGACTTTATAGACCTTTGCCAGCTGTTAAATATATAATCCGCCGTGGGGTGCCGGCAGTAGAATGATACCCCTCCTCTCTTGCCCGTGGATGCAGTAAGAGCCTGCTAAGGGATACCTCCGGAAGATGGGCAGCAGCATCTATCCTTGTATTAACATCCCATACTGCGCTCACCAACCCGCCTACCAAGCGTGGTGAGAATGGCAACTACCCCTCATGGAAATCCATGAGGGAGGCCTGTGTTCATCAGTGGACGTTTTATGGCTGAAATGATGATGATGAAATATATAATTAAATTGTATAAACCCAATAATTTAACCAATACCTTTCATGGCCTTTCACCATTTTTTAACTGACATTTAACCAATAAGCCCATTTATTTTACTAGTGTTCCTTGTTTTTATGTATCGGTTAAATTATTGGGCTTCATCTGTTATTAGATGATTAACGCAAGGTTGGTTACTAGTATTTATGCTGTACGGGACGCTGCAGTGCCTAGGACATTGTTAAAATGGATAAGGCTTGCCCAGCATCTATACCATTCTCTCAGCAAAGTCGGCTGTATTCAGTTGAAAGAACATCTCAAATACGTCTAAAGCTGACTGAACCGGGGGTTTTCTTACGATGTTTTCCTTCATCGTTAAGTTAAAAGTTAACAACGGTTTAACCAGATGATAGTGTTTTGTAGCACACTGTACTTAGATTGATAAATCATCGAATAAGATTTTCTTTTTATATGAGCAGTGGAATATCAATTACGTATTGTACGTATGAATGGAACAATTTGTCTTTTGCAGATAATTTTTACCGATTCTGTAGGTAATTTTCATCTCAGTAATACGTCAAGATTGATATATAATATCAGACGTCAAGCTGACAAATCTTAATAAACAAAGGATATTCATAGAATCCAAAACAACTTTCCTTAAATATTGTAATCATCAAATTGAAGATGACTGAAATATACGGCGACTTCTTTTGTCGGAGGTCAAGACCCCACTTTCGGTCGCTGAACCATAGCATTACCTAAGTAAGTATTCTAAAAAGTAAAATAAAGCTGCATACACAAAGGTGGTACTCAGTGATATATATCTTAATGAGAACATATTATGCTCGTGGCTTTACACGTGTTGTACTTGCATTAAAATAAAAGTAGGTTTGTCTATTCTTAAAGACTTCTAAATATTTCTGAAATATTTCTCTTAATCGGTCATATGACAAATACTACAAATACTACTGACTGAATTTAAGCCACGTTAGTAAAAAAAATAACGTGGCTTGATTTAATTTTATAAATATTATACTAGCTAACTCGTCGAACTTCGTACCGCACCGTACTTCTATTGCGCCATTTACCGGGTCGGTCAAAATATATCCTAATGTTACTCCCTGATAATGTAGCATTTTATACGTGAAAGTATTTTCGAAATTCGGTCTAGTAATTTTTAAATTTGGTGAGTTTATTCATAACCAGCAAAAATACAAATCTTGTCTGATTATAATATTAGTATTGATTACGGTTTATACAACGACCATGTGGTGTATTGTGATAAATTGTGTTTTATTTTTTTAACTTGATGCGTCTGAAATAAATCCTATTTATATCAATTTAATATTTATATTAGCATTCTGCTTCATACTGCGGATGTTTCACAGACCGTTTGAATACCCTTTAAATATATTTTAACCCCCGACAAAATAGAAGGGTGTTATAAGTTTGGCCGCTATGTGTGTCTGTGTGTTTGTCTGTGGCACCATAGCTCTTAAGCGAGTGAACTGGTTTGATGCTTGTACGGACGAGACTTACCCTTTACCGGACGTACATCATTAACACTATATTTAACTAGGTATTTATCGCGTTATTTACCTTTATTATTGCCCGACGTTTCGATAAGATTGCACCCATCGTGGTCCCGGGAACACTGATATGTTAGAGGTAACCGCAGCAAAGCGAAGGCGTCTTTTCAGACTACCCTCATTTGGTCTTCATAAATATAGTAACTTGAGATTAAGGCTGTTTCACACTGGGACAGCACACTACACTAACTGTATCAGATTCATAGGTCGAGTACACTTGGCTATCACTGGATTCCATGAGGCAGATAGTCTGAAGCCGTCTTCGCGATTGAAATTAGGATACTTCTTAATTTCAATTGCTTTCCGAACCATTCTCTTGTAATAGTGCCTCTCGTTGTCTCTTTGGGATTGTGGAGTTCAATCCAGTGATTGGGTCCTGAGTCCACTACATGCTCAGCTATAGCAGACCTGGTCACTTGTCGATTTTTCACCGCTGCTTTACCGCTGCCTTTACACGTTCAGCGACTGTGCGCTTCGTTTGGCCTATGTAGGAACGTCCACAGGTGCATTCGATTTTGTAAACACCAGGAATTTGCAAGGGTATTACAAGTGTACGTAGACGCTTAGTCACTTTAGTGTGTGGGGTGTAGATTGACTTTATTGAAAACTTCTTAAGTAATTTTCCAATTTCGGACGTACATCCCCTCGCGGCTGACGTACGCCACCCCAGCGTAATGCGCCTATACCAGCGAACGCCAAAGACGGCAGCTGCGAGCGCAGGAGAACTTGTGCCTACGGGAAATAGTGGAGACGCCTAGCTTCGTCCGGAACAACACCATACAGCGAGATCTCAAGATAAAGACTGGACGCCAGATCACTCGCCTAGCGGAGAAAATGTTCCGGCGAAGCGACGCCTCATCTTATATCCACCTACAAGACCTAGCGCCAAGATACGACCATTTACCCCATAGCATACATACGCCTGGGAGCTGCTACCCACCAAAGACCATAGCGACACCACGGACACCGAACCTGAGTCCGGGAATACTTCAGCACAGACACGCGGCCCAGATGGGCCCCCCAAGGACTCCTTATTTTTTTATTTTGGACCACCAACAAGAGATCACATAAATGCAACTTATTACAAGACCTTAGTATTGACTAAGGGCGGAGAACACACCGAACCGCTAAGGCCCGAAACGCCTCCCCACGCGGACTCCGTCCGGTCCGAGACCCACTGCAATGCATGCAGTTATTTTTTTATTTAAAAGCAGGTTTTCCTTCGGAGTTTTTTAAACATTTTGTATCAAAATCGGTAAAGAAGTTAACAAGATGGGGGGTGAAAGACAGGATGAATAATCGAATATACCCGAGTTTGGTATCTAATGAAAGGAAATGATGTGTAGAATGCAAAACTGCATACAAGTCGGTCGAGCCATTCATGAGATATGGGGGTTGAAAGTAGGGGTGAACAATAAATCGAATGTTTTCAAATATCCCCAAGTGTGGTATTAAAATGAAAGAGCATGATGAGTAGATTGCAAAACTGAGAATACACGTCACAAAAAATATGTAGACACAGAAACTAGGTAAAGTGTCAAGCGTTAGTTATAATTTTAAATTTTTAACTTGTTTTACAATTATTGGAGATTGTATAACAATGGTTACAACAAAAGTCCACCGCCGTGGTACTATCTGCTCTGCACGTGCTGAGTAGTAGCCGTTAGTCACCACATATACTTCACCGTCGTCACCACATAGACTTTTAATAAAAAGATGCAGTAAAGTAATAGCAGAAGAATGTTGCATGTTGTACAAAACCGGCAAAATCTATCATATTATTATATTTAACCATCCCACAGATGTGGTTCTTAAATTTAATCCGCGCTTATAAGCAATAAGAGGTTTATTATAATTAAGTTTACCCTCCATAACCAACATAGAAAATAAACCTGTATATTGTTATAGAATTTCCCAAAGTCTTTTTGAAGCAATGCCGCAGAACTTTTCCACGTTCGAAATTGCATATCCATCATGCCTTGCATCCCGACGTTATATTAATCTACTCACATCTACCTTACAAAAAAAGCATCTCAAGTTTCCTTGCAAACGGTAGGGAGGGGGTATAATAGAGTGTCATCTTCACATAATAAATGATTATGCTTTATATCTAAGGTTACCTCTTACGTTCACTGTTTACGGAACCCCTTTTAGGGTAGTGAAAAGATGGGTAGATAGGTAACTTTGATTTCTTTCATTTGTTTCTTTACGGCTGGTTGGTTTGTAATAATGCCGCATTGTACTAGGTAAACGTAAAGTAGCTTTCTTTTTACGTTCTACCCATGGAATAGCCAGATGCATCATCATCGTCATCCGCAGCCACTTCACTTACTGGTTTCATGTTCCACTCCTCACAGGCCTGGGATAGCTTTATACAAGTTCGTAACAGGAAGCTTTTAGCCAGATTTAATTTTCTATAAAAAAATATTTGTTAGATATCTTTCAAATTTGTCTATTTGTCTATGCAGTCTTCCTCCTATGCCCGGTTAGTTGCAATGACGTAGTTAGTTAAGTTATAGACTAGAATACAGAATACAGAATAACTTTATTGTTCACCTGTTGTGGATTAAGGTGTTTAAATAATTGGTACAAGTTTACACAGTCTGACTAAAACTGGACATACAACACAGTCTGTCAAAAACTGGACATACAACACAGTCTGTCAAAAACTGGACATACAAAAGTAGTAGTATTAGACGACATAAAAAAGTAATACCTTAAAACAAAATATAAAAAGCGTTACCTACAAACAGAAACTAATTCGTTTAACAACAAAATAAAAAGTTATACTAAAAATTATGAATATTTTCAAAATAATCCTATTTTGTGTACCTTTTTTTAATTTACGAAAGGGACAGTAAGTAACTGTCCCTTTCGTAAATTAAAAAAATAAATTATAAAATCTTTTAAAACTTTCGTTAAAAGCCATTTCCGTAAACAATTTTTAAAACTTGTGATTCTCTCAATAGCTTTTATTTCTAATGGTAGATTGTTTATTCTGAAACCTTCAATATATGTGCTTCTTACTATACATACTGTTCTTTATTTGTGAAATACATATGTTGTGTTTTTTCTTTGTACGAAGAGAATTATGCCTATTGGATTTATGTTCGAAAAAGTAAAATCGATTACTTTTAACAAAAATGCATAATTCCCATAAATATATATAAAACTGTACTATCCTATTTGTGGAGGCGGAGATCAAAAATTTTTGTTTTATTATGATAGCTATTCAATTGAAGCATGGAGGCGGTGATGATTAATATGTGGATGCCGTAATCTGTTTAAACGCACCTAGGATCTTGTTGCTAGGCAGCATCTACGATGCTATAAGTTCGCAAAATGCTTATAGCCAGGTTATTTCCTTTAAAACATATCTTCCAAATTTGTCTACGTCTATGTAGTCTCCTATGCCCGGTTAGTTGCAATGACGTGTTGTAGACTGTACTATTCTATTTTTTGTGGAGGCGGTGATCATTAAATTGTGTTTTATTATGATATGGTACTGAAGCATGGAAGCGGTGATCATTAATTTGTGGATGCCTTAGTCTATATAAAAGTACTTAGTCTATTTAAAAGTAAGTATTCTAAATTATAATACAATATTCATTCGATATTCTAATTTCTCTAAATTTTTTTTTAATAAATAAATAATAAAACGCAAATCATAGGAATGTTAGATTATTTCACTAAAGCGGATAAATAACCGGTTCATTGAGATCTCATTAACCAGGCTCGCTCCGGACCTGGCACATCAAAAGCAGCAAAGCAATGTGAAATCTATTCGCAGAGTAAAATCTACTCCAGTCCATTAGCGGAGCGATAGGCGGTTGCCAATTAAAAAGGTTCTACGGTAACAAGGGATATATTTTCGGTGACTCTTTCACATCATGTTAAAAACGAAATCGTGTGACGAGCTTAACAATTTAAGATTTTGGCCTTTAACAGCGTAAAGAAGTGAAAGTAGAGAAACAAGGCCTTTAAAGCAGTAAAAGCTAATGGCTAAAGAAGAATAAAATATTATAAGATAAATTATTCAAAACAAAGCAAAATGTCATAACCATCAAAAATGTTATTACACTAATTATCTTTAACCGATGCCGTGGAATCTCTCCTCAACTCTCAGGTACAGTCTTAAATTCTGCCTTCGGTTTAGGAATTCAGGCATTACCAAGATCTGCCTTTGTACCATGATTGTCGCTACGGCCAGTACTTAGCTCATGCCATTCTAGCCTTTACGCAGAAAGGAAGCGATGTACAAAGCGCAGGAAATTGCCTATCAGAACTTAGCGGCAATCAAACCGGTGGACGCCAATCTAACTTTGCAGCGGACGTTATATTCCTCTTAATGAGATATTTCTCGTGGAAGCTGGGAAAGGGTTTGGTTGGATCCGTTTGAAATTGATATTTCGTACTGGGCATTATACAATTGTTGTACCAGATTTTGAATAAGATACTTGTTGAGAAAAATTTTAGTATATACATATGTAGTTAATTAAAGAGCTTGATTGTGAAATCTGAAAACGATCGTGTACTAACTCTTGAAACTAACTCGACGGCATTTAACCATTATTAGAAGTAACTAAAATTAAACTATAAAGTGTCTTGCATGTTTAATAACTTACAACATAGACAACCATTTCTAGGGTTTCAGGCGAGAATCCTTATGTTGTGACTTTGTCTGTCACAAATTGATAACTCGAGAACTACTTATTTAGACTTCAAATTTGGAATGGTATAAGTTAATGCTTTTTAACTAAAATTGAATATATAAAAATTTTGAAAAATTATCTTATTATGATAGCATGGGAGGTAGCAAGGGGGTCTCAAAAATTTAAGTGAAGTTTAATGACCTATAATCACATAACATGATAAAAAATATAATTGTTCTTACTTTACTGGAATATATAATAATAATTAACAGATAATTTCGAAGCACACCATCTTAAATAATCTGTTTTAAGGACCTTTATATTAAATTTACAGTCAAATTTAATATTATATCATATACCATTTTTGGCAAGAATGGGTAGACCTTTGGCCACTGCTGGGCAAACTCTCCTCTTTCTTCTTTCTAGTCACGGTCTATTTCTAGACAAATCATGTTGCAAATTAAATTATAATACTAAATTATAATGCTAAACGAGTAATTCCACGGGAATCTTCTACTAACTTCATAATTCACTTCCCTAACATCACAGCATACCACGTTAGAAAGTATCAAATATTGACAAACTTTCTGTAAAGTTTATCGAGCTCAAACGCAAACTTTAGATCTTAGATAAATTAAGATTATGGTTAGTTTGTTCCCAAGTATCCTCTTAGTTTATAATCAAAAGTTAGATGTAAATTTGTCTGGAAAGTATGGTATACGAAGAGAATAAAACATAAGGTATTTTAATTTACTAATTGAAGTTTGTATGGTCTACTTAACAGCCGTGTTGGCCAAGTGGTATGTATCCCCAACTTTCAATCCTAATGTCGTGGGTTTGACACCGGCCGTGCACATATGGATTTATCTTTCTTAAAAAATGAATGTGCACGCTTAACACGTGCTTTAACGGTGAAGGAAACATCGTGAGGAAAACCCGCGGCTTAGTTAGCTTCAGACGTATTGACCAATTCTTTCCTCTGACTAATAGTTGACTAAGCTGAGAGAAGGGTATAGGTGGTGGGCAAGCCTAATCCATCTCACAATGTCCCAGGCACTGCAGCGTCCCGGACAGCATGATTTCCAGTTGCTGAGGCTTTATAAATCATCTATAATTGATGCAAAAGTCTTCTTGTATACATATATACAAGAAGACTTTCTTCATCACAAAATAAATTACTATCATTGTTGTATACATATATACAATAATGATAGCAATTTATTTTGTGATGTTTCGTATATATTTATTCTAACGCCATCTGCCTATTGCTTTCGCGCTTGATAACATTGTTTCATGCAACTTGATGTTTAAAATTGGAGAACTCTGTATCGGACCACATGGAAAATATAGAAACAAAAAAAGCGGAGTTATCGATATGAGCTTTCTCTTCTTATATCATAGACAGTGGCGTGAACTTAAAAGGATAGGGAAATAAAAGAAACATACATAACATAATAATAGAACGTGATCACAAATACATAATAATTTATAACGAGTGATAGATAATATCGTAGGTAAAGCAGTTTTTAGTAGATTGTGAGCAATTTAGCACGTCTGATTTCCAGTGGAAGTGACATTTCACAGGCTATTATTTTTCTTATTTCAGTTACTCAACAATTTTTTGTTTATTACTGCCGTAGGACTGCTTTCCACGTCCACTGCTGGACATAGGCCTCCTTCATACATCTCCAAAATCATGAGGGGATTATTGCCATGCTCGCCACGCTTGACAGGTGACAATATTACTGCGTTACAACAATATTAATGTTTAAAAATGATTATACTCATTAACCATGTACATGAATAAATGAATGAATGAATCTAGCTTTATTGTACACCAAAAATAAAAGAAATAACAGTTGAGGATAAGATATATAGATAAAATACTTAACTAAATACACAATGGCGCAGTAAGCCAGTGGCGTACCAATAACATACATATAAAACAAATAAAATAACAATAAATTAAATCAACTATTCAATACAAAAACAATAAAATATAAATGTACATTTTAGTTATTATCTAAAGATAATTCTAATAAGAGACAAATCCTCTAACCAATGTACAGTTTTATTATTATTTATAAACTGGTAATAAAATAACGTCTAGTCAAAAACAATTCACCAAAATTCAGCACACAACCAAATCCTATGAAAACAACAAATTATTTCCTAATATGAATATCGCAATAACCAACTATTTCGAGTTTTAGCAAAAATCCGTTGTAAAAGATAAAAGCACTGAATATTTTCAGCAAATATTACCGGTACGATATAAAGGAATGCTTTTGTACGCGGAGCTTCATATATGACATATTGGTTTACATACAAACGCACTAGAATTTTACCATTGTTAACTCGAACACAATTTTTTTGTCTTTTAAATATTTATTGTCTAAGTTACGACGTCGCGGAAAACCGAGACAATCTAGATGCATTTTGAGTCCATATATACCGCGAGATGTAGAAGAATGTAGGTTAAGAAAACAGATGTCAAATGATATTCCTAATATAAAGAATCAAAGCTGCAGAAGAATCTTTGTAAAAGTGTAGTTCGTTTTGATTTGGTTATTATTAATAACACCAAGAAACTAATGCGCTAGACCATTGAACGATCATTATAATTCTATTGAACGACCACGTGGAAGGGCTATTTTATTTTTATTTTATTTTATTCGGAAGACAAACAGTTTTATAATCATAATAGTTAACTTATTAAATAAACACGAACCAATTATACGTCTTCGCATAAAAAAAACTAAATATAGCTTGCTGAAGTTAACTATCAAACTAATACTAACATATTATAAAATATAAATTAAGAAAACAAAAACTAAAAAGAAAACACAAGATAAATACTTATTAAAAAAAACAATCATGATGACGGCACATCGAACCAGCGATCCGACAGGATGTTTTTGACTTTTTGTGCACTTGTATTAAAAACATCTAGGTCGGAGAGTTCCACCAAACTGTTGTACGTAGCTACAGCTCTACTGAAAAAAGCATTTTGTCTGTAGTTAGTTGCGCTAAAAGGCATTTCTAAAGGAATGGGATGTCTGACCGATCTATTTGGAACTTTGATCTTTATTTTTTCTAGAAGCTGTGCAGAATCAACCTTACCTTGGGCAATTTTAAAAAGTAGTGAAACATCAGCTATTGTACGTCGTTCCTTTAAAGGGAGTATATGATGCCTTTTACACCTGGCTGAATACTCGGTGTCAAAACAGCCACATTTAAATTGAAGGTATCTTAGAAATCTACGTTGAATACACTCAAACCTGTCAATGTAGGTTTCATATTGAGGGTTCCATATTTGTGAACAATATTCTAAGATGCTACGCACATAGGCACAGTACAAAATTTTTATTACCTTTATACAAGAAAACTGGGAGCTGGTTCTAATGACAAAGCCTAATGCTTTATTAGCGCTCTTAATTATGGCGTCGATGTGCTTGTCATAGGCAAGTTTACTGTCATGAATGATTCCAAGGTCCCTTATCTCGTCTACTACTTTCAGAGGAGTCCCCTTAAGGCTATACAAATATTTAAAAGGCCGTGGACTGCGCGTAAATGTTATGGAGTAACATTTTGCTACATTCAAGTCCAACTTATTTCGTCGACAATAAAGCTCAAATCTATCCAAGTCTTCTTGCAGGAGATAACAGTCACTCATGTTATCGATACGCTTAAAAATTTTTACGTCATCTGCATATAGTAGAAATTGACTGTACGTGAAGCAGTAACTAATATCATTTAGAAAAATAGAAAACAGAAGCGGACCGAGCAAGGAACCTTGGGGTACGCCTGATGGGATATTCACCCAGCCAGATGAGGAGGAAAACCCATTGAGCACTACAGCTTGCGATCTATTTTCAATATAAGAGGTAAACCACCTATACAAATTTCCATGGATTCCTGCTCTGAATAGTTTCCGTAACAGCATTTGATGGTCTATTCTGTCAAATGCTTTGCTATAATCTGTAAAAATAGCGTCAACTTGGCCTCCAGCATCCATGTTCAAGGTGGTATAATCGTTAAAAGACAAGAGATTGGAAGTAGTTGAACGATTTTGCAAGAAGCCGTGCTGCTCTGAGATGAATGAAGTCGAGAGGGTTGAGTAAACAGCCTTATAAACAATTTTTTCGAGAACTTTCGCAAATATGCACAACTTTGAAATCGGTCTGTAATTTATAATTTCACTTTTGCTGCCACTCTTGTGTATGGGAGTAATATAGGCCGACTTCCAAATCCTAGGCACAGTGCCTTCCTCAATAGAGCGCTTAAAAAGTAAACTTAGTGGATAGGCTAAACTTTCGGCACACTCTACAATAAATAATGAAGTAATATCATCCGGACCCGACCCCTTTGAAACGTCTAGTTTCTTAAGCAAATAAAAAATGCTAGCTGGTTCTATTTCAATATTGCCTATGGTACCTGGGTAATCATTTTCCATAGAGCTGTAACTTTGGTCACGATGCAACGGGGTGGAGCTTTGAGACTGAAAATTTGAGTGGAAATATTTAGAAAAAAAGTCACAGATCCCCTCTCCAGATTCAGCAGACTGTCCTTCAAAATATAAGGGAGAAGGGTAAGAGTTAGCACCACGTTTTTGTGATTTTACAAAAGACCAAAAGTGTTTTGGGTGCTTAATTATAGCATTTTCTATGTTTAAAATATATGATTTGAAACACTGACCTTCTAAGTTCTTAGCTCTTTTTCTGAGAATGGAAAATGATTCATAGTCAGATACATTTCCGTATCTGTGATATTTTTTAAGAAATTTATGTTTTTCTCTTAGCATTTTTTTAAGAGGCGAATTATACCAGGGAGGGAAGGAGGAGGCGTTAAAATATTTTTGAGGTATATATTTGGCACGAAGATCATACAAGATATTACAAAAGTTACTGAGGGAATCATCTATAGTACTTTCATATAAGAGAGAATTCCAGTCATAGTTGTGTAATAAACATGCATTAATACTATCGTAATCGCCTGAATGGTAAATGTATTTCAACCGTGGATTTGATGTGAGTGGCTCACTTTTTAAATTATCAACTGTTATAAGTAATGTTTTGTGATGTTCGTCTTCTGATACCAATGAGTTAGTGCTAACAGTGACTGATAAATCTACGTTACTAATTACATAATCTAATATTCTATTATTTAAATTGCAATTTAAATTGTATTGAGTTAAATTAAATGCTGATAGAGTGTCGAAGAAATATGTTTGACTGTTACCTATAATTCCGGTAGGCTATAAAGAGATGGCGAGATGAGTTCGACTTTTTTAATAAGGTATGGGTCATTGTTGCAGAAAACTGCGAAGAGTGGAAGAATACAATAACGTATCGTTTTCAGACGGCATCTTTGCACGTGTGCAATTTGATATTTCTCGACAAATGAACTAAAATAAAAGCTTAACGTACTCGCCCGCGTCATTATGCTCCTCGGCCTGTTGAATTCATAGGAGATACTACCCATCACATCACAGAAACGTGAAAGAATCCGTGCGCGATGGAGACATCATGACTCTCCTCGAGTCTGGGCGTGAAGCCAGGACACTGAACGATTCATGAGAATGATACTTTTGGCTAAGTTCAAAGTTTCAAGACACACAGGCTACAACTCTCCTAGTACTCCAACTCCAACTTATAATGACAAGGAATTGTAAAAATAAAGCTGATTAAGATCCTACAGTATCCTACTGGATTTGCCCTGCACTTTGTTATAATAATGATTGAAAAAAAATTGTTTATAAGAAAAGAAACAAATAATTAATACATTTCCCCTATTTAGATATCATTTCAGCCATAAAACGCCCACTGATGAACACAGGCCTCCCTCATGGATCTCCATGAGGGGTAGTTGCCATTCTCACCATGCTTGGCAGGCGGGATGGTGAGCGCAGTATGGGATGTTGATACACGGATAGACGCTGCTGCCCATCTTCCGGAGGTGTCCCTTAGCAGGCTCTTACTGCATTCACGGGTAGGAGAGGAGGTAATAGGTAAGTAAAAAAGAAAAATATGTGTAGAGCATGACAAAGTAGAAAGGTTTAAGTTTTATTCAAATCATAAAAATAAATAACATTTACATAGCTCACAAACAGCTTATCTACTCGTATCGACAACTGGTGGTACTACCGCGGTTGGAATATTCAAATTCTTTACCATATCCGATAATGCCGCTCATACAAAATGCATACAATATCATTCTTTACTTCATACGCAAATGCTCCCGTAATTCATGTAAAACTGGCTATATTTGAATTTTATGCGTTAAAATTTTGGTGTATTTTAGCCATAATGTGAAATGTTATTAGAGATTTATAGGACTGCTTTTGTGATCGTAGCCATTTTTCGAGTGCTCCCCTTTGTAACGGTGTTCGGAAGGATGCAATATTTTTGCGTTGAATCGCAAAACAACACAGACTAGAATTATTACACAGGGTGAGACCTGCGTAAGTAAATATCAAACTAAGATACCTGGAACCCGAACCCAACCCACCTATTCCAAAGTAAAATCAATAATTATAATGTTTAACGGAAACCGTATCAATCAAGCATCAAAGGGCAACTATTCACTAACAAACTTGCCAATTACTGTGTTGAGCCGTCACTTCATCGCAAAACAGTTGCTTGTTAACAGTTACTTATTCAATTGTTATGAGGAGTTTTGCGCAACCCTATTTAGCTGCCTAATTCACGAAAAGATGATAAAATATCAGAACAGATATATCAATATATATAAAACTCTTCCGTTACTAACAGAGTGACTGACAAACAACGCACAGCCTAAACCACTGGACCTAGAGATTTGAAATTTGGCACACATATACCTTGAGTATCCTAGAGGTGCACTAAGATTTTGAGGGATTTTGTGAAATTCCCACGGAAACGGGAACTACGCGAGTGAAACTGCGGGGTGCGGCTAGTATCATTACAAAAACTGTCTTGAGATGATTATAAAATATCGGAATAGATAAATATCATTATCATCATCATCTTTTCAGCCGTAATACGTCCACTACTCTGCTGAACACAGGCCTCCCTCACTGATCTCCATGAGGGGTAGTTGCCATACTCACCATGCTTGGCAGGTGGGTTGGCGAGCGCAGTTTGGGATGTTGATACATGAAAAGACGCTGCTGCCCATCTTCCGGAGGTAACCCTTAGCAGGCTCTTACTGCATCCACGGGCATGAGAGGAGGGTTAACATTCTACTGCCGGCACCCCACGGCATGAAATATTGTATAAACTGTCAAATTTGTATATAGTTAAATTGACAGTTTTTTACGATATTTATAATTTATCATCTTCATTGGAATTAGGCCCCTATAATTTGCAGTAAAATACTAGATCTATCAAACTCCCCCGATTAAAATAACTCTTTGTGATGTTCAATTTGTTTATGTTTAGTTTATTTTTTCTCATTTGGTTTAGAATTAAGTGAGTTTATTAACTTTTATATTTCACTTGGGCACAGATTATTTTGAAACCCACTATATTTCAACGAGAAATTTAAAACAATAAGGAAGGTACATATATTAAAATCCTCTCCATTGAAACCCTAAAATGGTTCATGACAATGGCATTTTACTAGTTGTTTTTATTTGGTTCATGAGAAGATTCCATCTTCAGTTAAGGTTCAGCACTAAAAGCAGTTTTCACAGCTTTGTACAGCGCCATCTCTGTTGAAACGCTGAAACTTGAATGTATCCCTCTCAGTTGGGGTAGAGCGGACCGGAGCACCTTTTCAAAGGAAAACGTCATAGATGTCGCTGCCTGGTGGAAAGTGTAACAGCGTGATTGTGAACGGAAGGTCGTACGGGGCTAACAGATGGCGTTAGTAAGTAAATTGTTTGGGTTACTTCAAAGTTCTGGCAAAATGTATGGTACCTATTTGTTATTTTTTTACCAGTTTGCGTGTGAGTCTTAGTTTGGTTCTTTACAATTCATTAGAACAACAAAGCTTTTCCTCGAAAAAAATATAAGTTTATTTGGAAATTTAATTTGTATTTTAACGTGAATATAATTAAAAAGACAACAATTTTAATCAAATCAAATCAAATCAAAAACGTTTATTCGTAATTATCGTATATCGTATTAATGGCATAAATATTCCCAGAAATAGTTTTCTCCCTAGTGGTCACTTTCTTGTCATAAGGGTTAGAACGTATATTACACCACGCGTCATTATTATACATACTCAATAACAATTTACTAGCTAAAACCACCATTTTGTGTGAGCAGCATTATCGGATATGGTCAAGAATTTGAATATTACAACCGCGGTAGTACCACCAGTTGTCGATACGAGTAGATAAGCTGTTTGTGAGCTATGTAAATGTTATTTATTTTTATGATTTGAATAGAACTTAAACCTTTCTACTTTGTCATACTCTACACATATGTTTCTCTTTTACTTACCTATTTATATTTTTGTAAATAATTTTGAAACGGTACGGCTTAAAGGAAAAATAAAAACTGTTCATAATGTACAAATGAAATCCTTTCATATGATAACCCACACGAACAAATAACTTGTGATTTTATTATTATCCCAACCCCCCTTAAAAAGTGTTATCTTTAACCATCTCAAATTTCAAGTCGATAGCATCAGTAGTCCTCGAGATATCATTTGTGACAGACAGACAGACAAAGTGATCCCATAAGGGTTCCTTTTTACCATTTTGGTCCGGAACCCGAAAAATAGAAATCTTTGCCCTGCTTACGATTAATAATTGCTTCGTAAATAAGTGAAAATTTGGGGTAACAATTTATTTTGAAATCTTAAAACAGAGCTTAACTGTTATGTACAGTCCACCGAAATTTTAATTAGATAATTTTAAACAGGTCCTTAAAATATCTGATTTATCTATTCACGCCCAAAACTCTCTTTATTAAAAACAGAATCACCAACATGTCTTAGATAGATTTTTTGTCTAAGCTTAGAGGATTTTATTATTATTTGAACGGGCAGAGCATGATGTAAATCTAATTTTAGGGTTCCGTACCTCGGAAGGAAAAAACGGAACCCTTATAGGATCACTTTGTTTTCCGTCCGTCTGTCTGACAAGACTCTTTTTCTTAGGAACGCGTGGAGGTATCACCTTATATTTAATACTCAGGTCCACTGTCCCTTGGAGCTGTGAAAGATCAAACTTCTAAGCCAACTCAGAATCTTGAAATTCAGTAGGTACGAAGCAACGTCTTATAGCACAGATAAAGGAAAAATTACGAAAATCGTAAATTTTAAGTTACATCATAAAATAAAAATATTTTTAATAACTTTAAACTTACTACCACTTTCCTCATGAACGCGTAGAGGTATTAAATTGAAATTCATATCAAATACTCAGGTCTTATGTACCTACAGGTTTGTACGGAGCCCTCGGTACGCGAGTACGACTCGCACTTAGCCGGTTTTTATTTTAGACTACTATATGATGCGCAGATGGCGGGATGAGCTGGACATGTACTGTGCTGACTGGTCGACCAACGCCTTGGACCGGGAAGTATGGAGAGAGGGAAGGGAGGCGTTTGCCCAGCAGTGGGTTCCTACAGGCTGATTAGATTTGATTTGATTAGATATGCCGTGGGGTTCCGGCAGTAGAATGTTATCCCTCCTCTCATACCCGTGGATGGATTAAGAGCCTGCTAAGATGGGAAGCAGCGTCTTTCCATGTATTAACATCCCGTACTGCGCTCGCCAACCCGCCTGCCAAGCGTGGTGATTATGGCAACTACCCCTCATGGAGGTCCATGAGGGAGGCCTGTATTCAGTAGTGGACGTTTTACGGCTGGAATGATGATGATGATGATTAGATATGACGAGAGAAGCCGAAAATCCATCTGGTTTTAAACGGTAACCTCTATTTTTGACATCTGCAATACCGCGATGATAACGTTCACTAAGCAAGTGGACAACGTTGCATTGTATTGCGACCTTCACACTGAGATATTGAGCTATCTACCCCATCTTATCCCTCATGGCATTGTATATTTTTCTAAATGTTTTACCATAATTTTACCAGCATGGCTAGCATGGGCTGGGGATAAAACTTTTGTCCACCGGTTATTTCCACTGACAAGGGATAAAATTATTTTATCCACCTGCCTGGCAACAGGGGGAAAGAGAATTATATCACTTTTTGACATTAGACGTGGATACTCACCCTCCGCCTATAATTTCGGGGACAAGCGTTTCCCCTGGTTTGTCCACCGTGAATAGTTTATCCACCCATGTCGCCATGCTCGGAGGGTGGACAAAATTGTCAGAGGGGAATAGTATTTTGTCCTCTCCCCGTGGATAAAATATCTCTGGCCATGCTAGCCTTGCTGCACCCATATTTACTCCTAACCCCTTCCCACCACGCAATATCAAAAATAGCCGGCCGAAAAGAGTTTAAAATGAACAATTTGTCTGAAATACCCATAGCAAACACCTGTCCTGTACATGCAACTTATTTTGCTTTCCCCGACCTCTCCAGTCTGGCTTTACGGTACGACCGTGTGTCGGACACTTTTTCGCGACATTTGTTTATTTTCCACGCTATCGGCTTCCGAATTGTTGTGCCGGCGCGGCTGGGGTGTAAATAAACGTGGTTTTAGAAGCTTGCAGTTGATATTTACTAATAATGGCGTCGGGGAAAGGTCTGTAACGCTTACACGTAAGTAAATAATGGTAATTTCAAACAGGAGTGTTTACTCCGAAAGTAAACAAATTGTGTTTAGAGTACCAGAAAGTTGATGGAATACTTTAATATTATTTTTGTTTGAAATTTTCTCCTATATAGAAAAATAGATCAGGGATAGATATTTGCAGAAAATAACAAACATCTGTCCCGCAGTGAGAACTAATGCGGTTGCCTCCTGCGTCTTAGCCGGCTGTTAGACCAATTCGTCGGATAATATATCGAAATTATGACCATGAGTAAGAATTCGCTTGTAATTCAGTTTTTAAATAAAATTTCTTTAATTCTTATCTCATGGAGACATCAGTCGCCCGGGTCTTTGATCATGACTTGAAAGAATGTTTCTTTGAATCCATTACAGCCCTTTTCATAGAAATAGCTTTTAATAACACACGCATATAGACCATTCTTGGAAGAATTTATTGTAATGGTTCATTTCGTAGACGCTTAGAATATTTTGCTTGCTTTTAACCAGCGAGGTCTATAATTTTCATTTACCTATAACTTGTTAGGTACCTATTATTGTTTGAAAAAACTGGATTGATAGATTTATTTTAAGAAAGACTTTCCCAAACAAATTATGCTTTTCAGTGTTACCTCAACTAAACAGAGAGTATAAAAATTAAACAACTGAAACTCTCTTACGATTAGGTATAAAGGTTTCATCCGCAAGATTTTTATTTTATGGAAACTTGCGCATTAATAAAATAATACGTTATGTTTATATTTAAAAAAGCTATTAATGATTTAAAGTGAAAGAGATCACTGCACTTATTTTCTATAGAACCTCACACGGTAATCAGAGAAAATACATGAACATGGTCCTTAGGAACATCCAAAAGAAGTCAAAGAAGTTTTAAGATCAATCAATCAATCATCACAGCCATAGGACGTCCACTGCTGGACATAGGACTCCTTCATGGTTCTCTAAGTACTGATCATGAGGGGTGGTTGCCATACTCAGCACGCTTGGCGGGCGGGTTGGCGAGCGCAGTACAGGATGTTGAAACACGGAATAAACGTTGCTGCTCATCGTTATCCTATGGCAGATTCTAACCACATCAACGGGAAAAAAATGAGGGGCAACATTCTACTACCAGCACCTAATGCATACACGGCACAGTTTCAAAAGCAAAAAATAAAGCAGCAGAGTTAGGTGGAGTTTTAGTTTTAGGTAGAGTCACCAACACGTCGTAACTTTTAGTACAACACGGATTTATACCACAAGGGAACGCTAAGAATTTTGGTCGGCCGGGCACTAACGAAAACCCGTGCGATAAATATCAGGAGTGTGTCCGATAATAGTGACAGGACCACACCTCCCCACACACACACCACACACCACAAAGAGGCACGCAGGTAGGAGATAATGAAAAACACTTTTTTATATAAACCATACCCCGAAATAGACCAGCTTTCATTTCTTTCTCATCCGTTAGGACTGCTATCCATGTCTACTGCTGCACATAGACATCCCCCATGGATCTCCGAGATCATAAGGCAGTTATTGCCATACTCACCACGCTTGACAGGCGGGTTGGCGAGCGCAGTACAGGATGAAATACACGAAAAGACGCTGCTGACCATATTCCGTAGGTATCCCTTAGCAGGCTCTTACTGTATCCACAGGCATGAGAGGAGGGGTAACATTCTACTGCCGGAACCCCACGGCGTCGTACAGCATGAATGCTAGATAAATGCTCGTCTTATTCTGACGCTGTAAAAAAATATAGAAATAATAGACACCTTGCTCACTTTTTCCCCTTATTAACCACGGCATCCACAAATTATTGATTTACCGCCTCCATGCAAAATAGGTAAGAACAGTCTGTAAACAAACTCAATTTTAAAAGTACCAGGCGACCAGACTTGTATAGGAGGTTCAAAATGAATCTCGACGAAACAAACTGTCTTGTCGCGATTGCCATAAATCATGATGACGTGGGACACTGCTTTTTACAACGCCTATGGCTCCGATACACTTTGCATAAGGTCTTCGATTCTCGGGATTGTTTATGGTTTTATGTCAGGATAGGCCATTGAATTTTATCATGCATTAAATTGTTTATGACTTTGGTCAGTTTTAGGCTCTTTTTGAGGGTGGCTTGTTATGGTGTAAAGAGAGAGTTTTACAGTTAAAGGTTTATTAGTTACTGATCGGAAGCCGCTTTGCTTATTGGACTTGGTTTTGAAATTAAATAATAGCCAGTGTCCAAAATGTATAAACTTTCTGTAAGATTAATTTTAGATATATTTTAATTTAAATCTTTTTTTAAAAGAATTAACGTCTACGTATGGGTGATATAAGTAAAATAATGCTTCCAGCACACTGTGTGCATAATGAAATGTGGATAATATTATAATATTTGCAATGAAAGAGAGCTCCCAATTATAGGTATGCATGGCATTCAAAATATACGTATGTATATAACAATTGACCTTTATGGTAGATTGTTATTTAACAATATTATGCAAACCTAACCTTTGTTTACCATTGAAGGTGTTCAATCAAATGAAGGGCGAAGCTAATGGCGATGGTATTTTGATTCTAATTATTAGGTCAGGTAAAGTTCAAACTTGTATAACGTACCTAACGTAACATTTTGATCCTATTTTTGTATTAAACTTTAACGAATAAAGCTTCTAAAGTATGTTATCTAAATTGTTTCTTTTAATGACATTTTAATCACAGATTACTGTTTTAATCCGCTTTTGGTACATACCTATTTAAACTATAACGGATAAAGCTTCTAAAGGATGTTATATAAATTGTTTCAATAAATGTTTTATTAAAAAAGGGACTCATGACCCTTATACGTTTAAAAAGAGAGTTAGTGGGCATTTTCTAGTGAAGCTCGCTCCATTGTCGATTTCATTCAAAGCAAGAATAAAGTCAAGAGGTACCCAATATAAAAAAAGAATAATAAGATGATAGTACTGAAATACACAGATGACCCGCGGAATGATGTTCAGCGCTGGTTTATATTGACGAGCAAGTGGTTACTTAGAAACAACTTTACCGATTAAGCAGGTTTTTTGTATAATCTAGGTTGTATTTATTAAGATAATTCGGTTTACTGAGTCATTATAGTCAATCATCATCATCATCATTTCAGCCATAAAACGTCCACTGATGAACACAGGCCTCCATCATGGATCTCCATGAGGGTTAGTTGCCATTCTCACCACGCTTGGCAGGCGGGTTGGTGAGCGCAGTATAGGATGTTGATACACGGATAGATGCTGCTGCCCATCCTCCGGAGGTATCCCTTAGCAGTGGGGTGCCGGCAGTAGAATGATACACCTCCTCTCATGCCCGTGGATACAGTATAGTCAATGCTTGGCAAAAACCCTAAAATTAATTATGAAAAAATGAATAAAAAGAAATCTTTCATAATTGATTCATGCAAAACATTTAACATTTACTCAATATATTACAAAAATCACTGTTAAAAACATCATAGAATATTTTTGATACGCTTTTATCTATTTGTAAAGTAATAGAATTGGACAGGTCAAGTCTATGAAGTTGAGTCTGATCAAGAATTTGAGTTTCTAGGCGAGATGTTCATGCCTTTTCAACAATTTTAATAGCAGATATACCTTTGTTTGACCACAGTCTCACCCGACGATGTGGCCGATGATGGATCAAAAAAGTCTAGAAGACACCTATGCATCTTTTACAGATGATTCTATACAGGGTCAGCAACTGGTATTTATGCTGTACGAGCTGCACGACCTGGGATATTGTTAGATTGATTTAATTTGCCCAGGACTCCTAGCTTAGTCGGTTATTAGTCAGATGAAAGAACAGGTCGAAACTTCTGAAGCTGACAAAGCCGTGGGCTTACATAAAATGTTTTACCCGTTAAAGCATCTTTAGCATCATCATTTCAGCCATACAACGTCCACTAATGAACAAAGGCCTCCATGAGGGGTAGTTGCCATACTCATCACGCTCGGCAGGCGGGTTGGCGAGCGCAGTATGAGATTGGTTGATATATGGAAAGACGCTGCTGCCCATCTTTCAGAGGTATCCCTTAGCAGGCTCTTACTGCATCCACGGGCATGAAAAAAGGGGCAACATTCTACTGCCGACGCCCTACGGCCCATCTTTAGCATATGTCTCTATAATATGTCAAGTTTTGTGTAAAAGTAACATTTTCGTAATTGATATTTCATAATCGGCATTTCCATAACAAATTCCACTGGGAGTTTCATATTCGCACGCAATATGCGGCTATTGTACCCTAATGTGGGGCACATTTGCAGCCCTTTTTAGGGTGCTATTGTACCCCGAATCGAATAAAGTTGTTTGCTAAGGTGAACCAGTACCTATGAGGTAACCTTGCCACGTAATATTGCCTCTTATTTTAATGATACCAGATTTATGTTGTTTTCTGGAGTCGATGACTTTACATAACAAAAAATAACTAGGTACCTACAATTTGGCGCCAAAAAATCGCCATTATGTTTTTTTTCTATAAATGTCTATCTAAGGACACTTGGGTTTTTGAGACGAATCTAACGATAGCTTAACTGTCTGAATCCATCCAGCCGTTTGAAGATACGTGGAAATAAAGAAATATACAAACAAATAAGCAACCAAACACGATACGCCGCGCGAAAAACAATACCCTTCCTTGGCAGTTGGGTGAAAAAGGTACGAGAAAGAAAGTAGTGAGTGATGAGAGCGAAAGAGGAAGTTACGTGCCAATCCCGCAATGAGATGATGATGATGGTTATTTTATTCATTGATCTTTAATTTAGGCTACCTCCTATAGGCTACGTCCGAAGCTTAAGTCATTCTTAATTCGGATCTGGATTTCACAATGATACTTAAAAGTTTTTTTTACATAAGTCTATACATTTTTTTCTATCATAATACCAATGCGTCTATTAAAAGTTCCACTGAATTTCGCTATGTCCTCGAAAAAACAAACTTCGACAAGTCATCATTTCGACATGTCACTATCGATTCCAACGTAGTTTTTATCGATCAAAGTAGTGATGAATCAAATACGTGTCAATTCAGATCTAACTTTGTAATAAAAAAGTTAAGTTTAAAAAAAAGCTTTTATTACCATAACAAGCTTTTATTACTACAAAAAGTTAAAATTCGCTTAATTACTGAATTGCCGTGGGGTGCCGGCAGTAGAATGTTGCCCCTCCTCTCATGCCCGTGGATGCAGTAAGAGCCTGCTAAGGGATACCTCCGGAAGATGGGCAGCAGCATCTTTCCGTGTAACAACATCCCGTACTGCGCTCACCAACCCGCCTGCCAAGCGTGGTGAGTATGGCAACTACCCCTCATGGAGATCCATAAGGGAGGCCTGTGTTCAGTAGTGGACGTTTAACGGCTGAAATGATGATGATGATGATGACTGAATTCCCATAGCTTCATTATCAGACCTTGGTTACCACCTAGCACCACACTCTTCTCTCTCCCCGTCAAGACGAATCAAACGAGTCCAAACTCGATGGGGTTGTGTCGTTTAACTACCGAGTTCCTATGGCCATATTCCGATTCCATTATCCATGTCATAACAATTTTGCATTGTCATCCGATTTACACACGCATGCAAAATTTCAGCTCAACCGGTATCCAGGAAGTGGATCAAATTTAACTCGCAAGATTTGTTATTAACACATATTTAAACGGGTATTTATCGCGCTATTTACCTTTATTATTGCCCGACGTTTCGACAGGATTGCACCCATCGTGGTCCCGGGAAGACTGACATGTTAGAGGTGACCGCAGCAAAGCGAAGGCGTCTTTTCAGACTACCCTCACTTGGTCTTCATAAATATAAAAACTTGAGATTAAGGCTGTTTCACACTGGGACAGCACACTACACTAACTGTATCAGCACACTTAGGTTGATTCACACGTCGAGTACACTTGGCTATCACTGGATTCCATGAGGCAGAGATTTGATTACAGACAAACATCGGGACAGGTGAATCTAAATTAAAGCTTGTAACATAAGCCTTATGACAACAGCACCAACTGCAAAACAATAGATCTGCAAAAGCCTTTGATTGAATAGAGAGAACTGGCCAGTCAGCTTTCCTCCCACTTTCAACAAGGTAACAAAAGGGGCATGGGAACTGACAAATGTTTGCCCCCGTCCGTCTGGCATTTTCTTAAAGCCTGGCATTTTGTTTTAAAGGTGACGGGTTAGTTTCACAGCAATTCCTATTTTATAATGTCACTGTTACCAGACTAACGGGGTGGATTTTCATTATAATCTTCGATAGATTTACGTATATGGTAGAAAACTTTGGAGTAGAAGTCAATTTATTTTAGTTGTTTATATAAGGTTTG
The DNA here is from genome assembly GCA_963082625.1 of Pasiphila rectangulata. Taxonomy (NCBI): domain Eukaryota; kingdom Metazoa; phylum Arthropoda; class Insecta; order Lepidoptera; family Geometridae; genus Pasiphila; species Pasiphila rectangulata. The sequence goes on along the minus strand of OY720242.1, from coordinate 8,826,034 downwards.
AGCATATACTTTATAATATATGTACTTTCAATGCTTTTTATATTATCAAAAAAAACTTACGAAGTTCGAACATTACGAACAACGCAATTTTCAAGAATCAGGGTTGGTGATTTTCAAAGCCTGGAACAAATGTCTTTTAATAAAGTATTTGTGAGTCAAATTAAAACAATAAATTCAAGCGGTGGGTCTTCATTAGGTATCTCCACAGATTCTGCCTTCGCCAATCTTACATTTTACAATACGCCGCAAATGCAAAATTTTACATTAAAACACCAAAACACGCGTAACTTTGTACGAATTAAACGGTTTTACGATTCTTCTACACTTTGATTTAGATTCAGATAGAGTTTATGGTGAATAAAATGCGGCGTATAAAGTTACGTTGACTTCCCCTTTATTTCTGTTATCTCAGTTTGTTGATACCCTACAAAAACTATACGTACCAAGAAAGTCCGAATTACTTTTTAGGTTCGTTTTTACTGCGATTTAAAAAAAGCTACTTGACATTTCTTGCTACAAGTTACATTGTTTCCGTATTTTGTCTGTTTTTCTTTTTAAAATGCAGCAGCATAGCTGAAAAATCTAAGGCTTCAAAAACAAACGTAATCACACAAAAAGCTCGGCCGTGCCAAAATACGAAGCTAGATCAGACCATTATAAAAGTCGAGAGTTCAAAGACGCTAACTTCATTACATTAAGGACGTTGTATTGTTGTCGTAGCAATCCAATTTCTCCTTCTAAATAACTGTATTTTGGAATAACTAGCGAAGAAAATAAAAATATAGGTACCGTGTACAAAACGGCAAAGGAAAAGTGGAGAGGCAAAAGAGCTTTTATGAAACAACTTTGCCTGACGGTGTCGTATTGAAGGCGTTTACGAGATAGTTGAGGTAGGGCCGTAGTTACAGCGATATCTTTTACTTTTGTGTATGGCAGTACTGTCATAACTGATTTGATAGAGGCAATGTGTTCTGAAGTTCTGACATTTTACGCGATTACATTTTTAATAAAATTTTACTTTGTCAAATTGTGATACACTATTTTCTACCAAAACCTACTTCGTGACCGCAGCCTTAGATTTGGTTCGATGAAACTCTTCAGTCACCTGTCACTTTGTCATATTTTTTGGAGATTAAGGAATATTTTAAAGAAGTAACAGTGAAATTGCCTTGGTTTAAAATAGTAGAAAATAGTAATCTCTTCTGTTAGCTGGTGAGCTGTACGTTAATAAAGAAATAGAAGTATCAACGTTAAAAAATCTCGTTTAAAACATTTTAAGCGTTCAGTAGCAGACGCCGCAAAAAACATCAGACCTCAAATTACTCCCGCCGCCAAAACAGCCGACCGCTCAAAAAGAAACACTGGAAAAAACGTAACGCAAGCGTCCGCGACTTCCCGCGATCTCCGTAGATGGGCTGACTTCATAGAGGAAACAGATATCTGGTCCTTATTTACAGGTGCCGATGGTTTTAGGCCACCTTTTCAAATTCTTCAAAGAAAACGATCCTGTGCTAGCCTTATGCATTATCATCCGGCAACCTTGACTTCATCGTCTGCCTATCTGGCATAATTTTTATAATATTAAATGGATATTATCCAGCATTATTCAATATAACACAGCACCATCTAGATGGGTATGGGTACCATACCGGATGGTATGGGAGAAACGTTTTGACACGCTTCTATCAGCTACATGTGGATATATTATGAAACGGAATCTTTGTACGAGATTTGAACAAACTGTAATACATCAGATTTCGTTTAAACTTTGTATAAGTACTTATTAAAGACCGATGACGATGTAATAATTCGGCGTGTTTTTAGTTTTGAACATATTATTTTTATTTTTGCAAATACAATGAAATATAAATTTTTAATGCACGGAACTGTGGTTAAAATATTGTAAAAGTTACTATTAATGACAGTGAATAACAAGAATAGTGAATACTAAGTTACAAAAAGGTGCAAAACTTAACTTATGGCTTACAATACATATCAATTACAGAAATTACTAGCCGAGACAAATATCTGCAGATAAAGCAAAAATATTGTTACCTTAGTGGGGATCAAACCCGCGATCCGCGAGGATATTAGGCCAACTGAGCCAAAGACGTCGTTAGGCTATCAATTTAGGTGAAGCAGAACTGCTATCGAACCGGTTTTTTACTTGAAAATAGCGTAGCAGCGATCTCTAGATATGCAAAACACAGTCCTTTGTAACATGATCTTATTGTGTTCGAGAATCCGCCTCCGTTGAATACGAAACGACTTATGTCGATTTAGAAATTTATTAGAATGCAATGTGGTGTGAGAAATACGTGAGTTTCGCACAAGTTATTGTTGCGTTTCGGCTTTGCATTCTCAAGTGCAAGTGACACGGTTATACCATCTGCGCGAACTGTGATTTGGGTTCCAAGTGGCTTAGATTTATTTGGCTCTGCTGATGCCAAGTTTTCAGTAGAATATTGCGTTGCAGAAAAACGTTATTACAAGTTAAGCTGTACTCGTGCATTATATTTGAACATTTTCGTCAGTCATAACTGGAATTGGTTGATGTTAAGGGTGAATCATGTTGGGGGTTGGATTAAATTATTAAAACAAGTATTGGTACGGGGGTACCAGAAAAGGGGGTAAAGGTAACAATAACTCCGGTCTCTGTGACTCTAGGGTCACCAAAATCAATCAGTACCCTTCTCTCATTAAGACAGTGCTCACAAAAAAGGTTTCATGTAAATCGGTCAACGCGTTCGGTTGTAATCGTGTCATGCATAGAAATATAGACAGGCAGACAGACAGTGCTATGCATAATAAGGGGCTTCGCCCCCTAATTATCATTAGTTTTTCCGGCTCAAATCAACATAGACTCGTAGAAGGAATGAAATGGACAAAATTAATTTAAATATTATTAACTGCCTAAAACCAAACTGATATTGGAGAATATCGAAATTGATAGCGCGTCATCATCATCATCATCATCATCATTGTCAGCCTGTGTCTAAAGTATTTGAGTATGTAATAACCATCTTGTACTCTTAACACAAGCTCTGCTTACTTTGGGGCTAGATGGTTTTGTGTAAAATGTCCTGCATTATTTTATTTTTTGATCGGATCACGCCTCCTTACCATGCACGTTTTTAAGTTACATTCTCTGAACAAATTGCTTTCGTCTACCTTATATTCATCCAAGATTCAGCCGCACACGCCTGGCTTATCAGCCCGTCTTTCTTCCCCGACGATGTCAAACTGACACTGACAAGTTGAAGATTGCAACGTTGCAGGCCCCCGGGCTTCAGGATTGATCGCTGTAATTTGCTCACGTTCGGACTATTGCCGTGTGACTATGACTAGATATTCATCTTGCGGTGCATGTGTCGGTGTGACGCTGAGTTGGAAATACTTGCTTGAAAGAATAATGCTGGACTATTTTAAACTAAGCGAAGTCCTATGGACACTAGATGATTGGTAGAATACCTAAACACTTTTTTTAGTCAATACGTACTTACAAAATAGACAACACCCCGGCCTAAGAAAAAAATTGTACAAATAAAGCATACATTTGTCCGTATTGCCGTAGGGTCCCGGCAGTAAAAGGTTCCTTCCTCTCTTATCCATTAGATTATCTTAGCTTGGGGCTAGATGATGCTGTGTGATCTGTCCAGAATTATTTATTTATTTATTTATCCGTGGATGCAGTGGGATTCTGCCAAGGGATATCTCCGGAAAATGGGCAGCAGCGTCTTTCCGTGTATCAACATCTCCTACTGCGCTCGCCAGCCCGCCTTCCCGCTTGGCAGACGGGATGGCGAGGGCAATGAGTATGTTAACAACTCTCTCACCAGTACTCGAAGGTTTATAAGAGAGGCCTTGTCTGTGTATCTAGACACCGTAGCTCTTAAACGCGTAGACCGATTTGGATGCAGTTTTTCATATTTAAAAGTAGGTTTTCCAGCGGTGTTTTTATTAAAACTGGTTAAGACGTTTACAAGATATGAGTGAAAGAGGGGATGTATCATCAAATGCTTCCAAATTTACCCAAGTTTGGTATCGAATGAAAGGAATTCAAGTCAGATGACTTAAGAACCTCCTTTATCTTGTAACTGATTTCTATGTAACTTTCCGTTTTGCATTCTACACGTCATTTCCTTTCATTCGATTGCATTTTTTTTATTTTAATTTTTGACACCTCAGAGCTCCTTTGTTTAGGTAACTACAAGTATGAGGTTCGATACTTTACCAAATTGGTCCCATTTTTTCAATACTCGGTTCTAATAACTGGATCCATCAGAAATAAAGTAATTATGATAGTAGATATAGAGGTATACATAGATAGAATGTCTATTGGAGGGACTCCAATAGACATTTAGATGTATTTTTAATTAAACAAATGGCTAAGTATTTTCTTTCATTTAAAATATTATTTGCTTGCTTATAAACCCATTATTTGCTTGTTTCTTTATGCACGCCAAGTTGATATTCCTACAATAATTGGTTGACAGGTAGAAAATGCCTACGGCATTATGTTCGCCTTTTGTGCATCTTTGTTAAAATTTTGTGCAATAAAGAATTTATAAATAAATAAATAAACCCAGTCCTGATGGTGGTATTCATTATAAATCGAGGGAACTACTCAAATGCGATAGGCTTAAATTTTAAGTTACAAGGAAAAGACAAAAAAGCGCTGGCGCGATGACCTAGGCGGGTTCTATGGTAGGGGGGGAGATCACACTGCACAGGGACATATGGAGGGAAACGGGGTAGGCCTTTGCCCAGCATTGGAACAGTATAGGCTAGTAAAAAATAGTAAATTTTAATAAAGTTGGGTATTTTTGTTGAAATTTTAAATAATGATTTATGAATTATATGTATTATACAATACTACCTATTTAAAGAGTAAAACTGTTATCATTTGTCCCAATAAAACAAATGTTCCTTACTTTAGAACTAGATAGTGCGAAATATCCAGAATCATCAATTTATTATTATACCTAATAATGAACTATGTACGTCTGTTAATTTGAGTTTGCTTACAGTTTATTTGGGTTTAATACATCTTTACACTAAGAGCTGCGTGACAGGCTATAGGCAATACAATTTCAGTTCAGGCAAAACCTGATCTAGCTTGTTTTGTATTGTGTTAGGTTTATGCAACGAACATATTGGCTCTTGGTTGGAGCAAGCAGCGATTGATTTAATGGTTGGCATTGTTTATACAAGTGACGTATTTCAAATGAATTGGTGCTTTAACTTTGCTTAATTTTTTAACACATCTAAACAAGACTTTACATAGATGTTTTAGCTTGTAAGAAATAATTTAAAAATAATTATAATTTTTAACAGTGCTGGTATGTTCTGAACTGTGTTTTGCGTAGCATACTTTTATACATTTATAATCATTATAGAACTTTGAAAAGTCCGAACTATAATATTAAATGAGCATGATCACTGTCAAAGATGAACGAACCAAACACAGACCTGTATTTTTGATTGCATCAAAATATGATAAATTTGTAATATCAAATTTAAATTCGCCTTCATTTTTGCTTTGATACTTTAACTATAATTTTTTAATGTTTTTTTATAACAGATACTTCTTCGTTTGGCCACAATATCTCGTGATAAGCAATGGTTTGGCCGATATTATATCACAGTCTCTAAGACAGCTAGCTATATTGATTCTGCAAATATATTGTTTTGGAAATACGTGTAAAATAAATAGCTTGTTTTTTTGCTGGTAACAAATGATTTTTCCGTGATCCCTGTACAAAACATCGGCTTCCTGATATATCTCACAATCACTCGGTAAAGGTATGCCTTTACAGAGGAAGGAATGAATTTGTTTTCTTTATGGACCATAAAATTGATGGGCCGGAAGTTGTTTGCGAGTACATTTTGTTTGTATCTATGTTATATACCCGCTGTGTTTGATCTACTTCGAAGGGTGATAGGAATCATAATGATTTTCGTGCAGGTAATATCATCATAATTATCATCGTCTTTTTCCGAATAAGATACTAAGCGGCTTTAATTATTCAAGATTCAGGCTAATATATCGATTTCATATTTGATAAATTCGTTTCTAAAGAAGAAACCGAAAGATTGTACGGTTTTTTTAAAAACAAACACATGAAGTTAAAATCTAGCACATAATAATAGACGTTGATAAGGTTTAACATTTACGTCTACTTATCGTGGTACCTGGTACACCACGTGCGAGGCTGTAAGCAGAAGCTCATTTTCAATATATCGTATTTTAATTAAACTTGAAGCTAAAATCATACAGACCAAATTACGTTTTCTATTCAATTTCATCGAATACTTAGCATTAAATCATCATCATCATCCTTAGCTTTTACAGACAAAAGCTTTTTTCCTAATACCATTTCCAAACATCATAACATACATGCATCAAATGTTTAAAAAATGCGCTCTACTGCACTTCTTCACAAAGAATTTATTTCGAAAACTGTAAAAGATTTCACGACAAAAGCTCTTCAATTCACGAACACCAGACTTTAATCCGCTAAGTGTCTAATAAAACGTCGAGAATTAAATTATCAAATAAGGTGTAGTTAACTTAGTGCCGAGTCCGATAGGTGTTCAGGATCAATTAACTGCTGCAGACCTGTGCCACTCTGAAAAATCTCGATTACGTTAAATTCTAAAATTCTAAGGCGTAGCTCAGGGTTGGTATGACAGCCGGCTGAGACGCAGGAAGTTGCGGGTTCGATTTCCGACGCAGGTTGTCTGTTGAGAATCTGGTTTCCAAAGCTTTGCTTAGTTTGGCAATAGATGGCGCTATGTGTCCAGTATTATTTACTTATTAAGTATAATTAGCCTTTTGCATATATTTGGATGACTTAGAACTTAGAATCAACTAAAAAACTAACTATTAAAAAGAACTGTAATTCCTAATCGCTTCTTACCACAGTGCTTAAAACAGGGAAGCGAACAGATTCATTCATGTGCCTTATTCCCTGGTAACATAACATTAAGAGGGGCCAATCCAACTTACTTTTCATACAACCGCTCGTACGTGGGTGTGGCGTCGTAATTGATCTTTCTATGAAACTTTTGATCTAATAGGTATCTTGTGCACTATATCTAGGTTTCTATCCAAACAAAAAATCTAAATTTGGAGAAACAAATTTTATACTGAATTTGTTTTGTAATTGCAAACTTTGGAAATAAATGAATGAGTTTAGTTTATGAGTTTATTTATACAGTAGAGATAATTGTTCAAGACTAGATCAATTAACACATATTTAACCGGGTATTTATCGCGTTATTTACCTTTATTATTGCCCGACGTTTCGACAGGATTGCACCCATCATGGTCCCGGGAAGACTTCCATCGTGGACGCGAAAGTTTAAAAAAGACTCACTAAGGTAGTTTCCGAACATCAAAAATGGTTCTATAAACTTCTTAATTTTGAGCATTCCTTGAAAAGATCATCAACATTTTATTTTCAATGTTGCAATCTGACATTTAGAAATAATAATTACATGTTTCAAAATATTTCATTTTCGCAAGTTTAAGTGACAATGATACTTTGATCGACAGTATTACAGTTGATCGACCAAAGCATGTTATTATAATTTCGGTCAATTAACTGAAGATAAACAACGTAGTAAGTATAAGCATAACCGGATTAAGTAAATCATTTCCCGCCCGCAAACTTAATTTGGCGCTAATATTGAAATGAAGTGAAACTACTCCAACTTGTTCTTTTATATGCTGTGGTCTTGATTGGACAATTAGTCTTGAGCTAATCCGTGGCGATCGATATTAACTAAATTATATCATCAGGTGGAGTAGCAGCCTAATAGCCTGTCCTGAGAAGAAATATCTGCCTGGACTTGGACGTTTTTAAGAATAGCCGGCTTAGTTTGTTAAATTGAAGAGTTTAAAAAGTATTGGAAGAATTAATTTAGAAAGTAATTGACATTTATTTGCTGTCGGTATCGTCATTTGGTATTTTGTAGTTTGCTAGATCAGTAAAATATTTTACAAAATTTTGTTTAAAACATTTTTGTCATAATTTCCGTATTAATTAATAGATTTATAATATAAATGAAACATTTAAAACCCACCGAAAATACCTACTTTGTTCCCTGTAATAAAAACTCATAGCATCGACCTTTCAACTACGGTACATGTTTGAAAATTTGCCGCATACAAGTTTAAACAATGTCATTCGCAAATCAATTCAAAGTCACTTGGAACTTGGTCGGGCGTTCAAACTTGTAGTTGCTTATAGTAACAGTAATAATCTGCATTGCGTCTGTGTAAGCAAGTCCTCAATACAAGGTCACTTCGTCCAAAATGTTGGTATAATCCTGTGATAAGCTAGTCTACCCGACGCACAATTGAGTTTTCTCAGGTACCTACTCAGTAGTTTTGGATTGGTTGCAAGGGTTTATGTTGCGTATGTAAGATGAATAGAGTTGAAATTATTTTGTTGTAAGAATCGAATGATATAATATTTTGGAACACATTTGAAACCTGAAGCACATATTAAACAATGGTTTTGAAGATTTATTTATTTATTTCACGAACCCTTTCATTAAGTACTCGACGAGCCCCCGTTGTCTCGACCACGGGTAATATATATGTATATTTCATTATTATGTAGGTCTAGACATTTTCTTTTACAGTGTTTAAACTCAACAATAAATTCAACAACTAATTATGTGCCTTTGTTAGACCAAAGAATATTATCAACTAGCTTCTGCCCGACGTTTCGCATACGTTGTACTCGGATAAAAAGTCTATGTGTTAACCCTAGTCGACATCTATACATGTGCAAAACTTCAGCTCAACCCGTTGGCTCGTTTTTGCGTACAGAGGTAACAAACATCCATTTAAACAAACTTTCGGCTTTATAATATTCGTAATATATAGTGCTCATTACCATGATAGCGTCAAAACATTTAAAACACTTAGCGTTCCTATACGACTTTGACTCCTTAGAACAAAAATGAATTCAACGAAACCCACCCCACAGATTGCAGTTCCACTGTATTCAAAGCCTGCTCAAAATCGCCCGCATATATGTACGTACCTAAACGCTATACGACATAACAAAAGTCATGAAGTCCTCTTTGGAACCTTTTTATTCGTTCGGAAATAGGGAAAAAGTGTTCGTAAAGCCATTCGGACGGCGTGCGCAACTGTACCAGATATACTTTAACTCTATACTTTGTGCAAACGACCGTTTGATAGGGGCGTAGAGATGTTTAGCGGCTGGATGTGCCTAGGTTAGAAGATTTATTTTATGGGATGTTCTTTTAACTGAGATTTAGACTCTGAATGGGCAATTCGAGTTTTTAGATGCTGCTCGGTTTCGCTTTTTAACTGGAACTGATCAATTTTCACGTAGATAAAAGAACCTTCGTTTATAAAGTTTTTTTCCCCTTGAATAATGCCCCAAAATATAGCGCTTCGTGAGAAAATCAGGTTTTTTAATGCATTTATTACATTGAATTCCATTTTGATGGTGATAGATAAATTAAAACATAGCATATAATACAAATAAAAACTACTGGACACACAGCACCATCTAAACTTAGATATTTATATCAGGGTACAAGGTGGTTAATATACTTCTTAAATCCTTAATTTTGAAAATACATACTCATCAAGAAGAATATCTTGCGAAAACTTACAAACAATTCTCCCGCGGCGAAAATTGAATCCGCGACCAACTGCGCCACCGCAGAGGATGTTATTTATAATATTATGTATAGAAACCCGTTCCACAAAACCTTCATCAATGTAAATATCTGTACACACGGCTCGGTATCGTTCGAGGGATTACTGCCTGAGGATTACATCTTTTATGATAAAACGTTGGCATTACCGCCGAGACTGTAATAACTTTCCACTATTAATTAATCTTGCAGGTAGAAGTCTGCTTAAGCTGCGGGTTGTTTTGAGATATTGCGATGGCAAAATGGGAATGAGGTTGTAGGGTTTTAAATATTTTGTTTCTAAATACTTAAGTCCTAAGTTAAACCTTGACCTGTTCTTATCAATTTCATTCGTCCACACAGCGTGGAATATACGTATATAACATTTAAAGTAATTAAGAAAAAACCTTACAGATATTATTCATCATTTCAAGGATACGAAAAACCTTATCAAAAATGTACTATTCCGGTGGGATTCGCACCCACGTCCGTCAAATCGATCCTTAACGCTTCCTAAAGCCGGAAGCGCTTTAACAAATATGCAACCCGTGTCGGATAACGTCGAAATTCTTAATAAGGTTATATCGGTAGAGCACTACTAGAGATTTTTGATAAGGTTTTTTTTTAATTTCCTTGAAATTTTCTATCTGAGTGTGGTTTTACCCTATAAAAATAACAAACTAAATTGAATATCTATTTTAATATAAGAGGAACAAACAAACAGCGACATCAATTTCTAATAAAAGTACACTTTACTATCAAAACCGATCACAAAAAAATAAACAAATTTTGGCTTAACAGGATGACACCTGCATTAAGAGGGAGAAGGATATTAATATGTGACTTATTCGGAACCCTGCTCGAGAAAACGTTACCTATCTGAAATTCATACTTAAATACCGAAGTAGCAGTCATAAAAGCTAGCCTACCCCTACACAATGCCTACCCCACGATTGTGCAAAATCTTCCGTTAAATTGAAGGCTCGTCGCGGCAAGTCTGCATACCGTCGCAACGTCACTGAATTGAAAATTTCAAATCTACCCTCATTTTAAAAGCTGTTGCAGCTGATATATCGGTAAATCGATACGTTATTGTTAACTATTTACATTGAAAGGTTTCCAGAGTTCTAAGTGCTGAAAATATTGTTGAGACACTCAAAGTGACACTTTTTATGACAACGGTAAATAATGATTTCACAAGTAACGTTAAATGTTACCTCCGAAGTAAAAATTACTGTCAATTTTCAGGAGGAAAATAAAATTTCAATCGATAATATAACTGGAAAATATGTATGACACGTAATCGAATCTGTAAAATAAACCACCTTGTAGGATTCTCAGGTGCACAATCGAAAAATATTACAAGAACTCGGGAAATTTTCAATTGTCGCGCGCTCATTCTCCCGAAAACTTTGGCAATTGAAGAAAGAGAAAGCGAAGTAGTGAAATAAATTTGAGAATTTTATTACTGAATTCCGATGCAGTATCATGTTTTAGAAATGTGTTTTATATGACGTCATTCACATGAAGTTTGAGAACATCAGAAGCTTGGTAAATTTTTGTTATTATTTTTTGTGGAAAATATTAACTGAACGTTAAGTTTTTCAGCCTTCAAGTTCCACTTCTTCCCAAATTGACTCGTGTATGAAAATATAAATTTGAAATATTTAAATACAAAATCAAAAATCGCATGTTTTATGTAGATTCGTAGTTTAAAAAAAAACCTACAAATATTTAACCATAATTCTGGCAATATTTTCTAAAACGTGTTTTAATAAAACAGTAATCTCACAGATTGAGTCGTTAGACGCAGTGATTATGTAGATTCGCTCGGCGGTGAATTTAAAATTTTCCTTTTACGCTTATTTGATTAGGGTGCACAAATTGTTTCATCCCCTGAGTTTGCTTAGGTTTAAGCGCCAATACTGGACAAATTAAGGTTTTACGGTACTATAAAGTTAACCAAGGGAATAGATTAACTAAAAATATACATTTATACCTGTAAAAATAATGTTTTTTCAGTAAAAATAAAAATACTTACTACTGAACCTCTACTGAAACTAGATGGAGCTACTGCGCGAAACAGGCGCGATAACAATGTTCCTGTCTCTATTAAACAATGTTTACTTACAAAAAAATAACACTAGCGCCATCTATTAGGCTGTGGGGAACTATGTTTGGCATTTTTTTAGGAAAACGCCGTATTGACAGCCTAAAGATAGATAAATAGATGAAAAATAACTTATTATTGTACTCAACTTTATTCATAAATTAAACAAAGGAAAGAAAAGAAAAGCTCTACAGAGTTAAAATTAATTGGACCAGATGCGTGACGGCTACGCGCTAGGTAGGGTTCCATAGTAACTTAGTAGATTTTGTTATTACCAAAACATATTAACAGATATTAATTGAGTTTACGGTTAAAGGTATTCCGGTATGTTTGGTTATCACATATTTAAGCGACAATTTCTCCAAAACTAAATAAGCTAGCTCAACTGTTTTAAATTTCCTAGAAAGTTCATGGTTAAAATTATATCCTTGATTTTGTTCAGATTTGTTAAATTTAGATTCAAGAGGCAACACTCGAAAAAAGAAAACTTTAATATTTCGTTATTGAAAAATTATCTTTGGTTTTAAAATAAATTATTTAACGATAATATTTCACCTCACACAATGGAAAGGTCAAAAAAATGTTTATCTTCATCTTATGTACCGTTTAAAATTAAAATATTACCTTTTTAGGACTAATAATATCTTCGTAAATCCGCAAACAGATGAACAGACAGATAGATGGACAGACAGACAAAGCGAAATTATAACGGTTCCTTCTTATACCTAACCCTAAAAAAGGCGTAACATGACCTCTCAGTAATATCATGAATACTACTGCTATATATTTTGGAAATCAATCATAATTGATCACTTCGCCAAATTTTAATCAATTAGTGAAAATTGAAAAGCCTTTCACGATTATTTATTCAACAAGATTGATGTGATAATGAAATATTACCTACAATATAACTTTTATTGTGTTATAGATATTATTTGAAGCTGTCTTTCAATGTATGTAGGTTTTATACTTTAATTGATCTGAAACCCGTTGCGTTGTTATAATTGGTAAATTTTTAAAAAAACACGTCCTCTTAACTTACCGAAACTCTTAACTTTTATATTTTTTGAATTAAATTTTTTAAAAAAATATTGTCTTCTTAAAGTAGTTGTATTTCAAGGTATGAGGTTGAAGTGAATTCACCCGAAGACCCCTTTTGCAGTAGCTAAGAAGACAACTGGCCAGTTGAATTCGCACAAGTGAAAAGTTTGAGTATTTTTGGCATATAACTTTTAATATTCAGCTTATTGATCTGTAATCAAGGTGACGCATTGATAAACTATTGTTTCAAAAATCGAGTACCGCGCCCCTTCACTCGGACAAATTTTACGCGGTCGCACTCGACAGGATCACGCCTAGCGGCGGGCGGCAGCGTTGGTCTAGCGTACGTGGCGCTGCTAACGGCGCGGCGGCGGCGGCACGCGTCAACTCGATTTGCCTAGAGCATAGATAATCATGGAGTCGCCTTGTTCTTATTCAACCATTTAAAAAAAGGCAAAAATTCTTTTGAACTATTTAATGATTGTTTTTTTTTCATACAATACAGGCTTATTTCTAATAAATTAGCATCCTTTTAGGGGCTTATTCTGTGTATCAAAACTAACAACTTTTGTGGTATAGACGAGGCGATTGAACAGAACAAGATGCATTTTTATAAAAAAAATCATCATTTCATCATCATTTCAGCCATAAAACGTCCACTGATGAACACAGGCCTCCCTCATGGATCTCCATGAGGGGTAGTTGCCATTCTCACCACGCTTGGCAGGCGGGTTGGCGAGCGCAGTATGGGATGTTGATACACGAATAGACGCTGCCGCCCATCTTCCGGAGGTATCCCTTAGCAGGCTCTTACTGCATCCAAGGGTAGGAGAGGAGGGGTAACATTCTACTGCCGGCACCCCACGGCAATGGGCAAAATGGTTTTTATCGTGCTTCACACACTAGGTTTATAGAAATTTTCTTTTGTTTATCATTTTTACCACCTACTACAGTGTTGGAAGGTGTAGGTATCTTAATGTTAAAACTAACGCTTTCTAAGAAAAAATATACTCAATATCAATATTCTGAAAATTGCATCACATAATCTATAATATCCCCGACCGAAGCATCGTCAACGTCACCAGTATTTTTTTCTATTGAAATGGTAGCTGTATCATTTTCTTTCCCTTTTGCAATCACGTATTCTGGGTCACGAATTGGCCTATTCCTTATGTGTCTAGGGTCCACCAACTCAGGAAGAAGACAATCATAGTAAAATTTCAGCAGTTTTGGCTCCATGATATCTGACCAAAATTTATCGTCTTTTTCTATAATTTCTATTCTTATTTTTTTGTCACCATACCATATTCCAAGTAAGGCCTCCTGTTTCCTGCAAATATGTTACTGTCCTTGGACTTGAAAATACCAGTCTGATTTTTTGTTGACTACTATTTCCCCGTCTTTATTTTTTTTATAAAAATGCATCTTGTTCTGTTTAATCGCCTCGTCTATACCCATTTTAAATGGTGCTATGGGACATTTTATTTCGACTATTTTGTTGTCACCGGTAATCCCATCAGGCGTTGCCTCCAGAAATGGATGTTGCTCATCTATAAATAAACCACATTTTTCAATTTTTATGTCTTCCATAACCGATAATTGTTCGATTGCAATTTTTTCGTGCTTTTTTTCGTGAGTTATTGATGACACGTTGTCAATATTTGGCTTGTATAGTAAATTTTTTACTATATTTCGGCATGTATTTGACTCTTTTCTTTTTACAATTTTACCGAAGTTTGATGCAGTTAACATGCTTCGCCTTAATTCCAACCATTCTCCAGATTCGCTTTGTAGTATGGTTCGTTTTTCTACGTCTTTTCGCTGTTCTTCGGTTTTCATTAAATTCTGGACGAAGGTGTCTTTGGCCTTTTTTAAAGTATCGTCATCTAAGTCTGGCTTATCCACAATTTCCCCATAATCTAGGTTTAATGTACGCGGCATCAAGGTACGTTTTTTTTCCTTTTGCAGTTTTGTTTTGTTTTATTCTTTTTTTAATTTACTGTTCTTTCGTATTTTGTAATAGTTTTTTTTGGGCTGTTTCCATAAACATTACGGTGGACAGTCGACAGCAAGTTGCCGGTGTTAAAGGATATTACTGCACCGGAGCATCTTGCTTGGTAAGCTCTTCTTTGAGAATAATTTACCCTTTTTCCACCAACAAGTTTGGCAATGACTCCATTAAATCTTTCCACTACATTACTGTCGACATCTTCAATCAAACTATGGGCTTTTTCAGCCAATCGAGCGACATGAGTTTTTATTTTTTGCCAAAGCAAACTCCCAGAAAACGGATTAGGAGCGTCTACTTGCATATGATTTTTGCATAATAACTGGTTACAACTTTCATGAGAGTTAAACGCATGGCCAATAGATGCGTTTATATCTGTATATAAACCATCTGTATTTTGGCTCTCCTTGTGAAGCTTTATAGCGTCGCAAATATATTTCCTGGAGCGCATTATTTTCTCTTGTGTCAAACATTTCCTGTATGTTACGTTGAAGTGTATGTCTGAAGTAAGTTGTTGTAACTTATTGCAATAATTTATCAGTAAATGATTCCGACAGAAAATTTTTGACACTGTTAAGCCTGGGTATGGCCGGGCATTTATTATTTTGGCATAGGTGCTACTGTCGCCATCAGCAATAAGTCGCGCGTATATTATACCGTGCATTTCAATGGATCATTTGAACCCTTCAGTAATTATTTGTGATTCCATAGCAGTAGAAGCCCCATCAAAGTTTTTGTAACAGACATGTTCTTTGGGACTTTCTTTTTTATTTTGGGCTCGGGCACAAATACAACAATACTTATTTTTGACACACATGTACAAAACTTGGCCAAAACGTCTGCCAATTATGGCTGCAGCACCCGATAAAGCAGCATAGTTTATTCTGTATGAGCGCTTGCTCCAACACCCATCTACAATGACATCAATCATGGGAATGCCATCTTTTGTAACTCTGCCTTCAATAATAGCTGCTTCTTTCTCTTTTTCTCCGGTTATTTTCATTTCCTCCTAGGCAGTTTCTTCCCAATCGTCACAAACATCGTCCTGCATTTTATTGTAAGTGTGTTCAGACATAATGGGTAATCCTACTGCTGCGGAAAACTGCTTCAGTTGCGCGTGACCACAACCTGCTGCCATTATTCCAGCAACAGCATCTTTGTTTACATCAGCCAAAGATGATTTTATTTTGTTTTTATAATTACACATAGAGCAGACAAATGTAAATTCCGATTGTAATCCTATTCGATGTTCAGAAACTAATTTCATTGAGGCTAATCCGCAGTCAAACAGCGATTCATGTTGAGAGAGTTGTATTAGTTGTGATGTAAAATGATTAACATCTATTACTCGATGCCCCAAGTCGGGAGTTTCTGTTTGAATCTGAAATTTAAGCACATATTTTAGTATTTATTCAGTTTGAATTTTTTATTATGTAAATATTACTTAGCTATAACAAAATGCTTACTGTAGTTTCAGAGGTACTTTCGAATATGTATGAAAGCTCTTCATTTTCAGGATTTGGTTCCTTTAACTGAAACAAAATTACTTACATTACTATTAAAGGAATTAGACATCTATCAAATGACTGGAGTACAGTGGCGGAGGGATGGGTACTAAATACTCACTAAATACCTGGAAAATCTTTGTGATAAATCAGTGAGAGTACTTTCGTTTATTTAAAAGAGGAAAAAATAATAACCCAATCGACAACTTCCTTTTTTTTGAAGTTGGTAAAAAGACAATAAGATAACCGTGATAATTTGAAAAAAGTGTTAAGTTTACCGTTTCCTCTGAATCCACAAATGTCGGCAGCACATTGTGTAACTCTGCGTAAGTTGGTGATATTTCTGGGTGGCTACAAAATAAAATGACGTAATTATATAATTATTAAAAAGTTAAAGCTAACACAATAACCGTCGAATTCGAATAATATTTATTAGGTGATAGAACATCACCTAAGTAATAAATATTATTATTTTAGATAGGTTTCTAAAATATCAAGAGACGACTCCATAGCTTTTTGTTCTGATATTTGTTTCCTACAGTATGGTTACTTTGTACAGACAAGTCATAGTACCTACCTACACACTTGAAAATAAAAAATAGACGGAGTATTATTATTAGATAGGTACTTTTAATTGATTTCTGAAATGATAGATATATTAGGTATCTACTCAATACTCACTCTCTATCTACTGGCTCTCTTGAGGATGTGGGTTGACCATCGTCAATTTGCAGTTTCCGTTTTTTTGACCTAAAAAAATTGTAAATATTCTTAGGTAAATGCCGAAAAATTTAAGTAGGTAGTAGGCATGCGATTATCCATAATCTGTAGACGAATGTGTGTTTGCCAAATATAGACTTTATTCTTAGGGCATTGGAGTGCAACTATTTATGGCAAGTTTATTATATATGTAATCCAACTTACCCAAACATTCCGTCATGTTTTTTAGGTTTTCTTTTTCGTTTTTGTAAAAATAATTCTTTCCGCTTATCTTTCCTCCCCATTTTCTATGAACACTTGTTTACCTACTATTTACACAATACCAAATAAAAATATTAACTAACTTACTACCTACTACAATAATGTTCTGAAGCTACTATATAATATAGTACACTAAAGTCTAAATTATAATTTTGAAAATAATTTTGAAGTAAATCACTCGGTTGGCGGCGTTGCCAGCCCGACGCTGAGCGAACAGGCAATCGTGCGTTCGTCGGAGTCGCAACGTCGCCGTCGCACCGGTGCGCGCCGGCGCGCGGCGGCCCAGATAGCGCCTGATCAAATTTTCTGAGCAAACACTGTTGGGTAGAGTAAACAAGAGTAGGCGCAAATGGATTTGATTGAGTTTTTAATTAATTAATCATAATATACACATTAAAAAAAAAAAATTCTCGAACTATGAAATAGAAAAGTAATCTGGCTATTTTATTCGTAAAAAATAATGGGGTGTTGTCGCGGATAATTCTGAGCATTCGAATTATTAAACTTTTTTTTGGTAAGAAATTTGTATTTTTTTTTTTGATAAAGCCGGTTACTTTTCAAAATTTTGTTCGATTCATTAAATTTTTCAAGGTTTTCCCTTATCTATGACATTTTTTAAATTTGAATCAATATCATCCATCCTCTCACATCGCGCATTCAAAAGTACTTGTTTTCGCCGTTTTCGTGTTTCTCGGCCCGATGCCTCATCTTAACCTCCGACACAAAATGAGGGCTGTTATAAGTTTTATTAAAGCTTGTGTGTCTGTCTGTGGCACCGTAGCTCTTAAACGAGTGGAACGATTTAAATGCATTATTTTGTATTAAAAAGCAGGTTTTCTAAGGGGTTCTTCAACGTGTTTTATCAAAATCTGTTAAGACGTTTACAATATATGGGGGGTGAAATTGAGGATACATAATCAAATGTTTCCATTATATACCCAAGCGTAGTATCAAATAAAAGTATGTATAATAATATAGAATGCTAAACTGAGGGTTCAAATTACAAAAAAATAGGTATCCTCCGAGACTAGGTTGTGTCGGAGTTTACGTTAAATTTTTAATTTTATAAATTGTGCATTATTTTTACCTTTGTACCTCTTTGTTCCTTTTGCACTGATATCACAGACCAGCAAATTCATCACTTACCTGAAACAATTAAAAAACATTAAGTCTGAGCCTATGATGTGAAAATAAGAAAACATAAGCTTATTTATAGTTTAATACATCATAAGATTCTCAAAAACATGTTGTTATTATTCCACATCATTAAATGTTAACTCATAAAAATACATAATTTACTATAAAGAAATATAAAAAAAAATACTCTACAGTAAAAACGGCCCGACGGGTGAGGGGAACCTCCCTTCCAAATATCCCGATCCTGTGCTATGGAGGACCAACCTTGTAAAAATAAGTCAAATTTGACTCGCCATCTCAGTCTACCATCCATTTAATTCCGTGCTTGCTGTTATTATATAGCTGCTTGCAATAAGATGGTAAACGACATATTTATATACTTGACCGTAATTAAAAATAAGCTGCAAAATTAAAATAATTTATATCACGCCTTCAATACCTTGATAAACGGTACTTTAAAGTACAAAAAGTTTTTTCTAAATGTTATGTCCAGCAGTTGACGTCATACGGATAACTACGCCCTAATGGCTTTACACCGTAGAGGCTCTACGCGCGGCGTAGCGCTATTCTATAATGAGATGTTTAGACCTTAGGAGTAGTTTAAATATGTATATAATAGTTTAAATAGAGTGAAAGCTACCAAAGCCCGTACTTCCCTCACTCTTAACTTACACAGATATTACATTACTTTATGATTAATGTATTTTTTCGTTAATTAAGAAATACAATTATTCATTTAGATCCTTTCACTGGCTTTACACCGTGAAAGCTCTACATTGTAGCGCTATTCTACAGTAACATGTTTAATCAATATCGTTAGTAGTAAAAGTATATTGAGTATTTAATTATTCAATTAAGAATTATTTTTGATTACAACTTATATACTATCACAGTTATAACACGTTGAAAACCTTAAAATCATATTAAATATTTCATTTAATTAGTAAACCCTATTTCTTAAATACCAAAATAAAAAGAAGTGAAAAGTTCAAGTTAAAACCAATTTCAAGAACTCCTACATTTAAGCAACACCATTGAAAACAATGTACATTTTGCGATTATGTCGCGTGCTACATTTTTTATTCACAAAGTACCAGTATATGGCCCTTAATGAACATCAATCACAATATTCATCAATTATGGACAAACGACAGGTGGCCGGCCGGCCAGGTGGCTCATTCACCAGTACTTTGAAAACTCTCTGTCTATTGGAAGTCTAGTATGCACTGCATTAATGCTCATATCTTTCGGATCGAATTTGAATTGAAGCAGAATTTTAACTATTACAAAAATGCAAGCTGTTTTTAGAGTGAGCTTTTATTGCTAGTTTTTTTATAGTCATCATAATAATGACGACGATTTGGTTTAATAGACGCTGAAATGCGGGGGCGGGTTAGATTCTCGTCGCGGGGCAAATTTTAGCTAGTTTTCTCCAAATATTGGTCTAAGTATTTTTTTTCTGTGTTTGATAGTATGTTAACAAAACATATTTTAAATATTCTATGAACCATCTGGTACCCATAAACACAGTGAATTCACCTAAAAAGTTCTGCTTATTTTGGGGCTTAAAAAATATGCACATTATTTATTTATAATTATTTTAAATTCACAAATAACTTATAATAACACAAAAATAAACATTTATTTATTAATAGGGTAAACACTTCATCTTCATTTCATATAGATATGTGTGTCCTCTCTAAAGCAAGGTCCTTCCAACATTCCCGGTCAATATTACAATAAACAGTTTATCTATCTATCTTTTGTTCCTGAGACACAAAAAGTTAACCATTAAGAAGTCAAAAGCAAAATTAAACAACATTATATCAAGGTACTACATAATTAAATTTAATAAACTGTCGCTCTCCCGACCGGAGTCTGCAAAGACAATTCTGACATGCAAAAATACCTCCGCATATGAACAGTATTCAATTATAAATTAGAATTCTCAAAACAAAAGGTCTGGCTTAAAGTGGAGCGCTCATCTCTCGTTTTAGTCGCGTTTTCTCAACGTCTCGTGGTGCAGGAAAACAATTAAACCCTTCGCTTGCTGTATGGAAAGTTTGTGGGAGACTACATCCGCCCTTTGTGTTAAAGTGGGAGGCTTGAGTGATGGAAACGGTGGAGCTAATTTTTGGAACGATATTGAAGGAAGCAGTTTTTTTCTTTATGTTGGGGCGTTGTTATTGACTACTATTTTTATTAGGTCGTTACATAATAATATGAAATTGACTTGAATTACTGACCACGTTGATCTCAAATAACTCCTCTTTGGTTAGGAACTCCAAATTCAAATTTATACAGCTATTTACTCATGAATTTTTGTTTCGAAAACCTTATTTCATTTGTTTTTCCTCTTTTGTATTTTTTTACTCAGTATACAAAATGGAAAACTTGAAATATCGCGTTATTTAAGAGTACGAGTTCCACCGTGGCACCAGTGCTGCAGAAACGGCTCGAAGGATTATTTATGTGTATGGTGGCGGTGTCGCAAAAGACAACACAGTGCGTTTTTGGTTCCAACGTTTTCGTTCTGGAAATTGCGACCTACAGAACAAGCCCCGTTGACAGCCGGAGACCAAAGTTGATAAATAAGAATTGAAGGCTACTCTGGGAGCGGATCCATCGCAAACCACGTCCGAGTTAGCTGCTGGCTGCGGTATTAGTGATAAAACTATTTTAATCCACTTGAAGAAAATTGAGAAGGTGAAATAGCTTGAAAGGTGGGTACCTCACGAATTGAGTGAATCAAATCGACTAACGCGTGTTGGCTGCTGCGTTACATTACTCAACCGGCACAATAATGAAGGGATTTTAAATCGAATCATTATCTGCGATGAAAAGTGGATCCTATACGATAATCGGAAGCGCTCATCGCAATTGCTGAACCCTGGCGAACCAGCCGAATCATGCCCCAAGCGAAAACTGACTCAAAAAAGTTACTTGTGAGCGTTTGGTGGACCAGTACCGGTGTCGTCCACTACAGCTTTCTTAAATTTGGCCAGACGATTACGGCATATGCCTTTTGTCAGCAACTGCAAACCATGATGGAAAAGCTAGCTTCTAAACAACCGAGGCTGGTCAATCGCTCTAGGCCACTGCTGCTTTAAGACAACGCTGGACCAAATGATTACGCGCTGGGTTCTTTAATTTTTTCGTGATAGCTAAGATTACTTATTTTCCCGAAATATTGACACAGTAACAGGATTAAGATTTGAAGGAAATGAAAGGACTCACCCCTATCGGCCGGCTCAGATAGACATCCAGATTGGTTGTTTTCTTCTAAAATGTACCTAGGTTGGAGATTAGCACTCACTCTCCCTAGGATTCTTAGGGAACAAAGATTTTATTCCCGTCCAAATGGTTTTTTTAGTAATGGCCTATAATGTTAATATAAGAAAACATAAGCTTATTACAAGCTTTTATTTAGCTTGCCCTGTATGTATGTATGTATGTAACTTAATTTTGAAGCAAATATCTTCAAGCAATTGAGCTAAAATTTTGTATATACATATGTTTACTATGGATGACAATGCATGGTAAGCTATGTGACATCACTCTAAATCCAACATGGCGGAACACCCATGATGGCGGACTATATAATTTTGATATACCCCTATAATATGGGTATCAAATGAAAGTGCTTGCTGAGAATAACTCGAAAAATTAAATGACGTCACTCTAAATCCAACATGGCGGAACACCCAAGATGGCGGACTACTTACTTTTAATGAACTACTATAATATGGATATCAAATGAAAGGGCTTGCTGAGAATAACCCAAAAAATGAAATGACGTCACTCTGAATCAAACATGGCGGAACACCCAAGATGGCGGGCTAGTTACTTTTAATGGACTCTTACAATAAGGGTATCAAATGAAAGGGCTTGCTGAGAATAATTCAAAAATAAAATTATATCTTTATTTTATTTTCTCTAAATCCAACATGACGGAACATCTAAGATGGCGGACTAGTGATTCTTAATGCAATTCTATGTTATGGGTATCAAATGAAAGGCCTTGCTGAGAGTTACTTGAAAAATTATATGACATCACTCTCAATCCAACATGGCGGGCATGAGATGAACAGACAAGAAACCTACTGTCTAGTGATAACTTAAAAGTAAAAAAATAAATTATAAGTAAAAAAACTGCTTAACAAACATGCTTTTTTTTAAATGTACCTACTAAAAATAATAAAATAAACATTTTCCATTAAAAATTAATGTTTGCTAGAAACGTCTTTACACAATTTATGTGATTATAAAGCTTGTCGCGAGATTTAAGCAGTTACTCGTAGTTACATTGTTTTAAAAAAAATTAAATCAATTAGATCAAGCAGGTACACAGGTTATTCTCTTGACAAGCTTTTTTATCATATAAATTGTGTAAAGACGTTTTAAATTGACATTAAATTTTAATGAAAAATGTTTTTTTATTATTTTTAGTAGGTACAATTAAATAAAAGCTTGTTTGTTAAAAAGTTTTTTATACTTACATATAATTTATTTATAGTTTTATATATCTTAATAACATAATTACAGACTTAATAACATAATATTATTATTCCACATCATGAAATGTATACTCATATTTTTTTTACTATAAAAAATTATAAAAACAAATACTCTACAGTAAAAAGATTATTTATTATAATATAGTTTTCGTCCCACTGCAGGGCAAAGGCCTCCCTATCCCCCTTTCAAATATCCCCATCCTGTGCTATGGAGGACCAACCTTGTAAAAATAAGTCAAGTTTGTCTCGCCATCTCAGTCTGGGTCTGCCGCGTTGCCTCCTTATAACATAGTTGTACTGTAATTTAATACAGTATTAATTGTGTTGCTAAGACACTTAAGTAGATAATCTTTTTTAACTCATTGTCATCATCGTTATTAGCATCTCAGCCGTAGGACTGCTGTCCACATGCAATGAAATGGATTTAATGAACTACCTATGAGATCGCAAAGATAGCAATGGAGAATGTACCATTGCTTTGATTAATTACATTTTAAATAAAAAAAAAAACTTTATGTTCCTCTCATACAAAACGCCAATTTTATATATATTTTATAATATTTATTCATCTGGTTTTCATAGTACAAGCTTTTTTTAGTTTGGAACTATTATATATTTATGTATAATGATTTAAAAAGGCTAAGTTGTCGATAATCAGGGGGTAGCTGATTCGTTATCAGCTACGGGACAAATGTTTTTTATTGCTCTGCAGATTTTGTCCCGGGTCTGGGTAGGATAATGTGTTAAATATCCAACTTTTTTGTTTATTATATACACAACACTCCTTGTTCTTTTGTATTTTTTTAACTGTACAATTCCTTCATAACCAATTACAATGTGTTCCCATACAATTGGAGTCACCTTTGTGTAGTCCCATATGAAATTTGGTCTGTTAAGTCCCTTATTTTTTGATTTATGACGCATAAAATTCAAGCAAATGAACCAATTCCATTTAATGCAGCGATCATTACGTCAATTCATCGGAAGCCTCAGGCAATTCATTTGCGCAATGAGTAGTTACGCATGTAAGCTGATTGGTAATGGAATTGTTCGCCATAACTATCAACCAATCAGAACATTTCCATGGCTGTAAAACAACTGACAAGTAGAAAGGTTTAAAAACGGACGCAAGTACGGAGGTTTTACGTTACGGTTTAGACCTATAAACAAAGAAGAATGATCGAAAAAGTTACCAAGCAGTTAGGTAAAGTCCGCGCCACCAATGAAGTCCGATAGACGCAGCGCTGCTATCCAAGAATTAAACAGAGTACAGAACAAAATACAGATACAGAACTGTTAAGTTTAGTTCTCGCTTTTGTCGTAACAATTCAGTGGCGGTGCCGAGTCAACAGTGATCGAAATCGGTTTAAATTTGTGTTTTTGAGATACAATATTCTTCTTTTTTTGTAGTCGTGAATACACAGACTTAAATTAAGCTTATATGACTCGGACCTTTATAATAAATCGATTGACACATCATTCATCAAAATTCTCCAGGCGCTACGGCGGATCATTTGTAAATACGTACCCACATTTTTATTAATTGACGCGTCAATAAAGGCCGCACTGAATAAAGTATTTTTTACAAGCTTTTATTTAGCTTGCCCTGTATGATTGTATGTATTTATGTATAAATTTATGTATTTAACTATGTTTGTTCGCGGAATCTTGCAACTCAATTTTGAAGCAGATATCTTCAACCAATTGAGTTGAAATTTTGTATGCATGTATACTTTGTATGACAATGCATGGGCAGCTATGTGACGTCACTCTGAATCCTACATGGCGAGACACCCAAGATGGCGGACTACTTATATTTAATGTACCCTATAATATGGGTATTAAATAAAAGGGCTTGCTGAGAATAACTCAAAAAATTAAAACAGTTTAAGAAAACTAGTAAGTATTCAATACCTAACAATTTTAAATAAAATAATAAATAAATAATAATAACAAATATATATCTATTAGACATTTATTTATTTATTTCAATTCATTTTAGATAATATAAATATTGTAAATATATTTTTTTTGTGTATGTGAACCTACTTTCTACGCAGTGTCCTCCAATATTTTTACAACATCCTCTTTAAAACCTCCCTTGCTAGTAAAAACTAGATCAGTTGAGTCAAATCCCTTATTGTAAACTACATAATCATATTATTATATTTTTATTACATATATTGTGTAAATAAGTTTTCAGTTGTCATTAAACTTAAGTGGAAAATGTTTATTTTATTATATTTAGTGGGTATGTTTATATAAAAGCTTGTTTGTTAACAAGTTTTTTTTTACTTTTCATTTATTGAGTTTGAGTTTGAATTACCTTGCAAGGGGCTACCCGTGACTTTGCTCGCTTTGTATCCGGACCAAAAGAAGTGTAAATTGAATGTGTTATATACATATATGTATATGTATATATAAAGAAAGACACCGCAGTAAGGGGCTAACGCCCGAAACTCCCTCCCCGCGCGGACTTCTTCTGTGTGAGAAAATAACCCTCCTCGTTTCTAAGGTACTTTATCGTGTTTGAGGTAAAACAACCCACAATTTAGAGCATATTTGAGAAACTTAAATGTACCGAGAAGCGAGAGTAAGCTAGCTAAATATCGTCATAAACACCCTCATGTCTCATGCTAAGATCTTGAGTTGAACACTCCAATGTGGGCTTGTAATTAGATAATAATAATAATAGAAATCGTTTATTTGACAAAAGTATTTTTACATTAGGTGAGATGCAAACATTGTAGGTATTAATTAAAATTACTAAGATTGAATAAAACTTAACCTACTAAAATACTATTGCGTAAGTGAAGTAGTCTAGTGATGTTTATTTCTTGTTAGCATAAAATTTTAAGTCCACAATTCTACCAGATATAACTACTGTATGGTCAAAGACTATTAGACATTCAGCATTTACTAGCCAAGTTATTTATCTGACTGAAATATTTGCTGGAAAATACATTGTCTGAAAACCCGCGCCCGTACAGCATATAGACCAGCTGTTGACGCTGTTTTAATCATAACATCATACAACGATATCAAACCTCATAAGAATAAAGCCTTCGTACTTTACAAGCAACCAGATACCATGTTCTCTCTTTCAAATTAATTCGCGTGCGGCATTCATCTCTATACCCACTTATCATAGTCGCAACCCTACTATCCTATTTCAGCAAAGAAGCCACATTAAGCCCAAGCCACACAGATGCCGGCTCGGGTACAATCTACCGAAGGCGAGGATGACGCAAAAGGGTAATCTAAGCGCTGCGCCATTAGATTTTCTATTTCATTTTCACTATTTTGAACTTTATTTCAAGCAACCATTCGTTATATTTGGGGGTTTGGAGCTATGGCTATGAGCGTCGGAATTTCAATTTTTGTACCGTATTTGTTTGGTAGCATAAAGTGTTTTTTACTTATCTCTGAAATTCCTTTTTTATGATTGTTTACTTTAATTTAAGCATACTAATTATTATAAAAAAAACTGGTCGTTTTGGCACTGCGGACATTTTTCTGTTGGATAGGACCTACGAATATCTGCGATAATCTATGAAGTCTAAATTTCCTTTCACTAAAAATACAATATACTTTCGTTTATTTAACAAATATATCTTAAATTGTTTAATGGTTATTTAAACCACTGGAAGTTTCGAAATATTCCCATATAACAAAATCATAAAATTTCTTCCAATTAACGAAACATACTGCTGTACTTTCCTTAGGCTACACGCGTCCCAGAGTCAGTGAGGGTCGCGCATTATTCTGGTGACGTCACCGCTGTAACGACCACTCGGTTTTCAATTACACCATAATTGTGGCCGCTATAATAACGGAGGCAATTCCGTCGAACGTAAATAGCGTTTGTTTTTTTACTGTCTGATGGATAGGGTGCAGTTTGTGGCTAATTTGAATAAAACACCCCTTGCTTACTTTGTGTAATTGGAGTGTAGATAACTGTTTACTGTAAGTCGCATTAGACTGATAAAAATACCCATGTGTAAGAGAAGGCGCGTGGACGTGCGTTTATTTGGACTTTGTAGCTTAACATACACAAATATACTAAACGTTTACTAAAACCATGCAAATTCCCTAACATACTCGTAGCTATTAAATTTAATCTGACAACAAGGATAAACAGGGCAAAATCTTGAAATAAAACAATATCTTGTATCAAATTTTAAAATTTTTGAAGATAAGTGGGACTTAAAAAGGTCAGGTATTGTTATTCAACTTGGTGATTACGAACACTTATAAACAGTCGAGAAAAATACTGAAGTGACCTGTAAAAAGGTGGATATCGCAGTCTTAAAAATAGAGAATATTCACGCTTTATAATGAAGTAAGTTTCTGGTTTCGGTTTAGGTGTTTATTTTTCATATCTTTAATATTTCTTACGTCGTTTAGATTAGTTTTCTTAATCCTTGTAATTATTTACACAATAATATAATAGTGTATTAAAAGGAGAGGCCTTGGATCTCGAAACAAAGCCTAGGCTAGTTCAAGATCCAACAATACAATTGTAAGAAAAAGAAGGAATCAACAATACAATTGTAATATTATGTGTCAAATAAATAAATGATTATGATTATACCTCTCATGATCTAGTAACTTCACAAAAAAAACCCCTTCCACCCCTCTTGTCTAAAAAACTATGCAAATTTGAGAATTTGCTATAACTTTTCTATAAACTTAACATATGTATACTTCTATTAGCTTTAAAAGTTTCACGGGTTTATCTCTGCAAACTTCGGAGATAAAGAGGGGAGCGGTCGTTTTTTTAACATTTTTGTAAATAACTCAAAAACGATACAGCTTAAAAACAAAAAAAATGTTTATTAATGTGCAAATGAATACCTTTTATATGACACTCCACATGATCTAGTAACTTCACAAACATTTTGAAAACTCCCCTTCCACCCCCTTGTCTTAAAAAACTATGCAAATTAGAGAGTTCGGTATAATTTTCCTATAAAGTTTACATAAACTTCTATATGCCATAAAAAAATTACGGGTTTATCTCTGCAAACTTTGGAGATAAGGAGGGGGAACGGTCGTTTTTTTCAACATTTTTGTAAGTTACTCGCAAACGATACGGCTTACAGGAAAAATAAATACTGTTTATTAATGTCCAATGAATACCTTTCATATAATACCGGCAATCGACCTAGTAACTTCACTTAAACATTTTGAGATCCCCTATTCGCCCCCCTGCATTCATAATAAGATTATTTTTTAACATTATACATACTTTAGATTAATTTAAATCTCGTATATTTTGTTCAAATGTTTTACACATTCAAATTGTTTCTCTTGTTATTTTTGGTTCAACTACTCTGCTTTTTAATTTTATTTAGATTTAAGTTTTTAAGTGGTAGTAAACTGTTTAGTCGCTAAATTGTGCACGCTGTGGCAACCTGTAATTGAGGAAACACACAGTCAAAAATATTTTTAGAACATATTATTAACTCATGTTATGTGATTTTCTTGTTGGATGCCCTTTAATAAATAAATAAATAAACATTTTCATATTATGCTATATTAGTAGAAAAGTGTTATCTTTAATCATTTGAAATTTCAAGTCGATAGCATCAGTAGTTCTCGAGATATCCATTTGTGACAGACAGACAGACAAAGTGATACCGTAAGGGTTCCTTTTTACCATTTTGCTCCGGAACCTTAAAAAAAACACAAAAATACATGTATAAATATAAACATTGCCATAATTGGATTAAAATTATACGCCAATACAGTTATGGCATTTTTCCAGCATTATTTATTTTATTTTTATATAACATTGAACGAACGAGTATAAATAATGCAATTAACGCTGATAGCCAACCCAGAATAAAAAAAAATCTTGGCAATTAATATAAGAAATAATTATATAGCTCCTTTTCTTTAAAACTAAAAAACTCGCGGATCCACTGAGAAAAGTGACAAACTTCTATAAGGCAAAAGTTATGTTTTAAGAACCCTTCTGGATTCTTTCTATAGAATTTGCAAAAATAAAATCAACTACGTCCACGCCAGTAAAAAGTGAGCGACTTAAAAACGAAGACAAGTGCTATAAATCCTGGAAGACGGTTCTTGAAATTGTGTTGGCGAAAGTGACTTTAGCTGGACAATGAACTCTTAAGGGGCGATGACGGGTAGTAATCCCAGTTTTACTCGACTTACGACACTTTATGATATTGAATCTTTATATATCTCTTAGGGTACGAATAGTAGAGTTTACACAAGTTTAGTTTGAGCGATGGTGGTTGAGTGTTTGAGTGTCTTTTGCTAGGAAGCATGACATTTGACGAGCCGTGGGGTGCTGGCAGTATAAAGTTGCCTCTCTTCTCTTGCCCGTGGATGCAGAAAGAATCTGCCAAGGGATAGCTCCAGAAGATGGGCGGCAGCGTCTTTTCGTGTATCAACATCCCATCGATTCGATAACGGCGACCCTTTCCCTACCCGTTTTTATTTCTAACATGAGCCCTGATGTGGCTCGCCAACCCAGTCCCCTCCACTCTTGATGTTGGAGATGCATGAGGGAGGCCTGTGTCCAGCAGTGGATATGAACAGTAATCGTTCGGCTGTGATGATGATGATGATGACATTTAACATTAGTAAAAGTTAAACAAAATCTTTGATAGTTTTAACATTTGTGCAAAAGAGCGTCAGTCAACTCTTGATTATCAGTACCTATGTAAATCTTATCAGTATCCTGTTAATTTGTTATAGCAATTTTCGTTTCAGCCGTAAAACGTCTACTACTGAACACAGGCCTCGCTCATGGATATCCATGAGGGGTAGTTGCCATACTCACCACGCTTGGCAGGCGGGCTGGCGAGCGCAGTAGGGGATGTTAGTACACGGATAGACGCTGCTGCCCATCTTCCGGAGTTATCCCTTAGCAGGCTCTTACTGCAGCCATGGGTATGAGAGGAGGGGTAACATTCTACTGCCGGCACCCCACGGCGATTATAGCAATTGGCTAATTTTAAGGATAAACTGTTACAAAACTTGAAACACTAGGGTAGGTAAACAATTTATACCGAAGATGTAGTTCACGCACAATCTTAGACAATCCATTATCCTTGTCATTATGAGAGATATAATCAATGAACTTTGCAGATAAATCAAGTTTTGCTAAGTTTCACTATAGATTTGAACTAACGACTCTGATTGTGACCTTAAACTTGACCTTCAAATAATAAAATGATTTTACCAGCTCTATGCATTTATTATTATAGTAACGTATTGAAAATTACCGTGCCGTGCCATTGCCGTGGGGTGCCGGCTGCAGAATGTTTCCCCTCCTCTCATGCCCGTGGATGCAGTAAGAGCCTGCGAAGGGATCCCTCTGGAAAATGGGCAGCAGCGTCTTTCCGTGTATCAACATCCCGTACTGCGCTCGCCAACCCGCCTGCCAAGCGGGGTGAGTATGGCAACAACCCCTCATGGAGATCCATGACGGAGGCCTGTAGTGGACTTTTTACGGCTGGAATGATGATTTCAAGGAAATAAATCTTATCTTCAAGGAAATCACCTTATCAAGAATTTCAGCGGTACCTACACGGGTTCCGTAGCTTAGTGGTCAAAGTACTTCCGGCTATAGGATCGATTTGACGGACGTGAGTTCGAACCCCACCGGAATCGTAAATTTTTTTTATGGTTCTTCATTTTCTTAACATCATCACCATCTAAGATGGTCACTACTAGACATAGGCCTCCCTCATCAATCTCCAAGCACTGATCATGTGGGTTTGTTACCTAAGCTTGGCAACAGATTGGCAAGCGCAGTACGGGATGTTGACCCAAGGAAAGACGCTGCTGGCCATCTTCCGGAGGTATCAGACAGATCTTACTGCATCCTCGGGCAAGCGAGGAGGGGTAACATTCTGCTGCTGGTCCTCCATGACATAAAATTATGTTATTATTACGTCACGTCATCGTCGCGACTTTGTGGGAAAAAAACCGGTCGTTACTTCAGAAAGTTAAAGTTTCTCAGATATCTATAAATCTGCGGACCATAACAATTGTAGGTACTTTTCTCCCGAACAGAGTTTCTGATTTAAGTGGCGATTAAATTGAAACGTCTCCGCTGGTAACACCATCCATCAAACGGGACGTTTTACTCAGTGTTGCCAGACACGATATTACGGTCATCAATTTGATGTTACAAAATAAAACTACGACGCAAAACTTTGACAAAAACTATTTTTGTACAAATATACGTGATGAATTGACGACGCGGAGCTAGAATATCATTGTTCACTGGAAACGCTCTGTTTTACTGGTTTGAGTTTATAGTTGAGCCAGAGCATGAGTTGGCTGGAACGAGCTAAAGTTTTTAATTATCAGTATTTTCTCGCGGGATTCATTTTATAAGCTTTTAATTTAAGTTAGAATATTCCAATATTTTTTAATGATCTGAAGGTTACTATGTTGTTATTCACATATTTATTTAACCATAGGATCCTTGTCATGTGAAAATATCGAAAAATGCAAATATCACGATTTTTTATCATTTCAATAATCATTCGTGGAGTATCAGTATTAAGCTATATTTGCCAATGTAAATGATAATAATTTTACATGGATATTGCTTTAAAGGCTTGCCTAAGGCTTGTAACTTCTGACACTAATACAAAGAATTTATGTCAGTCATAGACATAAATATTCAACATACGAGTTTCGGGGAAAATATGTTATTCCTGATTCAATAACATAAACAAGAATACAATGGTACTACGTTTGCATTACACCAATAAGCCCCGATAATTGATGTTTATTTTCGGCATCCCCTTGTATTCACCTAACCTCGATTTTGTCATCCACAAAACAATTACCACATTCTGTAGTCTCTACATCTCGTTCGGGTGACACAAAGAGTTCCAAACTCGTATAGCCGTGCCAACAAATGAAATTTTTCGATCGAGACGAATGATGACTGTACATTACTCTTTTTGTATACCCCAACAAAGGCGCTTTCAAAAGAGCTATGTAGAGAATGATTTATTAAAAATATGCACATTTGTGTAAAGGTGCGAGAAAATTCAATACTCTGTTGGTTTCATTGATTTTTGGACGTACAATGGCATATTTAATTGAGTCTGCAAACTTCATTTTAACAGAGCTTTTCGTAAAATAAAATTCTGTGTTATTACTTATTCACTTATACTTACTTATATGTAGTTATAGTGTAGTAAAAATAATTTCAACGGGCCGTGTCTTACTAAGACACGGGACTACCTGAGATTACTACTCTTAGGATTGATCTCAAGGTTATGGTAGGTGAAGCAGGTAGTCCGAATGCGTGAAAGGTAGATTCGATGCATGTGGCGGAGATGCGTATGCTGAGATCGATGTGTGGCGTCACTAAAGGAAGTAGCGAAATAATAGGCTAGCGTGATACGTGCATGGATGAGAGTCAACATGAAAGGTGATGCCTATGAAAGTGGATGGATATAACAAAAGAGGGACACTAAACGCAGTATGGATGGACTGCGTGAAAGATGATATGACTAGAAAAGATGTGAATCTGACGAGTAATAGGGTGGAATGGAAGAAAAACACATGTTGTGCCGACCTAGGTGGAATAAGAGTATATTTTTATGTTTAGGACAAGTCTAGGGCAGTACAAAAATTGTAAATATTTAATGCTAAGACTCATGTTTTAAAGCCTGATATCGCGACGAGGAATGTTAAAGGATTTGTATTCTGTTTCGAGTCTTTCACGAATACGTGTTGTGTTCTATTCAGTAGAGAATAAAGGGAGATAAAATCAGGCATGTTTCTTACTTTACGGTTGATGAATGTTTACTGTAGCACCCTAGGGGTAAAGAAATGAGCAGATGGCTTACCAGCATTTGTACGGCACTTATCAGTTTGATCGGTAAATCTGTTTATTTTCCTTATACAACTGGAAATCCTTTTTTAAGGTGCTTTATAGGAGTTTCGATCATCATCATCATCATCATCTCTTCCACAGGACTGCTGCCCTAATGGATCTCCAAAGTCATGAGGGGATTGCAGCCATACTCGCCACGATTTGACGTTGATACAAGGAAAGACGCTGCTGCCCATGTTTCTGAGGTGTCCCTTAACATATTCTTACTGCTTCCATAGGCAAGAGAGGAGAGGCAACATTCTACCGGCAGTACCTCACGGCACAAATTTGAAAATGGAAACTTCTAAATCTGTTCCAAACCAGTTTTTTAGTGGCACGTCGTTCATACAACGTATAACCAATTATACGTCCATCTTATATTCGCATTTATGAGTACTATTCCAAAATAGTACTCGTTAATGTGAATATGATATGTAGATGGATTAATAAGTTTGCCAACATACAAAGCTTATTGCAGTCATATGTCGTCAGTAAAAAAATAAACAAATGTTACTCGTATGTTTGAGATTGGCTAGCGGCTAATTTCCCAAAAAGTTAACTATAGGGTGATAATCACATTTTTATGACCATAGTTGGTCCAACCTCACAACTTAAGTTAACGGGCTTAAGTTTTGTAAATAAAAAAAAAGTAAGGCCTTTGCATCTATTAAGATGATTTATACAGCGTCAGCAACTGGTAATCATGCTGTACGGGACGCTGCAGTGCCTGGGACATTGTTAGATGGATTAGGCTTGCCCAGCACCTATACCATCCTCTCAGCTTAGTCAGCTATTATTCAGAGGAAAGAACAGGTCAATACGTCTGAAGCTAACTAAGCCGCGGGTTTCCTCACGATGTTTCCTTCACCGTTAAAGCACGTGTTAAGTGTGCACATAAATTTTTCAAGAAAGAAAAATCCATTGGTGCACTGCCGGTATCGAACCCACGACCTTCGGATTGAAAGTCGGGGGTACATACCACTCGGCCAACACGGCTTTTTTAAATTTGTAAAGTTTGTAAATAAATTACACAAATAAACAGTAAAAAGACTGAATTCAGTAAAGTTTGATAAGTACTAAACCTTATCCCAAAACGTGAACAAAGGACACTCTAAAGAAGATCCTAAACAAGTCCTTTCCAAATTGGCGACGAAAGTATCCAAAAAACTAAATTTAACTTTTCTGTTCGCCGGAAAAAGGTTACATTTTAGGTATCTGAGACGAGTTCCATTAAAATTTCACACGAGCTCTCCTACTAAACGAAATTTAGAGATAAGGTTCGTTTGTTAGGTTCTTTTGTTCACTGCTTTTAGCGTGGATAAACACTGAAATGATGCTAATTAAAGTCCAAACTACATTATAACTTTATCACCAAAAAAGACAAGTAAAAGGCACAGCATACTATGCTGGAACTATCTGTGAAACTCCACCTGAGTATTGTTATTGTTTTAACTAGAAGCCTGTAGTGTCCCACTGCTGGCCGGCAGCTTCCCTCCCCTCCTTCTACTATTCGCGGGGCGAACATTAGCCTAAACTAGTTTTTTGTTATAAACACTATTTTTATGTAACACAAGCAGATAATGGTCCTTAACATTATGTAAAAGTGACTAACCAAAAATCACACAAACTATCACTCTCTCCGCATTAAAGTCTATAACAACCATTTAAGGTTCTGTCTTTTCTCTAAAAGCAAGCATGTGCCTCCAAAGATTCAGTTTAGAGATGTACTTGTATTTTATAACGCGAAGGATAACATAGCCCATCTGCAACACCGCTATGGCCGTAGTACGAGCATTTTAAAATATGTCAAATTTGTCCTGAGAATAAATATATTATTCATCATTTCAGCCATAAAACGTCCACTGATGAACACAGGCCTCCCTCATGGATCTCCATGAGGGATAGTTGCCATTCTCACCACGCTTGGCAGGCGGGTTGGTGTGCGCAGTATGGGATGTTGATACACGGATAAATGCTGCTGCCCATCTTCCGGAGGTATCCCTTAGCAGGCTCTTACTGCATCCATGGGCATGAGAGGAGGGGTATCATTCTACTGCCGGCACCCCACGGCGGTGCATCCATGGGCATGAGAGGATATTATTATATATCCGTAACTGTTAGTTTCGTCGCTGTCAATTACGTTGGGGCACCAATGTCGATTCTGTTGGCACACTTCCTAACTAAAACTAACTAAAATTGGGTAGAAAGAACTAAAATGACGTAAGCTGTTCCGTTGGTGGCGTTCTAAAGTTATATCAAACAACCATCTTGACATAATTTTACGTTGAAAATTCAAAAATAAGGTCAAATACATAATTAAAACCAGCTTTAGAATGTGTATAACAGAATCAACACTATTTAGGTACTAAAATTGCGTATAATTGACTAAAATAACACTATTCAATTAATGTTTTTCTTAAATTAAAACGACATAATTTCACCTAATTTTACGTTGAGAGCTCGAAATTTAGAAACGTTATATCCTTAATTATAATTAGCTTTAGGAATGGCAACAACTGTATCGACACCACTACCTTACTAAATAACTATTTATTACGCTAGTTCAGTGCCCTAGCTTTTGTTAGCCTCAATCGATGAGATGAAATACCTATTGTCATCTCCAACAACACACAACACATAGTCACGACAAAAACGAAATTACAGCCATCTCCTTTGAACTGGTAAATTATATGATAATTTACTCAACGAAGTCTGCAAGATATTCAGAAGGGATGGAAGACCGTGGCGACATCTTGGACGAGAAACTCGATTATTAGGGGTGAAGGGGGGTTTGAACCCAAGCGGGTTTTATTACGGGTTTAAAGTCCGTGTTTTATGTTACGTTTAATCTGTCAGAGATTCGTCGCAGACGATGACGCTGAGATTTCAGGGAATGAAAACAAACAGCTTTGGATTCTTGTGATATTTCACTTGCTTTGTAAGCTTAGTGTTTTGTTCGTCGAGTTTATTCTCACAATTAATTATTTTATTACAAGTACGAGTATGTAACCGTTGCCGTGGGGAGCCGGCAATACGACTACGATGACACTGAAACACTCCTGAAAATTGGTGAATAAACAAGTAGTTTATTAACTGACTAGCTTTTGCCCGCGACTTCGTCCACGTGGAAGTCATAAAACGTAAAATCCCCTTTTACACGCAGAGCCACTTTGATTCGAAAATATAAATCCCATTTATTCCCCATCCCGTGGGAATTTCAAAAAATCCCTTCTTAGCGCACCTATAGGATACTCAAGGTATATGTGTGCCAAATTTCAAGTCTTTAGGTCCAATGGTTTAGGCTGTACGTTGATATATCAGTCAGTCAGTCAGTCAGTCAGTGAGTCAGTCAGGACTAGAATTTTATATATATAGATAATCACAAATTCAAGCTCGTTTTATTTTATAACACGCACGCAGACACGCGCACACACACACACACACTACATGTACACACACACCACACACACACACACACACACAGAAAATCACATTTAACTGTGTAGATAAATTGTTCTCAGTATATGGGTAAATTAGTTATTGATATTAGTTATATTAATTAGGTGATAGTCGTTGTGTTTTTAATTTATGCTTTTGTTTTTCGTATTTATTTATAAATGTATCTTTAACGTAAGTCCTGTAAGCTGACTCCGCTTCTCAGTTATTTTTGTAACTTTTGCAGCAGTCAACGTTTTCTTATACATATGTTTGTAACCTTTTGTTCCAAATAAAATATTTTGTATATATATTTTGTATTTTTTAATAGAATGTTACCTCTCTTGCCCGTGAATGCAGAAAGAGCCTGCCAAGGGATACCACCGGATGATGGGCAGCAGCGTCTTTCCGTGTATAAACATCCTGTACTGCGCTCGCCAACCCGCATGCCAAGCATGGTGAGTATGGCAACTGGGGTAGTTGCCATACTCACCATGCTTGGCAGGCGGGACATTAAGATTATTAAGAAGAAAAAAGAAGAAAAAACATTTATTTCTGACACAATACAAAAATACAACTAATTAATTAATTATGTTCAGTAGTGAACGTTTTACGGCTGAAATTATGATAATGATGAAGTATGTAACGCATTTTAAGGATTATTGTGTAGAATTCAATAGTAATGACCAGTAAGAAATTTCTGTGCTTTTTGATGTCTACTGTAATTATTTACATGTGTCACTTTTGACATCTGTCTAAAACAAAAAGAAAAACAACACGGGGTCAATAAATATATTTTAAAATGATTCATAATTTCAGCCATAAAACGTCCACTACTGAACGCAGGCCTCCCTCATGGATCTCCATAAGGGGCAGTGGCCATACTCACCACGCTTGGCAGGCGGGTTGGAGAGCGCAGTACGGGATGTTGATACACGGAATGACGCTGCTGCCCATCTTCCGGAGCTACCTCCGGAAGATCTGTGAAGGAATAGGTAGCTCTTAGCAGGCTCTTATTGCATCCACGGGAAAGATAGGAGGGGCAACATTCTACTGCCGGCACCCCACGGCATAACTTACTAAATAACTTGAATGGCAGAATTGCGTAAAACAAAACACAAAAAGCCATAAAATAATAGGACAAGACAAGACACGGGGTCATCCAACTGGATTCACAAAATTTTAGATACAGCTGCGCACTTTGTAATTTTTTATTAAATAAAAAACTAAAACTCATTACTCGCTCAAAAAAAACCAAAAGCAATTTTAAAGGTTCTGTATAAAAATTAAACAACGCTCTATGCCGAGTATAATTTCATTTTAAAAGTAAATTAATATCGTGAGGGTTGAAAATAAAAAGCAGTTGACATTTTGTCCACGGTCGCACTCCACACTAATGAATGCAAATTTTATCAAGCTAACGTAATTGGCCCTACACACTCACGGCAAGTCAGAACACAAGAGCTTATAAGTAAGTTTGTATAAATTTATTGGACTGTCTATATACACATATCTCACGAGCGTTGAATTCGATATCCTAATTTTTTTCAGTAATTTTTATTAAATATCAATAAACAACAAATCATTATTTTCATCATTTCAGCCGTAAAACATCCACTACTTAACACAGACCTCCCACGTGGATATCCATGAGGGGTAGTTGCCACACTCACCACGCTAGGCAGGCGGGTTGGCGAGTGCTTTTTGTTTGCTTTTTGTTTCACTTTATCATATTTGTTTGTAGACCTAGTTCTAATGATGGGATCCATGATAAATCGTGTGAAATACTCAGATTTAATAGGCGAACATATAGCGGTTTATGTGTTTAAGCTTGACTCTTTTGTTATATGCAAATAAATAAATACTTAGACCACTAAAGCGTTTTGCCACGAGTGTGCACACCATTATATACGGCTCACTATAAAATGTTTACTTAAAAAACAAGCGACGATATTAAATCATTAAGTTTCATGATGACTAAGCTGAGAGGATGGTATAGGTGCTGGGCAAGCCTAATCCATCTAACAATGTCCCAGGCACTGCAGCGTCCCGTACAGCATGATTACCAGTTGCTGACGCTGCTTATATCATCTATAATATATGCAAAGGCCTTACTTACGTGTGCTGTTTGCATATTCTATCGATGGTGAATTTCAGTTTTAATGTATTATTTTACTAATAAACAGACCGGCAAGCGCAGCGTAGGACGTCTACCAACAAGATGGGCTGAACACCTGGTGAAGACCGCAGGTCGACGGTGGATGCAAATCGCTTCCAACCGCAATAACTGGGAATCCATGAGGGAGGCCTATGTCCAGCAGTAGACGTACTACGGCTGAAATGATGATAATGATGACTAATAAACAGAACTTTAATTTCACTTGTATTTAACTTAAAACATAAATTTAATCTTGTAATTTGCAGATTTTTACTAAACTTATTTGTAAAATACGCATTTTACAAATTGTAACGCATTTTATAATTGTAATGCGTTTATATTGTAACTGTTACAATTGCAATGCCGCGGTGATCTCGTTCTCTAAGCACGTGACCAATAAATACTACATTGCATTGCGCCCGTCACCCTGAGACATAGAGCTGTAAGGTCTTATACGCGTAATAACCCCGCCCCCCTTACCCTTCAACCCGGAACACAGCAATGCAGACAATAAGCATGGTATGTATGGTGGTAGTACTTCCTCAGAAAAGTTCTCTCTTCAAAAAAGTTTTAGGTACTAGGTACTTTACAAAAAGTTAATAAAAGTTAGTTAATTAAGTTATTTAGTTACAGAAAGCACATGATAGGGACCAGTGGAGAGAGGGAAGGGAGGCCTTTGCCCTGCAGTGGGAAGAATCAGGCTCATAAATAAAATAAATAAATAAATAATAATAACTAGGTACTTCAAAATTTTAGGTGTTTTGTTTGTAAACATTTTATACACATCGGATTTGGCTAAAGTATCGCTATTATTTTTACTAGCGTCTGCCTGCAACTTAACGCGTGTTGTAACCGGATAAAAAGTAGCCTATGTGTTTATCCAAGTCAACATCTATGTATATGTGCAATATGTCAGCTGTTCGGTAGTTTTAGCTATGCAGAAGTAATTAAAATACAAACTTTTTATAATATAATATCAGATTACCTAGGACAAAACCACTTAGGACGGAATCGGCTCCAACTCCGTCAAACCTAACATGAGACAAAAAAATTAAATGATAACTATTAACAACCTAGTTAGGTTCTTCTGTTCGCTTTTTTACATAACTCGCTTGTCATCTAAAGTGAACGGATTCAATTATGTGCTCTATTCTATTAATTAGTATTGTTTTATTTTGTTATGTATGTACCTACTGTGTGACACAACATTAAGGTCCATGCGGCCGCACAGAATAAAGTATTATTTGAATTTAATAAACGGTGCTCATAAAGAAGGGCCTCTAAATGGTCTACGAAACGTCAGCAAGATGATAATAAGTTAGGTACGTGGTATAAGCCGTATTATCAATAATAGTCATAGGTCAATATAAAATTCAATCTGCCCGACTTTATAATATAAGTAACAAAATTTTAAACTTTTATTATTTAAAATTATATACAAGTAAAGATTTATTGACTAAATGGCTGTTGTCGAAAACTTATGAAGAAACCGAGGCACTGATGAAAGTTGTAAGCTAATAATTCACATGCACACATACATACATAATATATTTTATTATACACCAATACAATATAAATAGAATTCAACACGCACATAATATGTAATTAATAAATTGATCAATAAATAAAATGTAATTTTGTAATTCAAATTTATTATTTTAAAACTATTTTTATAATTCTACTTTTAATCATTGTCATGCATGATTTATAACTTATTTATGTATAAATACTGTAAAAAAAATTGTAATATTATCATAGAAGAGCGAGACCTTCTAACACAAGTATTTTTATGCTTAAAGGAAGGTCTCTATTCACTATCATGTTATTGTAACTATTTTGACAGAAATAAACTTTATTTTATTTTTTATTTATTTATTTTAATATATTTATTAAATGATGTCAAGCCACGATAATTTCAATTCAGTTATTTGAATTTATTAGGATCGCAGAAATTATTATCCGATTAGGCTGAGCAAATTACTGCAGCAGCATTTGGAAGAACACATTAGATCGTTCAATGCCGCTTGCTTTCCAAATATGACCTTTTATATTATTTAGGCAAAGTCCCTTTTCGCTCACGTTTGCACGTCACGTACACTCACAAAAAGGTTTTGCCTAAAAAGTAGAGTGAAACCTTCTTTGATACTACTTTTAGTCGTAGCAAAATGTATTTTGTATTTAGATTTTATTTATTTTGTTTTACTTTGGCGGTAGGAAATAAACATTATACAGGGTCCATTATTTGCATTTCAGCCCCTGAAAACATGTTGTTTTAAATAGGAAAAATAATCGGGAATTCGTAATATTTTTAATTTATTTGTTTCGCTTTTTTTACTAACAATTTCACTAGTTGATGTGATGTGAAGATAATGCTGAGTTCATTACATGGTATTTATTATATAAAAATTAAAGAAAACTCTGTGTAAAAAGTTTGTGATTTAAGGTATTTTTACAAGCTTTTATTTAGCTTGCCCTGTATGTATGTATGTATTACATAGTTCTGCAAGATTTCAAATCTAGAAGAATTACAGCACACGAGATTTCATATTGTATCAGAAGAATGCAACGTTACATCGCATATTACTTCTCATAAAAGTTCATTTACTTTGAAATAAGTTAACGATTTCTAAAGAAACCTCTTTCCAGAAGAAATGTAGATAAGTGGTTTTGTACCACCGAATTGAAATTATCGTGGCTTGACATCATTTAATAAATATAAAACCGGACAAGTAAGAGCTGCACTTGCCCACCTAGGGTATGTAGGAACGTAATATACATTATAAAAAGTTCTAAAAATGTACAAAACGATTAGGTTAGCCATCCAATTTATGACCGCACGTATGGTTGTTGCTTAACCTCAATGATCGTGTATTTTTTTTCGTACTTTTTTAGGGACGTTTTTTTATGATTTTATTGCAAGTCTAAAGTTTTTGGATTTTTCTCTGTATCTACGGTATAAGACGATATACCTTGCCAATTTCATAGTCTCCCTATGAAATTTTATTCCTTTGAGAATGTTGAAACATGCGTTTTTTGCGGCATAAATGGCCGTATCTTTTTTTCAGGTTAACTTAGAATATTGATTTTTCCACAGCTTAAAGAAGCTGTAGATTTGAGTATATGGTTTTGATTTAAACTCGAGGTCTACACGTTCTCTAGATAAAGGGTCTTGATAGACCGACGGACGGACAAACAGACAGACAGATGGAAAACAAAGGGATCTTATACGTATTTTGTGCCATACATTTTGACTTCAAGTACAAAAGTGTCCTATATATTTCTTAAATATAAAGCTTTAAAGCTTTTAAATAACATTTTAATAAGTTTGAATTAAAATTTTATTTAAAAAAGCTTTTGGAAACAAGATTTTTAAGACAATTCATTAGATACCCATATTGGGGGTTTGGTAAAAAAAAATCATCGGCACTGTCAAAAGTGTTGACTATTGTTGTAATGACACCAGAACTAAAGATCAATTTGCAGCTCAAACAGATTGACAAACATACAAACATTCAAAGTTAAACAAAAACCTGTAAATGACTGAATTTTTTTTTCAACTCGTACCTGCAACACATTGTAAACAGTTAAAAGCCAAGTCGTTTTAAAATCCACTTCTCTGATGAGCGTTGAGAGTCTGTGTCGTAAAAGTCTAGATCAACTTTCCAAATGAGTTTGTTCAAGGAACTAAATTGACAAGAAATGATTTCAAGCATCTAACTCTATCAAATTGTACTTGGCTCAAAGATATTCCCAACTTGCCCAAGTTGCCGCCGCTACAGCTAATTATTTTAGGCAAGTTGCAATACAAACTAGCATTAAAGTGAATGCATGCCAGTACAGGTGGCGGGGCAGGGCTTCTTGCGCGCGTTTGAAACTTATGCTCGCCGTTGTGTAGGAACCCATGCAATAAGCA
Source organism: Pasiphila rectangulata (assembly GCA_963082625.1). Classification (NCBI taxonomy): domain Eukaryota; kingdom Metazoa; phylum Arthropoda; class Insecta; order Lepidoptera; family Geometridae; genus Pasiphila; species Pasiphila rectangulata. The sequence continues at coordinate 8,783,659 of OY720242.1, read as the reverse complement.
AGCAGCCACGCATCGTCATCTATACTTCTATACTAATATTATACAGATGAAAGATTTGTATTTTTATGTTTGTAATGAAAACAATAACTAACAGACCGTTTTTTTTAAATTCTTTCACCATTAGAAAGTTATACTATCCCAGAGAATAGGTTATATTTTATCATCGTATTCCCTTGGGAACGGGAACTACGCTGATGAAACCGCGGAGTGCGGCTAGTATATTATGTTAGTGTATTCATTATTAATGACATCATTTCAGGTATCTATGTTAACTGCCGAAGCCAGGCTACCAAGTGCGCGTCTAGCCTTATTTTATGTTTTATTTCAAACGTAGAACAATACTCTCCTGCTGTGAAAAATAATTAATATTAAATATAAGGCTTTTTAAATTGTATTAGCTTATTTTATTAAAGTCAAGAAAAAATGTCTAAATTATCATACGTGCTTGTCTCTTCAGCAGGCTGCCCTATTTACTATCCATTTTAATGTTTTCCTATATGGGAGTTATCGCAAAATTAAAATCGTTTCACATCTTCAAAAAAATCTAAAATATAAAAAAAATCCTGTAGCAAAATCGCAAGTAGGCAGCCCGGCGAAAACACGAGCAAGTGTGTTAATTAGACTAACTTTATCTTGGCTTAGCGCGATGATGCGCCGTGGCTTAGCAACTCAGGATACCAAGTTGCAAAACTTACGTTTAACTTAGAGTTTTGGAACTCAGAATAATACCGTTCTTATAAATTTCGAGACATGCTCAAGCTGCACTGTTATTAACCTGCGTGAGAAAGGACTAGGTGAAAAAGATATGATTACTTTTGATACCTCTAAATGCTGAATGAATCAACAATAAACTTGTCGAATTTGGTACTAAAGTTAAAAAAATCAGTGAGTTTACGAACTCTACGTAAAAAAGACGTGGAAAGAAGCTGAGCTATATTGGAGGTTAATGGTGCTGAATTAAATGTCAAGTTTTTTTTTAATTCTGTATTAAACATCCAAATCAATTGCCATATTGGACCGGCAGGCTGATTACAACAGGTTTGCAACAGGCGCAAATCTCGCGATCATCATGATTCATAATCAGCTTGCCGAAACTCTTTTTAATGTTTGTCTTAATCATGTTTTTCCTAGATTACCTTGAAATGTAATATTACGTTTTTCTGTGTCGATTATGCCACTAAAAACTTTAAACGCTAAGATAACGATAAACGTACAAAAACTTTACACATTGAAATCAATTTCAAATAATTCATAAGGTTAACACAAGAAATAATTCATAAGGATAACACAATTGTTAACATACATATAACCGGGTATTATGGGTATGGGTAACCAGGCCCCGAGTCCCCGGCGGCCCCGCTTATCCTGGCTACGGTAGCAGTCACGGTAACGGCGGGGCTAGGGGTGCTAAGAATCCCCGGGAGACGATCGGCTACCACCCCCTACGACGACCACTGGCCCTGGTAACACACAACATCCGCACTTTGAGGACAGACGATAAGATTGTTGAGCTGGAAGAAGAAATTAGTAGATTACACTGGGACATTTTGGGGCTATCAGAAGTCCGTAGAGAGGGCGAGGACACGATATCCCTTAAGTCCGGTAACCTACTATACTACCGGGAGGGCGACCAACAGTACCAAGGTGGTGTCGGGTTTCTCGTTCACAAGTCACTCATTAACAACATTGTCACCATCGACAGTGTGTCGAGCAGGGTCGCGTACCTAACACTCAGAATATCTAAGCGATATTTGCTGAAGGTCGTTCAGGTATATGCGCCGACCTCGTCACACCCAGATGAAGAAGTAGAGTCTATGTATGAGGACATCAGTAGAGCCATACATACGAACAACACTCACTTCACTGTTGTAATGGGGGACTTCAATGCAAAGCTAGGCATGAGAAGCGATGATGAGTTGAGAGTGGGGCAATTTGGGTATGGGCAACGGAACCCCAGGGGACAGAGGCTGGCCGATTTTCTGGAGAAAGAAGGACTCTTTATGATGAATTCTTTCTTCCAGAAGCCGCCTCACAGGAAATGGACCTGGATGAGTCCCAATGGTTCTACGAGAAATGAGATTGATTTCATCCTGACCAACAAGAAACGAATATTCAATGATGTCTCTGTGATTCACAGGGTGAAAACCGGCAGTGATCACCGAATTGTAAGGGGCACATTGAATATGAACGTTAAACTTGAAAGGTCCCGTTTGATGAAATCTACGCTCCGACCCACTCGCGCACATATCCAAAACCTCGAGAGCTTTCAACTCGAACTCGCAAATCGCTTTGACTGTCTAGGAGTAGATGCATCGGTGGACGAGATCAATAACAGGTTCGTAGAAACCGTCCATACGGTGGGGTCCCAGTTCTTTAAGACCCCCCGTACTAATAGACCTCAGAAACTTTCTGATGACACCCTTAACCTCATGGCTGAACGACGTTCTTTGCGACTACAGTCTCCCGATGATGCTCAGTCACACAGGCAGCTCAATAGACAAATTTGGAAATCCTTGCGGCACGATATTCGTACCTTTAATACAGCCAGTATTAAAGATACGATAGAGCGGAATAAAGGCTCCAAAGTGTTCGCGAGAGATAGTTCTATTGGGCAGAGCCAGATGACGAAGCTGAAGAGGGAAGATGGCAGCATAACGTCAAGTAAAGCAGAAGTGTTAAGGGAAGTCGAAAGGTTCTATGGACGGCTCTACGATTCGGTCACTAAACCTGTTTGCAGTGCGGCCAACGACCCAAGAGCTAAACTGACCCGACATTATACCGAGGATATCCCGGACATCAGCCTGTACGAGATCAGGATGGCCTTGAAACAGCTTAAGAACGACAAGGCGCCGGGTGAGGACGGAATCACTTCAGAGCTTCTGAAAGCGGGTGGATCACCGGTACTTAAAGTCCTTCAGAAGCTATTTAATTCCGCCTTGCTTGAAGGTACGACGCCAAAAGCATGGAACAAGGGCGTGGTGGTTCTGTTCTTCAAGAAAGGTGACAAAACCTTACTTAAGAATTACAGACCCATCTCGCTGTTGAGCCATGTTTATAAGCTGTTTTCAAGGGTCATCGCGAACCGTCTCGAACGCAGGTTTGATGACTTCCAGCCTCCCGAACAAGCCGGGTTCCGAAAAGGCTACAGTACCATAGACCACATACATACGCTGCGGCAAGTCATACAGAAGACCGAAGAGTATAACTTGCCGCTATGTCTTGCGTTTGTGGACTATGAGAAAGCCTTCGATTCGATCGAAACATGGGCGGTGCTTGAGTCTCTCCAACGATGCCGAATTGACTATCGGTACATCGAAGTGTTGAAGTGTTTGTATACAAACGCCACTATGTCAGTCCGAGTACAAGAACAGAGCTCGAAGGCGATTCCCTTAAAAAGAGGCGTAAGACAGGGAGACGTAATCTCTCCGAAACTGTTTACGACCGCTTTGGAAGATGCCTTCAAGCTCCTGGAATGGAAAGGTCTGGGCATCAATATTAACGGCGAATACATCACTCACCTTCGATTTGCCGACGATATTGTGGTCATGGCAAAGTCGATGGAAGAGCTCAGCACGATGCTCGAAGGCCTCAATCGAGTCTCCCAGCGGGTAGGCCTTAAAATGAACATGGACAAGACGAAAATCATGTCAAATGTCCATGTCGTGCCTGCCCCAGTTATGGTTGAGAACTCGGCTCTTGAAGTTGTCGACGCGTACGTATACCTAGGACAAACAGTCCAATTAGGTAGGTCCAACTTCGAGAAAGAGGTCAATCGTCGAATCCAACTCGGATGGGCAGCGTTTGGGAAACTTCGCAACGTCTTTTCGTCCAACATACCTCAGTGCCTTAAGACGAAAGTCTACAACCAGTGTGTGTTACCAGTGATGACATATGGAACCGAGACGTGGTCCTTCACTATTGGCCTTATGAACAAGCTCAGAGTCGCTCAACGAGCTATGGAGAGGGCTATGCTCGGGGTTTCACTACGGGATCGAATCAGAAATGAGGAGATACGTAGGAGAACTCGGGTCACCGACATAGCCAAACGGATTAGCACGTTGAAGTGGCAATGGGCAGGCCATATAGCGCGCAGAACTGACGGCCGATGGGGCAGCAAAGTTCTCGAATGGAGGCCACGGATCGGCAAGCGCAGCGTAGGACGTCCACCTACAAGATGGGCAGACGACTTGGTGAGAACTGCTGGTCGGCGGTGGATGCAGACGGCTTCCAACCGCAGTACTTGGAGATCAATGAGGGAGGCCTTTGTCCAGCAGTGGACGTCCTACGGCTGAAATGATGAACCGGGTATTTATCGCGTAAATTACCTTTATTATTTCCCGACGTTTCGCTTGGATTGCACCAAGCATGGTCCCGGGAAGATTGATGAAATAATGAAGGTAATTTACGCGATAAATACCCGGTATGTTAATAATGTGTTGTGGTCGCGAATGTTTAAAAAAGACAAAACAATAGGCCAGTACAATTATTATCATAATACTTATGGTACTTTTTTCGGATAGACGTGCAAAATTACACGGTCAGAAGTTTTTGTATATAATATAGTGAGCTGTTTTGCTTGCCGGTCAACAAAGCTGCATGACACGGAGCAAGAAGACGAAAGCAGATTTAGATTAAACTTTGAATATGTAGTGACTTTATCCCTTTCTTGCTTCTGCTTCTGGCTTGTTCGTGAATTTTGAACTTTGACACTTTGGCTCAAAGACATACTATAATAGACGTGGTATATAACAAAGCAACGGTAAGGTCTATATAGACGGGTCGATTGGTAAACTTTTATATTAGAAAGCTGGCTGTTCTTTGTCTCGTTTTGGTTTTCATGTATCCTTTCCGACCCTGAACTATGATCACCCAACAACATCGTTAACATTCTTCTTTTGTATATTACCAATATTACACCGAAAGATACGAGATTTTTTTTGGTCATCATTGTACTTTATCGACCAATTATGACACATGGGTGTGGGCTTTTTATAAATAAGCAACAATTGTAAATAGCTAATGTTTTTCAGTGATTTGGGCTTAGGTTAAGATTCGAATTCATGTTCTATTATTAAAACTGTAAAGATCAGCATTCATCACCATCATCATCTCAGTCGTAGGAGGTCCAGTGCTCGACATATGCCTCCTTCATGGATCTCCAACATGAGGGGATTGTTGCCATACTCACCACGGTTGGCAGGCGGGTTAGCAAGCGCACTCCGTGTATCAATAACACGGAAAGGCGCTGCTGTCCATTTTCCGGAGGTATCCCGGTGTAAACTTTTACTGCATCCACGGGCCAGAGAGGAGGGGCATTCTACTGCCGGCACCGCACGGTTCAGCTTTACAAACATACAACGAACACAGACTTCCTAACAAGATAAAACAAATTACACAACACACATCCTAAATGTCTACGAAATTGAGTTACAAGTTAAATGTTCCCAACTGTCCTAAGCCTGTGTCTAAGTTGCGACGGTATACATATAGCATCCTCACAAGAAGTGGAAAGCTGATGCTGGATTAAAGTTTGAATATGTAGGAGCGTACTTTACTCTATAGCTCTCAGACCGTATGAGTTGTTGAGTGTCAGGCGATTGGCGAACATTTCAAGGATTATTGCGTCTAGTAATTATGGAGCCTGGACTTATTGAAGTTTGCTATTGCTTACAGGTTTTCTTAGACTGGTTTTAAGTGTACGCAAGGGTACCATAGGGGGATAAACTGTCTGCTTCTAAGAAATACCTTAGTTGTATTATACGACACCGTTGCGTGTGAGGTTCGCCGAACGTCTTCTACTACTTAGTTGGTTTGAATATTGTCCAAATTCATACCATAACTCCAACCAAATGCTATTAAGATAAAATGTAGCACATGGATACATAGACAAAGTATACAAAAGAGTTATCATGGCAACGACTGCTTCAAAGAATTTTTATTTCCATAAATTGCACGATATTCAACACTTTGTAAGAAAGATCCATAGAAACGCCAAACATTGATTGCATTTTTGATACGCTGCCAAAATCTGAGTTCTCGTCTCTTGGCCCAGCAACTTTATTTACAAATGGATGTTCATTTACATCTACCGATTCATCAAAAAAGGCTTTAATACCAACGTGATCCATCACACTGACTTTCACAGTATTCTGAGTACACGTAACACGGTGTAGAAACATAGGTAAATATAAGTACGTATGTATGAGAGCACGACATTACACCCCTATTATGCCTTTGTTAATGTTTGCAGCTGTTACCGGCTTAATAAAGCTGACTACATTTCATTTATAATTAAGAGTATATATCTTTCAGGCAATGTAACTATAGTTTTGCCGATTGAGGTTTACTTATTAAGTTATATTTAACAAGCAAGCCATTATTTAATTGTGGTCCGATAGCCAACCTAAAGGTTGGGATCGATTCTTGCCAGGAAACAAATATTTATAATTGTACAGTAGATACTTTTAGTCTGGGTATTTTTTTCTTTGTTTGACAAGTTTTCTATTCAAAATCAATATATATAAAACTCTTCCGTTACTAACTGAGTGACTGACAGACAACGCCTAAACCACTAGACCCAGAGACTTGAAATTTGGCACATATATACCTTGAGTATCCTAGAGGTGCTATCGATACTCAAGGTGATAGATCCTAAGAAGGGATTTTTCGAAATTTCCACGGGAACGGGAACTACGCGGGTGAAACTGCGGGGTGCGGCTAGTTTATAATAAAAATGTAGTTAAGTATTGAATCAATCATGTAGTACCTATAACACAAGCTCTGCTTTAAAAGCAGAGTGAAAGCTGTGTGAAATGTCCAGCATTATTTATTTTTAAAACTCGTACATTGTGTCAGCCAGTCAATTGAACAACTCTAAACGACAAAGCCACCAACAAAAACAAAGTCGTATTTACAATCCTTAATCAAATACAAATATGCGTTTTCCCCTTTTCTTTATTACTTTACTCCAGAACATTACGCCATTTCACACTCGAAAAACCGTGCTCAAACCGGAGCCCACAAAACAACTGCTACAAACGAACAAAGAAAACTGCTGAAAGACGGCAATTACATACCGTTTAGACTATTCTATTGCGTTATACATTCGCATAGTCATGTAGAGGTAGAGAAGGCAGGTCATGGACACAGTATGAGAGCTGTACAAACGATACGTCAGCGTTCTATTCGATGAAGATGATGAAATAGCTTTACTATTGTTATTATGTCCAGCGTTCCGATTTCAAAAAGAGTAAGAACATCATTTCGATATACGTGTATAATATTATTGGATTTGTTTCATACATTAAATAGGGTTGCCAATAAAACTGACTTATTTGTATGCACTGTGACGCAGTTTAAAAACGCAGTGTATGTGTTTTGAAGTTATGAAGTAGGTAATGTAATTAATATATTTGAATGCATAATTTTACGTATTTTTTATTTTATTTTGATTTGTAATTTAATTTAATTGAATGTTTATAGAATAAGATTAAAATATAAATGGATTATTAATTTTACGTACACTATTGAATTAGGAATTAAGTCCAGTAATGATAATTGTATTTGAATTAAATAAATTAACACGAAAATAAATTATTTTGTGAATAATATCGTACATTTATCATCATATTGTACGGTATACCGTAGGTATCGAAGAAAAATACAAATCTAAATAAAATTATTTCCTTTCATTCAAATACGAGTTACACAACACACAACCTTATAATATATAACAAGGATCAAGCATTTTTTATAAACTCTATAAATCTTTTCTATTTCAATTTTAGTACTAATAGAGATAGATTTGCATAACGCTTGTGTTTTTCTTATATATGTCGATTTATGTTTTTCAGATTCAAAAAGTATGACTAAAAACGCGTAGTTATGTACCTGGTAAGGTACATAACTGTGTTTATAGTTAATAGTTTATATAGTACCAAACACTTTTTAAAAGTGCCGCTCGTGTAAACTACGCATAAACTTTTCTTACTGCTTACCTAATTCTACTATTTCTTTAGTCGTATATCTTCGTCTTTGACTGTTTAATTGTATTCAGCCATCCACCATATTTGTACCTTCACTATGTTATGTTACTGCATAGTATTTTGTACTATGCCATTGGTGTAAGCTAGGGGAACATACTTCCCCTAGGAAACAGGGGAAGCTATGAGAGGAAAATTGGTAGAGGGTAGGGCAATAAGCTCCCCACTTCATTCAGACGTAAAGAATCAATTTTAAAATTAGATGTTATATAGTAATTAATCGGCGCGTCATCATCATCTCAGCCGTAGGACGACCACTGCTGGGCATAGGCTTCCTCATACCACGGACGGTCTAAATACTGAGGGGATTGTTACCTTACTTACCTGCTTGGCAGGCGGGTTGGCGAGTATTGGATGTCTTCTCACGCGGACGAAGTCCTACTACTACTGAGAACTACTAGAAGTTCTTGTCCGCCCTTAGTTAAAACTAAGGGATCTTTGGGTTGGCCTATCTGGGCCGTGTGTCAGTGCCCGAGTGTGTCGGGCTCGGGTTCGGTGTCCGTGGTGTCGCTGTTGTCGTCCTTGGTGGGCAGCAGCTCCCGTGCGTATGGTCTGCTGTTTGGTAAGCGGCCGTACTTTGGCGCTAGGTCTTGTAAGTGGCTATGGGATGAGGCGTCGCTTTGCCGGAACATGTTCTCCGCTAGGCGGGTGATGAAGGTGTCCAGGGTCTCTCGGTAGATCCTTGGTAGATTCTGCCAACCTGCGTCATCTCATCCTGCCTTTAGGTGTGGTATCCGGGGAATTTAGCTCTGTCACCGGGCATCACCCCAGCATCTTCTCATTGATGAGAGCCACTTCGATGTCTTGTTCACGTAGGAGGAGCTTGAGGAGGGATAGTTTTCGGCGTATGCCCTGTGCGTTCCAAAATAACACCATTAGCGCAATTGGAGTCGTACCAACCGTCCTATCCCGCTGAGGATTAGTGGGACTGGGCTCGTCCCCTGTCGGATCGCCAGGAGGATATTGTGGAGGACTTGGAGTGCCGTGTCCAGCACCTCCATGGATACCTGGTCCAGTGTGGGTTGGCGAGCGCAGTATGGGATGTTGATATACAGAAAGACACTGCAGCACATCTTCAAGAAAGGAGGGGCAACATTCTACAGCCGGCACCTTGTTACCGGTTTATTTGGTTACTAAAGAATAACAGCATAATAGTTCTCAGTAGTGTATTCAACGGAAAACTATTAAGGAGTAGAATCATAAACTTTGGTCTAAGTCAAAGTCAAAAGGTGTTTATTCCTTGGGACCCAAAGGCCACCTTAAAACAAAAATAAAATACATTTTAATTGATTGAATAAAGCACTATAATATTAGGTCTTCCCAGGACCGTCCCTGGTGCAATTCGAAATTTATCGCGTAAATTACCTTTATTATTAGTCGAAACGTCGGGTAATAATAAAGGTAATTTACGCGATAAATGCCCGGTTGTATGTTTATTAATAATTAATATGCTTTATTCATTACTAATAAACATAACACAAAACTGAATTCGTTCGCTTCAGAAAACTTTTTTCCAAATGAAAAATAGAAATACTTCGTTAGCTTATTATTGTCAAACGTATAAATAATTCTAAGAGATAACGACACTAGGCTACTAGTTTCGTTATCTCTTAGAATTATTACTTTTGAGTATTTTCTTCACAAGCTTTTAAATAACTTGCAATGCGCGGGTCAAATCTTGCAAGCTTGCAAGCAACAATTAGCGCTTCTTCCAAGTTGTCATGCTATTTTGTCATATTAATATAACTACCAGGACAAACAAGGGCTGGTTGTCATACTACACTTCTTTGCACCTCCTGTAGGAAAAGCAAATGCTAGAATGCAAGAAAACAAAACATAGTACTAGAAATAACTAGACAGAACTTGGGTCAATCTGTAGAATTGGATTAGCGGTTGTAGCGGCGTGATCCAGCTACTTTAATTATTGTAATATTACTTGCTTTCCTAAGGGTAAGCTATCAGGAGGGTTTTGAATAAAAGATGTTTGCGTAACAAAAATGGCGAATGTAATGAATTTATGAATACAATAATCTAGGAACGGGGTGAGGAACAAAAAATGAACCAATGAGAGCGCACTATTGAGTGATGACGCCGCGTTCTCATTGGCTGTCCATCGCGTGATAGCCGCTCGGCGTGTCACGTCCATTGGCTGGATTTGCGCGCGAACATGCCCGCGGCCTTGAAAGCAGTAGCTTACAATAATCTTCTTTGTGTCTTCTTTTCATGTTTTATTCATCATGAATTAATGGGCATATTCTAGTATATGCCCGTCTTAACGTGCCTGTCGATGTCCGTATGTCGGCTACTCTTGAGATGCCGTCGTTGCCGTGTATGGTCTTCACAATACGTCCCAATGGCCATTTCAAGGGTCGAAGGTTACTATCCTTGATTAAAACAAGCGTGTCAGGTTTTAGATTAGTTGTGTTATCCTTCCATTTTGTCCTGGTTTGTAGTTCGGAGATATATTCCTTGACCCAGCGCGCCCAAAACTGCTGACGGAGCTGCTCCACTCGCTGGTAGCGTGAAAGTCGGTGGACAGGTAAATCCCGCAGATCATCTTCACAGACTGGTGCGGTGAGAGGTCTGCCGATCAGGAAGTGTCCAGGGCTGAGGGGATGATAATCTTGAGGGTCTGAAGACATTGGTGCCAGTGGTCGAGAGTTTAGTACAGCTTCGATTTGGGATAAGAGGGTCGTGTATTCCTCGAAGGTCAGGTGTGCGTTTCCCATGACTCGACGTAAGTGGTACTTACATGATTTGACGCCAGCTTCCCACAAGCCCCCAAAATGCGGTGAATATGGAGGTATAAATGTAAATTTAATAGATTGACCCCTTGCGTAATCAATAATATCTCCCCTACATTTTGATAAAAACTGAGCGAAATCATTATTTAGACCAACAAAATTCCGACCATTATCTGAATAAATTTCTAAAGGTTTACCGCGCCGAGAAATAAAGCGCTTGAGCGCGAGTAAATACTAGGGCATGTAAAAACCTGGTTGTTTAAAAAAACCGGTTTTTCGGTTTTTATTTTTTAATAACCGGTTAACCGATTAATCGATTATTTTTCGAGATTTTTTACATAGGTTATCTAAGGACAAAATAAAACAATAACATTTGAATAAAAAGCAACTTATTATTTTCATAAGTACTTATTATTTACTAGTATTAAAACTATCTCTCTCTCTTACTCAAAACTCTCACTCTACTCAAATAAAGTTATTAAAATCAATAATATAATAGTTACATATATTATAGCATAGATTGTAATCTACTTTTGATTTGGTAGTATTACACTATCTTCTTAAAGTTGAAAGACATGGTTAACATTAACATATTATATTGTTTTGGTAATAAGACCGAAGTGACATAAGTGCGTTAAGAGAGTCGTCACCCAGTGAACTACGGATTTTATTACACATTAGGCCTGCCGATGAAAATATTCTCTCTGATTCTACAGAAGTGGGAGGAATCGACTTATAGCTTCGTATACCTTTCATTATGTTGTCTCCCATGTGTCCCCCTTCATCATACAGGGCCATTTCTACTCTAACTCGCGTTTCTAAATCGAGTCTACTTGAATCAACTGTTTTTAGGGTTGGCTGTAGGGCCTTTCTTATTTCTAGCCCAAGCTGGTCTTTGAGGTCTAATGGTAATGATTCATCTATGGTTCTAATATTTTCTGTTCCTATGTCTTCTATTGTAAAATTTTTATTTATGATGCTGATTAATGTTGATCGAATTTGATCGTTGTCCAGAGCTATTGCGTTGTTAATGTCTGTATGCAGATCCCTGTTGTACGATGTTGGGTTTTGTAAATATAGTTATATTCCGGTTAGTTTTGTTAGTCGTTAATAGCTTATTTACATGACGATATTCACTGACGACTTTTTATGCGGTCTAAAGTTTTCTGAGGTGGTTGTTTGTATTTTAGTACCTAATTTTAACGCATTAAATGTTGTAAAATAATTATATGGATAAGATATTATTATATTCGTCCTATCCTACTAATATAATATACGCGAATGTTTTTGAGTATGTATGTATAACATCTATGTACATATGTATGGATGTTTGTTACTCTTTCACGCTGAAACGGCTGAACGAATTTGGCTAAAACTTGGAATATAGATACATTGTTTATACCTGGATTAGGGCTTATTACTTTTTATCCCAAAAAATGAAGTATTTCCTTGGGATGGCATGTTTGCTTATTAACCGCGGGGTGCAGCTAGTTTTAAATAAAGTCTGCAAGGCTTAGTTTTAAATAAATTTGTCATTTGATACCTATTAAAAAATAACCGAAAACCCGGTTTTTTTGTCAAAAATAACCGATGAAAAACCGTTGTTAAATCAGTCGATTAATCGGTTTTTCGGTTAATCGATTAATCGGTTTACATGCCCTAGTAAATACGCATTAGACGAGAGGTCGCTAACTAACTCCAAATGAATCGCACGTGTAGTAAAACATATAAATAGACAAATATATGCCTTTATCAATTTCGCACCTCTGCCCTTTCGGTTAAGTATGAACACTGGCCCTGCGTAATCCACTCCTGCGCGGTAGAAACGAAAGCTGGCAGTTATCCGTTCTTTAGGCAAGTTGCCCATAAGTGGGCTTAATGTTTTACCCCTAAAGCGTGTACAGACAACACATTGATGAGTCACCTTCCTTGCTAGGTTTCTACCGGATAATGGCCACCAATCCTCGCGTAATTGGTATAGTAATGCTTGCGGGCCACAGTGCAGAGATTGTACATGTGTGTGTCTAAACAATAGAAGCGTGAAATGATGTTCCGACGATAACAGGATAGGGTGTTTTTTGTTATAATTAAATTCAGGTGAATTATTTATTCTTTTGACCTCGGGGTCTGAACAGTCCTCGGCTAACTGTTTTAAACACCTAACACTAAGAAAAGGCGCCGATGCTGTTCCGTATGTGACAGTATTTAGTTTATAAAACTCAAGCGGACTAGATGCGTCGTCTCGCCAAATAATAAGTTGCATGTCGCGTTGTGGCGGATGTACTTGTACTTGACGATGCATCTTTTCGCAGTCCGCAATCGCCGTATATTTAAACTGCCTAAAGAGTAAAAGGATACCCAGCAAGTCTCCTTGAATAGGAGCCCCAATGAGCTGGATATCATTGAAAGACTTCCCACTACTAGTCGCAGCACTTGCGTCGAACACAACACGAAGCTTCGTAGTCGAGCTGTGTTCACGAAATACCCCATGATGGGGCATGAAGTAGTGAGGATTTGTGAAGGATTCAACCTTAGTCATATGACCCAGATTGATATATTCGTGTATAAAATCAGTATATAATTTCTTATAACTATCAGGTGCGTGTAATAACCTTTTTTCTAAGGACAAAAAACGTCGTCGTGCCTGAGGGAATGAGTCACCTAATACGTCAACAGATTCTTTGAGTGGGATGTGTACACAGAACCTTCCATCACTTTGGCGTGTAGTAGTTGTGATGTAGGACTGTTCACAAGCCCTCTGTTCACTCGTGCGTATATCCCGAGGTTGAGATAACTCCTCCAGCTCCCAGAACTGACGTAGCTGATTGTCCATTGATTGTGTGAAGTTACATTGGATTGGTCTATTATTGTGCGTAATATGATTAATAGGACCCGAAATAATCCAACCTAACTTTGTGTTTTGTAGGTACGGACCGTTTGGTAAACGCATCTTGCCATCGATAAGCAAGTCCCAAAAAAGATCCGCACCTATCAAAATATCTATCTTTTGTGTGCCTAGAAATTGTGTATTTGCCAGCTGTACATTGCTAGGTATATTAAGCCGTGCATTTTGTATTTTCACAGCGGGCATAGTAGCTGCTATCTCCGATAGAACGAAACATTTAACGCGCATCGAGTAGGTGTTTACGCGTGATTTAATTTCTATATCACACGCTTGTGACGAATGTGATATTACATTACCTACCCCTCGTATCTCATGAGTGGACTGTATTAACGGAATGTCTAAGGATTTACATAAAGAATGTGTGATAAAACAACTTTGACTACCGCTGTCGAGTAATGCGCATACAACATGATACTTGTTATTTTTATCAGGAATCTCAACCAAAGCTGTCGATAATAAAACCGGGTTAAAATTAGTGTTTTTCATAACCGTGTGCGTATCGGTATGCACATTGCTAACTTGAATGAATTCATTTTCAACATCTGCGCTGCGCGAGGGGATCGCGCTGACCTCCACGGCCGTAGTCGCTGTTTTAGCATAGCTAGTAGTATGATTTGAATCGTAAGGATGAATGAGTGAATTGTGTTTCATACTACACTGTTTACAAGATCCGAATAAGCAATTTTCTAAAGTGTGCCCAGAACGCAAACAATTCTCACATAACTTGTGATCATGGATAATCTTTAATTTTGATTGCAAATCCATATTAATAAATTTGATGCAAGTGTAAATTGGATGCTTTCCGTTGCACACAACGCATTTATATTTGTGCACTTTACGGTCCGAAGAGGATTGTGGTTCATCGGATGAAACATTACAATGTGAAATGTTATTTGACTTCACTACTGAATTACCTTTCTTAGTTTCGGAATTGTTAATGTGATGATCTTTACTGTGCGATAACGATAAAGTTTCCAATAAATCAGCCCTGTTTTTAAGAAACTTAATAAGCTCGCTAACCTTCAGAATGACTTTAGAGTTTGAAATTGATAACAATGAACCTTTGTATTGTTCCCACTCTCTTTCTGTCATTTTATCTAACTTGGAAGCAATGATGTATATTATAAGTGTATCCCAGGAGTCTGTAGGCTCACCAAGGGTTTTTAGTGCGCGTAAATTGTTAATAATAACATCTATAAGATTCCTTATCAGCGAAGGTGACTCTTTGGACAATGACTGTATTGAAAATAAAGCTTTTACGTGACTATGCACCAATAATCTAGTGTTATCATACCTATTGAGAAGAAGCTCCCATGCAACACGATAATTATCAGCAGATATTTCTATAGAATTGATAACTAGCTGTGCACTTCCTTTCAACGACGACTTCAAATAGTGCATTTTTTGAATATCACTTATATCTGCGGAGTTGTGGACTAGAGATAAATAAGTATCCCTGTACTCGAGCCAGTGTTCATAAGTTCCGTCAAATGTAGGCAAGGTGATTGTAGGTAATTTAACTGAAACGGATTTATTGAAATGATGACATGTGGAACCATTAGCTACCTCTCTAGAGATACTATTAATGCCAATAACAGTTTCAGCTCGTGCAAGAATACTGTAGTAACTATCTTCGAATTGCTGACGTTGGTCTAACTGTTCATCGATGTCCGAGTCAGGAACAATTTCCTCAATCTTGGACTGAATTTCATGGAATTCGGAGAACAAAATCCCTGCCCCCTTTATGCGTAATTTTAAATCTACTTTTAACTCACTAGTGAACGATGATATACTTCCTAAATAAATATGAACTTGGTTAACCTACCTTTAACAATCCCGCGTTTTCGAACTAAATCGCGCATGGTTTTCTCAGTTTTTTCATCAAAATCATGTTTATAAGGAGATCTATCCCTATTTCTACTAATTGAACTAGGTCCCTCCCCATCTCCAGACATTAACGGAATTTTGGTGGCTTGTAAAAAGAGGAGTACTCACGTGTAAGTAGTCACTACGTGTGCGAATAGCTGGTGCTGGCAGTGGCACTCACAGCTTTTAGTGGATCTACACCGTGAACAATCCAATCCACAACGCATCCACCTTGCAGTTCCTGTGTAGATGTAGGAGGCCTCCTGGCAGTCCCGTGGCAACGCGTGGCAAGCAGTTGAAAGGTCGCTTCGTGGGTTGAGTTCGCCGTATTGCTGAACTCCTTGTATATTTGGCGTCAGAAGGTCCAATTTATGTAGCGGCGTGATCCAGCTACTTTAATTATTGTAATATTACTTGCTTTCCTAAGGGTAAGCTATCAGGAGGGTTTTGAATAAAAGATGTTTGCGTAACAAAAATGGCGAATGTAATGAATTTATGAATACAATAATCTAGGAACGGGGTGAGGAACAAAAAATGAACCAATGAGAGCGCACTATTGAGTGATGACGCCGCGTTCTCATTGGCTGTCCATCGCGTGATAGCCGCTCGGCGTGTCACGTCCATTGGCTGGATTTGCGCGCGAACAGCGGTAAATAGGTACCTTTTTTTGAACTTGTAAGTTTTAAGGTGTGTAATAAAACATTTTCATCTATCTATCTATCTAACTCTATTTTATCCAATATACAGTGAAATCATAGAACCACTTCGTGAAATCTGATTGACCTGACATTTTTCATAAACCTTTATATCTTGTGACAATTCACTATGCAATACTTAAAACATTCAAAATGGATACCACCACAAGAAACCGGATAATTATTTTTGTCAAACCTCATATTTATGTAAAATGGCCTCAAGAAGCTGGCTATTTAAATGTTTTTAGCACAATAAACTTACTTTATGGCAAGAACTTTATATAGTACTAGCTGCACTCCGCGGTTTCACCCGCGTAGTTCCTGTTCCTGCAGGAATGCGGGAATAAAATATAGTCTATTTTACTCAGGGATAATGTAGCATTCTAATGTAGAATTAAAGAAAGAATTTTGAAAATCGGTCTAATAGTTTTTGAGTTTATTCTTTATAAACATTCAAAATACAAATCTTTCCTCTTTATAATATTGAGAAATAAACACTTCTAGCCATAACCCATATCTCTTAGTTACTCAGTAGTTTCAAACAAGAGAAATTGGTGTCCTTGAACATTTCCAGCGAAACACTCAAGCCATTTCATTTAAATTTATAGGACACTACAGTGAATTAATTACACGAAGGCTTACCACCTGATGAGGGAAACTCGGTCAAATTAAATATTAATCTAGTTCCATAGAAACCCATGATTTATAATTTAATTTAGCCATCGTTATAGCCCATTAGGCCTTAATCCTCTATAACGTCCCTCATGGCTGCACCATCAGACTAATGCTTAGTTTATGTAAATATTATGAGGGTTTAACTATTCACTTAGCGTCGCATCCTTCAGCTTTCTTTTTGCGTTGGATTTAAAAACTTCTCGTATTAAAAAAATATTGTACCTACTGTTCTTCAATTAAAAACATTTTCTAAAATACGATAGATACGATATTTGTTTTTTATTTATTTGGCACGGAAATTTAATTTTCGTTAGGGAATATACCTATAGCTTTTTATTTGCTACGTTTTTTTCGTATATGCAGGAGTTCCTTTATTTGCTAGGAGTAAATAAGAAAGGCAACGTAAAACACGGAACAAGATGATTAAAAGATTACACGAACGAAAGCAAGGAAGCTATTTAAATAGTTATTCTTCGTCAAGAATAACTATTTAAATAGCTTCCTTGCTCCATGGTCGTCACCATCGTTGTTAACGACATTCGCTTAGTAAACGCAGGAGGTTGCGGATTTGATTCCGCAAGACAAATAAAAGTATTATATCAACCGAAGTAAGGAATTATATTACTATCTGGGTACCAGATAATACATTTTAATTGATTACCCATAACACGAGCTTTAAGACTGGATGGTGCTGTGTAAATTGACCAGCGTTATTTATTATTATCTTGTATTAGCTTCATCATTATTCTAGACGTTTCCTGTAACATTTTTGAACTGCATTTGATTTCTCAACGTAGGATGTTATAACAAAATCAATTTTCCAGACGCCGTTTCTCGATCATTTCATGTTATTTCTTGCAGTAAGTCGGGTCACGTGCCACGCTGCACGTATGCTATGTCCACCTCGCCTTCTTACTCGGATTAGGAGAATTAAGATCTCAGTAACGTATCTTTGTTTGCCAGACGTTGCTACTGATCTCTGGAGGCTTGTCGGGAATTTGAAATTTTTAAGCCAATTTTGCAAGGTTGTCTGGGAAACATGTTCTTTGAAAGGAAAATGAGTTTTGTTGTTGTTGAAGTGTTATTACCTTAGTATAAAGCGACTTTCTTCAACACTATTTTTATAATTTTAAATCTTGAATTATCGGATTTTATGTTACATAAAATCTTAAAAGTCGTAACTGTCATTTCATCAATTATTTAATTAAAGGTGAAGATAAAAAACCATCAAAAGTACTTAATAAAACATACCTGCATATTGCACTTTAGTCATAATATAAGTAGTCATGTTTTTAATTGTTCGAATACGTATATTAATCAGAGCACCCAGCAATCATTTAAACTGTCAGAGGCTACAAATTAAAAACTTCACGATTGTTGATGACACACGTCTATATAGGGCCCGCCCATGCAATGTTTATGTTAGCTTGTCAACTACAGTCAGTGTATCGTATTGCCGGATGAATCATATGGAGTCGCAATGGCAACAGTAACATATAGTAAAATGAATTGGCCTTTCACATATATAATTGACGATTTATACGGCGTCAGCAACTGCTATTCACGTTGTAGGGGACGGTGCTGGACAGTGTCCAGTGGACACCTATACCACCCTCTTAGATAAATAAAGAGGGTGGTGTGTGGGGGTTTCTATCTATAGATAGAAAACTCTTTATTGCACCTCAAATTGGATGTTGATACACGGATAGACGCTGCTGCCCATCTTCCGGAGGTGTCCCTTAGCAGGCTCTTACTGCATGCACGGGTAGGAGAGGAGGGGTAACATTCTACTGCCGGCACCCCACGGCACCTATTTTTTTTATTCCCTTATATCCACGGAAACAAGAGTGCGGCTAGTATGTACATAGATTTAGACATATTTTTCATCAAATTTGAAATATACGAACGAGTCTTACCACAGGTAATAAATATGTAAGAATAAAAAATCACTTAGCTCTCTTCCTTCAAAAGTTTTTTCTACCACCTTATTTTCCAAGCTACGAGGGTTTGTGAACGCTGTATGTTTTTTTTTAAACTTTGCAATTCTTTAATCTTGCTGTACATCGGTCAGTAGTCGATATCGCGATTACCATCAGCTCATTCGACCGTATAAATTTTAACTATGCACAAACGCATGGAACCATTTCAATAATTCCTTTACAAACATTTTGTGTCATTAGCTTAACCGATGAACTGATAATATATGCCAACTGCGGGCAGTGTATATTATTTAAACAATTTAACTGGCAGTTGCCAATTTTAAATAGTAATATGTTATAGTGATAATAGTTTTATTACATATATAAGGTAACGAGTATTTAGCGCAAATTGAAGTTTGATTACTTTCGTAATAAAATATTTCTACACTACGCTAGACTCTGTATTTTAAAATGTAAATTACCTACTGAATGTTAAGCTGAAATAACAGTAAAATTTCAATTTACTAGTGTTAATATCACGGGCAAGCCCCATTTAAAACCAACCCAAGTCACTTTCAATCACATTTTAGGAAGTGCAAAAACCGAAATAAAGAGGTAATAACTCTCCACTATGTAAGAATCTCTATTTTATAATACATACTAGCTCCTGAATGTTAAGCTGAAATAACAGTAAAATTTCAACTTTATTAGTGTGTTAATATCACGGGCAAGCCCCATTTAAACCAACTCAAGTCACTTTCAATCACATCTTAGGAAGTGCAAAAACCGAAATACAGCGAGTGGTTAAAGTGGGGGCTAAGGAATAGCACTAAAACACCTGTAGAAACGCCGGTGGCTCTCACGATATTTCCTAGCTCCCAGACAGGTTTATTTCAGTTATATATTTGCTATGTAATTCGGAAATTTGTAGGTGTAACTGGGGATTATAATTTTTCCTGCCGTTCGGAATGAAAAGTCAAGGTAATTTTTTTTCCAATATATTTCATGTTCAGCATTCTTATACTGTAAGTTGATATAATTTTAGTCTAACTTTGAACAAATATTTACTTAAATGCTTTTGTTACATACTTATAAGCTGACCCGTGCCCACTTCGTTAGGCGGTAACAAATCTGTCGACCACGAAAAAGTATTTTAATATAGCCTAAGACACTCACAAACAGTGTAGCTTTCTATTAGTATAAGAATTTTCAAAATACAATTCAGAGATTACCCCCTTCAACCTCACAATTTCACAAACTTTCCCTCTTTTATATTATGGTATAGATAAAATGAGCAAAATCTTTATACGAGTAAGTTATAAAGCATAAAAATGATTTCGGACAATGACCGTCTAGTTGTATTTACTATATTGTTGCGTAATGAAAATTTAACATAATTTTACTGACAGGTGATGCATGTAAAGCATATAATTATAGCAACTCAAATCTTATATGCCGATATTATTTACGTAAACACCTTTAAAAATACTTCTCTGCTAATAATCAAGATAAGATTTATAATATCTAACTAGCTGCTGCCCGCGGCTTCGCCCGCGTTTTTAAAGGATGTAAATCAGCATTTTTTTTGGGACTCAATCTTCAATTTTCAAAATTCCTTTCTTAGTGAGCGCCTACATACCAAGTCAAACATACCCTCCAAATTTCAAGTCTGTGCGATCAGCGGTTTAGGCTGTGCGTTGATATCTCAGTCAGTTAGTCAGTCAGTCAGTCAGTCAGGACTTTGAATTTGATATGTATAGATTACAAACTTTTCTAGCCGGAAGCTGAATAAGGTACTTTGGCAGAAGCTGCGGTAGCTGGAAATTTTTATGACTCATCTTGCAAATTTTACCTAATGGGAACTGAAAACGGTGCTTTGGCAGACGCTGCGGTAGCTGGAAATTTTTTATGACCCATCTCGCGACTTTTTGTTGATTGAAGCCAAATAGTTGTAGTTGTAAAACTTTTTGTGAAGAGTTCATCCGGGGAAATACTACAATCGTACTTCGTAATTTCTACAACCAAGCAGTAATGTCTGCATTACTTTGTTCCGTTTTAAGGGGTAAGGGGGCCAGTAAAATTATAGGCACATGAGACCTTAGATCTCTATCTCAGGGTGACAGGAGCAATACAGTGCAGCATTGGTCACCTAGTCACAGGCTTCGTGACCATGATCACCGCGGTATTGCAGTTGTAATAGAAGTTACCGCTTTACATATGATGGGCCATCGGCTTGTCTCGCCGATAAGTCGTATAAAAAGGTACTTTGGCAAAAGCTGCGGTAGCTGAAAATTTTTATGACTCATCTTGCAAATTTTACCTAATGGGAACTGAAAATGGTGCTTTGGCAGACGCTGCGGTAGCTGGAAATTTTTTATGACCCATCTCGCGAACTTTTGTTGATGTAAGCCAAATAGTTGTAGTTGTAGAACTTTTTGTGAAGAGTTCATCCGGGGAAATACTACAATCGTACTTCGTAATTTCTACAACCAAGCAGTAATGTCTGCATTACTTTGTTCCGTTTTAAGGGGTAAGGGGGCCAGTAAAATTATAGGCACATGAGACCTTAGATCTCTATCTCAGGGTGACAGGAGCAATACAGTGCAGCATTGGTCACCTAGTCACAGGCTTCGTGACCATGATCACCGCGGTATTGCAGTTGTAATAGAAGTTACCGCTTTACATATGATGGGCCATCGGCTTGTCTCGCCGATAAGTCGTATAAAAAGGTACTTTGGCAGAAGCTGCGGTAGCTGGACATTTTTATGACGCAGCTCTCAAATTTTACCTTACGGGAGCTGAATAAGGTACTTTTACAGACGCTGCGGTAGCTGGTTTTTTTTATGACGTATCTCTCAAACTTTTCTAGATGGAAGCTGAATAAGGTTCTTTGGCAAAAGCTGCGGTAGCAGGAATTTTGTATGACTCATCTTGCAAAATTAACGTAACGCGAGCTGAAAACGGTGCTTCGGCAGATGCTGCGGTAGCGGTAGGTTTTTTATTACGAATCTCTAAAACTTTAGATGACGGGAGTGGAACAGGGAACTTTAGGGGCGATTAGTGACAGACCTTATGTGGGGATAGAAGGTGATACATCTATCTAGGATAACTCCTAGGTAGCGAGCTGACCTTACCCAAGGGATGGGTTGATCGAAGAGGAGGACAGGCTGGGGCAAGAGGGGACTCAAAGTAAAGTGCTCTGCTGCACTTTTCGTCGGGTTCACCTCTATGCGCCAGTTTCTGAACCAAGCACCTAGGGTGTCTAGTGCATGAGCGCGCGTGGACTTAGCTGGTTCTATTTATACTCCCGGCTGCCGCGACCGCACCGCGGCGCTAGATATTTTACTTTTTTATGTTTAAATTAAAGTTTATGTAGATGTTAGTGCATAAATTACTATAATAGGTATAAGCTCAATCAGTTTAATAAAGAATGGTTAGGTAGTGTACCTAAGTATATATAAAGTTTATATTTTAAACAGAAATAAACACGTTTTTTACTTGTACACTTAACATGTTTAGTACTTGGCCAGTTTTTATAATTCATGGTTGGTATATCTTTAAAGTAAGTACTATTTTCACACCAAGATTGAAATAGGAAGGCCTTAACGTTTGTACGACAGAGCTCCCCCCCTTTTGTTTTAATTTTTTGAATATTTTATTTTCTCTGTAAATTTCAACCTGCTACCGGTTACAGTACAAAATATGTAGCTCTTTAAAGGTTTTTTCCATAAACAATGGACCCCCTACCCTTTAATTTTGAAAATTCAAAAAAAAAACTTAAACACGCCATTGCTTATTTCTTTGCAGAAATCTACATACGAATTTTCAAATGTCTATCGTGAACGTTCACGTAGATATGTCATATTTTACTCTGAATTTTGAACCCAATTTTGAACCCCTTGCCGTGCGATTTTTAAAAATTCCTTTCTTAGTGAGCGCCTACATACCAAGACAAACATACCCTCCAAATTTCAAGTCTGTGCGATCAGCGGTTTAGGCTGTGCGTTGATATCTCAGTCAGTCAGTCAATCAGTCAGTCAGTCAGTCAGGACTTTGAATTTTATATAAATAGAAGAAGAAGAAGAAGATGATTTTTTTAATATTTTATTTTCTCTGTAAATTTCAACCTGCTACCGGTTACAATTCAAAAGATGTAGCTCTCTAAAGGTTTTTTCCATAAACAATGGACCCCCTACCCTTTAATTTTGAAAATTCAAAAAAAAACTTAAACATGCCATTGCTTATTTCATTGCAGAAATCTACATACGAATTTTCAAATGTCTATCGTGAACGGTCACGTAGATATGTCATATTTTACTCTGAACTTTGAACCTAATTTTGAAGCCCTTGGCGTGCGATTTTTCAAAATTCCTTTCTTAGTGAGCGCCTACATACCAAGTCAAACATACCCTCCAAATTTCAAGTCTGTGCGATCAGCGGTTTAGGCTGTGCGTTGATATTTCAGTCAGTCAGTCAGTCAGTCATTCAGTCAGCCAGTCAACTTTGAATACTTATACTTTGAATTTTATATGTATAGATGATTTTTTGAATATTTTATTTTCTCTGTAAATTTCAACCTGCTACCGGTTACAGTTCAAAAGATGTAGCTCTTTAAAGGTTTTTTCCATAAACAATGGAACCCCTACCCTTTAATTTTGAAAATTCAAAAAAAAACTTAAACACGCCATTGCTTATTTCTTTGCAGAAATCTACATACGAATTTTCAAATGTCTATCGTGAACGGTCACGTAGATATGTCATATTTTACTCTGAACTTTGAACCCAATTTTGAACCCCTTGGCGTGCGATTTTTCAAAATTCCTTTCTTAGTGAGCGCCTACATACCAAGTCAAACATACCCTCCAAATTTCAAGTCTGTGCGATCAGCGGTTTAGGCTGTGCGTTGATATCTCAGTCAGTCAGTCAATCAGTCAGTCAGTCAGTCAGGACTTTGAATTTTATATATATAGAAGAAGAAGAAGAAGATGATTTTTTGAATATTTTATTTTCTCTGTAAATTTCAACCTGCTACCGGTTACAGTTCAAAAGATGTAGCTCTTTAAAGGTTTTTTCCATAAACAATGGACCCCCTACCCTTTAATTTTGAAAATTCAAAAAAAAACTTAAACACGCCATTGCTTATTTCTTTGCAGAAATCTACATACGAATTTTCAAATGTCTATCGTGAACGGTCACGTAGATATGTCATATTTTACTCTGAACTTTGAACCCAATTTTGAACCCCTTGGCGTGCGATTTTTCAAAATTCCTTTCTTAGTGAGCGCCTACATACCAAGACAAACATACCCTCTAAATTTCAAGTCTGTGCGATCAGCGGTTTAGGCTGTGCGTTGATATCTCAGTCAGTCAGTCAGTCAGGACTGAATTTTATATATATAGATTATATTGCTACCATGGTACTTCTCAGGCATAATATTAAACTTTTCTTGTAACAATTGTGTAATATTATGATATAATAAAAATATATTAAAGATAATTAAACGGTAAAGTCTCGATAAATAAGATAATGAAGCTGTTAAAATGATGTCTACAGATCTTCTTGGGCAAGCTTACGTGCTATAAAACTGAACATTTTGTGATTTATCGTAAGTGTAAACGTGAGTCAAGCCGGTCACAAAGCTAAAGGTACCTTAGGTTCTACGATTCACATTAAATATTCCGTGGTAGATAGACTAGACAGCGTGCCGTGCATTCGTGTGCACTTGAGCCGTTTGTCATGTTGTAGGCGCCGTCGTCAACGGACTTGAGTATTGCATCGTGCCGTGGAGTTTGGAGCTCTGGAATCGTGACTAGTCGATGCTACGGTACCAACGTAATATCAGATAGACTTTGTTCTTATCTAAGGTATTTGTTGAATCAATTAGTACTTGTATATCAAAACACATTTTAATCAGAAAAAAACCTCAATTTTTAACACACAATCAATGATCGTGAAGAATGTAAGTACATAAATTAATACGCAAAGTATTTTAAGAAATATAATAGTACTAACCGAAAGGCGAATAATCAGAACACAATTTTAGTTTTACGAATTTTCAGGTTTAAACATTTTATGATTTACCTGAGTCCTACGTTGTGCATAATAAAATGTTGTATATATGTTATATGTATATAATAAGTACTTATAACATATATACAACATTTATAACATAAAATTATATAAAATTGAGTACTTATGGAATGAAATTCTAACATATTTGTTATATTTCTAAACACGCTTTTTAGACAAACGAAAACAACAATTATTTAAGCATTACGTGTGTAACTTTGAAACCAGGCAGCGAATTCAGTCAATCCGGCGCACATAGTTTTCAATTACGTGTCAAACTTCCTGTTAAGTTGGTGTGGTAGCAGCACTACCGTGATTTAGCCCCGGCCACCCGACACGCAGAATGCGGCCAGATTTATTGCATCTACTCTGCGGCGTCTCAGCTGATGTGCGAGACATGGATTTACGAGACACTTATTGGTCGCATTAAAATCGTACGCCGTCTTGACGTCTTGACACAATAATTAAATATGAGTCAGCGTGATTTATTGCTTTAATGTTGCAAGGTTGTGATTGTGTTATAAGTTTGGTAAGTTCAAGGATAGCATAGAGTACCTAAATATTTACGAAATTCAATAGGAAAAATACCGGCAGTAGAATGTTGCCCCTCCTCTCTTGCCCATGGATGCATTAAGAATCTTCTAAGGGATACCTCAGGAAGATGGGCAGCAGCGCCTTTTCGTGTTTCCAATACCCTATACTGTGCTCGCGAACCCGCCTGCCAAGCGTGGCGAGTATGGCAACAAGCCCCTATAACATGGAGATCAATGAGGGAGGCCTTTGTCCAGCAGTGGATGTCTTACGGTTGATATGATGATGTTGATGATGAATAGGAAAAATAGAACATAATTTATCTCGATATGTTAGTAAAAGGCTGAATGAATAAGTTTAACACAAACCGTAAAAGTATGGCACAAAAGCAGATTATTCGCGCTTGTAACCATAAAGGTTGAGATGAACTTAGACAATACTTGCGTTACTATCTAGTATAAAACATTTTTACGTTACTAGCAAAAGATAATAAAATAAGACATTGCATTTGAAAAGTAAAATAATGATTTACGCTATAGTCATAATCATCATCATCAATCTATTCATAATACCTTCCTTCCTTACCCTTCTACCTTGCTACCATATATCATCTCGTTAAATATATTGATATAATAGTGATTTTCACGACTTTTCCGTGATGGTAACCCATGTTTACACACGAGTATATATACTGACTGGTTTAATACAGATTACCGTACAAAGTCATATACGAAGTCAAGAAGTGTTTATTTAATAGATCAAAAAGCTACATAGAATATTAAATTTACAAAAACAAAACACATTTCATCATCATCATTTCAGCCGTAAAACGTCCACTACTGAACTAAGGCCTCCCTCATGGATCTCCATGAGGGGTAGTTGCCATACTCATCACGCTTGGCAGGCGGGTTGGTAAGCGCAGTACGGAATGTTGATATACGGAAAGACGCTGCTGCCCATCTTCCGGAGGTGTCCCTTAGCAGGCTCTTACTGCATCCACGGGTAGGAGAGGAGGGGTAACATTCTACTGCCGGCACCCCACGGCAGAAAACACATTTAAATTTAATAAAGCACAAACTTGAATTTGTTCGCTTCACAAAACTATTTTGCCTAGTAAGGGAAAGAAGTGAACGAGAAACCTTACTCACTCCTATGTACTGTAATCGATACTAAACCTGTTTCCCAATCAGTTATGCTTGTAGTGACAGGCGCTAACCAATTACAGAGGAACTCATGCATCTGATTGAAATTAAGGCATGTAATAGATAATGTATTGAGATGCAAACAGATTAGTGGATGCAGCGTGTAATTGAAATTAAGGTGAAGTGGAAGTAGATGATTTGGCATGTTTCGACCACCCGGGTAGTCAATTTTACGGCATTCATCATTTCATCCGTGAAACGCCCAGCACTGAACACAGGCCTCCCTCATGGAGGGACTACCCCATGAGGGGTAGCAGCCATACTTACCACGCTTGGCAGGCGGGTCGTCGAGCGCAGTTCGGGATGTTAATACACGAAAAGACGCTGCTGCCCATCTTCCTAAGGTATCTCTTAGCAGGCTCTTACTGCATCCACGGGCATGAAACCCCACGGCAATTAAAACTACAATTTTAGTTTTAATTGCAATAAACTTTGATTGATAGCCAGTTTTTGTAATCTTAGCCTAAAGCTTTTGTTTATATTATTATTAGGGTGTGCTTTAAAGTGAATATAATTTCGGGAACACTAGCTCTAAGTACCTTTTGTTTCATTTAAACCCTATTATTGTTTATCTCTTGTTGGTGGCCCAGATAAATAAATAAAATAAAGTGTTTTGCACAGTATCATAGGGCGTATCCGGATCTGACAAACGCGCTGCGTGAGACGTACGCAAACACAGTGCGCGGACGCGTGCCATAGGCGCCTTGCATGAACTAAGATACACGAACACGTGCGTGACGCGGCGGCACTTTTGTCAGATCTGAACACGCCCATATTATATTTATTATTATTTGAAGCAAACTTTTAAATTTTGCAACAAACTTGCCTGTCACCTCGTTCCCGCATAACGTCAGATGAACATTGAGATACTAATTCCTCTTAACAAAGACTAACAGAAACTGCTATACCTCTACATACATAGAGTGTGATTCAAAGTAATATTAATTTTTGAAGCCTTATTGATAGCTCTATCCACCAACGATTGGCATTAACCACTGACGCTCTGAAAGCGCAATTTTTAGGGTTCCGGATCAAAATGGTAAAAAAGGAACCCTTAAAGAATCACTCTGTCTGTCTGTCTGTCTGTCACAAATGAATATCTCGAGAACTGGAGATGCTATCGACTTGAAATTTAAAATAGTAAAAGACAACACTTTTTTACTAATATAGCATACATGAAAATGTTAAAAAATATTCTTATTTTGATTGTAGGGGGGCGGATAGGGGATCTCAAAATTTTTAAGTGAAGTTACTAGGCCGTGTGGGGTATCATATAAAAGGTATTAATTTGCACATTAATAAACAGTTTTTATTTATTCTTTGACCCAAACCGTTTTTGAGTTATTTACAAAAATGTTGAAAAAACGACCGTTCCCCCCCCTTATCTCCGAAGTTTGCAGAGATAAACCCGTGATATTTTTATTGCTAATAGAAGTATATGTAAACTTTATAGGAAAATTATAGCGAACTCTCTAATTTGCATAGTCTTTTAGACAAAGGAGTGGGAACGGGGTTTGCAAAAATTTTGTGAAGTTACTAGGTGATGTGGGGTATCATATGAAAGGTATTCACTTGCACATTAATAAACAGTTTTTATTTTTCCTTTAAGCCGTATCGTTTTTGAGTTATTTACAAAAATCTTGAAAAAACGACCCCCCCTATCTCAGAAGTTTGCAGAGATAAACCCGTGATACTTTTATAGCTTTTAGAAGTGTATGTAAAGATTAAAGGAAATTTATTACAATCTTTCTACTTAACATACTTTTTTAGAAATCATCGAAAGTGTAAAAAACCTACATAAGTTCCGCTATCAGACAAGAGATGGCGCTGTCAAGGTTCTCCAACAAATATAAAACCGCTTTTGTCATAATATATTATATTGTACGATGGCACGGAACCCTCGGTGCGTGAGTTCTACTCGCTCTTGCCCGGTTTTATTCTGAAAGGTTGTGATTACTGTGATTACTATTTCTAAGCCTAAAATTCTAAGTGGAGTAATTAAACAATCTACTTAATTCGACGGAAGGATTTTATTTCAATGTATTTCGGTAAAGCTTAAATAATTACTGACCAAAATTTGGCAAAGTAGATTGCTGAATAACAACTCAAAAGCTGTGGTGACTTCAATAATTCACAATGTACATTCCATTAAAGAAGGATTGAAATCCACGAATATTTTATGTAGGTAGATACATTTTCATGACAGCTATTTGTTATTAGTTTTATACCCATTGAATATAATTACCTACATGAATGAGGGAAATGCATTCCCGAAAATGCTTCAATTTCGTCTATCCTTCTACTAAAAAAAAATAAGAAAGAGTAAATATTAACTAATATTAATGCAACGAGGTTATCCGACAGAGAACCAAGGTCGTCGACATAGCACATAGGATTAGCAAGCTGAAGTGGCAGTGGGCTGGCCATATCTGCCGAAGAACCGACAATCGTTGGGGTAAACGAGTTCTTGAGTGGAGACCGCGGCTTGGTAAGCGTAGTGTAGGACGACCACTAGCTAGATGGAGTGATGACTTGCGGGCGGTCGCTGGTAGACGCTGGATGCGGCATGCTGAAGGCAGAGTGAAATGGCGCAGATTTGGGGAGGCCTATGTCCAGCAGTGGACTAATATAGGCTAATGATGATGATGATGAAATATTAACTGAGTCGTACTCATCATCCGTAGTCCGATTACACCTAACTCACTCATAAGCCTAGCGATGATACGAAAAATAATTTATTTATATTCCATACAAATTCAGATTTCATTGAAACAGGATGAAAATACTTAATATTTTAGATACTTTCTTGACACCACAGTAATTGTCACCATTTTACTCAGCACTCGAGTAAACTAGATCAAATGGCAACAAAATGCTCGTCAAATACAGAAATTATTCATTGGCAGGGTCCGACAATCAATTAGAAATGCCATGAATATTGAAAGGATGGAACGACAATAACCCAGGCGCACTGACGAGGTGATGCTTAGGAATGCTACAGGGTATCGGCTTAATGGCTGGGAAACTACCTCTGCGTCCTCTAGTGTATTCCGTGACGAACGAGGAGCCAACTTCTCCTGAAGATGCCTTCAGAGAGCCGAAACACGTGTCGAATTATTTTTGAGCGCAATTATATTTATGATGACACTGTGCTTTTTTCATTCTTGTTGGTTAAGTCCATCCTAAGGTTGCCTGGAAGAGATCGCTAATAGTCATAAGGCCGCCCATTATACTTCTACTTTTAATTTTGTAATTTTCTGTCTTTGTTATATTATGT
Source organism: Pasiphila rectangulata (assembly GCA_963082625.1). Taxonomy (NCBI): domain Eukaryota; kingdom Metazoa; phylum Arthropoda; class Insecta; order Lepidoptera; family Geometridae; genus Pasiphila; species Pasiphila rectangulata. Next base: position 8,753,733 of record OY720242.1, on the reverse strand, counting down.
CATGTGTTAGTATTAAGTACAATAAAGAGTTATATGTATATCTATCTGCAAATTCTATATATGTATATAGAATTTGCAACTATATATTTGTATATATATTGATATTTGTTGTTCATTTAGATAATAATGGATTGCCGCTAAATCACGCCTGTGTCAATGAATTTTAACAGTTTTTTTAGTTGTAATTGAATTAAATAAATAAACATAGTCAAACATACTCTGAGAAACAGTTCGATACGTGATTATTATAGCCTCATAGCTTGCAATTGCAAAAAAGTTTGGCCTCAAAATATGAACTAGCACAACTTAATTTTGATAAAAAATGCACAACGCACTGAAGATGTCAAAGCGCTATTTACTTTCAATGCTGTACGGGAAGCTGTCTGGCACATTGTTAGGTGGATTACCCAGCACCAATACTTTTGAAGCTGACTTACTTGTGGATCTTCCTATGATGTTTTATTTACAGGGTCCGGCAATCAATTAGAAATGCCATGAATATTGAAAGGATGGAACGACAATAACCTAATACAGCCGAGGTGATGCTTAGTAATGCTGATGGGTAAGGCTTGTTTACACTATAGATTGCATATTATAACTACCTTACAGCAATCTCACATCATATTGCTGTAACATAATCGTAATATGCTCGGAGGAACAGTTTATGGTGTTATTATTAACCATAGAAAGATGTGCATAGTATGCAGTAGTAATAATTGCAATAAAAAATTCAATTTCACAGTATTATTGCCTTAAGATATTCGTAATATGTAATATGAGGAACAGTTTGAGGTGTACTTTTTTTGATTTATTAACTAAACAGATCTGTAATAGGTACTCGTAAGCTTTTGATTATAAATTTTTGCTTGTGACCTCGTTTTGCCTGAAAAACAGGATTACCTAGTTCAGGTACACAACTAATACGTTAGATTTTTTGTTATTATTAGATATAAGTATCATGTACTTAGCCGTAATAGTTATTTAAATAAATTCATTTTATTTATTATTTATTTTTTATCATTAAATATTGCAATAGTAAACTGAAAACCCGCCTGCCAAGCGAGGCGAGTATCGCAACAATGGAGATCCACGAGGGAGGTCTGTGTTCAGTAGTGGACGTTTATGGCTGAAATGATGATGATGAATAGTAAACTTGGCGTGGGGTGGCGGCAGTAGAATGTCCTCTCTTGACCGTGGATTCTGATAGAATCTTCCAAGGGATACCTCTGGAAAATGAGCAGCAGCGTCTTTCTGTGTACCAACATTCGTAATTGCGCTCGCCAACACCTGCCAAGCGTGGCTAGTACGGCAACAACCTTCATATGATCACTTGGTGATCTATAAGGGAGGCCTATGTCCAGCAGTAGACGTGGCCTTATATGCATTGATAAAAACGAATTCCGTGAAGATGTCGGAGTGCTATACTGTACGGAACACTGGCAGTGCCTGGGAAGATGGATTAGGCAGACCCAGGACTATCAAAAACAGACTTAGTGAGTTTTCTCATAATTTTTTTACCGTCTCCGGCATTCAATTAGAAATGCCATGATTATTGAAAGGATGAAACGACATTAACCAAGATGCACAGACGAGGTAATGAATACGAATGTTAGTGGGTAACGACTTGTTTCATAATTTCAGCCGTAAAACATCCACTACTGAACATAGGCCTCTCCATGAGGGGCAATTGCCATACTCACCACGCTTGGCAGGCGGGTTGGCGAGCGCAGTACGGGATGTTGATACACTGAAAGACGCTGCTGCCCTTCTTCCGGAGGTATCCCTTTACAGGCTCTTACTGCATCCACGGGGATGAGAGGAGGGGTAACATTATACTGCCGGCACCCCACGGCGACTTGTTTATGCCACATATAATAATTATAATACACTAGCATAGGCGTAGATTGAGGTAACATTACGCCCAGAGGAACAGTTAGAGACATTATTATGGAAAACCTTATAGACCTTGCAATTGTGAATAATATATCCAGCTTTATGAATACGTAGCATTAGTAGCCGTGTAGCCAAATCGAGCCGAAGTGATACTAGATCATAGAAGTGTGTGGGTTAGTCATAGTAGTTTAATACGATGATTGTTTGCTCGAGTTGTCAATAGTTTGATTATGTGTTTACTCTTTCAAAGATTTAGTTTAACTTTCTAGATTGGTGTAACAGCGGCAAATGCGGGCACTGAGACAAACCATTATGTTGGTTATTACAGTGCTTTGTTTGATAGTGTTTGTGTGAAATAAATAGATAAAAAAAAATTAAACCAAAAAAAGGCATAAAATGCACTGCAGTGCTATTATGCTATTATTAGTTAACTATTCATCATCATCATCTTATGATGATATCCACGTTGGAATAGGCCTCCCTCATGAATCACCAAGTAACTAATTACGAGGGGTTGTTGCCATACTTACCACGCTTGGCAGGTGGGTTGGCGAGCGCAGTGCTGGATGTTGATAAACGGAAAGACGCTGCGGCCCATCTTTCGGAGGTATATGTTGGCAGATTCTCTCTGCATCCACGGCAAAGAGAGGAAAGGCAACATTCTACTGCCGGCACCTAACGAATAAGGCAACATTCTGCTTATCGCAGCTACTAGTTAACTATTTAAGTCTTAAAACTTCATCATTATATATAAAACTCTTCCGTTACTGACTGAGTGACTGAGTGAGTGACAGACAACGCGTAGCCTAAACCACTGGACTTAGAGACTTGAAATTTGGCACACATACATATACCTTGAGTATCCTATAGGTAGGCTAGAAGGGATTTTTTGAAATTCCCACGGGAACGGGAACTACGCGGGTGAAACTGCGGGGTGCGGCTAGTTAGGCTGTAAAGATTCTCACACATCTATGTAAAGCACTGACTAACATATTTACTTAAAGTGTAACTTCCTCGTAGGAAACGAAAAAAAAACAAATCAACTGTATCATAATAATACAAAAATGCTTAATGATTAATGATGAATGCTTAATGTTGACATATGAAGCCAAGTTCCTTCTCTTTCATCATTTTCGTACCCAAACGGTCAGTTTCCCTTTTAACTCGTTAGAATAAGTTTGCATAACGAAACGTTTGAATTCACCTCACGAAGTTCTTCACAAAGAAAAATTAGACCTTCATCATTCAACCGTTTTTCGTCTCTCATTTTCACTCAGTAATAATTCAACTTCAAAGGTCTAACAATACAGTCGCCCAGATGCTTAGGTATGCTAATGACTGAAGCGGCTTGAATATAGATTGATGTTCAGCAGTACTTAGTATGTTAGTGCCTGCAGTGCTTAGGACTTACATTGTAGTCGGCTTGTTTGATGCGTATGCAGGATTGATAGGATATCTGGAGCTTAGGGACTTGCATTAAGAATCGTAATCATCATTCCAGCCTAACGTCCACTACTGAACACAGGCCTCCCTCATGGATCTCCATGAGGGGTAGTTGCTCACCACGCTTGGCGGGCGGGTTGGCGAGCGCAGTTTGCGATGTTGATACACGGAAAGACGATGCTGCCCATCTTCCGAAAGTATCCCTTAGCAGGCTCTTACTGCATCCACGGGCATGAGAGGAGGGGTAACATTCTACTGCCGGCACCCCACGGCTAAGAATCGTAAACCACAGCAATATTCAACATACAATCTGAATTACATAGAAACAGACAAAATAGTTTCTAGCTTTATACAAGGTATCAATGTTTTGTTATCGACGATGAAGACTCTAGTCTAATAGAACTACAAAAATACACGATACTGAAACATATTATAAGTCAAAATTATTGAACATTTGCAAAATAGTAGTCTAGTCCAATGATAAAAATACACGTACATTCAATTCAAAATTGTTGAACATTCGAAAAGTTATAGTAGGTATAGCTACTTTCATAATTAAGAAAAATAAAGAGAATTTATGTAAAATAACAATAGATAATTTTATGTATATTATAAATGGGTAGTTGGTATTATAAATGGCAACTACCCCTCACGGAGATCCATGAGGGAGGCATGTGTTCAGTAGTGGACGTTTCACGGCTGGAATGATGATGTAAAATAAAAACAAAGAATTTTTCCACAGTAAGTTTTGCTTAGTTTGAGACTAGATGGTGCTGTGAGTGGTGTCTTAAATTATTTATTGTTATTTTGAACAAATTAATCGATTATGTATTCGCTCGCTTACTTTGAGGTAGATTTACAGATCCTAACTTACTTACTCCATTGGCTCAGGGAACAAAAGTGAGTCTTGGCCTCTGATAAAAAGAAAAAAAACGAGAAAAAAGAAGAACTCGAAAGAACCGAGAACTCGCCACTTTCTTCTGTCCAAAACTGTCTTTTGCCAGTTTACGGCTCCGAACTCACACAAATCAGCTTCCATCCTTTTACTCCAGCGATACTTGGGACGGCCAGTAGGTCGACGACCGTTCTGTCGACCCAAGTATGCCCTTTTAACGCTTCTCACTTCAGCCATCGCAGTAGATGGCCAAGCTAACGGAATCTGTGTGATTTGTATTTTCCTAATAAGTCCTAGCAAGGTCTTCAATTTCCACGTTTTTTCGGCTTCTCCAGCTGCCATCTTCACGCTTTACCGGACCTAAGATTTTCTGGAGAACTTTACTTTCTGCTACTAAAAGCTGGTTCTCCTCCTTGAGTGTTAGCGTCCAGGCTTCAGAACCATAAATAAGAATGGGCCTTACCACGGTTTTGTAGATGCACATTTTGGTTTTTCTACAAAAAAGCCTGGACACCAAAATCTTGTGTAGAGCAGCACTGCATCGTAAGAAATTCTGGATACGAATTTGCAGATAATATAATTTGAAATAATTTGTATTACTATATTTTGACCTTCTGACCGCACAAATTCAAATTAAAATCTTGCACTATTTATTATGCTTTAATGAAGTCATGGACCAAGAAATATCTTTTTATTACAGGTGTAATTATTACATCATTTATTAACGATTCAATTAAAAACATATTGACACTAGTAAAAACAGATAGAGAGCAAGCAGGGAGACGGCACATCCGTCAGCAGTGTCAGCGTGTTGTCTGTCACGCTGACCGGTCGTCCCATTCGTGCAATCGATTTCGCATTAGTGCTTTTACATTATCCATTTACGTTTAACATGTTTATTTCTGTTCAGTAATTCACACGGAACCAAAAATCAAAGAGTCGGTTTAGATACTACGGTGTCGGTTTAGATTAGTATCGGTGTAAGGCCGCGGGAGGGCGCTTATTTTTTTCCGAATCATAGAAATTTATTGTGTCATTTAAAAGTTGAGTACGGATTCTAAAACAAACTTACAACTATAACAAACTTCTACATAGAAACCTATTATATTATACGATAGCCAAATAGGGTAATGTGAAAGCAACATTAGCCAGCTTATGCATTGTAAGCGTGTTGGGATCTCCAGAGACTTTTATTGCATAGTTTGAACCCTTCCTTCTGATGCTCTGCATGGGAGTGATAGTGGATGCAGAAAGAATATGCCAAGGGATACCTCCGGAAGAAGGGCACAGCATCTTTCCCTGTATCAATATCCCGTAGTGCGCTAGCCAACTCGCCTGCCAAGCGTGGCGAGTATGGCAACAATCCCGCCGTGATCTTGGAGACCCATGAGGGAGGCTTATATCTAGCAGTGGACGTCCTACGTCTAAGTACATGGAAGAAAATTTTATTCTAATTCTAATTCTGGTGGAGGCTACCAGATTTTTACTGACGTCCCGCGTAGGGATGTATTGTGCATTTGTCCCCCGTGACACTACCGGGGTAGTGTCGGATCAGGGTCGGGACCCTAGCCAGCTCAACTCCTTGAACGTGCTACTGACTACGTGCACCGCACTGCCACAAAAAAGGCCAGATCAAAATCGGGATTAAAAGAGCTCATCAATCCATGCACATATTTTACTACATCTGCATATCCTTCGAGAATGCTCATGGAATGGAGAATTTAATAATTTCAAAACACAGGAATTCGTCGCTTAATACCTTTGAATATTTCCGACTTTTCATAATTTTAACCCCCGACAAAAAAGAAGGGTAAGTTTGACCGCAGTGTGTGTCTGTATGTTTGTGTGTCTGTCAATGTGTCTGTCTTTCTGTGGCACCGTATCTCTTAAACGATTGGACAGATTTGAATGCAGTTATAATTTTAAATGTTTCTGGCGGTGGTTCCTAAATAAGTTTAATTAAAAGGAGATGTTTCGAAATGGGCTAGGTCTATGTACCCAGACTGAAAAATTGCGTAAAAATCGGTGATTTCGAAAAAAATACTCTTTATTTAATTTAAACTAAAATGATTGTTTTATTAATGTTTTGAATACGAGGCATAATTATCACTGGTAACATTTTTACTAGGCAGCCAAGACAGTTTCTAATAAATTCTTGTAACTGTCACTGCCTAATGATTTTGACAGATGGTTTTACGCATTTGCGTTGAAGATTTTGTAGGTAGGTTGCAACATTTAGCGTTCGATTAATTATTCTCATTCGACTCCATCCATAGTTTAATGTAGTTTACGTAGGTAACCTGAGGTACTACTTAGGTACTAGGTACTCGAAAATCGAAATACCTCAGGTTGAATTGATTTAGCCTCTATCGTAAATCATTCATTTCACTATTATGTCAACAGCTGTCAAAATGACGTCACCAATAATGTATAGGTCCGCCATATTGTTCTACAGTTTTGTGTTGCTCGACTAAGGCTAGTTATTTTTAGGAAAATGCATCAAATGAAGCAAAATATAAAAAAACTGATAGTGGGAAAATGTTTAACATATATTTAGCCATGTTTGTGCACGTGTACACCTAGTTAGCCTGGATTCCATACATTCGTGAAACATCTCCTTTGTTAAGAAGTTAACAAGATATGGAAGGTAAAATTGGGCATGAATAATCAACTATTTCCCAATAAATTTAGTATCAAATAAAAAGCAATGGGTTGTGGAATCTAAATCTGAATTTCTAAATAGATATCTGTACGACTTACAAGATATGGGGAATGAAGGAGAGAATGAACAATCGAATGTTTCCAAATAAACTCAAGTTTCATATCATATTAAAGAATATGATATGAGAGCAAGTTTTACTTAGTGTAGAAGGTTACATAAAAATATTTAACAAACTTGTTCATAATAAAAATATCAAATTTTCTAGTACAAAACCCATGCAATACGCGTAGATAGATGCGTTGTGTAATTTTGTAGTTCACAGCGCTCGTGATCTAGTTCACAATCCAGTTTGAACGCAGTCTTGATTGATTTGTCGGTGATTTTTTCGAACTGTTTCTAGCCGAGCTGAAAACATGAGAGTGAACGCGATTTGATCTAGTAAGAGTGATCCATTTTAAATAAAAACGTTTAATTACTCGTTGATTTATCTTGGTATTGCTATGTAGTTTTAAAATACCATGGGATGCCACTAGTATCCTCTCTTGCCCGTGGATGCAGTAAGAGTCTACCAACCCGCCTGTAGTGAGTATCCTGGCTACACTTCATGATCAATACTTGGAGATTCATGAGAGAGGCCTAATATCCAGCTGTGGACGTTCCACGGCTTAGATGATAATGAATTAAAAATCCTGCTTAACACTTTAAGCTCTAAATCATGATCATTACAGCCGTAGGACTGCTGTCCACATCCACTGCTGGACATAGGCCTCCCTCATACATCTCCAAGATCATGAGGGGATTGTTGCCATACTCGCCACGCTTGGTAGGCGGGTTGGCGAGCGCAGTATGGGATGTTGATACACAGAAAGACGCTGCTGCCCATCTTCTGGAGCAGAGCAGACCCTTAGCTGATTGTTACGGGCAACAAAGGAGAGGCAACATTCTAATGCCGGCACGTGACGGCATGCCGGCCGGCACAGCTCAAAATACTTTCACCTAAATCCAATAGTTTACAGATACATACAAGTTGCGAATGATATCTCTCCAAGCAGTCAGTTGGATCACTGCTAGGCAAAAGTCCTTCTTATTTTCTTCCACATCCCTCTATTCCAAGCTATTGTGGTCCAGCCTTCCAGCTGTGAGTCGTTTTCGTTTCCCCATGGACATCATAATCTGCCGCGAGGTCATTTCCAGTCTGGTGGGATCCATTCTCGACCAAACACGGTTCATTCTTTCCATTCTCGACCAAACAAAAAAATGACAAACGACCAAGGCTTCTGTACTCTTGTCTCCGTGATCTCTTAATCTCTTACGATGTTTAAATAGCATATTCGTGTTGTTTCTGTTTTACACTTCCTATATCTTATTATGATTAAATATATGACGTTTCTTAGAGCTGTCAGCTGTAAAATTGGATATATTTGATATATTTAAATTTTAGAACGGCATAAATGGAATAGCTTTATGGTTTTTTTTAGTTTGTTTTACCTCAATTTAATTAGCTTTAGCTGGTTAGTGCAACAACATAATCGCCGCCCTTATGTTAATTCGGGCGCAGACAAATCCAAAAAATCTAAGATCATTGTAATCGTTCTAATCCTTATCGAGATATAAATGGATATAAATACTTCAATTTCGAAATATTTGAAGAGGGTAGCTACGCGTTAAAATTCTGATCATTAAAAAAGTTGATGTCTTCTCTTGCCATTCTATTTTATTCCCCCAGAAGCAGAACAAATTAGGAGTATGCAATTTATTTAGCGTTATAATTTAGCGGACTGAATTTCAGTATTTCAGTTCTAATTTATAAGGTTTGTGGTAACAGATAACTTAACAATATTCAAACCCGTAACAAGATAACTTAACAAATTTTCAAATTATTATGCTAATGTAAGCACAGCGTTTCGATTATTCGCCAAAAAGCTTTTAGGTCTAATTAATAACTATGATTCAAAATTGAGGATGGCTACCACTATAATTAGACATAAAATTGTGTGTAATTTGGTTGGAAACGCCGAATAATTACTTGAAAAACTCAAATGATATTGTTTCTTCAATATTTGTTGTTTACACCATACAAAACCAGGTTTAGTCGAATATTTGGTTTCGATATACAAATTAATATATTCTGGAGACTGGATACATGTAAATGAAGAACAATACAGGATGTATTATAATATGTGTACTAACCGGAAAGGGGGGCTTTTCAGCGCATGAAAACAAGTGGTTTTGGAGGAAAAACAAGTCGGCAATTCAAATACAAAAAAAAGTTTACTAGTTGGTGTGATGTGAAGATCCTTAGATCATATTCAGTTTTTCTTACATTTTATTAACAAAATCCTGTGTGTGGTTATAGGTAATTTTAACTGTACAGCAACTTTTTGTGAAGATCAATGACCCTGTCAAAAATCAGCTGGCGTGTAGTTTGTCATTATTATAAAACCAGCTGTTGAAGTAAAAACTTTGGTCTCTTCATGAATAAAAATCAACGTATACTGAAAAGTCGTTGAGCGAATGTTATTTCCTGGAGTAGTTAGAATCAACCGCTTTCGGCTTAGTACACATATTTAATACACCTGTATATTCCGCCAATTTTTGTTCGCCTTCATTGTCGTTGTTTTGTCTTATTTTTGTTTCTCATAATGATAAAATGTCGGCTTCAGAAATAAAGGTCGTCTACTATCCCGATGGGTTGATATTCAGACGACCGTGGGATAGGTACACCAAGAATATAAAACGACGGGGGCGAAGGGCAAAAGCAAAAAAATTGATTGAAAGAAGCTGATGATGATGATAGTCAAAAGTAGAGTAGGTACATAACTCGAGAAAAATTAGTCATTTCTTTTTTGATCTTTTTTGATTATACAAAATGCCATTTCAATTTATCTACAACTTGGTAATTTCGTTGCAATAGTTAACAAATAAGTTCCAAACAATGCAGTACCCAGTCGCAGTGTCGGTGTCTCTGTAGATACATTAACAAAGCAGAGGGCGGTGAAAGCGACAATAATTCGCTCTCAGTTCCGCCTGTCTACCGCCGAGTTTGTGTACAAACGTTTCCTGTAGGCCCGCAGTTGGAACAGCTGAGGGGCTTCTCCGTGAAATTTCCAATGGAAATACTGTTTAGTTATTAAGAATTATTTAGAAATACTTTTGTCTGAAACGCAACAAAATTTTTGAGTAGGGGCTCGTGACGCCATAACGTGCTTCAAACTGAGATACGCGCCGCGCCGTGACACCACAGAATCTAATCCGTGAAATTTCCATTGGAAATATTGCTACGTCATGGCGTGTCTGAGAGGCCCGTTATGACATCACAAGCAAAGTAAACTTTCAATGCGCTTTAAACGTGTTATTAACAAACTGACGGATTAAATAAAATATAGATTTGCATACCCTGTCAATTTTCATAAGCTGATAAGAGGCTAGAATATTCTGCGTGAAACTTCCAATAGTGTAATAAAACATTGTTGAGTTCTTGAGTTGTTATAAGGTTGATAATAACTACAGAAGACCGAAGAGTATAATTTGCCGCTATGTATTGCGTTTGTGGACTATGAGAAATCCTTCGATTCGATCGAAACATGGGCGGTGCTTGAGTCTCTCCAACGATGCCGAATTGACTATCGGTACATCGATTGTATACAAACGCCACTTTGTCAGTCTGATTACATGAACAGAGCTCGAAGGCGATTCCCTTAAAAAGAGGCGTAAGACAGGAAGACGTAATCTCTCCGAAACTGTTTACGACCTCTTTGGAAGATGCCTTCAAGCTCCTGGAATGGAAAGGGCTGGGCATCAATATTAACGGCGAATACATCACTCACCTTCGAATTGCCGACGATATTGTGGTCATGGCAAAGTCGATGGAAGAGCTCAGCACGATGCTCGAAGGCCTCAATCGAGTTTTCCAACAAGTAGGCCTTAAAAGGAACATGGACAAGACGAAAATCATGTCGAATGTCCATGTCGTGCCTGCCCCAGTTATGGTTGAGAACTCGGCTCTTGAAGTTGACGACGCGTACGTATACCTAGGACAAACAGTCCAATTAGGTAGATCTAACTTCGAGAAAGAGGTCAATCGTCGAATCCAACTCGGATGGGCAGCGTTTGGAAAACTTCTCAACGTCTTTTCGTCCAACATACCTCAATGCCTTAAGACAATCAGTGTGTGTTACCAGTGATGACATATGGAACCGAGACTTGGTTCTTCACTATTGGCCTTATGAATAAGCTCAGAGTCGCTCAACGAGCTATGGAGAGGGCTATACTCAGGGTTTCTCTACGGAATCGAATCAGAATTGAGGAGATACGTAGAAGAACTCGGGTCACCGACATTACCAAACGGATAAGCACGATGAAGTGGCAATGGGCAGGCCATATAGCGCGCAGAACAGATGGCCGATGGGGCCGCAAAGTTCTCGAATGGAGGCCACGGATGGGCAAGCGCAGCGTAGGACGTCCTACAAGATGCGCAGACGACTTGGTGAGAACTGCTGGTCGGCGGTGGATGCAAACAACTTCCAACCGCAGTACTTGGAGATCAATGAGGGAGGCCTTTGTCCAGCAGTCGAAGTCCTACTGCTGATATGATGATGATGATGAATAAAATTTTATTTATTTATTTTTATTTGTTTTATAATTGTGTATTATTGTAGTAGTACAACTCTTTGTGAAGAGTTCATAGAGGCAGTAATATTTGCATTGGTGTGTTTCGGTTTAAAGGGTAAATCAAAAACTGAATGGAAAATTTTGGGCACTCATAAAATAGACGTACGTGCTAAAGTATCGAAAATAAGGAAAAACGCTCTCCTATCAAATGTAACGGCTAAGCCTAATGTCTATCATCAAAGAGCTAATTACCTGCCTAATTCCTTGATTAGCTACCTAATTAGATCTTTCTCAGACATCAGGAATTAATTGTTCAATTAAGATCAAGTAAGTGATTTGCACCGGCCTATAACTGTTAAGATACAAATAACTTACAGCTGAGCTTAACATCAAATAAAATAAATAAATATATTATATTTTTATGGGGTGTATGGTATATTATATTTTTATGGTTCCAACAACACCTTTCGAAGCCAAGCCAACCCTACTGGCCCGTGGTACACCCTGCCGACCAATAGACGAGGCTCTGAAACAACTTAGTAAAATCCGCATTTGAAAACAATACATCCTTAAACAAAACAGGGTATGGAAAAGAGTAAATCATCTATCGTCAAACTGAGAGATAATAACGGCGTCAAACACGGTGAGAGGGATAAAGTTTTAAATATTTTAACAGAATTTTATACAACTCTCTATTCTGACACGAAAACCAAAACGAAAGCCACCTCAGAAAACACTTACGCATATTCCTGCTCTGAAAACGTAGCGCCGATATCAGACTTAAAAGTGCATCGAGCGCTACGCAGCATGAAATATAGCAAAAGTCCAGGAGAAGATGGGATTACTACGGAAGCCCTAAAAATTGGTGCACCTATTTTACTACCTTACCTTACAATATTTTTCAATTCCATTCTTATCTCCGGAAAATTTTAACGCAACTTCTGTCATTCTAACATAGTTCTTCTGTATAAAAAAGGCGACAAGTCAGAATTAGGCAACTATCGACCTATTAGCCTAATATCCCATTTAAACAAAACATTTATAATAATCTTAGAACATCGTATATCTGGTCAACTGGAATTGCACCAGCCACCCGAGCTGGCAGGTTTTCGTCGTGGCCGCTCAACCACAGATCACCTTTACTCCATTAACCTATTATTAGAAAAACACTCGGAACATAACTTACCTTTATATATAGCTTTTATAGATTACTCAAAAGTCAGGGAGTCAAAGAGGGAGTTATGTTTAGTACTGTCAAAGGTATTAAACATAACTCCCTCTTTGACTCCCTTCAGGCACAAAACATAGACCCAACATACATAAATCTTCTTCGTAACATTTATAATAATAGTACCGCTGCTATTAAACTGTCATGCTCTGGACCTTCTTTTCTGATCAAAAAAGGAGTAAAGCAAGGAGACCCGCTTTCCCTTATACTTTTTACCGCTACATTAGAAGAAGTTTTCAAGACACTTGCGCCAAGCTGTTCAAATAGGGGGATTGTCTTAGGGGAGCGAAGACTAACAAATCGCTTTGCCGACGACGTTATTCTTTTCTCCTCCACAGCCGCAGAACTAGGCTGAATGCTCAACGATCTGAACCAAGCCTTGAGGTTGGACTTGCGATGAACATGTCAAAGACGAAGCTAATGACCCAGCGCAAACTATAGGTAGAGGCAACTAATATCGAATATGTCCATGAGTATGTATATCTCGGCCAAATATTCTCTTTCCAGGCGAGACAAGATAGAGAAATAGCTCGACGCACCGAAAACGCCTAAGAAAGCTTTTGGTCGATGAAACATCATATGAAAGGCGAACCACCGCTGTGCCTTAAACGCAGACTCATGAACATGTGCGTTCTCCCTGTGCTCACCTACAGCGCTCAAACTTGGTCTTTGACGGCTTAGAAAAAGTCCAGACTTGGGGTGTGTCAACGGGCTATGGAGCGCAGTATATTGGGTGTTCGATTGGCAGACCGAATACGAAACTCAACGCTACCCTCCCAGACGAAAATTTTGATTCGACGTTGGCATTAAGTCAGCCCAGCTTAAATGGGACTGGGCTGCCATATATGCCGCATGCGTAACAATATGTGGGCTTAAGGAGTGGCTATCGTATTGGAGTGGCTATCGTTGACCGGAGAGCACACGCGCGCGCACGGACCTTGTTTTTACCCCCCCCCCCCTATTGATCTCGGCAGCGTATTCTTGAATACGTCTGTCGAGTTCGGCCCCTCGGCCGATCGCATTTCGGGAGTTTCTCGCGAAAGTATCGGAGAGGAGCGCAGACGGCCATGGAGAAGGAAGACGATGGTGGAAGATGGAGTCCCCCGGACCCCGGCTATCTACCAAAAGGTCGCGCGTCGGCATACGACCCCAGGCACCATGCCGAAGCACCGAAGGCCCAGCGGCGACACACAATGTCAGACCGCAACAGTCGATCACGGTTGGTCGTCCGTGGAGGTCGATCACCGTTGATCGACACCACCACCTCGGAGAGGGAACGCATCACCCTCACCAAAAGAAGTCCCCTGAAGAGGTGCAGCCCGCGGGCGCAGACGCCTTCTGAGGCGATGCCCCCCCCCCCCCCCCCCCCCCGCCGCATCCCCGCAACCCCCGCAAAGCCTGCCGCCTTCGCCTCGCTCGCTGTCTCCTAAGTCTGCGCACGACGTTGATCTCAACGTCTATGCGCAGCTTAGGAAGCAAGGGTTGATGAGCGAGGGCCTCGCCGAGCACATCAGGATCTACCTGCAGGGGCAGGAGAGGCTACTGCGCGGCACACCCGTGCCCGCGCCCCAGCCCCTGCCCCCGCCACCCCCCCAGGCAACGGAGAGGGAACACCCGCCGTCACCACCGCCATCAAGCCACCGCCGTCGCAAACGCGACGATTCCTCCACGCCCGAGGAGAGGAAGAAGCGGGCAACCGAGTGCGCCGTCGTCGAGGAAGAAGCGGCGCGCACACCTTCCACCACGAAGACATCAACATCCTACGCGTCACTGGCGGCCTCGCCGCCGGTACGCCGGACACCGCCAGCCCCACGAGACACGCCAGCTCGCCCAGCGGTAGCAGCGCGTCCAGGAACCCCTCGTGCCCCGGAACCTACTTGCCCAGGTACGTCGGTCGAGCCAGCCCAGCCATCAAGGAAGTCCCGCTATCCACCCATTGTCGTGGAGCAGATGCCGAACTGGCCACGGCATTTTAAGGCCATCAAAGGCCTTTTAGGCCATACACCCAACGCCAGGCCCTACGGCAAAGGCGTTAGATTTTCCCCGGAGTCGGCTGCGGAGCACCGCGCCATCCACGAATACCTCACGGAGTTGGAGAAGCCACTCAGCTGGTTCTCCTACTCCCGACCCGAGGAGCGCCAGGTGAAGGTCGCCATCCGTGGCATCCCAGCCGACACCCCACCAGCAGAGATAACGCTGGACTTCCTTTCGATGGGCTTCGAGGCGGAGCTCGTCAAACCGATCCGGGCTAGCAAGGGCCGCCCCGGATGTATCTTCCTGGGCGTCTTCAAGCCGACCCCAAACCTCCTGCCGGCGATCTACGAGGTGACGGAGGTGCTGCTGATGCCCGGGATCAGGATCGAGAGCTGGAGAGGTAAGCGGGGCCCTGCGCAGTGCCATCGCTGCCAAGGGTTCCGCCACTCCAGCCATCACTGCCATCGCCCCCTCGCCTGCGTCCGTTGCGGAGGACCGAACCGCGCAGGCGACTGCCCGAAAAGCAGGGAGGACCCACCGAGCTGTGCCAACTGCAATGGCCCTCACACGGCCAACAGGACCAGCTGCCCTACATACAAGCGGGAGGCCCGAAACAGGAAGGCGGGCACGACCGCCTACACCACACCCAGGGGAGGCCGTGACAAGCCACCAGCCAGACCGCAGCAGCCACAGCTCAACACTGTGGCTCAACCATCCCAGACGGAGCACGGTGGCTCCCTCATGGCCCCGGCAAACGACCTTACAGCGCGGTCGAAGCCCCTTCCCAAGCGGAGGAAGAAGGTAAGAATAGCGACCTTACCTTCTTCAGACACAGACGTCCCCCCCCCCCCCCCCCGCTCTAAAGCACCCCCGCACAGCGACACGGCGGAGCAGCCGGCACCCGCCGAAACCATCGAAACCATCGCAACCATGACCCAGCAACCCACACAAGACCCACCGCACCCCAAAATCCAGCACGACGAGGTGTTGGAAGCAGCTATGCAGATCCTGAACGACCTCCGCACGCCGAACGAGCAGGGGGGGACGAGCTCGGTCCCGCTGCTACTCAGCAGCATGGAGAAGATCACGCAGCTGCAGCTGCGACAAGACCTCCTCACCACGCCCGCGAAGAAACGCGGGCCCAAGCAGTAGGCTCAGTATGAGCCGACCTGAAGACCCCTTAGCTTTAGCTAAGGGCGGACACAATACCGCAGCAAGGGGCTCACGCCCGAAGCTGCTTCCCCACGCGAATTTTCACGAAGAAAACCCCGGATGTGGGCTTAAGTCACCAACGATTGGGTCCCCGACGCAAGGCGGCCACGCGGCAGACCACGACGGAGATGGCAAGGCGAGTTGGATGTGCATCATCCGGATTGAACCGCTACAGCGGGAGACCGAGACGGCTGGAAAAAGGCAAAGGTCTCCCTCGCCTGTTGTCCTACTGCAGAGGAAAGCCTCTGCAGTAGGACAACACGGGCTAAAAATAAAATAATAAAATATTATTTTTCTTATAATATTATCATATTATCAGGTAATAGGCGTTTGCTTTATAGAGTTTAAGAATTAAAAAAAAATATTTAGTAATGCCTATATAGTTTAAATATTCAAGTTTTTAGTATTAAAGATTGAGTATTTTGACTAAAAAATTATATAATATTAATTTTTGTAATGATGAAGAGTAGCCTCATTTTTTATCACTTGTCGTGTATTTAATGTTCAAACAGTGATTTATTATGTAACTTGTTTTTGATTTTTGACTACTAAAACAATATTCTGTTGTATTTTGCTAAACATATCTATTATAAGAGTTTAACAATATGAATATTATATGATGAATAATATTCATTATCTCAGCCGTAGAAATGCTTTCCAAGTCCACTGCTGTACATAGGTCTTCCTCATGCCTCTCAAGATTATGAGGAAGTTGTTGCCAAACTCGCCATGCTTGGCAGGCGGGTCGGCAAACGCAATACGGGATGTTGATACATGGAAAGTCACTACTACCCATTTTCCGGAGGTAACCTTTGGCAGATTTTTACTGAATCTACGGGCAAGAAAGGAGAGGGAAAATACTACTGATGGTACCCCACAGCATACAATTTTACAGTCATATTTTCAGCTGACCTCGTTAAAAGTAGAAAAAGACCATTTAATGACAATAACTTAAACTTAGTAAAATTCCAAACCGCACACGCTTTCTTCCTCTCGCCATTATCTACGCGATTATCGTTAAAAGAAACTGGCCGGTGCTGAGCGAACACAGTAACAGCTTATGGGCTCGCAGTTACTCTTTAATGCGCTTTTAAAGCCGTTGTTTCATATTCCCGACTTTTAAAAGTCTTCATAGACTGTATTTGGAGGCAGGGATTTTCGGATGTTTTCGTTTTCAACTTGCTAGGCCGTAGAGCCTCTACAACGTAGAGCCCCTGCGCTGCTACGGATTTTATGTCTCTATTTTACTGTCTACGAAATTATTGAACAACATGCAACGCGTTTGGGAAATTCATAAATACAAACGCCGATTTAATCCACACTCAAACATTAATGACAAACGCTCTAAGTCCACTGATTACCGAAAAGTTACCACGCTAGCTGGCAAAACCATTGTAGTTAGTATATAAACTATCGGGCATTATGACTAAGTTGCAAAGTTTGCACATCATTAACTCCGATAGTTGTTCACATCGATTTTATTACAGCCAGCGTTGAATTAACGATAGTTCGAACGTGTTCTGTTTTGCTTGGTGCGTTTAGGGGACATTGAGCTGACATTGTTTAGTCCTACTAAATTATTTAGGGTTGTTTTTTCTTTCCAAAGTTACACGTTATCTAGATATGTTTTATAATTGAAATACACGCAACGAAAAAATTAGAAGTTCAATGACCTATTTTTTTAACCTATATTATTTACCCTACTTTTTAACCTTTTTGTATTAAAAGTCAGTATGAGGCAGCAAAATGGAAACATAGTGTAAATCCACATAAACACTGTGCTTCACTTTATTGAAACAGTTTTTTTAAATAAAGTACATAAACTTTATGAGCTTTGCGAAAATTCAAATTATCGCAATAAACTTTCTATTACGTGATTTAAAGCACCTTAAAACCAGTACCTTTAATTTTATTAGCAGAACAATTTGCACATAAAGCCAGTTCCATTAGTGCAAGAAAACTGAATTGAGGGTTTATAAAAAGCTTTTAGCGACACATACCTACTAGGGAATTAAACTTTGCTTAAAATCTCTGGAAACAAATAATATCGCTACAATGTGATAGTTACACGAACATGCTTAGTTTTTTACTAGGTTACTGTTCTGAGGACTGCGATGTGGCCCAATATAGACATATCAACATCAAATTCAAAACACAGAGAAGAGGCAAGATTCTACTGCCGGCACCCCACGGCATATAGTCAAAGTCAATAAATAGTCATATATAGATACTAGATGGTTCATATACTATTTATATACAACCTATGTGTTATTCCTAACCCACATCTATACGTGTGCAAAATTTCAGCTCAATCCGTTGGGTAGTTTTTGCGAGAAGAGGTAACAAACCTCCATACAAGCAAAATTTCAGATTTGTAATATTAGTGAGATCGCCATCGAATCTCGACTGTAACTAAATAATTAGTTCAATAAATGGTACAAATAGCCTAGTCAAGCTGTTTCGAGGGCTGTGATGCGACCCAATATAGATATCAACTTTGATTCCCGGCTGCAACTAAAGCTAGCCGTGTATACGAGGCTTAGATGGACTTTAGTGTCGCTTCTGTGTTTGCATCTCCTAAAGCCAATTATAATAAGAGATAATGACGTTTTTCAATTTAGAGTTGTCAACGTAAAATTAGATAAAATGTCCGTTAAACTTTTGGAACGCCATTAACCGAATAACTTTACGTCATTTTAGTCCATTTTACGCAATCTTAGTTAGCTTTGAATAGGAAGTGTGCCAACAAAATTGACATAGGAAGTGCGCCAACAGATTTGCCTAGTAATATAGGATTAGTTCAATAAACGATTCAAATAGCCTAGTCTAGCTGTTCTCAGGACTGTGATGCGGCTTAATATAGATATCAACATCAAATCTCGGCTGTAACTAAAGCTAGCCGTGCATGCGAGCCCGAGATAAGAGGCCAGCCATTCGCCTTAGCAATAAAAGTAGCCAATCGTAGTCATAAACTCAAATCGATATCCGTAGTTAAGCCGTAATCATCGAAGGATTTAGATAAAAACGGGTTTTGGAAGTTAATTTTTTGCGTTCGTACATTCACCAAGGTCTGTACAACTCAAGAAGGCATCAACGGTTGTACTGAACAAATTGTTTTATTCACAGCTAAAAGTATTCAATATTTGACGACCTCCTTGGGTAATAAGCCGGCTGCGACGCAGGAGATTGGGGGTTCGATCCCCTCCGGGAGACAAAAGGTTTGCTTTATCGGTAGATATTTGTGACGCTCCTGGGTGTTTTCTTATATCATCATCATCTCAGCCTAAGAAATGCTGTTCACGTCAATTGCTAGACACAGGCTTCCCTCATGGATCTCTATGATCATGAGGGAATTGTTGCCATACTCTCCACGCTTGTTAGGCGGGTTGGAACGGATGTTGATACACGAAAAAATACTGCTGCACATCTTCCGGAAGTATCCTCTTCATGTATACTTCGATGTTAAGATTAAAACTTTTGTAGCCTTTTCTTGTATGAAAATCACTGAATCCTTTCTAGGATAGATACATTTTTCAAGAAAGAAAAATCCATTGGTGCACGGCCGGTATCGAACTCACGACCTTCGGATTGAAAGTCGGGGGTACATACCACTCGGCCAACACGGCTTTCGGGTTAGTACACCGCTAGTATAATAGGTAGGTATAATACACCTTTTACAAGCACTTCACCGATTCCAATGATTAATTTGTTACAAAGTTAGCAGAATCGAAGTGGGCCACTCCATTCATTACAGAACTATCGGATCCGCAAGTAAATCCGTCGGATATCGGGTTTGATTCCCGTTTAAAGTCGAATAGGCCGGAAATCGATTGCTTTGGAAGCTTTGCGTTCGAATTGTACGCGGACAGGACGCTGTATAGACACTGGAAGCGGCTACGTAAAAAAACAAGTGACAGACATTACTTTTATACATTAAAAGTTATTTACGCGATAAATAGGTACCCTGTTATATGTACCTATGTTAAATGCATATTTTTACACATGAAGGACGCGTTTAATTATAGAATTGATAAACGTAGACTTTTGTTGTCGCAGTCATGTTTTTAGATTTAATTTCTTACTTCAATAATCAGTTCATGAACGAAATCTCACTTATTGGAAAAAAAAATATTTTCATACAAAACTATCTACTGTTTAAGAATGACCTTCTCCTGCTACTATCTATATAGGTGACCACGTGGGTACAGGTAGTAAAACAACAACATACTTATAACAAGTTCAGGTGACCTATTTCTTTTGCAGTAAAAAAAATTTGACGGGATGTGTCATAAATTTAATTTTACTCGAATGTTTTTTGTAAATGTTTATACGTTATACAACATCCACGTAGTTCATAAAAAGTTGTTAAAGTTTACCTAAAACTGAATAATATGAACCAGCCACATACCTTAAACCTGTTAAGGATGAATCAACACCGCTATAAAACTGTTTACACCGTCAGTGCATTTAGGCCACATCCAGTAAGCTCTATCCGCGTTGGCCTGTGCGAACGGAAATAATGCGCTTAATAGATTCGCTTCGGCTCACAAGTACGCTGACAACTGGATAATCTATTTACGAGGAAAACTACCCGCTTGCCGGCTTGACGCGTATACAACGTAAATGGTACGGAGCAAACGAGCTACCTTAACTACCTGTCACTACAGCTAAATGAATAAGGCCAGACATTTTCACACACAATTCTGCACAAGCACTTTAACACATTGCCGTTGAGTGGTGACGATAGAATGTTTACATTCTCTTTGGCCCGTCGATGAAGTACAAAGCTGCGAAGGGATGCCTCCGGTAGATGGGCAGCAGCGTCTTTCCGTGTATCAACATCTCGAAGTGCGCTCGCCTGCCATGCGACGAGTATAACAATCCCCATAGGATCAGTACTTGTACCTCCTGTGATGATGAATTTAACATAGCACCTTTAAAGCAGAGTTTGTTTAACAGATTTCATCGCCTATTGTATCCGTTGACTCCTGACAAACCGTCAACACATTTGTCTCGTAATTTTTTAATTTATTCAGCTAACTCCGACGTTTTTACTGAGATCTTCATTCTTTGTCAGTGATCAGCTGATTGTAGCTCGCTTGAGCTGACCCTGCGTCATATATGCAAGCGGAAACACTGGTGCACAATATGCACATGCCACTGTGTGCCACATCCACATTGTGAAGGCATGTCTAAGCGTGCTGTGTTTATGTTGATTAAACTAATGGAATACGCGCCGAAATATGGTTGCTATGATATAGGTCTATGAAGAAAGTACTAGTTAGTTTGAAATTAATGTAGGCAATTAATTGTAGTATTTGAAAAAAATTAGGAATGAGACCAGTTTCCGACATCATGAATATCAGTTGGTGGTGCTGTGCAAATTATCTATAATATAGGTGTAAAGGCCTTACCAATTGTTTATAAGCTACATCTAGAGAAGCTCATAGTACTGGGACAAATGAATGTCAAACCCCGAGAGTCCTATCGGACTTCTTCATTGGACAATAGGTAGGACTATTCATCAGGCTGCCCACGCCGCCGCTTAAGACAAAAAAACGTGGTAGCCATCATCAGCATTAAAGATACGAGGAAGAACTATTATACTTTTAACTAATCTTAAGCTTTTCAACGTCTTTAGTAGTTGTTCGCAACGAACTTAGAACGAGCGAGCGACTTCTTTCAATGAAGTCTCATTGTATTTTAACTTAATTTTACGTAACGATCTGGATTTGGACTCGAATGTGTGTGATCTACCGTTTAAAATTATTTCAACAAGTAAGACACAAAACAAATTATACTTCAACAAAAACCCTCCATGACAGTCGATTTGTATTGATGTAATCTTCTTTTGTTTCAATTTATATTAAAATCGAATTTTCCGTTCAAAAGTTACAAGGACAAAAAAAACATGAAACACCTACATATATCTCAAAAACTGCACTACTATACAATTCCTACACACAAATCCTAATTCCCCCTAGACAATCGATTTGTATTGATTTAATTTCCTAAGTTTTTATTTATTTATTTATTTATTAAAGGGCATCCAACAAGAAAATCACATAACATGAGTTAATAATAGATTCTAAAAATATTGTTGACTGTGTGTTTCCTCAATTACAGGTTAAATTACATTAAAATTGTATCACCTGTTCAAGAGTTATCCTCGGATTAAAATTGAGGACATATATACAAACAAACATTCAGCCTAAACGCCTGCTATTAAGAACCACTTTTGCTTCACTCACTTGATTCGACTTACTCATGAGCCTACATTACTGACATGGTTACTACCTTTAAAACAGAATTATGAAAATCGGTGCCATGTCATACACACATGAATTAATATCTTATTTTCTGAATATCGAAATGGATAACCAATTTAGTATTTAGTAACAAAGCTTATTTATATCTTACCAGCCGCACTCCGCGGTTTCACTCGCGTAGTTCCCGTTCCCGAGGGGATACGGGAATAAAATATAGCCTATGTTACTCAGGGATAATGTATCATTCTAATGGTGAAAGTGTTTTTCAAATCGGTTCAGTAGTTTCGGTGCCTATTCAATGCATACAAACAAAAAAACAATCAAATCTTTCCTCCTGTTGGTGTGGATGTAGATGAGCACTTGAAAAAAAACTGTAAAGAATTCGACACGTGTTTTGCTACTCTACAAGGCATGGTCAGATGTTATAATGGATTTACGCAAAGTCACGCCTAAATCAATAAGTTTCAGATTTTTTGGAGTTTGTTAAAATACTAAGGAAACTTTGGTGGTTTCTGTTTATTTCATGTTTTTAATTTTTAAGTATAAAATACTCTTTGTTTCCCAAATAAAATAAAATAAAAAAAATACTGTGTTTCTTACGAGTAATTAATACTTCAAACTGGAGCTATTGCTACAATACCTACCACGTATCTTACTGAACATAATTTTTAACGAATATTCCTTCCCTAACTTGGAACGGGTTGTAACATGAGATTATTATCCATTAATTAATGTAATAATTATTACTTCATTATATCATGCGAGTGACCGTCTTTATAAGAACAATCAACCCAGATTTATGTATAAATAGATTAACATTTCATTGTACACCAATTAGATTAGATTATCAGTTTACATGACATAGCTGCTGGCGGCCTTATCACTGAAAGTGATTTATAGCAATCTTTAGATCGATAGAAACGAAGCAGTAAGTTACCAAAACCTGTATCATAGAATAACTTCTCGCATTTACCAGTAACCATTCCTTAACAAGATAATCTCCAATGAAACTATCAAACTAAATTAGGCCGATTAATGAAATAACTCACAAATACCCGCCACCGCGGATTATCAAACACTCCGTTTGTAGCACTTACCTGAAACAAAAGGTTTATTAATCAATGGGTTGTACGGCGGCTGCACTTACTTTCATAAAAACAGGTTTTTTCAAAATTGAATTTATTTGAACAATAGACAAAAACACACAATGCAACACATTATTATATAAAGATACTTAAATCTTGATATGTATTGTGTTTTTATCTAAATAGATGAACAGGGTGTAATATTATTGGTGTGACGAGCTCTGTGGCGCAGCGGGTGAAGGTCCGCCTGCGACGCAAGGGTTTGCGGGTTCGATTCCCGCCTCGGGACAAATGTCTGTACGATCTGCAGATATTTGTTCAGGGTGTTCTGGGTGTTTTTCTATATATAATAAAAATATCTATCTATGTAGTATAATGTATTAAGTATATCAATCATCTAGTACACATAACACAAGCTCTGCTTAGCTTGGGGCTAGATGATGCTGTGTGATCTGTCTAGCATTATTTTTTTTTTTTTATGTGTACTAACGCGAAAGGGTTTGACTTTTGCGAAATTCAATGACCCTGACAATAATTGATTTAGTTTCAATGGTCACCGTATAGTTTGCCATTATCGTATAATCAACTGTTTAAGTTAAAACTTTTGTGGTCTTTTCTTAAATAAAAATCACCGAATTCAAGTCCAATACAATTCTTTGGAGTGGTCACAGTCACCCCTTTTGGCTTAGTTCACATAATTTATTGTAATTATAGTGTAATAAAATGGATAGAATAAAATATATATTAATAAATAAAATATAATAAAAGAGGTATAGTATATAGATAAAAATACACAATACAGTATCATCATCGTCATCATTTCAGCCTGTTTGCACCCACTGCTGAGTATAAGCCTTCTCTTTAATGCGCCATTGTTTTGCGCCATTGTTTACGGTCCCTTGCGATTCTCGTCCACTGACTCCCAACAGAACTAATGATATCATTGAACCAACGGGCGGTACAATACATTATAGACAGAAATAAAGATCTGAGTCTCTTCTAAGTGTTTTTATCTATATATAATATAAATAATAAATAAATAAATAATGCTGGACAAATCACGCAGCATCATCTAGCCCCAAGCTAAGCAGAGCTTGTGTTATGGGTACTAGATGACTGATATACTTAATACATTATACTACATAGATATATATTTTTATTACATATAGAATAACACCCAGAACACCCTAAACAAATATCTGCATATCGTACAGACATTTGTCCCGAGGCGGGAATCGAACCCGCAAACCCTTGCGTCGCAGGCGGACCTTCGCCCGCTGCGCCACAGAGCTCGTCTAAATGTCTATATGTCTATAATTTTTGTAAGAAACTATAACATATAAAGATTTACACAGCGCAAACAACGTTTAACAAATGTTCTATGATATGATTAGAGATGCTGCAGTGTAGCATTTGAGAATAATTTTGCCTAATCATCAATAGAGTCATCATCATCATCTCAGCCATAGGACGTCCACAGCTGGACTAAGGCCTCCTTCATAGTTGACTTCCTAATCATGAGGGGTTATTGCCATACTCGCCGCTCTTGGCAGGCGGGTGGGCGAGCCCAGTACGGTTTGTTGACACGGAAAGACGCTGCTGCCTACCTTCCGGAGGTATCCTTAGCAGATTCTTGCTGCATTCACGAGCGAGATAAGAGGGACATTCTACTGCCGGCACCGCACGCCCCAAGCTTAAGCAGGTTAATCCCCGGTATAAAATACTTTCGTCCTTTAAAAACCCGCTCAATCATCGATCATTTAATGGCGCTGGTATTACGTCACTTTTATTTAAATGATTTATATTTGGGCATTCGCTCGATGGCTTTATTTGGACGCGAATGTTATTTTGTTTTTGTGAATTGTAAATATTCTGAAAACAATGTAAGCAGTTTAATAAAGTGCTAAACATTTTTGAAATAACGGCATTTTCGTCATGTTCAAAACGTTTAGGTAAATTAACTATATCTAATCACTGTGTAGTAGTTAAGTTTGTTTTTATAACTTTTATAATATTCACTTAAACTTAACATCATGTTTTGTTGTTCTCTTACTCTTTTCATAAGTTCCGGTTCTTAATGATTGATTTGTTCGAATTAAAGTACTCAATGGATATAAATTAAAACATTTAGTGAAAAATATCATGGTTGTGAAACATTTATGCATCTTTTTGAGGTTCTCGTGATAAGAGGAGTTTATTCGTGATCATGGCGTGTGAAACTGCGTCGAAATATCGGGAACCTCAAAAAGACTCAAATCTCGTAATTATTGTATATAACTTAATGAAAAGCTTACTTTTATTAAAATAGTTATAAAATTGTACATTTACATAAATACTAAATTAGTATTAATTAAGTAGGCAACTAATATTATAAATCAGAAAGTTTGTTATTATGGATGCATGTTTGTTACCTCTTCACGCAAAAATTACTTGACAGATCTAAAATATCTGTTTCGGCTTTAAAATTTACATACACGTGGATGTATAAAGACTTTATATTTATTCGAGTACAACGCAAGCGAACCTGCGAATATTCATTTAGTATCTTAGTCAATGAATGTATATAAAAAATACTCTGTTATATGGTTCTGTGTTTCAGAACCCTGAAACTCACTATAATTCACTATAAACAAGAATAACAACATATTAATTTTACTGAGAACTTTGAACTTTATTGTTATTAATAATATTATTTTTTCTGCTAAAAGCTTCGTGGATGTCGGCGCCGATGTGGCATAAAAGCCGAGAATTATTAATGTCTATTCAAAACGTCAAAACCAAGACATAAAAAAAGTCTTCCGAGCCCTTTGCGCTATGCCACATTTACTTCTCAGCAGTAAAAACTTCTTTGTCTCCAACTTTCAAAAGTTTGATTCTCGCTATCATTAATTTCTTTGATGAAAGTATGTCTGAACCATTTGTGGATTTCAAAGATCCGTTAGGAAAATTATTTATCTGACGGATCTTAATTACTGATGAGAAAAGTTCTTTAATGTATTTCGGATATGCCATTACCATTTATCTGGGCTGAAATCAAATTTAAAAAGAGCGAGACGTTAATTCTTTTAATGGATACACAGGTATAATTTCATAATTTATTTATCTACGCTGAAATCTTATTTATAAAGAGCCGAACGTTAAAATATTTTTGTCTGTATACATGGTTAAAATTCATAAGCAACGCAATCAAAGCTACTTTACATTCAAGGAAGGAGAATAAACCAACTCAAATTCATACATTTTTCATTCCAGCAGCCTAAAACCATAATTTAATATCAAATGCTAATGCGATAGAGCTAACAAACCGCGCAACGTGTTAAAATTCTGCGCTTATTTCTCGTATTTCGCCGTATTTTAATGCATTTCGGTGTATTTTCCCGTATTTCAGAAGAATTGCATGCGCGTTGATTGAGACAATTACGTTTTGAGGAACGCAATTGCATTAGGTAATGCGCGGGCGAGAAACAAGAAACTATTTAAACTGGAAGGAGCAGTAAAATAAAATGTCTGAATTCTTGTAAAAAAAATATGATTCACTCTGTAAATGCCTACATAGAGGTAGATTGTAATTTTTATAACGACAAACCACAGACTCAGGTAGAACTGTTCAAGGAAAATGAAAACCTTGAAATGAAAATTACCCCACCCAAATCGAAAATGATAAGGTTTGACTTTTTCCTTGAAATACCTCCTTATTCAAAATAAACAGGTATTGGACTGAAAAAAAAAGATGTTGTTAGAGATATAATAAAATAATTACGGTAGGGAATATCATATTCTATACGAATAAGATTATATTTCTTAAAACAAAAGTATGCTAATTTTTACATAAATCGTTTTATAGATCTACAGAAAGAGCAAACTCACTACAAAGTTTGTAGTAATGAATAAAGAACTGTTATCAGAATAGTAATATCCGATAACAGTTAATCGGTTACAATATATACATATACACTACCAACAGCTGTCGTAGACATATTAAAAAAATGCCTACTTGTGGACTTATACTATAGCAATTAAGTTCTTGTCTTTTTTAAACTTTCGCGATCACAACACATTATTAACATACATATAACCGGGTATTTATCGCGTAAATTACCTTTATTATTTCCCGACGTTTCGCTTGGATTGCACCAAGCATGGTCCCGGGAAGACTGATGTGATGTAGATACCGCAGCAAAGCGAAGGCGTTTGTTGAACTACCCTCACTTGATCTTCATAAAAATTATTAGGGCCGGTTCCCACTGGGACAGCACACTACACTGACTGTATCCACATACTGAGTTGACTTTTCACGCCGAGGTAATTTACGCGAAAAATACCCGGTTATATGTATGTTAATTAAGTTCTTTATAATTATTTGCTTGTTGAAAGCCACTTCCAACCTCCCTAGCTTCTACAGAAGCACATTAGGCGGCTACAATATGGTACAATTCTGGCCGAAATTTCCGTATTTTGTGTAATTGTGATTTAGCATGGATTTGATAAACGATAGACTTATCGCAGTGAGCAGTCGACGGCGAAAGCCAAACATAGAATTAGTGCTTGTTTTGGGTGTTGAAGTTAATTTTATTTATGTTGTAGTTTGCGATCATTATTTCAGGCGTAGAATGTCCACTACTGAACTCAAAACCTCCCTCATGGATATCCATGAGGGGTAGTTACCACATTCACCACGCTTGGCAGGCGGGTTAGCGGGCGCAGTACAGGATGTTTATACACGGAAAGACGCTGCTGCCCATTATCCGACGGTATCCCTTAGCATGCTCTTACTGCATCCACGGGCATAAGAGGAGGGGTAACATTCTAAACATCTATTTACCAACCTTCCAACGAAGATAAAACCCGAAGCGACACGGTTAATGGCTGTTATATTCATTATATCTTATTGCGGAAACAATTACAAATGTAACAGATGCCGCGCCAATAATTCATTGGATTTCGTGTTCGATTTCGTTCGTTTTATTTTGTTTTATCGCTGGAAGAAAAATGAGGGATTTAAAAATGTATTTTGTATTAAAAGGCTACATTTGCTTCATTACTTAGGGAAAGGAATAAATCAAAATTAATGTTATACGTATGACGTATTTGGGGTTGGCATATTTTTAATTGACTTAACATAACTGAGTTCCTGTTATCTCAAAGTAAACCGCCTTACCATGGCCTTATATTAAATGTATGTATAGGACATACATTTAATATAGACGAGCTCTGTGGCGCAGAGGCGAAGGTCCGCCTGCGACGCCAGGGGTTGCGGGTTCGATTCCCGCCTCGGGAC
Organism: Pasiphila rectangulata; assembly: GCA_963082625.1. Classification (NCBI taxonomy): domain Eukaryota; kingdom Metazoa; phylum Arthropoda; class Insecta; order Lepidoptera; family Geometridae; genus Pasiphila; species Pasiphila rectangulata. The sequence goes on along the minus strand of OY720242.1, from coordinate 8,725,183 downwards.
AAATGTCTGTATGATCTGCAGATATTTGTTCAGGGTGTTCTGGGTGTTTTTCTATATTATAATAAAAATATCTATCTATGTAGTATAATGTATTAAGTACATATATCAGTCATCTAGTACCCATAACACAAGCTCTGCTTAGCTTGGGGCTAGATGATGCTGTGTGATTTGTTTAGCATTATTATTTTTTTTTATAATATAGGGCGATGGTCGATGTTGATACATACCTAAATAGGGAACTTATAAGTTTCACTTTGAGATAACAAGAACTAGGCAAGCAAGCATTATGTATATGAAGTAAGAGATAGGAAATATCAAGTTTATTTATACGAGTTTATTATTTCACGAAATTATGATAAGTATTGTAATAAATAGCGTTAAACATATTTTAGCCGGGTTTGAGCCGATATTGAGCCGGGTTTGATGCCCCCTAGGAATAATTTTTTGCTTTTCGGCATACATTTTGACAGGTCTAGGTATTTTAAAGTATCTTATCAACCATCTGGTTTCCATAGTACAAGCTTTGCTTAGCTTGGGAGTGACTGGTGCAGTGTGCAGTGCTTAGGTTATTCATCATTTCAGCCGTAAAACGTCCACTACTTAACAAAGACCTCCGTATTTTGTGTAATTGTGATTTAGCATGGATTTGATAAACGATAGACTTATCGCAGTGAGCAGTCGACGGCGAAAGCCAAACATAGAATTAGTGCTTGTTTTGGGTGTTGAAGTTAATTTTATTTATGTTGTAGTTTGCGATCATTATTTCAGGCGTAAAAGGTCCACTACTGTACACAAAGCCTCCCTCATGGAACTCCATGAGGGGTAGTTGCCATACTCACCACGCTTGGCAGGCGGGTTGGCGAGCGCAGTACGGGATGTTGATACACGGAAAGACGCTGCTGCCCATCTTCTGGAGGTATCCTTTAGCAGGCTCTTACTGCATCCACGGGTATGAGAGGAGGTGTAACATTTTACTGCCGGCACCCCACGGCATTATTTATTTAATTAGGTTATTATTTAATTAAAATATTTAAATTTGGCAATTTTTATGAAAACGCAAATAATGAATGCACTTATGCACCTATAGCGATAAGATCAGGAAATTGACGAAAAGGCATAATGTTCATTCGTTTGAGACAGAGTATCATGTTGCAATTCAACGGAAAGCATTATTTATTTCTGCTTTCGCGCACACTGCAGATTCAGCCATCGGTGAAAAGGGCATTTTTATCGCACTATTAACTGAAATAAAAAATATTGCAATTTTTTATTCGTTGCATCTGGCGCAGCGGAACTGAATCGTTTATATCCTCGGATTCAAATGAAGCTCTTATGTTGGATATTCCATTTGGAAGGAGGTAACATAATTCAAATATCTGATGGAAATAATAACTTGTGGTAAAAGTCTGGAAAAGGGTGGAAAACTGAGGGATACAGGTTTTTAATCTCGTGGCAGAAAGCTTTATTAGAAATATCTGGTTTTTATAGAACAAGTTTTGCTTTGTTTGGGACTAGATGATGCTGTTTCTAATGACGTATTTTGTATGGGGCGGGATCATTATCATGCCGTAACTCAGTTATGAATTATCACGAAATATAAAGTTTTTTAAACTGTATAGGTACCTTTATTTCGCGTAAGCAGGTAATTTTGCATACATTTCAGTAGCTTATTAGATAGTACCTATACAAATATTAGTAAGTTGAAATAATTATTCTTTGCAGAAATTTTCATGTATTAATATTAAATTTATTTTTAATTTTACAAAATCATTATGTTTGTGTGCATTTTGTTAAATACTAGAAGAAATTATTTCATATCTAGTATATAGTATGATTTAATATATAGTCATGATTTAATGAAGGTACACAGACTGCACGAAAAGTTATTATGACCAGAAAAGGTGTGAATTTTCTGACAAAATGTTTAAGTATTTAAGTGAAATTGAAGTTTGAACATTTGAGGGAAATAAAAAGCTTTTAAACGTAAACTTTGCAACCATTGCCCATCACAAGCATATGCCCACAAATCACGTACGTGAGACAGTGGCATTTCGATGCACAGCCTTGCGTCTGACAACTAGGTATACGAGTACACACAGTAGGTATGTAGGCAGGTACAGTCGCGAGCGAATCTGCATACCACTACAAATATCACTTGGCAAATAAAAGTTTTCCGAAGCGGACGAATTAAATTACGTGACTTATTCAATTTAAATGTGTTTCGTAATTTTGCAAATTAAGATTTGTTATGTTAGATTTGGTTCATAATGAATAATACTTTTTTAATTTGACTTATTAATCTAGTACGTACGTATCCCATAAAATGGAGAAAGGCATTATGCGTGCCTATTAATTAAATTGATAGAATGACACATTTGAATAACAAATGTCGAAACCTCCTAAATTTTCGCAAAAAAACATTTTAATAAATTGACTACTAAATACGAATGTGGAAAGTTTATTGGTTCAAGAATAAGGTTTTAAAAACATGACACGTTTTAAACATAAACAGAAGAAATAATTCGAAAAACCACTAAATAGTCCTTCTTTCGTCTTGATGTGTGTAAATTTTATAATTTTTAGAACGGAAAGAGACTCCTTCGTGCAAAGTAACGAAGGTATCCACTTCGTGATGTCAGACGATAAATAAAACATACGATAAAATAAAAACGTAATAACTTCAAAATGCCCGGTTCGACCGCGTCGTAAAGGATGACCCGTTGTAAATAGGTCTACTTTTCAGGGATAAATAACAAGCTAAAAGCATGCACGTTTACGTAACTGCCTTTTCGATCAATAAAAATACATATATTTTTGTTTTATTTTATCCGTTCATATTGATAAAAATATTATGATACCTTATAGGTCATAAGGTCTCGTTATAGTTAGGATCAAATTATTTTTTCAAGTTTTGAGAATCGAAATAATTTTAGACGCAAAAGTTGTTATTGAAATGTTTATATGGTCCATTCACAATTTTAATGAGTAGATCGTTTGTATGATGAAAGCTCGCAGCTACAATAATAAGTCACGGAGCGAAAACTATTACATCAATTACTTGCACACAATGCGAATAAACTCAACTGAGTTAAAACAGTTACTCCGTGGAAACAACCTTTGTGCGTAGATCAAACAGCAGTTACTACGTCAAAAAGGGTTGACAAAGCACGCAGTCCCTGTGCGTAAATGTTGCTATTGAGTGAAAATAAATACATAATGAGACCTCCCTTTTAGCTGAACTTTTGGAGGACAGCAGGGATTTGAACTGAAATTAAACTTGTTTTGGGTAAAGCTGCCTTTCAGTATTGTTATTGGGGTGTTTCAAACGCTTAATTTGGTAACCTTTTGTTAGCATTCTTTTTCACATTATAAGGCGATGAAGCAGCTTTATTATATAATTGGCTTGTTTAATCTAGAAAGGGTGAAGGAAATGCGAGGAAAAACCAAAACAACGTTTGGCACTCTCTGTTACAGAAATAGTGTTATGTTCAGTGGGGGGCACGACATACCGCTCAAAACGTTAGTGAATTCCATAACTGGCAACAACGCTAGCATGAAATATTTAAATTAGGAAGTAAATAATTATTTTTACAATCCCACTTACCTACCTCTATATTACATAATTCACTTAAGTATTCTAAAGTGTGTTTGTTACCTCTTTAAGCAAATAGTACGCAACAGATCACGTTGAAACTTTGCAGACACATAGAGGTGCCTTTGCAGATAGATGGACTTGGATAAAAACATAATTAGACAACTTTTTGTCAAGGTATGACGCGAACGAAGCTGCTGTCAAAAGCGAGTAAGAGATTTTTGTTCAGCCTTTATCGTCCCACTCCTGGGCAAGTTCTTCCCCTATATCCTACCACCTGTTCTTACCAGGAACGATGACCCAACAAACTCTTTGGAAGTTGGTTATTTCAGTAAAAGTTTTAAATGAAATAACCCTAGTCTCTTACTAACAGCAAAACATCGGGAGTTTTCATCAAAAAGACATAATTCCATATACGTCAGGGTATATCACTTACATTTTCAGGTCATAAGCACATCCAGACAGTTTCAAAATTAACGTGAGATATACTATTCATTCATTCACAGTGTCGTGTCGGCCCCACGCGCGGGCGGGCATTCAATCCCTTGATGATGATTTTCTTGAAAAAATTAAACGTGTTGGAATAATCTTCGACGTTACAATACTACGTGAGTAATTCCCTCCAGACAGGTTTTTTGTCATGCTTCGTCTTTATTAATACCTATCGACGTTCACATGCCACTTGTAAAACATGGATAAACGAATGGGCTTCTTTACGTCCGGGTTCAACACGTGCGAAGCAAGTGTCATTATTGAAATAAGTCTAGTCGCTGTAAACAGAAATAAATCGCGCGGGATTTTTCATCAAAAAGACATATTTTCATACATGTCAGTGTATCACTGCTATTATCAGCTCATTAGCACAGCCAGACAGGTTATTTATCATGCTCATGTTCAGTAGCGACGTTCACATGCCGCTTGTTAACCGGCTATATTTTAATTCATTGGAAACGGGAAATACTTTTTAAACCCCGAACAAAAAAAGGGGTGGTTACAACTTTGAAGTGTGTGTTTCGTGCCATCGTAGCACCTAAATGCTGCCGTGCTAAGGGAGTCCGCCGTAAGCAACATTTTTTTCAAAATTGAGTTAGTGCCATATTCGGAATCGTCGTGTCGAGATCTATAACTTTCTATTTGACAGTTTCTCAAAATAAAGCCTGTAAAGGCTTTTTTCAGTTGTGCTAAGCGCCGTAACTACAATTTATTTTTTGAGTTTCCTATAATTAAAGCCGTAAAGGAACATATACTATCCTGTCCTAAAGTTCTATAGAAAAAACTCATGGAGTGCTTATATTAATCGCATTAAAGACTTATAGTGGCATTACACTAAGGATGCGCATTTTAATTGACAAGTACTTTCCTTACATTAAGCGTGGTAACTACCAATTACGGCGGTAAATTGGGTAACAATCACAGCCTACATTTTGTGACCCTTATGATAATAGCTGGATGTGTATATACCACGCTAATAATAAGTAATACCAATACTATCGCCAGGATCTATCCTTAAAATAAGCGCCGTAATTATACATTGCGACGCTCAAGCTAAGCATGAAAAACAAAAAATAGTTTTTGTTTGCTTACATATTAATCCGCATCAGTCACTATACGGCTCTTATTGTAAGCAACTCGCAACTAAAGTTCTCATACGCTGTCCGTTACGTTCCGGGGTGAGAGAGAAAGAAATAAATTTATTGTGAGTCAAAGCGGCCTAAGCGCACGTATTGACCTCGCTACCTGTTAGCTAACGCGCGCGCACGGAACTTTTAAAGCCTTTTTTGATCTAGGCAGCGTATTCTTAGAATACGTCTGTCGAGTTCAGCCCTTCGCCAAACGCGACCGAGTGTTGTGTGGTGTGCTGTGGAGTAGGAGAACGTTGGCAGAAGACGAGATCCCCCGAACCCCGCTCGTCTGCTAAAAGTTTGCGCGTTGGAGTACGACCCCCGGCTACTTGCTTGAACCACCCAAGACTAAGCGGCGACTGAAAATGTCGGACCGCAACAGTCGTTCGAGCCTACTCGACCTTGAGGGACGAGCTACCCGTAACGACCCCACGAGCTCAGACACAGCGAAAGATCTGCCAACTCCCAGGATGTCCAAGTTCTCCTAAGGCTGCACACGACGTTGATCTTAACGTCTATGCGCTGCTTAGGAAACAGGGGATGCTCAGCCCAAGCATAGCGGAAGTGCTGAGGACATAACTCCAGGAGCAAGAGAGGCTACTGCGTGGCAAACCCGTGCCCGCGCCCGTGCCCCTGCCTTTGCCCATGGAGTCGTCGGATGCTCCGCTGCCTTCAACACCCGGCCAGCGTCGAAAGCGCGAAGAACCCTCACCTGAAGAGCGGAAAAAGCGAGCAATCGACCGCAAGATCAGGACCAAGACCGAGCCGAAGAGAAGGCGACGTCGACTCGTCCATCACCTTCCTCGACGAGGTCGACGACGTACGCGACCCTGGCAGCCACGCGGCGGTACTGTTTATGATTATATCCACCCGCTCGCCCACCACAGTCGCCCCAACAGGGAACCACGGACCGCCCTTCTGAGGCTGTGCGCCCAGGACCATCCCGCATAAGTTTGTCTGACGAGCCAGCTCAAGCTGCAAAGAAGACCCGCTTCCTACCCATTGTCGTGGAACAGATGCCGAGCTGGCTACGGCATTTCAAGACCATCAAGGGCATACTAGGCCACACCACCAACGCCAGGCAAGGGCGTTGATTTCACCCCGGAGTCGGCTGACGAATACAGCGCCATTCAGAAATACCTCATGGAGTTGGATGAGCCATTTAGCTGGTTCTCTTACGCCCAGCCCGAGGAGCGCCAGGTAAAAGTTGCCATTCGTGTTATCCCAGTCGACACGCCAACAGCGGATATAGCGCAAGATCTCCAGACCAAGGGCTTAGACCAAGGGCAAGGACCAAGGCCGAGCTCATTAATTCCATTTGAAGCGTTAGCGAGCAAGGGACGTCCCGGCTGCATATTCCTCGGCATTTTTAAGCCGACCCCGAACCTCCTGCCCGCGATCTACGCGGTCACGGAGGTGCTACTGATGCCGGGGATAAAAGTGGAAAGCTGGAGAGGTAAGCGGGGCCCTGCGCAGTGCCACCGTTGTCGAGGGTTTCGTCACTCCAGCCACCAATGCCACCGCCCTCTCGCCGGCGTCCGTTTTTTTTTTTTTTTTTTTTCGAAATGACAATATATGTTGTTGACCGCAGATGGCCATGACAACGTTACCGGACTATGGCGAGCGCAGAAGGCGCCCAGCCGCAAAAGTTAGGTTGGGGCAACAAGCTCAAGGGCACCACTTAGGTTCGAACCACGGCTTGGACTGTTGCCAGAATTTTTGAATCTACTAAAGGATAGCGTCTAGGTGCAAAACTGCACCTTTAGACGGAAGAATGTATTCTTCGGTCCCGCCGGCGGGACCGGTTTTTGAAAATGTTTCTAACAGCTAGTGTGGGACGGGTTGACGTCACCTCCGGGTTAGCGGCGGTGAGCTCGTCAACGGGCAAGCCGAGAACGTGTCTCGGTCGACGGAGGAAAGGCCGGCGTCCGTTGGGGAGGACTGCACTAGGCATGCGACTGCCCGAAGAGCAGGAGAAAGAAGGTAAGTCTGGCCTTACCTTCCGACACTGAAATGGACTCCCGTCCCAAGTGAACGCGCCGGCCCACGACACAAGCAATGGACCAGCCGTGATCCGCCGCAGTACAGACAACCACCATGACGATCCAGCAATCCACACCGGACCTACCGCACCCTGCAACCACTACCATCACACCGACTAACATGCAGCACAACCAGGCCCACGTAATTGGAGCTATCGGACGCAGCACTGCAGATCCTGCACGACGTCCTGCTAGCGATCCGGCAGGGGACGAGCCCGATCCCACTTAAATTTTTCGAACCAATACGTTCATGTCGGAGGATAGTTTTCACCACCAGGTGGAACTAACATTGCAGAGAAAAGGTCTAGGATTTTAATGATTTTGTAGACTCGGCCCAGAGACAGAGAAAAAAGAACATAGTGAAGATCATGGACATATCCGACTTCATTTCTTATGACGATTTGCCTTCGCAACACAGGCTTCGTAAAAATGAACCTAGAGTTTATTTAAGCAATATTATGTCTCTCAGAGATCAGTAGAGCGAGGCTTGTACAAACTGAAATATAAATTTCTTCACAGTGAGGAATTTAAGCCAGAGGCCCTGGATTTTCTGCAGGTCAAAATAGCAAAATCTGAAAAATTTCTAGCTATGCAGCAAAAAACAATTCCTAGAGGCATAACACAACAAATAAAATCAACCATTATAGAAAAACTGTTTCCTTTGGTGCCCCAAGGACGAAAAACCTTCTGTCTTAATTTGTCTACCACAGAAACAGAGCCTGCAATAAATATGTTAGAAGAAAATTAATCTGAATTATAAAAAAACATAGTTCCAAAAAGTGTTTCAAGAATGTTTTTTTTGTTATTGAACTTGGGAAAGTGTTTGATTTTTTAAGAAGGTTTATGTTTTATTATTTTGAGACTTACTCAATTAGTATGATTAAGTATGAACTTATCTCTACTTATATGTATGTATATGATACGTACTACAATTAGTTATTTTAATTAATATTCTATACGACTGATTAAGAAATTAATAAGGCTTGTTTTGAGAAATAAGTGATCACAAAATTGCCACTATAAGTAAAAATCTGATTGACTGTAATTTTATGATAATAATTAGTTTTATAAATAAGGTATATGTTCCTAAGTTTTTATTAAAATAAAAAAGGTTTGAATTAAAATATTGGCTGGATAGGTAACCATTATTATTATATAATCATATTTTATTTAAAAAAAGGAGTATTTCATGCTACTCATAACATTTACCAGGTATTGGAATCACATCTACACTAACTTGCAATAAGAGCCGTAAATATCGTTTTATCATGAGGTAAAGATGAATTCTAAGTAAGTATTCCTTAACATGACAGTCGTAAGCTGTGCAGTTACGGCGGTTAATCATAGAATAACAAATTTTAATGATTATGTTTCCTTATCGAAACCGCTTTAAATGAGTGCCCCTTAACTTAAGCGCGGTATGTGTGTTGCTTACGACGCTCATTTTAAGTATTCGTCTATAAAATACAGTAGGCTTTCTCAGCATAACGACTTTTTTGATGTTTTCATGTACTTATTATGGTATTCTAATTTTCATTTATTAACAAATAAATACTACACCATTTTGTCTACAATATATTTTTTTCAGTTTTAAAAAAAAGTTAATTTTATAGACGTAATCGACAAAAGTATTTTGAAAACTTTAAGCGCCATTTTCTCGAAACTAGTAGACATGCACTTACGGCTGTCCCCCTTAGCACGGCAGAATGGATGAACCGATTTGTACGTTACTCTTTTATTCGGAAGGTGTACTTGATCGAGAATGTTTTTAACAAAGTTTGGTGAAAAACGGACCAGCAGTTTTCTTAGATTAATACTGAATACTGTATTTGAGGCGACCCAAGACATAATTTCGGTTAAATATATACTTTGCTTTAGTAGATTAAACTCTTTATTATTCATTATATTGCTATGGACTCACATTCAATTCATAAATACAAAAACTTGAATTGATACAAACTAGATTTATAAGATTTGTTTTTTTATAAGAAATTATTCAAAATTTGTAAAATTTTACCAGTTAGCTTAAAAAGTTAATACGTATAGCCATACGTAATTATGATAATAAGGATATATACCTTCAGCCTTTAATACATTGTCATGGAACCCGGTCTTTATCTGAGGGTAAATATATAGTATTGAGGTAACAGAACATACAAACTGTTTACCATATTTGATAAAAAGCTTATCCCAGGATGTACGACAGGAGCATATTATTTTCAAAAATAAGCTTAAACAACCTTTGGACCTTCGACCGCTTCGACACAGAGGTCGTCGAATGTATACCTGATTCGGCTTTGTTTGCTTTAATTATAAAATTGTGGTTAAGGTTGTAAAAAAATATTTAGGGGTGTTAACTGAACAGGTTTTAATTTATTTTTCTGTTTTTTTTTATTCTCAAGAATTCACGAGCATAAGAATTATGTCTGCATTTCCTCTTGCATATAACAAAGTGCTATATGCGTTGAATTGTCTGTTGAGGTTTGTGCCCGCATAAGATCTTCCCCACAACCGACGAATACTGCAAACTGTATTCTGTTGCTGCGATAACTTTAATTACGTGTGGGACTGGCTCGTCTTAGTTTAGTCATGGAAATATCAATATTGTTTCGAAGATAGTATTTTCGTTGTTTTTTTATGTGTAAAATGCCTGTTAACGTTAAGGCTGACGAATGTACTATTATAATTTAGGCATGTGTACAGTTCATGTACGAGTAAATCCTATAATTTTAAAACGAAATAATATGTTATCAAATCGCGAAAGTTTAACAAGTTATATGCGGCACAAATGTTGAATGTCATTTGAATCCTTGTTATCCCTTCGGAGGCAACTCAGCCCACACACCACTCATATTAGGTGAAAACACCAAAATGACATTCAAACATTGTCCCGCACAGTGCCGCACCCTGGTGGAATTCTAATTCCTTAAAGTGGTGTACTATAAAGTGTTTATCTATATTTCACTTTCAAAATTAACGTGAGACAAACTATTCATTTTTAAAAACGTGTCGGAATAATCTTAGAAGTTACAATACTACGTGAGTAGTCCCCATTTTTTAAATTGAATATGTCTTCTCTGGTTTCGCTAGCGTCTATAGTTACAACCGCTTGCCATCAGTTGGACAATGTGCTTGATTGCTGCCTTAGTATTTATTTATTTATTATATTTTTTTTTGTTTAGATGAAACGTTATTTGGTCGCTGTACATTTATATTAAATTACTAGCTGTGCCGGCGACTTCGTCCGCGTAGACATACATAGATGTAGTAAACGTGCTTAAGACCATAAATAAGCCCTATAATACTCGTTTAGTGACCGTAATAATAAGCAGACCGTAATATATCAGAAAATTTAAAGAATGCTCAGAGCAAGAGTCAAGTAAGTACTGAGTTTGTTAATTTCCGAAACAGCATGTAGTATTTATTGATCATATAAAAAAAATTACGAAAATAAGACAAAGTGTGTAACTCTATGGGTAAATATATTTTTTTATTGAAACTTTATTATCCACCAGCCTCTATACAAAGTTTTATGCAAACCAGTTTTCGAAACAATATCCAGTCCGCGGCAGACACCTCATTTAACGCTGACAGCTCATCTTTTGACGACGAAAATTGTATCCCTTTGATATCATTTTTTATTTTTGGGATTAAAATGTAGTCACACGGTGCTGTGATAAGAGTGAACCAGGAGTTTGACCGGCGTGCTGCCCAGGAAGTCCCTCGTTTTGAGTGCGGTGTGCGCGGGCGCGTTGTCGTTGTGGAACAGTAGCCCGCGGAGCCCTGTATTTGGTCGCTAGTTAATCATAACATAGAAAACTTCTGCCAAGCATTTGATAGTTTACTATTCGGCGTTGATGCTTCTTTAGTTCTGTAAAGGAATTGATACCAAGTAGCCTGTCAAATTAAAAAAAAACCCGCGTTCAAAATCATTCCCCCGCTTCTAGGTCGTTTCACTTTGTTAGGCGTTGATTAGGTTTAAAGAACTTTATTCTCATAAGAACACAAATGTTTCACTTAAAATGAGACATGAAATTACTTAATCTAAGTTTTAAAACTATTCTTTACAAAACCTCTGGTACCTGGTGTTATATATAATCGTTTATAATTAGTAACTATAATTTAATTATAACTTCAGAATGTGAATTTATTAATACTAACAATGTCAAATAAATCTTAATGCTAAAGTTCTATCATATATCTTGTAACACAACAGACGCAAGCGCGACAAAAGATACCTATAAAATAACCCCTTATAAAAGATTGTCTTAATAGGTGAAAAAAGGCCTGATGGAGGCCTATGTGCAGCTGTAGACGTGGACTTCCTATGAGATGATGATGATGATCTGGTAACATCAATGGCCATGTGGTGGGATCATTATACAGTGAGTAAAGTATAATATCGCTGCATAATTCCTCTCACCTAAAATTTCTACGCCTTAAGTTCCTTATTGCCATCCAAAACTCCAAAGACGCTGTTTAATTAATATTCACGAACTGACAAGCCCCCCGTAAATGGCGGCTCGAGATTTCTGAATAATAAACAACATTGAAGAACTTTTTTAGCTAATGAAGTATTGATGTTGTCTATAAACAAATATTTAGTACTAGGTACGGCTGGACTGCTATCTTAATTGGAATTCGCAAATAACACACATTCGTTCAAAACTCTCATCCCTGTTCTCTAAGGAATTTTAGACGCTGCCTACCACGTCGGGTACGTTTTACCATTTATAATTCACTCGTAAAATCGCACCTTTTATACTTAGTTGAAATTTGATGCATCAGCGCTCCGAAAACATATGTTCTTTATCACTTACATGATAACATAATGATGTTTATCATGTAAGTGAAATTGTAAAGTTTCTTTATGAGAATAAATGGTCTTTAACTACAACAACATCATCTCCCTGCTCTTAACCTACGCTATGTGAGGCCGGCACCACATGATCTCTTCTTCCACTCTCCGTTTTCAGTTGTCATCTTACCAAAAATAAAGATGTAATGAGAAAAAATAATGATTTTTTTCTTTTCATAGCGTCTTTAAACATCACCATCTCCCTGCTCTTTTTCTACTGTCTATACTATGTGGGGTCAGCACAACATGTTCTCTTCTACTCTCTTTTTTCAGTTGTCATCTTACCAAAAACAAAGATGTTATGAAAAATATAGGTTCGGGAAGCGATTGAGATTAAGAAGCATCCTAATTTCAATCGTGAAGACGGTTTCAGACTCTCTGCCTCATGGAATCCAGTGAAAGCAAAGTGTACTCGGCGTGAAAAATCAACTCAGTATGTGGATACAGTCAGTGTAGTGTGCTGTCCCAGTGGGAACCGGCCCTAATAATTTTTATGAAGATCAAGTGAGGGTAGTTCAACAAATGCCTTCGCTTTGCTGCGGTACCTCCATCACATCAGTCTTCCCGGGACCATGCTTGGTGCAATCCAAGCGAAACGTCGGGAAATAATAAAGGTAATTTACGCGATAAATACCCGGTTATACATATGTATGTTAATAATGTGTTGTGATCGCGAAAGTTTAAAAAAGACAAATAAGAGTGAGTTCTTTCTTTCTCATGACGTCTTTCATACAAGCCATCCATCGTTTCTTTCATTATCATTATCTTCATCATCATCATCGTCATCATCACCATCATCTGCCTATATTAGTCCACTGCTAAACATCATCATATCAGCCGTAAAACGTCTACTACTGAACACAGGCCGCCCTCATGGATGTCCTATGGGACAGTTGCCATACTCACCACGCTTGACTGACGGGTTGGCGAGCGCAGTAGGGGATGTTGATACACTGAATGACGTTGCTGCCCATCTTCCGGAGGCAGCTCTTAGCGGGCTCTTACTGCATCCACGGGCAAGAGAGGAGGGGCAACATTCTACTTCCGGCACCCCACGGTGAACATAGGCTGCTGGACATAGGCCTCCCCAAATCTGTGCCATTTTGACCTGTCTTCAGTATGCCGCATTCAGCGTCGCTTCATTCATTTATTTATTTAACCATAGGATCCTAAAAAAACGTAGTTACTTATCTGCCAAATGAAAAATACACAAATATAAATGCATAGTAAAATACTACGAAGTATATTATGAGGATGTTATAAAAGACTCAGATTGTATTCAACTGTAAACACAGTAAACGAATACGTTTTGATGTGAAACATATTTTGCGGGGGTATACCGGGGGTTAGATATATATATCGATCGCGCGAAATATGACGCGAAATAAATTAAAAGTAAAAAAACTTTTTAAAAAACAAGCTCTTAAATGTACCCAATAAAAATAATAAAATAAACATTTTCCATTAAATTTTAATAACATCTTAAACGTTCTATACTTTATTGTGCATAGACGTCATAAGTAACTTCAAATTTTTTATTTGGTAAGTACATAAATTATGTTTGTAAAAAAACGTTTTAACAAACAAGCTTTTATTTAATCGTACCCACTAAAAATAATAAAATAAAGATTTTCCATTAAAGTTTAATCTCAACTTTTTTTAAGTTGACATTAAACTTTAATGGAAAATGTTTATTTTATTAAGTGTTAAGTTAAAAAAGTTTTCGTCTTTACTCAATATATGTAGTAAAAAAGCTTGTCGCGAGATTTAAGCTTATTATTATCATATTTAAGCTTTGTTTGTAACTTGATCTAATTGATTCTTAACAAATTTAAGAATCAATTACATCAAGTTACATGTACACAGGGTAATCTCGGGACAAGCTTTTTATCACATAAATTATGTAAAGATGTTTAAAGTTGACATTAAACTTTAATGGAAAATATTTAATTTATTATTTTTAGTACGTTTAAATAAAAGCTTGTTTGTTAAAAAGTTTTTTTACTTTTAATTTATTTCCTGTTTCAATAGTTGACTTATCATGTATGTAAATAATTACCAAAACGAAGTACAATAAAACTCGAAAAGTGTTAGAATATATCAAAACGCGCTTTTTGATCTGCGTAGTAGTTGCGTTTTTTACGATTTAGTAAATTTTAAACTTTTATTTAACATTGTTTTCTGGATAATGTAGGAATTGAATTACCGGTGTCTATCCGAATTCGTATGTTAGGTAAACCTTAAAAGCAGAAACGATACGTCCAAAGAACAGCTTAAAATCATTAAGAAAAGTGCTACCTACGGTACGCTCGTTTCCAACGCTTTTGGAGCCATGTGTAGCAACCGTCCTATTTCTAACGTTAAATTATTCACGGCCTTGAAGGTTTAAGTACCCGCTGTTAGTGACTGTATGAATCTTGTGCTATTTTTGTCTGGTTTTATCTTAGTTTCTAACTAAAGTAGTGCATTATAATCAATTTGTGGATTTATGGGTTATGCATGTATTTAAACAACTTCTAAAGAAGGATTTTTATTTATTCAATCTTTGTTAACCCAGAACTCCATTATTTATAAACCGGTTTTGAAAAATTCTGCAATTCACAACTTAAAAGTCAAACAAACGAAGTCGCGTATAAGGCAATAATATCTTAAATCGAACTAAGATATCATTGCCTTATGATTACAACAAACACGTCACAAATGAAGTCGCGTTATCAATAATATCTTAGTTCGAACTAAGATATTATTACGCGAATTCGTTTGTTCAGCCAAATTGTAATCAGGAAACGAAAGCATTAGGAATTCCATAAAAAAGGAACGTAATTTATTACGACAGCAAGTGTATTAATCTTTATCAAGCAACTTTTTGTATGTATTATACATTTCTCTTCTCTCTGGAGACTATAATCCCACCCAGACCCAGAACCCAGTCGGTTTCGATTGATACATATACGAGCGCTGAGCTAGCTGTGTCATTTGGCGTACCACAGGGCAGCATTTTAGGCCCAACCTTATTTTTAATATTTATAAATGAACTTTGTCTTTTCAACCCCACTCAGGGTAAGATTTTCACCTTCGCTGACGACACAGCCATGGTTTTTGAAGGAGAATCATGGGAACAAGTCCGTGGATATGCTGAAAAAGGATTACATCACGTTCTGACTTGGCTACAAAACAATTTACTTACGCTAAACTTTAATAAAACTAAATATATTTGCTTCAATATCCTTAAAAATAATATCCCGCCCCATAATTCTTTCAAACTTCAAGCTCACACATGTGATTTGTCGCCTAACCATATGTGTCGGTGTACAATACTCGATCAAGTCTCCTCAATCAAATACCTTGGAGTACTAATTGACAATCAGCTAACGTGGTCTCCTCAAATCGATTCAGTGGCTGGTCGTCTTAGAAAATTGATTTGGGTGTTCAAGAATCTACGCCAAGTTGCCTCAGAAAAATTGTTAAAAACTGTCTACTATTCGTTGGGCCAGTCAGTTTTGGGGTATTGCATTACAACTTGGGGTAGCGCTTGTAAAACCAAGCTTATAAAGGTAGAGAGAGCCCAACGATCCATACTTAAGGTAATGCTATCCAAACCATTTCGCTTTCCCACAGAAGCTCTATATAATGAGTGTAATATCTTATCGGCGAGAAAACTTTTCATACTACAATTAGTAATTTCTCACCACAAAACAACCGGGTTTAATCCCGATCGTTTTAATCGAAGCAGAGGCTCAAAAAGGGTCTGCGACACTCGTAAATGCAGTACTGCATTTGCCAGGCGTCAAACTTATTTTATTAAATCCTACATCTATAACAAACTGAATAAGATTCTGCAATTCTATCCTATGACTAGCTACAAGTGCAAAGTTGCTGTCGAGAATTGGTTAAGGGAGCAAAGCTACAACTCCATTGAAGGTCTGCTAACTATTCTTTCTTAACGTACAAACAAAACATAAACAAAGACACACTCACTATAACACACACACACGCACGCACACACACAAACACACACCCACATAAACGTTTACACACACACACACACACACCTCACACCCAATAACATTGATACACACACACTCACACTCCCATTTGCTTAAATACCGGTAATTGATTATTAGTAATTAATTAATTATTTCTATTCAAATCAAATTACAACACTTTGTTTAACTGTTAATGAGAACCTAAACGCATGTTATGTGAAAGTAAAATGATTTTGTTATTCTGGCGGAAGGTCTAGGTATGCCATCATACAGGATTTTTCCTAGTTTGGGTGCCTATGCTCTTCCTCCCTGCAGTGGTATCTTAGTGTAAGTGACTCTGTATTATTTATGTAATAAGCAATGTTGGTTTATGTGAAATAAAATTTATCTTATCTTATCTTAATGTCCCGTCTCAAATTCTTTATTCAATTAGGGCGCTACAAAAATTACTGCAGAGCCTATAAATCAGCCTTAACAGCCTACAGTATTATTTATTTATGTTAAATAGGCTTAAACTACCTACAGCGTCCTGCCCCT
Source organism: Pasiphila rectangulata (assembly GCA_963082625.1). Classification (NCBI taxonomy): domain Eukaryota; kingdom Metazoa; phylum Arthropoda; class Insecta; order Lepidoptera; family Geometridae; genus Pasiphila; species Pasiphila rectangulata. The sequence goes on along the minus strand of OY720242.1, from coordinate 8,708,546 downwards.
TTATGAGATACGAAGTTTGGAACATTTTCGCAACAAAATATGATTTCGCACATAATTTTCTTGTTGCCTGATCATTTTTATAACCTTTAATCAAAAATTAAATTATCTACATCTTTGTACAAAATATACATATATTAAATTAATCGCAGCTCTAGTACTACAAACCACGTCCACTGCTGGACAAATGCCTCCCTCATGGATCTCAAAGATCATGAGGGGGTTGATGCCGTACTCGCCACGCTTGGCAGGCGGGTTGGTACTGGAGATTTTGATACGGAAAGACGCTTCTTCCCATGTTTCGGAGGTATCAAAGCAAATTCTTACTGCAACTGCAGGCGAAAGAGGAGAGGCTACATACTACTGCTGGCACCCCACAGCAATTTTTGAATCATCTCGAACTAAATCGCAAATTACATCTGAGTTAGGTTTAACTAAAGTATGTCTTTATCAAACTACCTTTGCTCTACCTACCCTTTAATGCATTTGTAATATAGTAAAGTTTACCGGCGAACGTAAATAGTAGGTTATTGCTAAGACTAGTTTGTAACACAAGTATTATTATATAAGTTACTAAACATCAACTTTGACTGGTTGTGAATAACATTCTAACTTACAATGATAAAAGGGGAATGAACCTCACACCTCACATCTACAAAATTGAGAATCACAATTTTACAATATGCCATAAGCGTCCCACAGATGGGCAAGGCTCATCCTGCATGCATCTTGATCTGTGGCGCAGCGGGCGAAAGTCCATATGCGACGCAAGAGATTGCGGGTTCGATTCCCGCCTTGGAACAAATGTCTGTACGATCTTCAGATGTTTGATCAGGGTGTTCTGGATGTTTTTCTACATATCAGAAGAAATATCTATCTATGCAGTATAATGTATTAATTATTATATCAGTCAATTCAGTTATCTAGTACATATAACACAAGTTCTTCTAAGCTTGGAGCTAGATGATGCTGTGTGAATTATCCAGCATATTTTTTTATCTATTTATTTATAACATTGGTCTAACTCGTCATGCCATCGCTTCTTCGGTATGCCGCGGCGCTTCACCGTGTTTGGTCTCCACTGAGTGATGATCTTGGCCCAGAGGTTTTCGGGCATGTGGTAAACATGACCAGCCTAGCTCTATAATATAGCTACAATGCACCAAAATTCTGTTGTTAATAGAAAATAGTATATAATATACGAGGTGTATTATAACAAGTGTATGTCACCCCTCATCTCGTGCCCGTGGATGCAGCAAGAGTCTACTAAAGGATACCTCCGGAAGATGGGCAGCAGCTTCTTTCCGTGTAACATTAGCCCGTACTGCACTCGCCAACACGCCTGCCTAGCGTGGTGAATATGGCAACAACGCCTCATTGATGACTTTTAAATCTATGTAGGTATAAAGTGGATATATAGGATGTTTACTCTTCGACATAGGCTACCCTCAAGGTTTTCCAAGTACTGATCATGAGGAATTGCTGCCTTACTCACCTAGCTTGGCATGCGGGTTGGCGAGCGCAATACGCGATGTTATTACATGGAAAGATGCTGATACTACTACCTACCTTTCTTATTTTTGTTATAAAATGTTCATTTGTATGTGAATGCTTGTTGTTAAATAAATAAATTATCTTATCTTATCTGATACCTATCTCACGAAGGTATCCCTTTGGCAGATTCTTACTGCATCCACGGGTAAGAGAAGTGAGGCAACATTCTACGACACCCCACGGCAACAAATTAATATTTCTGCATTTTCACACCGCGCCATTTAAGTCAGACAATAGGACGATGTGGTCGCCGAGCGACAAAGTCCTTCAAATAAAAAAAAAAAAGTCTGACAATGTTTTTACTCAGACCTAAGTATACACCCTCTTACGTGCTTGCACACCAAAGCAGGCAAAGCTTTCAACACGTACCCCATATAAGTTGACCGCTGAACTATCGCATAGTCATTCTGCAGTAATGGACGGAGCTACTTTAAACTTTTAACGATCTTACAGCTAATGTTGTTTTACAAAATTCTGTAGCGAATGCCTCGCACTCACTTTACTTTAAGCCTAGCTTAAAATGGAATAGCTGGGACACTAAATGAAGGTAAACTACTTCATATAATGCGCATTATATCTTGTGTTTTCTTCGACAAATATTTTTTTTTAATTTTCATTTCGGCACCTGTCCAAATGGAAAATGTCCAACATTATTTATTTTACTTTATTTATCATGGGTAATATTAACAGGCCACAAAAACTCGTTTGTAACTTCTGCTATTCTGCGCCTTATAAAAGCTTTGTAGCGGACCATTGGCGATTAAGGAATTATAACTCTAAGACTGGTTCCGAGCTGTTTTTCTTATAAAACTATTCGTGAACAAAACCAGCTGCCGTCTTCTCTACAAACTGTTTTCATAACTTCAACTAAAATAGCATTAGTTAGCTTTTTTAAGCGAGAGGAACATCTGCATTACTTTCCATAAACATGCTGCATAATTCATTAGTGCCTGCTCGTGTGTGCAAACCTAAGATTTTGCGAGTCAAGGCGCACGATATTCTGTACTGGGATGTAGATTCTGTCGATTTTTGAGAGTTGCCTCAAATTTTAGGGCGCTACATTAAAATAAATATAAACTACTAGCCACACCCCGCAGTTTCAACCGCGTAGTTCCCGTTCCCGTGGGAATTTCGAAAAATTCCTCCTTAGTGCACCTTTAGGATACTCAAGCTATATGTGTGCCAAATTTCAAGTCTCTAGGTCCAGTGGTTTAGGCTGTGCGTTGTCTGTCAGTCACTCAGTCAGTAACGGAAGAGTTTTATATATATCGATTTATTTAAACCTTAATTTACAAGTTTAGACAAATGATTAAGCACACAACAATAAAAACACACACAAGTTTATTTAATGTTCATCTCAGCTGTAGGACTACTGTCGTACTGTAGATGTGTCTACTGCTGCTGGACATATGTCTCCCTCATGGATTTCCAAGATAATGAGGGGGTTGTTGTCATACTCTCTACGCTTGGCAGGCCGGTTGGCGAGCGCAGTACGGCTTTATACACGGAAAGTAGCTGCTGCTTATATTCCTGCGGTATCCCTTAGCAGATTCTTACTGCATCCACGGGCAGGCGAGGAAAAGCAACATTGTACTGCCCTACGCATTCAAATAATTCCCAATGTTTTTTTATTAATGAGCAAGTTACCTTGTAAAGTCGTCATTGAAAATATCGACACCTGCAATTTAAAACATTGTAACTCACTTTTTTGCGAAATTGAGTTATAAACACAGCCTTACTAATAAAAAAATGCGATTTTATTTGCACTTACCCTTGTAGCTTAATTCAATCCCGTTACGATTTTAGCCAGCGTAAAAACATTGTAACTAATCGTCCACTAACGCTGATAAAAAGGTATCTTTAGTTACACACACTTGCTCGTGGTAAGTATTAATAATTTTACGAAACAATAATTGTAACATAATATACAATTTTTTTCTTGGTAAGATAGTTTACATAAATGAAAATATTTAATCAACTTTCATCGTAAATTGAGTTACGATGTTGTCGTTCTTAAAAACATAATTATATTTGAAACGTAAGTAAAATTTAGGCGAAGAATTCACTAATAGAAAGGGACAGCTAATACCAAAAAAAGAAATTAAGCCAAGCTGTGGTTGTAAATGTCGAGAATTGATTACAGAAAACCAAAGAAATTCAATATTTAATAATTTTTGGTCATTAGGTGATCATAATAAACCAGCTGATTATTCAAGTCGACTTGTCAAAAGAGTTTCGAGAAAACAAATTATGGCTGGGTCAGCTTCATCTAGCCTACGTAAGTGTTCTTTTGAGTATTATTTGTATTTAGATGGTCAAGAAATACGAACTTGTAAAACTATGTTATTAAATACCTTTTCAAAATGCGATATGTGGATACAAACTCTTTTCAAAAAAATGAATAATTCTGCTACAGGTACCATTTTAAATTATATTAGAGGCAATCGCTCGCGCAAAAATATTATTCCCGACCAAATTAAACAATCTATTCGAAATCACATATAAATGCCATTGGTAGACTCACACTACGTAAGAAGTAGATCATCTAAACAATACCTGGATGCAGAACTAAGCTTACCTATTCTTTATAAGTTATATAATGAATTTATGAAAGAAAAACATCCTGATCAGGAAGTGGCTACATCTCTGCAATATAGACAAATATTTATCACGAAATTTAATATTGAGTTTAATAAGCCTAAGAAAGACCAGCGCCCCAAATGTGACATTTTTAGAAACGCTTGTGTAACTGATAAAAGTAAGTCAGAACATGATTTAGCTTTACATGTTGCAAATAAAGAAGTAGTTAGAACTTTGAAGGACATTGACAAGAACTGAGACAAGAACTCTGATTCTGTTGTAACAGCAGTTTATGATTTACAAAATGTTCTAAACACTCCACAGTCAGAAGTATAATTTTTTTTTATAAAAGGAAACTTGCTACTTATAATTTCACTATTTTTAATATGGGTAAACGTGTAGGATATTGCTATGTGTGAGACGAAACTATCGGACGTAAAGGCTCGAATGAAATCAGTAGTTTTGTTTTCGACTTTATAAAAATGAAGGTTCAGGAAGGTTATACTGAATTCAATTACTACTCCGATAGCTGCGGTGGACAAAATAAAAATAGGATAGTATTTTCGATGTACGCGTATGATAGCAAGATGTTCAATATTACTATAAATCATCACTTTTTCGAAGTTGGACACTCTCAAAATGAGGGTGACGCAATGCACGCACTAATAGAGCGGATAAAAAAAATTAAAAGATTTAAAAAAATTCTGTGCTACATTCTTGTCAAACTTTATTGTAGTTGCTTAAAACTGGACGATGAAGGAAGCCATCTTTCTGACACAAAGTTTGATCATTTTCCCTCTGCTTTCACGCAAATATATGAACTTGCGTGGAAGCAGAGGCAAAATGATATGATGATATAAATTGAAAGGCTGATTTGTTTATGGTTATTTTTTTTCAGTAAAGATTTAATTTATCTATTTCATCTTACATTATCTGTCAAACTTTATTGTAGTTGCGTGGAACTGGAGAGTGAAGCAAGCCATTCCTCTGTCACAAAAGACAATTCCCCCACTTCCACCCAAATACAATAAAGCCTAACGGGAACTGTACGTCCTTAAAAAGTTTAATACAATATTTTAAAAATATGTTTATGTTACATTACTTTGTAAAATTTAGAAACTTTGTGAACCTGATTGTAAAGGTTAGCTTTAGGTTAATTTTGATATTTTAGAATAATAATAATAAAAATTTTGCTAATTAATTTTTTTTTTTATTTTTATGGTAACTCAAATAGTAGAATGAAATAAATATTGTGCATTGTAACTCAGACTTACAATTATTTTTCTCGGTGAATTAGTTATTATCATACTAAATTGCATTGTATGTCTGAGTTACAACTGTAATTTAGAAAACCGTTTTTCGTGAAACATCATTGTAAGTCATAAAAATATATAAAATACATAAGTAAACAACGTATTAGTCATACAGCAATGTAGATTATTCCTTTTTACATATATTTACAAAGTTGGAGGGCCCTAGGACTTGTAGGAACAAAGTAAGAAATTTTTAAATCTTTGATTCGCTCTACTGAAAAGTAGTGAAAAATGAGTTACCATGTTTTAAATTGCAGGTGTCGATATTGATAACATTTAAACGGCAAAATTTTCCGTTCATACCATCGCAAACCGTCTAGGCTCACATGTCGTGCGGAGCTGTAATTTCACAGGCCTTCGACTCAAAATACCCATCTACGTCCAACTTTGTCTAGTGAAGTTCGATTACAGTGCTTAAGAGAACACATACGGTTTCCACTCTGCAAATAGAGACAGCTATGCTTTCGTGTACATTCGAAACTACTAGCGAAATTGAATTTCTTTTAAGTTTAATGGTTGTTTCTCGGATCAAAAGGTTAACATTAACATTTTACTTTAAACTTTAGGAGACGTCAAACGTTAGACGTAAAACTTCCACTACTGAATAATAAATAAATAAATAATGCTACACAATTCACACAGCATCTAAGCAGAGCTTCTGTTATGGGCACTAGATGACTGTTATACTTAAAATATTATTATAAAACAAAATCTCATAGAAAAACTTATTATTTTATAGATGATTATTTGAATGATATTGACCCTTGGCCTTGTTGCCCGGTTCGACCACGATAAGAAATAATGTCATCTTGCAATATCCAAAGTATCCAATATCCTTGCGAACATTAAATTAAGCATAATACTAAGACAGAAATTGTAAGAAGAAGTGATAGAGTGAGGTTTCTTGTTCGCTTCTTTCCCTCACTTGGAAAAAAAGTTATCTCAAGCGAACGAATTGACAATATGAAGACGTATGATCTGTTTGAAGTTGTTAATTTTTGGCTGTACAACTTACGTCATTCTGTCTCAATCACTCACTTTTCTTTATTATAAGGCTTTATAAAATCTGATTAACATAAAAATAAATATTTTACACAAACCTTGTCCTAAAAATAACAAACACAAAAAAGAAAGAATAATCCAGTTTGCTGCAGTAGTTCGGAAGTTATGCGCGTACATACATACCTACATTTCGGCGATTCATTTTTATTTACATGGATTACTAGCTAACCTGGTGCCCACTTTGGTAATTTATAGCTTAAGACACTCACAAATACTGTGACTTTCTATTAGTAAAATAATTTTGAAAATCGGTTCAGTAGATCCTGAGATTACCCCCTACAACCTCACAAACTCACAAACTTCACCCCTTTATAATATTAGTATAGATATAGATAATCCCATTGAAAATGTTTAGTTTTTGAATTTTTCTCTGTTCATCTACAGTATAGGATGATATACCTTGCTAAATTTCATACTACAGGAAGAAAGTCTACGTATTTTGATTCATTTAAGAATGTTGAAACATGCGTCTTTTGCGGCATAAACGGACAGACGGACAGACGGACAGACCGACAGACGGACAGACCGGCAGACCGACAGACGGACAGACCGACAGACCGACAGACGGACTGACGGGCAACAAAGTGATCCTATAAGGGTTCTGTTTTTTTTAGGTACGAAACCCTAAAAATAAATAAAATAGGATAACGGAAATGCATATAGATCGAGAATGTGTAGTTAATGGGTTTTGCATTCCATTTAACTTGCTTCTTGTTTGTGATAATTCGTAAAATAACTTTACATGTAAATCCTATGGTCGGGCATATCTAATTGGAAATCCGGTACAAAATTATGCTGTTTATGCGTGGCACACTTTATAGATTAAACCAAAATACTTTGTAATACTGTTTGCAGGTATAGAACCCTCAACGTGCGATACAACCATCAATTCTAGGCAAAAATAATCTATTCTCCTCTATCCAAGCTTCTAAATTTCGTGCTTCATGAGACTTTGCAACTTTCACAGCTTTATTTTCCCGAGCATAAGCAATATGCTTGTGATAGGTCTCCGTAACATTTTACGTGCATTAATCAGTACTGCCAACATGAGTTTGCTCAATTTTGATTCCATGTTTTCACTCGTCATTAAGTCACGTATAACACGTCAGTTCCCACGATTTCTCATACTCCGTGATTAGCATTGAGTTTTAAAAATAATGGGACCAATTTGAAATTTTCAAGGAAATTGAAAACCTAAATTAATGGATTACTCTCAGTATATCCAGTCAACAGATCCAGTTTTAAGAACAGCAATAGATTATGAACACTCACTAGTAAGAGCTTTTACCTGTTTGAACTCTCAGTAGATCCTGTTTTGAAATTTTAAAAAAATATAACCTTTTTCTGTTACAAAGATTATAACTTGAATCTTTATAATTTCTTAATTTGCTGGTTATTAATGTCAAACTATTTCTTGATTAGACATTATGAATGAAATATACACATTATGAATCGAAAATAGCTTCGAAATAAAATCTGACGAAGCGAGAGTTGCACAGTGTTGGTGTCTCGTAAATATTCTCTCAATATCGTAAATCTCAATGTAGCTTAAGCGCTTTAAAGCGCGGTGTGTTAGCCTGAATTTAAAACCGTAAAGTAAAACAATATTAAACGAATGGATTTTGCCCGGTCCTTAAACAAGCAGTGACCAGAACCAAGTAATCAATTTTTCTACGGTCCCGGTCAATAGAAGTAATTAAAAAGTTGCTAAGTCTAAATTAAATTCCCTTTATATTTAGAGATATTACTGAGGTTTATAGTTATTTGAGAGAAATAAAAAACCTTATCAAAATTTAACGATTCTAGGGTTCATCCACGTCGGTCATTTCCAGCTTTAAGAAAGGTCAAGGATCGATTTGATCCTTGACCTTTCTTAAAGCTGGAAATGCTTAAGCTACCAAGCTATGAAACATATGACGGGCTTAGTCAAAATTTGTGATAAGGTCATAAATTGGTTGAGCACCGATTTATGTTGTCACATGTTTCCCAAGACAACCAAGATGACATTATAACTCTATTACTTGTGCACCTTTAAATGGGTTTCATTTATTGAACGAATCATTTCTTAATTTGTATTTTTATGATTGAATTGTGCGTTTTTGTTTTTTGAATTCAATGTTTCTAAAAAGTAATGTAAAAATTATTGTATAATTTTAACACCTAAAATTTCTGTTAAGATTTACAAAAAAATATAGGCTTAACTTTCCTATTAATCCAGATATAACTTAAGCGGATTGTTGATTTATAGAAAAGCCTTAAGCCTGGATAAAGAAGGGATTTCGCGAAATTTAATGTCAAAAGGTGAGAATAGAGGCCAAAGTTTCGAAGGTTTGGGTAATGTAGGCACAACCTGAAAGAAACTGATGTTTATGTTTTACACTTTATTTCATAGGGTATAAGAATCAAAATAAAAACTGGTTTGTTTCCAAAGTTATGTATAGTGAGTGTAGGTTAAATAGAAACAAATTTTTTCTTTAACATTGTGATTGGTTTGCAAAGTTTAGAGCGGTCTCGTCAAAAATGCTGGAACGAATGGTTTCTGAAGGATTTGCAAATTATGTTTAAAATTAATATAATAATAAGCCTTCATTTCGTTACTGTAATGGATGGTTACTTCTTTTAAACACTGATCTACAAGTAAATTATTTTTTTGTTATTCGCTTTTTCTTTGTCAATCGTTATAAATCGTCTACCGTTAGAGTAAATAACACTATTCAACGAAATGTCTGTGCCTCGCCGCAGATACTAAAAGTAAGCTGTCTTTCTCAGAATTTGAATATATTTCAAGTATCACATAAAACTAACGTTGAATAGTTTTATTCTACACCAAATTTCTCTCTTACCAAGTACTTTGTAGGCGCCGCTATGAAAGTTCAAGTAGCGATCTCCATTTGCATATCAAGTGTCATTATAAATTCCTTGTCGGCACTTGAGCCGTGATTATAATACGCTGACTTGTGTTTTTGATTTTAACACAATGACATAAATTTGGTCAAATTCACAACTTTCGTGACATCAAATAAGGATGTCACAAAAATTATAGTGGGTTGAGTCTTGAAATAAATTTTAAACTAAAAATAAAAATCGGCCAAATGCGAGTCGGACTCGCGAAAGAAGGGTTCCGTACCAGTGTTTGGAAAAAAAACTTGTTTTTGAGGTAGCACCACCCACTTTCGGTTGTGATTTTCAGATCTACTCGCTTTCAGCTATAGTGTTCAAACGGCATTCACAAAATCTGCAAAATCACGTTTGATGTATGGGGCGGGGCTCCCATACAATCAAATAAAATCCCATACATCCCCAACGTGAGTTTAATCCTTAAATATTAGTATATTTTTATTTAATTAATTATTTTTAAAATGAACACACAACTAAGTTTTAATATTCTGTGAATAATTCAAGCGTATACATGTTGCCAAAAAACCACGTTCTTTTATATATACTACTAAATGACGAGACAAGCCGAAGGCCCACCTGATGCTAAGCGGTAACCTCTACCTATAACAATTGCAATGTCGTGGTGATCACGTTCACTAAGCACGTGACCAACGCTGCACTGCAATGCGCCCGTCACCCTGAGACAGAATTGTAAGGTCCCATGTGCCCGTAATTTCACCGGCTCCCTTGCCCTTCAAACCGGAACACAGCAATGAAGACATTACTGCTTGGTGGCAGAAACAGGTATGGTGGTTGTACTTCCCGGGATAAACCTTTCACAAAAGTTCTACTACTACTATTTACCACGTTAATTTGTTGTATGGGAGCCCCCCCTTAAATATTTATTTTATTCTGTTTTTAGTATTTGTTGTAATAGCGGCAACATAAATACGTCGTGAACATTTACACTGTGTAACTATCACGGTTCATGAGATACAGCCTGGTGACAGACAGACAGACGGATAGCGAAGTCTTAGTTAGTAATAGGGTCCCGTTTGCTACTGGTACGGATTTTGGGTGCAGATCCCTAAAAACATCCTGTGAGCAAACCAAATGAGCATGACACACAAAATGCCGGCTATTCCAATTCCGTTTATAAGCTCCAACCATATCTTAATATTGTATTTGCAAATATCTTACTGAAATAACGTTGAACTACACGAAATTTTACTTGTACTAATTTTGAATACAATTAGGCATTCATGGAAGTTTAATCCAAATCCAATTCACTATAAGCGCTTTCGTTACAAAAAGCCAATTTTGCTTAGTAGTTAATCTTAAATTCGTGATCCAACCCGGTGCGACACCGTGCCTATCCGTTTAAATGGGCAGAAAAATCTAGGTGTGGCTGCTCCGAACTTCTGTTTAGCAGGAGTGTGGGCGATTAGCGGAAATCGCATTGCTTGTTAAGCCGTTTCTATCCGCCAATATAATTGAGTATGCAATTTTTTGGCTATTACAGCACCGTATAGTAGTTTAAACAATGATTATACTTGTGATCGCAAATCGTAGCAGCGTCAGACTTTTTCATAAAAAAAAAATATGCCTTTCTACCATTACACAGATTACACCGCTATAAGTCTAAATTTTGTACTGTGGAAACCAGGTAGTAAATAAAAAAAATTAAGTAGAGAGATGTGAATCATTTTATTAAATACAATGTTAAAAGTTATATTACCAAGTATTTCTAGAGTAATAGATATAGATAGATAGATAGTTATTATCTTATTTAATTATTATTCAGTATTTCGTCACAACTTTGATATATGCTTACTAAAGCAGGTTTAAATATAAAAATACTGTATATTTTTATATGTGTCGTCACTCACCAAAGGTTCTACCTGAAAACCAGCGTTTATCCTTATTTATAAGCATTTATATTATGCTGAGGGAGGACCTTTTGGTCCACAAACTTAAAATAAATACTTTCTTTATTTTATATTTATTATTGTATTGTAACTTAATATTTTTTCTACTTCTTCTACTTGGAAATTGGTAATTACAAATTAGTAATCACTTAAGCAAACGTTGTTTTACGCCTTAGCGTTGTCCCTCTCACAATAAAATCGTTCTTGGAAGTTAAAGCCCCCCGACATATTTTTACGATATTGGATTCACGGGTAGGTATTTATGGCGTAATTAGCATTATTTTCATACCGTTATTTCTAAATAAAGTAAATACTAACCCCCGTATAACACGTTTCACACCAAACCGTTTTCATGTGTTCTCGTCTAGTTTTATCAATTTCTCGCATCAGCATCGTCCGGCGCGCGAACGTTATTACGCGCGTAAACAATCTAACTAACCCCCCAGTACGTTTCACATGAAAACTGTATGTGCTGTTTTTTTAATTTATTTATTTTAGGTCACTTTTTAACATCTAAGGTCATTAGCGACCTCGTTATACACTGGAATATAATGGCACAGTGTTCGGGTTATAAATATAAAAACTTAAAAACAATTGACACGTTTGACTCTTCCTGCCTTTATTCCACGCTTAGTAAAGTCGGTTCAACAAGATTTCTTCTTCCATTATGCTCTATTACATAGCTTGAGTAAAAGCCATTAAAAACAAATATTAATGACAGGATTTTTATATGCGCCATTTTTATTACTTTCCCAACGTTTTTAATAAGAGCATTTCTACATAGTTAACTCACTTACACTTAAGCCCCACCCTATACCGTGGCGTGCATTTGCGGCCTCAGAAGGACAGGCAAAGAGGATCCGCAAGCTAAATTGGACTACAGGTCACTTTGTTTCTTTCTCGCCATGCTTTTATTGTGCTTTAGATTTATCTCAACTCACGTAAACTCATTGTAAAAAACGCTTGAAAATGTTCTTAGTAATATGCTCCTGAAAACTGATTTCATTTCTCACACTTACGAGTTCAATTTTACAATAAGCTGTAAATGTTCCACTTCTTTTAATTTTACCATTTAACTTGCTTTTAACACATTCAAAAAATCATTTGGCATTTAAGAAAACAGTTTCCGTGGGGTGCCGGCAGATGAATGTTGCCCTACTTTCTTGCTCGTAGATGCGGTAAGAATCTTCCAAGGGATACCTCTGTAAATGGGTAGCAGCGTCTTTTCGTGTGAAAAGTGCGCCCGTCAACCCGCCTGCCAAGCGTGGTGAGTGGCAACTACAATCCCTCGTGATCAGTACTTGAGGAGCCATGGGCCTTTGCCCAGCAGTGGATGTCCTACGACTGGGATGCGATGTTGACAATAACACATTTAATACTTTAAGAAACTAATTTAGTATTTTATGAAAACCACTTCCCCGCTAACTTAAAACTGTCAAGCATCGTAAAATAAATAACATACAACATAACACCACACAATTTACGAAACAACAACTCGACCAGTAATCGAGTTGTACATCTTCTTTTTCTAAAAGCACTAGAAACCACAGCAGTTTATGAGCAGCACAATAAATAATCCACGACCATTGTCGTTACTATGACTCGAGTCGTGGCCAATGCATTCCGAAATAAGCATGCCTCAGAAGGTCAATAAAGCCGCCAAACGTGTTTATCTCGGGGGTAACAAATGTCGTAAGTTCCAGCCGAATCGATACTACCCCTGGGTGCAGTTTGTTGCTGGATCGGACCTCATTGTTTGACTCAGACTGGATTACGAGTTTGGTGAGTGAAAAGTTTTCTTTTTTTTCAGGTCCCTATGTTTTATCGCAGTGGATAAGCTGTGGGAAATTGGAAGTCAAACTAACTTTGGAAGGCATGATTATTGCAGTGCGAATAAATGAAAAATCTTCACATTTCACAAGTTATCCAGGTGGTTGATATAATATTAATACTTTTTAATACAAACTTATCATAACATAGGCAATTACCCTCTTCGAACGATATATATGCAAGCTTAACGCACGATAACAAAACATCGTGATTTGCTCAATATTATTATATCGTCACTTCATTCTTCAGATATATTATTAAGAAAGTTTACGTAACGTAACGTACGTTTTAAGTAAGTTTTTGTATCTTCGAATGAAGTGACTCATATAATAGCGATCGAACTTCACTTAGTAAGTTCGTTTGATCATCTAGATGACGTCTTAACGTCTAAACAGGATTTGGAGAATATTTTATGAACATCATCACCTCAGCCATAGAACGTCTACTGCTGGACAAAGGTCTCCCTCATGTGTGTATCATGATGGGGTTGTTGCCATAATCACCACGCTTTGGTAAGCGGGTTGGCGAGCGCAGTACGGGATGTTGATACACGGAAAGACGCGGCTGCATTTCTTCCAGAGGTATCCCCTAGCAGATTCTTACTGCATCCACGGGCAAGAAAGGAGGGACATTCATCTACCATCACCCCACGGTAGGATGGATATTTGAAGACATTCAACTTGATATTTCAATGACTTGTTTGCTTCCAAGAGTAACCACACAATACAAAAAAAAAATGGCAAGAGTATGAACAGGTAGGTGCGAAAACAAGGTAATACTCGTAAATAGAATCACCCCCTGCCTTACTTGATACACAGTGGGTGAGTACCAATTTGCGAAATGGCATCTGAATGTAATAGGTAAGGGACCTGAATGAATAGGGTATTCTGTTCATCGTAACGATACGGTTCAGTTTGTTTTAGCAACACTTTTAAGTGACCTAGCATCTATAAATAAAATCGAATACATATTATGAACTTTGAGATGAACTTAAAATGGTATTAAAACATTGCGAAGCTGTCTTTATTGTCTAATAGAAGACTTATCGACTTAAAATATTGGTAGGTTTTGCATCGACGTAATGTAATTTATTATTGAAAGGTTATATTTAAAGAGCCTTATGTCTCTTGCTCAAAGGCCGGGTTCAGTGGCGCTTATCAAGATCCAGCAGCGGACTAATGAGGCTGATAATTATGAAGAGGATATCATAGGGTGAATATGACAACATCATCTTGAGGAAGAATAACAGTTTATTGTTGGACATTATCATCTGCCAACCCTAGAAAAGTTTCCGTAGACTCCACGTTTCGGAGAAAGAGGATGCACTGCTTTTTCCATGGAGTGCCAGCAGCATAATGTTGCCTGTGAATACAGTGAAAATATGCCAAGGAATGCAGCGTCTAACCATCCAGTACTACGCTCGCCAACTGGCCTGCCAAGCGTGGTGAGTATGACAACATTCAGCTCTGTGATCTTGGATATCCATGAGGGAAGCCTCTGTCCAGCAGTGGACTTGGACAGGACGTCCTACGGCTGATATGAGATTGCTTCGTTATGTTACCTTAGTATTAGGACATTTTGGAGATCATGCCACTGTAAATATTTTAAGCTTTTGTGGGTTTTACTAGTCAGTCTTATTAGGTGAACTTCGTATCTAAAATATATACATCCTTTCCTTCGAGGAGTTGCCGTCAGCCTGACTGATCGTGCACCTCACACCATTGAAAAAGTACTAACTGTAAGTTTCTCCAAAATGTAATGTTTTTCTGTATTCTGTGTGTGTTCCAAATAAATGTTAATTCTTTCATTCATTCATAAATACTTCCAGACGCCCACCAGCTATATGTAGTGATGATTTGCGAACGGATCCTGGCAGACGCTGAATACCGCAAGCTAAAGACAAGGACAAGGTAAAAGACGCAGATTTGGGGAGGCCTATGTCCAGCGGTAGAATAAGTACGATGATGATGATGATGATGATGAACCGTCAATAAATGATATAGATTTAATACCCATGAAATAAAGACAGCGGTTGCGGATAAAAGTGTGAACCTAGCTTTTTAATGTACAGTATTCGGTTTCTTTTGTCCGGGCACAGGTGTGTGGACGTGACATTAAATTCAGAAACGGTTATTATTATAGCCAGAGAGAGAAATGCCATCGGAGCAACAAAACTTAGAATTTTATTTTATTTGTTCGGATGGGTTTTATCGGAGTCCGTGTATTATTTTTAATAGCAGTTATTATCTTGATTTGTTTTTTCTCGGTGAATTTCAATTTCAAAAATTAATTCGTAGGTTATTGAAAGTATCGGAATTCTAACCATGAAGTGTTGGTAATCTAAGTTTAGATACCTACCCATAACAAAGTTTTATTATTAATGCAGAAAAGCAATATTATAGCGGCGAATAAGAAATATAAGGGATAGTACCTAACCAGTAAAATTAGATTTCAGTAGAATTTAACTATTATTGAAATTTTAGAATTGATTAACTTTGTTATGGAAGAGTGATGGATCCTAGGACAAGTCTTTAATACTTAAAAGAAGGTCTAAAATACTGTAATAAATAAGGTATGTACAACTTGTCTCTATATTTTTCCTAAACTTTTTTGTCCAATTTCTTCACGTGGAAACAGCAATCAACCAATAAAATTACTGTTAGTTTGTTTTATTTTATATTATGTGTTTTAACCTCTTTCGTCCTATTGCTAGGCCAGTCTCCAGGAATTTTTAAATAATATTCATAATGTAAGGTTAACAAAAAATACAGGACTTAGCATTGAGTTGATTTATATAAAACTAGAAGTCTGATGAAACTGGAAGTCATAATACGTAAAATCCCCTTTTCCACGCAGAGCCACTTTGATACAAAAATATAAATCCCATTTATTTCCTACCCGGTGGGAATTTCGTTAAATGCCTTCTAAGTGCACCTCTAGCATACTCAAGGTATGAGGGGTATGTAGTTGCCATACTTACTACGCTTGGCAGGCGGGTTGGCGAGCGCAGTACGGGATGTTGGTACACGGAAAGACGCTGCTGCCCATCTTCCGGAGGTATCCCTTAGCAGGCTCTTACTGCATCCAAGGGTATGAGAGGAGGGGTAACATTCTACTGCCCACACCCCACGGCGACTCATAAGGTATACATACATATGTGTGCGTGGGCCAAATTTCAAGTCTTTAGGTCCAGTGGCTTAGGCTGTGCGTTCATATATCAGTCAGTCAGTGAGTCAGTCAGGACTTTGAATTGTATATAATAGATAGATTTAATTTTCAACTACGTAATAATACTTAAATGAAACTTAGCTTACTTTTAGCCTAGATGGCGCTGTATCAATTTTGTCAAGAATTTTCACTGTATTATTTTTAAGGGGCCAATCTATTACAATACAAAAAAGAATCCGTATAGGTAGCCAGCATAACTATAATAAAAGAGATATCGTTGTACCCGGAACGTTGCCAAGACTTGGCACCTAGAATCAATTTGCAAATTACCTTAGTAAAGGTAAATGGTTTGGGGCACGGCTTTCTGGCTAATACAATGAAATATATCTGGTTCTGGTTATATCAGCATGAATTTGCTATGCCAACTGTTTGACCTGGACAAATGATTCACAGTATTCTAAGCTTTTGCGACTATTTAGAGTGTAATATGAAGGGTAGGTGCCGTGGGGTGCCGATAATAGAATGTAGCCTCTCCTCTCTTTCCCGTGGATGCAGCACAAAGAAGAAGTTCCGTGTATGCCGTACTGCGCTCGCCAAACTGTTTGCCAAGCGTGGCGAGAATGGCGACAGCCCCATCAGTGCAAATATCCATGAAGTACCTAGGTAAACCAGCAGGTGGACTTCCTACAGCTTTGATGATGATGAAGAATAGCAAAACGCGATCATTTAGGGACTCGTTGAAGACCGATATAACTTGGAAACTTTTATCAAGGACATAATAGTGACTAGTGTTTTTGAAAACATAAGCAAAACACATCCAAAATGATTACTGAATTGAAATTATCGTGGCTTGACATCATTTAATAAATATAATAAGGCTAACACTACGTACCTGACTTATTATCATTTTGCTGACATTTCGTAGACCATTTAGAGGCCCTTCTTTATGAGCACCGTTTGTGGCCGACTCCGAGGGCCTCGAGACGAGAACTATAACGTCAGCAAGATGATAATAAGTTAGGTACGTGGTGTCAGCCGTATTATATTTATTAAATATTCAAAATGATTTCTCTCAAAAATTACACGTTGCTTAAATGTAACACCTTTGCTAAGTTTCTCGCTTTGTTTTTATTTCAATGGCTATTAATTTACGTATGTAAAATTGTATCTGTTAGTCTGCTGATTGTCAGGTCCGTGTGTTATATTACCGAAGTCAGTACTAAGTAAGACATCTCACTAATATTTTAAAGCCGAAAGTTTGTTTGTATGAAGGTTTGTTACCTCTTCACGCAAAAACTAACGTACGTATCGAGCTGAAATTTCGCAAACGTATAGATGTTGACTAGGATTAAAACATAGGCTACTTTTTATCAGGGTACAACGCATGCGAAGCGGCGGGCACAAGCTAGTTAAATAACAGTAAAAAAACAGTTACTGTTAAGTTTCTAACAGTACCTATCTTTACCAAACTTATTTATTTACAATATTTGAAGCACAAGCAAAAGCCTTCTACCTCCCGCATTAAATTCAACGAAATACGAAAACAATAACATTTTTCAAACTTAACAGCCAGCAAAACTTCTCGTTATTTCTTCGAAACTTTCAATAAAAATCCACCGAACCGGGCTATTATTAGTTAAGAATAATGGCCAAATGAACCATTGTTTCGTTGCCAACATTCGTTTAGAGCAGGCTCATTTTCTCAAAAACCAATATACCATTGCATTGCAATTGCAATATCAATAATCAATTGCCGCATTCTTGGCTTCGGTTCAACTCCATTACGTCTATCTACATACACTATTATAAAACAGCTCCAGGGTTACTGGCTGTATGAATGAGTACAAGACGCCTTTCAAGAGTTATTTCGACAGTCCATCTAGCTTTTTAGTACATGACGCTATTTTTGAAACCAGGTTTGTTGTATTGGGAAATCAAACGTAATTTTGGTGCGAGTATTCGTGTTTATGTTCGATTGTATACAACATAGTTCCAATTGTATCAATTTTTAAGTCGTTTAACACCGGTTTTATAATTTGTGCCACTCATTTGGATATGTGATAATCGCTTTCAGGTTTTGTCGCGATATTTTTCTAATACTGAACACATATTTACAAGAGTCGAAAGTACTCCATTACGTCTATCTACACACACTATTATATAACGGCTCCAGAGTTACTAGCAGCAGGAATGAATACAAGACACCTTTCAAGAGCCTTTAAGTTTTATTTCGCCTTTTATTTCAACAGTCCATCTAGGTTCTTAGTACATGGCGTTATTTTTTAGCAAAGTCAGTTTGGGATATCCATCGTGATTTTGTAACTTGATGCGCACATTCGAAGATGCGTGTTTCATGTTACGGATTTAACAATCTAGTTACAATTATGTCATTAAAATTTTTCGTTAATTAAGCCGTTGGACTTCAGTTTTATATTTAGTGCCACCCAGATGGAGTTGGGTTGGTCACCTCCAAGTCTTGTAGCGATATTTTCTTATACTCAGAATTAAGAGCTCCTTCTGCTCTTGAATTAAAAAGGTAATGACAAATGCATACTACTTTTTAGCTTTCCATCCATGAATGTGGGCTGAATACATAGATCAAAGTGTTTCGGTAGTACATTAGCGAACGTTTTAAACCATCGTTAATATGTTATCACAAAGTAACAATTTTAATCAAATAATCACTACTTCTTTTTATTGTCTTACAAGAAGTGCTCAAAATTGGAGTTTTGCGTTACTTGGTTAATTTATAACTTCACCAAAAGTTGTAACGCGTAAAGCTGGTTAGGTGTGTAAACGTTTGTGTATACATGTGTATTACCAGATTTTACAAATAAATTTATCTTCGACAAGTTAATTTAAGTATACTCACTTGTTTACAGCTATTTGGATCTATTTTTAAGTGTGTTCAAATCAGAACAAAATCATGCAAATACACCATTTTAGGTTAGTATTCTAAATCTCAATTATATGTTCGTACAATAAGCCCAATGTGAACTGACTTAAAAAAATATCCTTTCCTCCTGTTTTGTTCACAAAATGTAAAAACATACTTTCTTCGCATTGTAAACGGTCTATTACAAAGACAATAATGCTATCGTACAAAAATCTTGGCAGTAACAACCCTGCGGGTAAACGTGGCAGATTCAAATGTATTGCATATATCCTTTTGTGTTGCATCTGGTTTCGTCTAGGATCAATTTTGCCTCTCATATTGGATGGTGTTTTGTTGATATGAATTTGTCTAGATCGTGAAGAAATTACCTTCAGTTAGGGAAATGGAGTTTTCCGATTGGTTCAGAGTGAATTTATTTTGTGGATAGTTGTAGATTTTCTGCTATTTCAATTCTTTCTCAGTTGATAAAAGCTAGACATGAATTAAAACTACGGGTATATACTATAATATAATTTTGTACAGCTTATCTTATTGCTCTAATTGTATTAAAACCGGACAAAATGGTTTTTGTTCAGCTTTAAGGCGCTAGACGTTCAAATACTTCTTAGGTATTTATTCAGGAAACTTTCTTCTAATGATTATGAGGAAGTTGTCGTTTGCTAACAAACAAAAACACACAGTCAAAACAACACCTAATCTTGTAATTTGTCGGGAACCATAATTGTATATAGATTATATAAAGTTTTATGCATTAAAATTAATAGTAAAAACACTTTTAAGAAGGTTTCGTGTGGTAAAATATAGTTCATTTAGCAAAATATTTTTCAAAAGGTATTCTTAACATTTTTCAGATTTTTTTTAAAAGTTTTTACTTCAAAAGTTAAATTAAACAAATGGAGAATATATTTTGTCCTGTTTAACATTTGTTTTCTAGAATGGAAGAAATTAGTTTTAAAAGAAAAGACGTTTTAAAAATAATGTACGAAACTTGGCAACCAAAAAAATCGGACTTACAAGACTAAATATCCTATTTTAAAATCATCATCATCATCACCATTTTGCCACACTCGCCACGCTTGGCAGACGGGTTAGCGAGAGCAGTATGGGATCTTAATACATGGAAAGCCCATCTTCCCGAGCTATCCCTTGGCAGATTTTTATTGTATCCACGGGCAAGAGAGGAGGGGCAACATTCAACTGCCGGCATCCTACGGCTAGTTTTCTAACACAAGGCAAAGAGCGATTTTATTGCAAAAACTTGTTTTTTCAATAGAGAAGTCTTCATTGCAAATTGATAAAACATGAAAAGAAAACAAAACAGTTGATCAACCCTCTAAGAAAACTAAAAAAAACTTTTGAAGTTATTGCCTAACCCAAATATTTAATTTTATACCTCAAATCATTTAGTAGTAATCATTTCCGGAAAGCTTAAGCCACAATAACTTTGACAACAAAGATTATTTGCGAAGGAACATAACTCATGAATCTTCTAACTAGATAACTTCTTACTTTAAATGGCTAGATTAGCAAAATTAGATCGACAAAAGATCTCAACTGTTCTTACAAAAATATATGTTTCTAATGCTATTATTTTGGAATTATCATTTCAGCCATAAAACGTCCACTGATGAACACAGGCCTCCCTCATGGATCTCCATGAGGGGTAGTTGCCATTCTCACCACGCTTGGTAGGCGGGTTGGTTAGCGCAGTATGGGATGTTGATACACGGATAGACGCTGCTGCCCATCTTCCGGAGGTGTCCCTTAGCAGGCTCTTACTGCATCCATGGGCATGAGAGGAGGGGTATCATTCTACTGCCGGCACCCCACGGCTATTATTTTGGAATGCACAAAACATATTTATATTATATTGTCTAATCAGATTAATGCAATACGCTGGCAACACATACATACAAACGGCTAGACCAATTAGGTTATATTTTTTAAAATTATTATTGAATATTGTTTATAGGTATTTAAATCTTCTAAATTTTGGAAAACAATATGTTATTTTTTCAATATTTTTTTTAGAATATTTGATAGTAATATAATATTTCAAAACTCAAGTAAGTTACGAGTTAATTATCAATTTCCAACTTAATTTACGCTAAATTGTTGTTTATCTTCATTCAGCACTACCCTTCAGCTATTTTCAATTGACTGACATCTACCATACTAACTTTTAAGTAATCTGTATCTGTATCGAGGAAAAGTTTATTCTTAACCAACCTATTCCCACACTTAGAAATTATTTCTATGCCCACCATTCCACGGAGAAAAAAGAGAGAATAAATTTTGGAAACTCGTCTTACAGAGAACTTCAAGTTGTAACCAAAGACCTTTGCCGTTAAGGAGACTTGACAGACAGACAAACGAGTGACACTTTAAGGCCACGATATTAAGCCAATTTTCGAAAAAAATATATAACATTATACTTCTTTCCGATCCCACGTGCACTTTTCAGTAGCCCAACGCTGGAATAACCTGGCCATAAGAGTTCCGCTTTTTCCATTTAAGATTCGGACTCTCAAAACGAAATTTTAATCCACCAAAAAAAATAGTAGTCATTGGCGTCAATACCATTAAAATGTTTAGGACATCCCCTTTCGCCTCGTAATAAATTGGGATCACTAGGGAATACTCCGCCCTGGCCTAGCAACTATTAAATGCACTGTGTCCGTGACCTCAAACCGTTCCGTCACGATGACTCACAGAATCGCTAATTTTCCTATCACGATCTTCACAAATCGAAACTTCGCTGCGTGCGTAAGTAAGCATGTTCAAATTAGACTCGATTAAGAATAATGATGGAACTTTTGAAGGAAATATATTAATATCGCCGTAGGGTACCGGCAGAAGAATGTTACCCCTCCTGTCATGCCTATGGATGCAGTAAGAGCTTGCTAAGGGATACCTCTGGAAGATGGGCAGCAGCGTCATTCCGTATGTCAATATCACATTCTGCGCTCGCCAACCTGCCTGCCAAGCGTGTTGAGTAAGGCAACTATCCCCTCATGGAGATCTATGAGAGAGGCCTGTGTTCAGTAGTGGAACTTTTACAGCTGAAATGATGATGATGATATTACTATTGGTAATTCTGATCGGTCAACAAAAGAGTGTTACTTTTAACTTACATGTAAGTCGACATGAATCATGTTGAAAGGTAATTGATGTAAACTTATTGATATTTCCGCTAAAAATGCAAGCGAGTAAGATACTAATCCGAAATCTACATTTCTAACATAATTATATTACCTAAAAAATTAATTGGTAAATATTATATTAGAAATGCAGATGACGGATTAGTATCGAGTGGCGAGTACGCCACAACTCTCTTGAATTATTTATACTGACTGTACATTACTCGTAGTTAAATCTCATGGACCTATTGGGAGTATGAGTAAGAATATTTAAATATTTTTCATGGACCATTTGAGAATAAAAAACAATAGAACCATGGACCTCTGGGAATAAGCCAATCTATGATGTAGGAGAGTACGTATGCCTTAAGAATCTGTTAAGGATTATCTCCGGAAGATGGGCAGCAGCGTCTTTCCTTGTATCAACATTCCATACTGACTGTTAAGCGTGGCGAGTATGGCAAAAACCCCCATGATCTTTGAGATTCATCCATGCCTATATCCAGCAGTGAACGAGGATAATCCTGGATATTTCATACAGCACCATCGTGCCTCAAAGTTTGCAGAGCTTGTGTTATGTTTTCCAGATGATTGATAAAATACTAAAAATACTTAGAAAAACATACCCAGACCGGGAGTTACTCGTATATCAATAGAAAAAGTACAAATATTTTTCCCGCAGCGGGAATCGAACTCACGACCGCCTGCGCCTCAGCCGGGTAGGTATTGAGCCGAGGCACAGAGGCAGACGAAGAATGAGCGCTAGTATGCTTTAGATACTATTTGTTAATGTTTAGCCATTATTGTTTTTTCCCTCCTTCCATACAATTATATATAACAGAGAAAAAAAAATTCTACTGCGTATTGTTTTAATTAAGCGGCCTGTCAGTCTACATAGTTCCACCTCAAATGGAATCCTTCGGTCCTTGAGCAAAATAAATCCAAGGTTACCAAAAGGTCTGAAACTTATGCAATATCCAGTGATTTTGGTGTAAAATTATACTTTTCACTACGCATAATATAAATTAAGCACCAAAGAACCCAAACTATTTCTAATTATGCGACACTCCAAACTTCCCGAAGCCATTATGGAATTCCACAAAACTAATGTTATTTTGACGAAACCAGTCCCTAAGGAAACTTAATAAATTAGTTCAGGGACTGAATAGCTAATATCGAAATGGAAAGTTGTGTCTTTGGGGAGCGAAGCCCGGAATTAAAAGAGGATCGTACACTCCGAAAGTCTATGAGCGAAAGAAATAAATTATACGAGCGATTTTGAAACAGAACACAACGTGAAAACGTTCATTTTCTATTTGAAGAATAAAGTTCTTGTCGTTGAATCAACGCAAGCAATATTGAATCGAAACTTATTGGCAGAGTGCTCAAATTTGAACGAAGTACACCTAAGCTGGAGATGGTGAACTAGTTACGCAGTGCCTTAAGGGACTGAGGTAGGCAGAAGAACCGGTAGGTAGATGGAACCTTTAATTTAATCAGAAGGCTTGCCCGTCATTAGTTTAATTAAGGGGCGAAGCCCCCTAATATGCATAGCGCTGTCTGTCTGTCTGACTGTGTATTTGACGATTACAACCGAACGCGTTGACCGATTTACATGAAACATTTTTTGTTAGCACCGTCTTAATGAGAGATGGTGACTGATTGATTTTGGTGACCCTATAGTCACAGGGACCCGAGTTGTTGTGACCTCAAAAGGTCACCAAAAAATAAAAGTCTTCAAATGGCTGAAAACGTGTAAAAACCCAAAAATGACAATTTTGGCCTTTGGTGACCTTTTGAGGCCTTCGCCTCCTTTTCGGGTACCCCCGTAACAATGTTTGTTTGACTTAAGATTTAGGTAAGGGCTTTAAGTGATCACGTGGTCGAGCAATACATTGTTCGAACATTGTTGTTTATTAAATACTAGCTGTCCAAGCGAACTTCGTACCACATCCAAATTGACTACGTATGAATTGACTACAAATTGACTACAATTGACTACGTACGTAACATGTACACTGATTTCTGCTACTTCGTCGTTCATTTTTTTATAGTTGTAAACCTTGTCCTGACGATAACATACACGTCAGAAAAACAAAATTATCCAATTTGGTGCTGCTAAAGCTCCGCTGTCCGTCTGTTTGTCTGTCTGTCTATCACCCGGCTGTATCTCATGAAGCGTGATAGCTAAACAGTTAAAATTTTCACAGATTATGTATTTTTTTTTGCTTCTATAATAACACAGAATATAATAAATGTTTATGGGGGCTTTCATACAGCAGACGTGATTTTTTTTGCCGTTTTTTGCTCTATATTAATAGTAGCTACAGGTAGACGCTTGAAATATTCAAGAATATTTAGTTGTATGTTTACTTCAAAAATAAATAATTAAAATAAAATAAAAACTATTTGAGGGGGCTCCCATACAACAATCGTGATTTTTTGCCGTAATTTGCTCTGTATTAATAACGGCAACAGTCTACCTGTTAAAACATTTACAGGATATTAAATTTCAGTTGTATATTAATTTTAAAAATATATGATTTAATTGACGCGGCAGACGAAAACGCAGATGGCGGTACGAGCTCGATACTTTTCTTCGTGATCGGACCAACGTAGCTCTGGATCGAGACGTCTGGAGAGAATGGGGGAGGCCTTTGCCCAGCAGTGGAACACTAATGGCTAATAATAAATATTATAATTTAATTGAAATAAAAAAAAATTAAGTGGGGCCCCCATATAACAAACCTTTTTTGCCAAATAATTCTTCGAGCGCGAGTCCGACACGCACTTAGCCAATTTATTTTGATATAGATTTCTAAAAGACTTGGAAGTAACATAGTGGCTGCTTTGTTCTTTTAAGTGAGAAATAATTCTGTCCAAGCTAAAATTTCACTCCCGCCCCATTCGAGAACCTCACGACATTTATTATAACCTCATTCGAAATTCATTACTAAAGTACTTCATAAGTTTTATGGCCCAAAATTTACATTTGCGAGTTCAGGAAAAGGTTAAAAA
Organism: Pasiphila rectangulata; assembly: GCA_963082625.1. Classification (NCBI taxonomy): domain Eukaryota; kingdom Metazoa; phylum Arthropoda; class Insecta; order Lepidoptera; family Geometridae; genus Pasiphila; species Pasiphila rectangulata. The sequence continues at coordinate 8,683,183 of OY720242.1, read as the reverse complement.
ATCCTACTGGCTGTACACTCGCCATTGTAATTTGCCGTGGGTACAATTACGAGTTTTTTGGCCCAGTGGGATGTACAAACATCCGATCAGAAGGTTGTTTATTTTTAATCACGGCCATGTTGTTTGTTCTGGGGAATAACGAATATGATTTACAGCCTGGAACATTATTTTTAGTTACTATTTCACTCTTTTTTTGCCTTGAACATAGCGAGATAAAGCTTGGCACATCGCAGATTTGTGTTTCCCCCCTTGAATGGCAGATGTTTTGTTTGTTTTAATAATTCAACACGCATTGAATTGTTTTGTACTTCTTGTCAAATGTTTAATCAAAACGCTTATTCTGTGACCAAAAGTCTTATCCGAAAGATCGATCACTAGTGATTTTATTTAATGACAACTTTAAAATAATCCGTCAATGTCGCCCAGTCTTCAGATTCAGTCACGTCGCAATGTGCAGCTCCAGCATGTATCCGCAGACCGGGTAAAAGTGACAAAACAGTCACGGTAACAAAAGTCACTAGTACCCGCTGTCTCGAACGTGACCTTGGTGATTTCTGAAGCCAAAAATCATATCGTGATCTCATAATCACTAAGATAAGCACCACAAAAATGCATTCAACGCTGCAGGTGACAAATGTCGAGTGTGTCAACACTACTCCTCTATAATATGTTACACGAATAACTTTATCAAAATGCCCTAATAGGTATTGGTCTTTCCAGTTTTATGACTAAAAGTCTTATTGCTAAATATTAAGAGAGAGAAAGCGCACTAGTGACGTTTGTTAGCATGAACCCTTAACATTTATTTACTTCGTGTTTTGCGAGTTCCCAAGCCAAAAGTCATATCATGAAAGCATAAGCAAAAATGCTTTCAACGCTGCATGTGACAAATGTCGAGTTTGTCAACACTATGCTTTTATAATTTGTGACACGAATAAGTATAAAAGGCGGTTCAGTCATGTTTTATTGCGGCAACTTCTTATTTTAAGTTAGAATGTCGGAATTTTGATATTGTACCGATTAAATTTAATGCTTGAAAGTTATGAGCACGAACGGAATAAGGAGAAATAGTTTACAGCGTTTAATCGGCATTACTTTGTATACACTGCAGATACTCACTATGAATGAAGAGATGAATTAAAGAACTTACCTGAAAATGAGAAACAGTTAATTAGAAACGTCATAGGAATTGGCAGAATAAAATAAACATTAAAACTTGAAGTGCATTATTTAGAATCTTAAACACTTTTTAATTTTTAACATCTGCCCCACTTTTCGCTTCCCAACAATTTATCTGGAAAGCATCAAGATAAAAAAGCTTGCAGGCATATACCCTGCAAGCATCCTTATATACTAAAAGAAAAATAACTCATACACCTAAACAATATAAATAAATAAGACTGTATCATCATCATTATTTCAGCCGTAGGACGTCCACTACTGGATATAGGCCTACTTTACATTAAGGGGATGTTGCCATACTCGCCATATGGGTTGGCGAGCACAGTATGGGTGTTTAAGTCACGGAAGACGATGCGCCCATCTTTCAGAGTTATCCAAGATAGGAGAATAGGCAAGAGCGGAGGAGCATCATAATACTGCCAGCACCCCACGGCATCAGACCGTATACGAGACACTATTTAACTCGCATTGAGCAAAAATAACTCATCTATTAACACAATAAAGGCCCATTTTCGTCACGAAGGACAGCCACGTCCTCACAAAAGCCGGCTCTTCGTCACAGATTCGGGAACAATTCCTGGATCAGGACTTTTGTTCCCGCAGCCCCTTTGTCGATGGTTCACAATAAAATTTTATCCCGGAAACCTATCCGCCGTTACCTTTTATTATAATGTTGCAGCTTTCCGGGTACTTTTCAGTGGGTCCATTGTTGGCGGCCATAATGGGAGTCGACCTTTTTATTCCGCTAGATTTTTAAGCAGAGGTGATGTTTAATATGGCCTCTATCTTGTTACTGCTAAGGTAATAATATTTTTTTTGGGTTTTAATGGGCTCGTTTGTAACGGGTCAAAATTATTTTCTGTTTAACCCCGATTTGTAGTTTACAAAATGGTTATCCCCTTGCTTAACACCTCTTACCAGTAAAATAATACTAACCATTAGTATTCAGTTTTCAAATAAAAAATAAAATGCTTTCAAAATAATAACTGTGTATATTTAGTAAAGCATATCTCTCAAATATATGAAAAAAACATCTCTTTGCTTTTTAAAACGTTTTAATTACGAGTTATTTTGACTAAATCTCGAGATTGAAACATAGTCATTTGTCGTTAGAGTTTCAGCGTTAATCAACAAACGTACTCAAAAATCAGATGAATCAACATGAAAACAAACAATCTAACCCTTTAACGCCATATGGCTCTTAAAGACAAATTCAAACGATCATAAATGCAATAAAACCAGAAAATGCCTATTTATATACAACACAAGTTCAAATTTCATAGGTTACAGTTTCTGTTAATAGTAAAACGATCCAATGTGAAATGAAGAACCCTGCGAAACGCAACGTTCTGAATATTAATAAAGGTATAATCGCGATATAAGGCGCATACCGACACGCCTACAGAAAATGGGGACGCATACCGCCCTGACGCTTTCCTTTGTGTTAATACTTATAGGAATTCGTGACGTCATGGAATGAGATCATGTTTCAATATTTTATTGGTGCTATGCGTAGTATTTTTGACCGACGTTGGGAGAGCAATGCCTTTCGAGTAATGTATAGTTTCGCCATGTTTACCATCACAAAGCTTCTAAAACTGAAAGGTTTAACACGAACTAGACAGTTACCAGGTGGGATGAAGTTGAAGTGTCTGTTTCTGATATTTCTTTATACTACTAAATTACTAGACAAGCCGAAGGCCTTACTACTATTATTATAACTATATATTACTATACCTACTGATATTAAGCGGTAATATTTATTATCACAATAACTGTTTTTATTATATGTATATGAAAATATATTATTTACCTATGATCGAAATACGTTTTTTTTGTCTGTCTGTTCCAGCTCATCTCTAAAACGGCTAAACTTATTTTGAAGGGCTTCCACTGGCAGGTAGCTTTTTATAGGAAGTAACTTAAGCTACTAACATTGCAGAAAAATAAATCAATTGCCTTAGCTTTTTTTATATACACGAGACACACAGACGAGAAAAACCGAAGGCCCTTTTGTAAAAGGTTGAGGTTGCCGATTCAGTAAGAACTTTGCACCTAATATAGATTATTTATACAGCTTCAGCAACTAGTAATCATGGTGTTCGGGACGCTACAGTGCCTGGGACATTGATAGATGGATAAGGTTTGCCCAACACCTATACCATCCTCTCAGCTTAGTCAACTATTGGTCAGAAGAAAGAACAGGTCAATACGTCTGAAGCAAACTAAACCGCGGGTTTCCTCACGGTGTTTCTTCACCGTTAAAGCACGTGTTAGGTGTGCACATATATTTTTAAAGAAAGAAAAACCCATTGGTGCACGGTCGGTATCGAACCCACGATCTTCGGATTGAAAGTTGGGGGTAAAAAGATTAAAATTTATATGTAGATTATGATTTATTTATTTTATACCAGAAAACAAAAACATATTTTACAATAGAAAACAAAAAAGAACAAAATCATTACAAACTAAGCTATTCGAAGTGATTAAAAAAAGACAGAAAATAAACATGAAAAAAATACAGAGGGGTACATACCACTCGGCCGATTAGCAATTAACCTGATGTTAATCGGTAACCTCTACCTATTAAAAACTCATTAAACGCGGGCAAGGCCACGGGCAGCAGCTAATATCAAATAGTTAACAGAAACTTGAATCAAATACTTAAGCAGCTCATTAGTTACGATATAAATAACAACTAAAAAAGTTGTTACTGTGCTTATAATGTGTTCCAATATCTAATATAAATAAGTATACTACTTTACAAATATTGCCTATATAACTTTGCTTAACAACGTCAGAGCGACTCAGATGTCAAATATATTATTAAACATAACTTCCTCAATTACACGCTAATCAAGGGCGACCTCGAACTCACCCCGTCTTCGCTCTATGTTAGTATATAAAGGGGTAGGTACTGATAAAATTAATTAGGATAATTATTTATTATATCAAAAAAATTACTTCAATGACCCTAATGGTGTTGTTGACTAAAAGTAGGTAGGCGCGCGTAGACGGTTCGCCGCCTGCTGTAAAAAGAAAGCAGCCTCACTGCTAAGCAGAGTGCGCGGGAGTACCAACACCATCCTGAGGGTAATAGCCTATACGTTCGATGAAGTGATGTACAAACACTCCATCACTATGTTGATGCAATATTTTTTTATGTGCACCTAATATAGCCCTAAGACATTTTTTACTAACACATTATGGATCTGTGTTATCTGAAAATAAATTTATTATTGTTATAAAACAAGTAGATAGGATCAGAATCGACATCGAATCGAAAAAAGGCAACCAATTTGTGTATCCTTTTGATCCCAAAAAAATCGAAACGGTTCCTTAACAACGGCGTTCAGTGGTAATATTTATATTTTTTACCTAAATGGAAAACAGCCAATCCTACCAATGTACATATAAACCAGGTAAACAATGATAAATAGCAACTCCTAGGTATAATTTCTTTAAAAATAAAAAACTATTTTAGAATTTTGCGATCACGACACATTATATTAACACATATTTAACCCGGTATTTATCACGTCACTCTTATTAATGCCCGACGTTTCGACAGGAATGCATCCCTCGTAGTCCCGGGAAGACATATCGCGATTCTCATAACGCGATAAGTATCCGGCTAAAAATGAGTAAACAAAATCTATCTAGTATATTATTTCCTTAGCTCAACTTCAAAGACCGAGGAGGGTACATATCAATCAATTACAGGCTGGCGCCTTAGGCGATACGAGCGCAGATAGGCCAACCCACTTCGTATAATAATTAAATTTACCCTGGTTTGTTTTGAGGGCTTATTCTACTTCGCAGAAATTGTATAATCGGCTTCATTTTATGACGTCAACGGCTATGCAAAGGGTTTGGTGTCTTGAGTAAAAAATCTAAGTCATCCTTATTTTTAAGCGACTTCAAAAAGGAGGAGGTTCTATGTTCGACTTTATTGTTTTTTTTTCTATGTATTTTCACCGATTTCTAGTCAACCTACTGATGGAGTTAAGCTTCCCCTTTATTTTTTTTAATCGTTCTTATCAGAAGCGATGTTCCACCAATTTCCTCGAAGGGTTTCAAGATTAAAAATAACTACAACTTCAAAAAAAACTATACAGAATGAAATAACAAATTATATTACGGGAGAACTTGTAGGAATCTATAGAAATACCTTTATGTTTCTTTTAGATTCCAGAATGAACAGAAAATCAACTTTTTTAGAGGATGCACCTTTGAGAGACAAAAACGAAGTCGAATTCTATAACGTATTTTTATCGGGTGTATAAGATATTTACAAGTTGGTTTTCTTTGCGTTGCTTGTAGCGTATGTTACCCTAAACTTCAAGTTTTATCGAATGAGATCGCGTAACGTGAGTTATCAAAATAATCTAGCTAGCACGCTTATTTTCGCATTCATAAAATATAAAATAACAACGATTGTCCATGACATTTTAGCGAAGGTCACGGTTAGAACCCCGAATCGCCCTTAACCCTTATCAGAATTTCGGAGACATACATATTTACTATGGATATTTAGAAAGGAATCTAGCCATGGAGCTGGCAATAAAATGTTACCCCGCCTCTAATATCCGTGGATGCAGTAAGAGCCTGCTAAGGGTATACCTCCGGGAGATGGGCAGCAGCGTCTGCAAGCATAACCCACGTAAGTTATGCTCACAACAGATCTGTACTGACGTCCTGCGTATTGTGCATTGACCACGTGACAGTACCCAATCCTAGCCAGTCCAACTCCTTAAAACAACGGGGAACTCTGCATCGCTGGCAGCATTCCATGAGCATCCAACAATGAGCGTAGGAGCTGCAGATATTGTAGTAAAAGGGAATGACACTATGCTAATAGTGTCAACTTGTAGTCCCCATTTTTGATCTGGCGTCATTTGTAGCCGTGCTGTGCCGTATAACGTGTTCCACTGTCTTCTCTACTACAAGACATCCGCGAAACATTAGATAGGCATTATGTCCTTATTATTCGTGTAAAACTCATCATCATCATCTCAGCCGTAGATTTCTAAGTACTCGTAAGGGGTTGTTGCCATACTCACTACGCTTGACAGGTGTGTTGGCAAGCGCATTACACGATGCTGAAACACGAAACGTCGTTGCTGCCCATCTTTCGGATGTAAGCAGACTCTTACTGCATCCACGGGTATGAGTTTAACGGCACCACACGTTATAACGCAAAATTAAAATATAATAAAGTCATTATTACTGAATCATTGAATATGTGACCACAGCATGGAGTATTTCCAATACGTTTAATTCAATTAAAGCACAAAGTGCAATCGCTTACGTAAGTATATCCAACCGAGCTCAGGGCTCCTTTACTCCCATTCTCTATAAGCTCATCATCTCGATTCAGTGGGCTCAACAACTGAGCTATTCATTACCAGAACGAGAGACCTCAAGCGTCATAATAATGTCGCGAAATGTTCTTTTGTAAAATTGAAACTTTTATGCCTGTCTGTACTTATTGGTCGGGCATAGGTTTAGTGCTTTGGAAAAAAACTTATTTTTTGTAACCTTTTACGTCAGTGAAATCACAATAACTCACAAACCTTTTAGTAAAATTATGCATTAAGGTTAGATCGGACATAGAAACAAATTATTTGTAAACACCACAAAAGCTAAGAAGAAATTTCCCCGAATTGTAAAAGCGGAACTGGAAAGAGACATAATATATAAAATTTGTACTTTTATTGGGTACCAATTTTCATTAGAGAATCGTAAAGACCAATGAACATCTTTAGGGGATTTCGTAATAACTTCTCTGAAGTCCTATAAAATGTAACAATATTTGGGTACACAATTTACCGCTTTGATGTTTGCAAAGTAGGTAGAAATGAGATGTTCCCATGTTCTGTGTTTCTGATTTCTCGAAAATATCCTTAGGGCGACTGTCGCAAAGACCTTAAATGTTTAGCGGCTAAATACAATAAAAATTGAAAAAAAAAAGTAAAATGTTGCCTCTTTTCTGTCGCCCGTGGATTCAGTAAGAATCTGCTAAGGGATAGCTCAGGAAGATGGGCTGCAGCATCTTTCCGTGTATCAACATCCCGTACTGCGCTCGCCAACCTGCCTACCAAGCTTGGCGAGTATGGAAATATGTCCAGCAGGACAACAGTCCTCAACTGATGATATAATGATTAAAGTTTAGGATATATTTTTTCATACAATCGACATTTTTTTATTGTTTTTGGATCCATAAGGAAGTCTTCTTAACAATTATAAGCTTCTACCCGCAGCTTCGCACGTTATTTATGCGAAAAGTTTCAGCTTGATTTCTTTGGTACTTTTTGCTTGAAGAGGTACCAAACATCCATATTATAGAGGTAATAAGGTTTTATCGGATTTGTTACTAAATATTTGTTGTTCATTTATATATACATTGATAAATATATTAGTTCTTAAAACTTAGCTTGATCGCTGCGACATTATTTCAAGTAACACGAATAGGGCTGGGACGATGTTGAAATTAAGGCGGTTTATGTTCTTCACGATGACTCATCGGTATCGTACATTTCGGGCCACCTTAAAATTACGACATTGCTACACAGGTCATTTTCTACCGTAACAAAATTGAGATCTTACCAGGCAAGACTTTGATGAGAGCTGTCGCAGCGATCTAAGTTTTACTTACCTGACAAGGTTATGAATAGCGTTAGTTGATTTTTTTATTATTTCGGCAAACTGATAGTTATTTAAAATTACATATGACAAAACCAAAACTAAATTGTACGTATGTACGTCGTGTAATTATTTTAAAATATATTCTCCTCATGTCATCAAACTTCAATCAAAAATTCATTAAGTACACAATATACGACTCTATCAACAACTTTTTCCTCCTGTAATAATTTTATATATTTGATTTATTCTACAAGAATATTCGTAGAGGCTAAATCGCTTTGAGCATTTTATTTGGGCAGAGAGCCGACTACCAAAATTGCAATTAAAGTCAAAGGAGCTGGGTCTTAGAGGAGCAATGTACCGTGATCTGGGGCATGTAAACGTATTAGCACGTCGCAAGTAATGAGAGGAGGCGAAGACTGTACCAAAAGCAACTTACAACCAGCCAAATTATACATACAGTTTTTGAGGCTTCGTATCTCAACGCTTCATAAGTGTTATGAAGTTTTTAATTAGTTTGGAATTAATAGTTTTAAAACTTATATAAAGTAATTTCATGTATCTCATATTAAGTGAAACATTTGTGTTCTTATAAGAATATAGTTCTTTAAACCTAATTATGTATGTATGTACGCCGTGGGGTGCCGGCAGTAGAATGATACCCCTCCTCTCATGCCCATGGATGCAGTAAGAGCCTGCTAAGGGATACCTCCGGAAGATGGGCAGCAGCGTCTATCCGTGTATCAACATCCCATACTGCGCTCACCAACCCGCCTGCCAAGCGTGGTGAGTATGGCAACTACCCCTCATGGAGATCCATGAGAGAGGCCTGTGTTCATCAGTGGACGTTTTATGGCTGAAATGATGATGTATGTATGAATGTCTGTTTAATATTTAAGAGTCCCGAAGAAAAACGAGCTTAACACCACTTCTAGGTATGTTACGTACTGGAAACTCTGTCCGAATGTCTGTCTCAGGCTTCAATAAACGTAATAGCGACTCAATATTTAAACAAAATGTATCATCATCATCATCATCATTTCAGCCGTAAAACGTCCACTACTGAGCTAAGGCCTCCCTCATGGATCTCCATGAGGGGTAGTTGCCATACTCACCACGCTTGGCAGACGGGTTGGCGAGCGCAGTACGGGATGTTGATATACGGAAAGACGCTGCTGCCCATCTTCCCGAGGTGTCCCTTAGCAGGCTCTTACTGCATCCACGGGTAGGAGAGGAGGGGTAACATTCTACTGCCGGCACCCCACGGCTAACCTAAACAAAATGTATAGGGCCTCTCAAACTTATACTGACAACAAAAAACCGAATATACTAGACATGAAACATAGAGTGAAAAAAAAATATTTGTAGTTGTTACGGAAGTACGCCCATGGGTTAACCTCAATGCGCGATCCAATCTGCACTTAGTAAATCCATTCTTAATACCTCTAGCTATAAATTAAAAAAATATACTATAGTGAAAGGCAATGAAATAATAAGTTTATAAATGAAAATTTTAAAAAACCCCCGGTATTTTAACTAATCTCGGAGGTTACCAATTTTTTTTATGTCTTGCAATCTACACATCATGCCCTTTCATTTGATACCTACCACACTTAGCTATATTTGAAAACATTTGACTGTTAGAAACTCCGCGATCTCAAAAACTTCAGAACTTGACAATTCCAACTTTGAAAATTGTGGAAAATTTCTGAATAAAACAATGTCTTATGAAACTTCTTTAAGAAGTTTTAAGCGCTTGATGTAGATGATGATGAATATATTAGACAGAGCGGCAGTCAGTAGTGTATTTATTAAAAAAAAATATCAAGAAATCGTTTCGCTTCCATTATATTAGTAAATGATCAAAAATTGTTTGATATTTAATTTTAACTCATCGCCTTGTTTTTAAATTAAAAATAGGCACCGATACACTTTATTTATTAATTGTACACAGAAAGTTATTTGGAATCGTTTAACTGGGCCTGCACGCAGCGAACACTACCTCTATAGTAATTGTTATAATTGTACCACTTACCACCGCATGTAATGTTGAGCTTTAAAATATTGTTGGCTTTTACTTTAATTAATTTTCCGCTATGTAAGTTTATTTTGTTTAAATTAATTAATATGCGAACACGCTTACTCTGTAACCAATAATACTATTTTGGGCTTCATGTACCTCTAGATTAAGATGGTTTCTACTGACAAATCATAGCGTTGTCATTAACATATCAAGGGTGTATTATAATATGTGTACACACCCAAAAGGTGGTGACCACCCCAAGGATCTTAAGTAAGATTTTCTAGAATTCGGTGATTTTCATTCAAGAAAAGACAACGAAAGCTTAACTTCAACAGCTGATTATACGAGAACGATAATGACAACCTTAACTTTAACTGATCCAATACAGGGTCAACGACCTCTGCGAAGAGTTGCTGAAGAGTTACAAATAAAAATACCTGTAACCACACAGGGGTTCTTTTTAATTTTTTTTATCTTAGCATCTCTCTTGAATCTACTATAGAATAAAATACAAATTGCTGTAACAAAATCAAAGACTAGTGGATTTTACGGCTTAAATCCCCCGTTTTCGGTGGGTACGCATGTTATAATAGACCCTGTTGTTGTATTGACATTTGGGTTTTTTATTTTTCACTAATTAAGTACGATAAGTTTTCTTTCCTAATTCGCAAGCACGAGAAAACTATAACAGAAATATTGGCTGTAATGTTTCCATTTCAAGCCATTTTTTGAGTGCCATACTTCACGACAAACACTGGTTCTAATGTTAGTTTTTTTAAAAGACATATCGATGGTCAAAGAGATGAAATCGCTGTCGCCTTCGATACGCACCATACATTTTCCAAATGTTATGGTTATAACAATACTGAGCTGCCTACAATGCTATTTTAACCAGATCTCGGATGGTCGGCATGTCCAATAAGGCTATGGATTTAGAAACGTGAAAGGGGAATACTTGATATCGACATTTAAATTAATTATAGACATCTTAATAGAAATAATCGTGTGCGTAAATTTAACCGCTCGATGCACCCGGCCTCCCGAAACTAAATGCCGTAGATGCACCAGAATTTTTGTGAAAAATACCGCGCGTGGCCGCAGTCTTGTTAAGTAGGATTTGTAGTTTGGCTTAACTACTCTGATGCCTAAGCGATATATTTTTTTTAAAGTACTTGACTAATAGCATAAAAACACCTGAGCTTCTTATTACTTACTGCTACGAAGCAACGACCATGGATCTTAACCTACGACACTTAATAATCTTCTATCTATATAAAAATGAATGCTATTTGTTTTATTATCAGGAGATCATTACGTTCGTGAGTTCATAAGAAAAATTAAGAAATTTGCGCGGAACATTTGAAATCTTATTTTCTATCTTAATAGGTACATTTTATGGGGTTTATTTTATATTTTGGCTGTCAAATTTTATATAGGTGCATTTAAAAACTTTATTTTGTTTCGAAATTTAAACTCCAGCTGTGTTTGGATTTTCGGTTTATGTTAAAAACCAATCAAAATAATTTCCTTCTCTTGCTGCATTAATAAGGATCTGCAAAACTCTAAGCTAACTACATTTCTGATGGAATTATAAAACAATTTTAAAATTCGTACGATTTAAATAAAACTTTTACGCGCAAAAAAATTCCTCATCAAAAGTTGAGATGATGTTAAGGGCTAAAAAGCTGAAATATAGTTACTGATCGGCTTAGCTGAAAAGTTGATCAAACAAATTCACAGGCAAAAACTGAAACTGAACCAAACTTCATTAAAATCGGATTATGTCATGTGCGGCTCTGTGTGTTTATAATCGCTGCGAGTGGGCAGTGTTCTGATGTAGCGTTTTTTTGTAGAAACTTTAATAAAAATAACTGTTTTTTAAATCAGAAATATATTATTTACTGTATGGTACATAAAAATACGCATACCTACAGGGTGTACCTTAGATTAAAGTAATCTAACTTTTTAACACATTATCACCCTTATATGGAATACTTACAGTGAGCAAGAGTATTTGTTATAATCTTCATTTCAGCCGTAAAACTTCCACTATTTAACACAGGCCTCTCTCATGGATCTCCATGAGGGGTAGTTGCTATGCTCACAACGCTTGGGTTTTTTAGCAACTAGTCAAGGATTATGTCATTTGAAGTCAGTATTACTTTTTTGAAAAAATTGTTTTCTTCTCTTATCCCGGTCTAGGGCTCCGCCAATAAGACTGATCCGCCAATCAGACGATTCGCAAAACTGGATTCTGAACACAAGACCACTTTGCGATTTGTGGGACCCACTGTGTGAACACTGTCAGAGAGCCTTTGACTCGGAGGTCGTCTCATAAAGCAAATTTAAGAAAATAAGTCAACGCCAGACTATTGACTAAGACTACATGAATCTCGGAATAAAAGAAAAGAACTCCCAATCCCATTAAATTGTAAGCTTTATCCACTTAACGTCTAACAATCTAAGTAAATGTATTTACCCTCGCAGTCAAATGCTTAAGTTTTCATTTTACTGCTCTTTTCGAATAATTCAGAGTAAACAACTTGTTTATTTAGGCTTCGTGGGATATTTAAGTGGCGATGGGACGAAGGGAGTACAGAAAGCCAAAATAAACTTTATTTCTTGGTACAAAGAAATAAATTAGATTTAAATAAAACGACGTGTTTCTTTCATTGGCAAATGCCAATTCTATTTCGGGAGAAAAACGAGATTGTTTTTCGTTTAAACACATTTTCTTTTATGATTTTTTCTTTATCTTAAAAACACCCTGTTTTGTTAATTAATAATTATGAAAGAAAATAGGGACTTATTTTAACATCTTGTGTTACATTAATATAGATTTAATGTGTTGATGGGATCCATGGTCATGATCCATATTTTTTTAATCGTTCTTTAAGCAAAACAGTCTTTTAATTACGTTAGACGTCCTACGGCTCAGATGATGATATACAAAAGGAAATATACATATACATAGTATGTCGGAGATCAAGTCGCTGCATTGATTCGTTTGACTTCGGCAGGGTGATTACGTATCTCGCGACAGGATTTGCAACAGGCATTTGACAGCAACGATTGCTGTAAAATGTAAATTCCTTTCTGGTCTTTATACAAAATTGACATTGGACAGCGATCGTTGATGTTCATGAGTTTGAATTCCTTTGCAAATCCTGTCGCGAGATACGTAATCACCCTGCCGGTCTCCATCTGTTATCGAGTAGGAAACGTCAAGTCGACAACTGTCAGTGTCACAGGCATGGTCAGGGCAAACTCACATACGCGACGCCGGCGTGGTATGTGCTGTGCTCAGCTACAAACTGCAAGGATGCAGGCCCAGTAGAACATTGCCCTACGATTCCGCACAGAAGCGGAGGGCTAAGTCAGGAACGACGTCATCGCCTGCGATGTGCAGATGCCCAACGTTGAGGACTTTGTGGTTAAGTTGGCACGTCAAATGTATGACCAGGCCGACAATAGCTACCATGTACACCTCAACACCATTGCCGGCTGCACACGCGGCCGCCAGACAGCAAATCTTCTTTTTTTAGGCTCATCTAACTCTTTGTAAGGCGTCGGATTAAAGAGAATGCCATAAAATAAACGGTACCACCCCTGGACTCGGAAGTAGTCGCTTCAGAAGTTGAAGCTAGAGTAAAGATCGTAGGATCGACTCTAACCCGCACTTCTCAAGAAGAAGAAGTGTAGAATACCCAATTGTTGTTGTTTGTTGTTTGGCAGATGTCGGATGGGTTGGATATACAGTTTTTAGTTTTTTGACGACTTTGGAGTAGAGCACGGTCCTTACTAGCCTCTGTGTTGAACTTGCCGCGTTTCTGTAATTACCTACCTAGTGATAGTAATAATTTCCAAAGAGATTGCCATTGACAAATAAACACTTAAAATTCACGTTGCATTTGTTTAATTGCGCCGTGGGGTGGCAGTAGAATGTTACCTCCTCTCATACCCATGGATGCAGTAAGAGCCTGCTAAGGAATACCTCCGGAAGATGGGCAGCAGCGTCTTTCCGTGTAACTACATCCCGTACTGCGCTCGCCAACCCGCCTGTTTAGTAGTGGACATTTTGCGGCTGAAATGATGACGTTTGAACGTTGAATAAATAATTAAATTAAAATAAAACATATATTTGAGGGGGGCTCCCATACAACAAACGTGTTTTTTGCCGTTTTTTGCTCGATATTAATAACGAAAAAAAAATTGTCTTCGGATGGAATTGTTTAAATATACCTATTCAAATCGTTGAATAAGGTATATTTAAACAATTTCATATGAACTTTTAATTTCTTGATTTTCTTATCGTGTAAGGTATCGACCTTACACGATAAGAAAATCAAGAAATTAAAAGTTCATACCTTACTCGTATATACAGGGAGGTACCACAAATTAATTATTTTTCAGAATATATTTTAAACATTATCTTGGCATTTTATATTTTTATTCATTATTACAGCTTTCTGGGACTAATAGCACTAATAGTCTCTTCGCAAAGCCTCAGACAGACGGATAGACAGACAGACAAAGCCAAACTATATATATTCCTTGTTGTACTACGGTACCCAAAAAAATAAGGCTAATCGGAATGTTTTCGAATAAAAAAATAGTTTTCCAAATACAAGCTTGAGAACCTCCTTCTTTTATGGAATTAGGTTATACACTTAGAAAAAACAGAAAGCTCAAAAGCAAAGGGCAAAATCTAATTAAAAAAACCCTTGAAAAAATGTTAGCCAACAACATTGCTTGCATCGATTTTAAAAAGTTTTCTGAAAACAGCTGCATCCTCGAAACTGGAAAGTTCTTCAATTGGTCTTAATTAAAGGAAAACAAGCACGTACTACGACCGGGCAAGATAGCTGTATTGGCACAATGGAACTAAAGTTTGCTTTCTCATCTAAAACTTATTTAGTTACGATATTAATACCTTGTGCTTCGCTAATGGAGCTTGTATTACTGATTGTGGAGAAGCAGTAAGCGTGCTTTTTGTCTATTCAAAATATTAAAGACGTAGCCGCATCCTAAATACTAGTATTTGCGTTTTGTTTCTAAAATAAATTCGAAATCTTTTCAGAATTTTACAAGTTGCAAGCCAATGTTGAAGTACTACCATTATATGTCTCGTAATATAAATGTGACTTTTATACCTTATCCCAAAGAACTTATACCTCGAATATACAAAAGTAATCAAGATAGCCGTTGTAATGTTAGGCGGGTTTTCTCCTCACGTAATTATACGGCGAAAAAAGGTTTTCAACGTGTTCAGTTCCTCCCCCAGTGCAACGCGAGGGCATGAGAGAGAAGGAGAAAGTGCCGCGTAAGACTCTATTCCCTGATGAAAGTTCTCCTCGGAGGAACTGAACACGTTGAAAACCTATTTTCGACGTATAATTAACGTGAGTAGAAAATCCGTTTAACATTACAATGAATAGTGTAACTCACGAGTGTTTTGAAAGTGATGATAGTCGTATTAGCACAATGGAATGAAAGTATGTTTTCTCACCTAAAACTTATTAAGTTACGACATTAATACTGTGCTTCGCTAATGAAGCTAGTTTTACAGTTTATGGGTGTTTTTTTTTTAAATAAGCAGTACTTTAAAATATTCTTAATTCACATACTAACTTAATTGTACAAACAAAAGCACCTCTTTGCAGCAATTCATTTTCCTTATTATTTGACAGCGCAAACACTAAAGTCGTCACACACAGTCAAGAAACTGACAGTAAGTAATGTAGCCAATGAATGAGAGTCGCGCCTACCGATAAATGGAGTTGGGAAACGCACGTGTAACACATGTACCACGAAATTGATGACCGTGTGA